>CM066328.1:248233281-248833281 GCA_033807585.1 Hydrophis major | reverse complement strand
AGCTACAGAGGAGGTAATTTATCAGTTTTCAGAGACATGGGAAGTGAGAAATTAATTTTTCAGAAGTGGGGACAGTAAAACAATGTAATTGATTACCCCATGAAATTGATTTGCTTAACTCATCAAATATTCATTTTGAATTATCAGATCAACCGGTTTAGGATAAAATTTAGGCAATAAAATCCAGAGATAAATTCTGGAAATTGTTCCTAGGCTGATTTTTTTTTTTTTTTTTTAAACAGACGCTCTATTTTAGAAAAAGAAAAACAAAACTAAGGAAACTTGAGTTTCCAAACCTTGTGTTATTGTATGTAACTACAAATAATTATTCTGCTAATGTGGACACAATATCGAAAATAAGTGATATGCAACCAGGAGAAAGAAATACACCAAGAATTATAAAAATAAGATTTTTTAATTATAAAAACAAGATTTTGAGTATTAATGTAGTAGGGTGATATTAAAAGTGAAAATTAGCTAAGAATGTGAAAACTGTTTATACTTTAGGTTATATATTTATATACATAGGAGTGTTACAATTTTTACAACTTTTTCAGTGGCAACCCTCTGCCTACATTAATAGCTGAATTCAAGGATGTTTTGTTATATCTTTTTATTCTCACTGTATATATATTCTGCATTAATAAACTTATCGTGAATAATTTGTTCATTTTATGTTGATGGTTTATGATCATAATAAACTCAAAGTGTACCATATCAGCATATATAAAAAGAACTAGTTGCAAACCATTGTTATAGAGAGCAAAGCAAAAACAGTACTGTTCAGCAGAAACAAAATGCATTTGTGAAAACTAAAGGTATATAACTTAGCAAACTATATAATTTTTAACATGCTAAGGATATTTCTTTTTTAAACAGGTTCCAATGGATTTCAAATCTATTTATGTGTATATGTATTTTCTTGCCTTATTTATTCACATATTCATTTAATTAAACATTTTATTAAAATCAACATTGTCCTCCAAGCTCTTGATTCAAAAAATGGATCAAACAAATTATTTTATTTTATTTGCATTTCCTTTTGAAGAAAAAGTGGTGGAACACCTCGCTTTGATTTATATAAATATATTCATTCCACTAATTAAATTGATTGGGACTTCCTGGGAGATTTATTTATCTATAGGATTGCCCAGTTTCAATAACTATGTCTCTGGGTACCTTATATTAAACAAGAAACAAAATAAACAATTGTAACCAATAGCACAATGACTCAATAAAATATCAGAATTAAAAGCTAAAATCTTGATGTGAATAAATATTAGAAACCTTTGATTTGACCATTTCATAGTCCTGGTAGAAGGAATATCCAATTTCTCCTCTGTGATGGTCTGTTTTGAAAGTCAGAAGCTTTTAAGTGCATCCATTCCTGTCTTAACAGGTTACAGGAATCCTTTTACTGATGTAATAAAATGGCTACATTTCAGCAGCTTGAACTTTTGTGTGGTTTCAGGTTGCTGAGAAGGACACAAATGGAATGCTGTGGGATAGTATGCAGACCATGGACCAGGGTTATCAAACTCACATCGTCATGGTGGCGTCATGTGACATATAGGGACTTTCCCCCCCTTCGTTAAACCAAGCATGGGCGTGGCCAGCATGTGACACATCCAGCTCAAGGGCCGGGACTTTGACAGCCCTGCCATAGGCTGTGGTTAGAACAGGAGTGGGAAACTATGGCCCTTTTATGACTTGTGGACTTCAACTCCCAGAATTCCTAAACTTAACAACTATGAGAACATTCTTTATCATTATTGTTGTTAACTAGCTGACTTTTACTAAATAAGTAGGTGAACCATCAAGTAGCTTTAAATTTGTGTTTGGTTTTCAATTGACAAAATGTGAGTATTAGTTCTTGTGACTTGATCTATTCTATGATCCTGGAAAAGTGAAGTCCTTTTTTTTTTTTTCTTCAAAATTTCTGTAATTGACCTTGAATTCCTACACTAGTTGTCATACTAGTTATCACTATTTCACGGCTCATCTTTCGGTCAACTTTCCTTGATGCCTTCTTACTAATTATAATAGTGATTTGGTTTCATAACCAGGTTCCTTTAATTCCTAGAGAACTTTAAAGCATGGAACAGCCCCTTCAGGAAAGAGCCACACACTTGAATTAACTGGTTTGATTACCTTGTTCTCCCAAGAAATCCTTTATGTGAATTTTTATTCCAATCTTTATCTTCTAGATCAGGGGTCCCCAACCACTGGTCCCCGGACCGGTACCAGTCTGTGGATCATTTTTTACTGGGCCGCAAAGCTTGGGCGCCACCATCTTGTTTCGACAGTGCTTCTGGGTTTTCGGATGCTTCCAGGTTTTTGGTTGGAAAGTGCTTCTGGGTTTTCAGTTGAAAAGCAGTGTTTGGGTGCTCATACCTTAGTTTCGTTGAAGAGTGGGGGGGCGGCTTCGAACAAAGAGCCATCCAGATGGCGGTGGAGTCTCGCGTTACTCAGGTACCGGTCCGTGGAAGAATAAATAATTGTGAAACCGGTCTCTGGTTCAAATAATGTTGGGGGCCACTGTTCTTGATAAGAAATAGCCAGGTCTACTGCATAATCCATATTTTACATAAGTAAATATGTAAATTTGCACCTGCCAGGCCATTACTTCTGTAATAGCAGTGGCTTAAATGGTGAAGAAACTCTTCATTATGAGATAAAGAAACCCCTCGACTTACAACCACAATGGATTTTAAATAAATCAATAAATTAACATTTTTGTTGCTAAATGAGACATATCTGTTAAGTGAATGTTGTGCCATGTTACCACCTTTCTTGATACAGTGAATCACTGCGGGTGTTAAGTCAGTTACATGGCTTCCCACTGACTTGTTTATCAGGAGGTCACAAAAGCTGATCACATGACCCAGGACACTGCAAGCTGTCATAAATAGGAGTCAGTTGCCAAGTGTCCAAATTTTGATCATGTGACCATGGGGATGCTGTAAGCGTGAAAAACGGTCATAAATTACTTTTTTCAGTGCTGTTGTAATTTCGAAAGTTTACTAAATGAACTATTGTAAGTTAAGGACTACCTGTATTGATACAGACTTATTCCCACCGTAGGCAACTTTTTAAGCCTCACCTTTCTTAAAGCTCTCTGGTCCCTAATCTATTTAGAAAACCATCTTCTAAAGGATAATATTCTGGGTCATGCCCCGGGGTGGGATTCTCCCAGTTCAGATCGGTTTGGGCGAATCCCTAGCTCTAATGATCAGCTGGCAGCAAACCAGCAAACCAGCAAACCATGTGGGCCTGCCCGCCCCTATGCCGTACTCACCTATATCCTCTCAACTGATTCACACAGCAGAGTGGATTGCTGCTCCTCAGCTGTGTTACTCCCCAATAGTTACATAGCAGATAAGATTTTCCAGAATGCTGTTCATGCGCACGAAGCATGTGGTCACTGAACCAGCTGTTACACCAGCAGCATCCCACCAAGGCTTTTTTGGTCACACAAATCTGGACACTAAATCTAGAATTCTATTGGATTGTCTCTGAATTCAACCATCCTTTCTAATTATCCAGGAGCCATTTAGAACTGAAGACTTTTGCGTTTCTACATCTCTACTTATAACCTCTCCTGGTTTTATTTCTTTTTTTTTTTTTGAAAAAGTTTTTATTAATTTTCTACAAACAAACAAGACAAACAAAACATAAAAACATCAACTCTTATATGTACATCCAGTGTGTCAGTTGGTTCATCATTTTTGTGCATTCATTCTGTAGTCTCAATTACAATTATGTTACATAACAACTCATATTGTCAATCCAAACTTATATATCCCAATATCACTAAAAAAAGAAGTTTTTGACTATATTTTTAATCATTCATGCTTAATGAGCTAACAATACTTTAAACCAGTTTACTCTATAACAAATCATCTAGTCATATCAAATCAATCCTAAAAAATCCTTTATAAATATAATAGCAAATAGCAAAATAATAGCAAAATAAAGATATTCCTTACTATCTAGCATTCTAAATATTCTATTATCGTATTTTATCATCTAGCCATTTATAAAAAAGATCCCAAATTTCGTAAAATTGTTTATCCTCTTGCTCTCTAATTTCAAATGTCAATCTGCTCATCTCAGCACATTCCAATATCTTCTTAATAATTTCTTCCTGTAATGGTATTTTCTCATTCTTCCCATTTTTAGCAAATACAATCCTGGCCGCTGTTAATACATTTACAATCAGGTATTTCAAATCTTTACTATATATATCAGGTAAAATTCCCAATAAGAAGATCTCTGGTTTCAAATCTATATGTTTCTTTGTCATTTTTTCCAACCACATGCGAATTATAGTCCAATATTTTCTAGCATCCTCACAAGTCCACCACATATGGTAATACGAGCCGGGTATCTGATGACATTTCCAGCATTTTTCAGATTTGTTCTTAAACATTCTTGCTATTCTTGTCGGAGGAAAGTGCCACCTGTAAAACATCTTATACAAGTTTTCTTTATATGCTGTTGACATTGTCATTTTATAATTTTGAGACCACAATTTCTGCCATTTCTCTAAATCAATCCCATATCCAAAATTTTTCCCCCAAACAATCATAGTTTCTTTGACTTGTTCTTCCTCTAATTTCATTCCCAGTAAATAACCATATAGTTTTTTAATCACCTTCTCATCAGTACCCATCAAGATCTTATCTAAATCAGTCTGTTTATCATAAAATCCCTCCGTTTTAGAATCTTCATCATACCTTGAGTGTATTTGTGCATATGAAAACCAATTCATCCTTATACCTTGTTCCTCTAAGTTTTGGATCGATTTAAGTTCACCCTTTTCATCCAAAAGTTCCCCATATCTAACTGTTTGTTCCTTCTTGTAGATTATAGGATAGGAAAATGCTTCAATGGTCGATAACCAAACTGGAATTTTCAAATAACATTGTCTTTTTATCTTCTCCCAAGTTAACCACAAAGACTCCCGTACATAATGTCTTCTAAAATAACCCTGTGTTTTAGTTCCCTTATACCATAAAAAAGCATGCCAACCCAACAGCAAGTCATGCCCTTCTAATGTCAACAACCTATGTTTCCTTAATGTTATCCATTCTTTGACCCACATCAAACTTGCAGCTTGATAATACAATTCCCAATTAGGCAGACCAAAACCTCCTCTAATTCTAGCATCTTGCAAAAGCTTTAGCTTTATTCTCGCTTTTTTACCTTGCCATATAAACTTCAACATAATTTTATTTAAATCTTCAAAATAGTCTTTTCCAAGCCTAATTGGTATTGTTTGAAACAAAAATAAAATTCTAGGTAAGATATTCATCTTAATTGTTGAAATTCTCCCTATTAATGACAATTGCAAGTTTTCCCACTTCTTCAAATCTGTAGTTATCTGTTGTTTAAGTTTAATATAATTATTCTCCTTTAATGTGCTGCATCTTGTTGTCAAATATATCCCCAGATACTTAACCTTATTTGTAACTTGAATTTTCAAAAGATCTGCCAATTCTTCTCTCTGTCTCAATAGCATATTCTTTGTCAAAATCTTTGTTTTGTCTTTATTTATTTTCAAACCAGCCACCTCTCCATATGCCTCTATCCTTTCCAGTAACTTTGGAGCTGTTTCTAGCGGATCTTCCAAAATAAAAGCTAAGTCATCAGCAAAAGCTTGTAGCTTAAATTCTTCCTTCTTAATTTTCATTCCTTTTATGCTTTTATCATCCCTAATATTTCTATTCAACACTTCCAAGGTCAACACAAATAGCAAAGGAGATAGGGGGCATCCTTGTCTTGTGCCTTTCCTTATATTAATAAAATCTGTAAGTTCCCCCTCCATCATTACCCTTGCTGTCTGTTTATTATATATAGCTTCTATTGCTTGAATAAATTTTTTAGCGAAACCCATCTGCTCCAATAATAATAACATAAATCTCCAGTTCACGTTATCAAATGCTTTTTGAACATCTAGGAATATCAAAGCCATTTGCTTTTCAGGATGAGCCTCATAGTATTCCAAGGTGTCCAGGATTACTCTCATATTGTCTCTAATTTGTCTCTTTGGCAGAAATCCATTTTGATCTGAGTGAATAAAATTATTTAAATATTTTTGAGAGAAGGCGGAGCTTCGTTCCAGCGATACAGCTGCGATCTCGGGGCTCTGAGATCGCAGCTGATATTTTCGCCCCTGGTCGGTCCTAACGGACCTAAATCGTCCCGGAGAGACGGTGATCGTGAAGGGCACTGTTCCAGGATCCCAGAGACATCGCAAAGTCTCTGGTTAGATTCGGAAGTAGCCCTTTTGCTGGCGGCGGAGAGGCAGCCTCCATAGCTGCTGAAGTCGGGACAGCTCCGGAAAGAAAGTGATTGGATTGAAGTGTGTCGGCTGGGTGAGAAAAACTCTTTAGTGTTGAAAATTCGCTGAGGTTGGAAAGTTCACTCTGAAGAGAGGAGGAAGCTGTGAGATTTTTTTGATTGAAAGTGTTTGAGCGGCGTTTTTAAAGTGCTGTCATATTGAGGCTTGGAGTGTATTTTTTTTTTCTCTTTTCTCTATATTCTTTGGGAAAGATTTTATTGTGACTTAGGTAACCGGATTGAATTTTCTTTTATATATACTTTTAGGCTCCCTTTGACTTTTTTATTTTTTTTAGGATAGAGGCTTCCTTTGGCTATTTTTTCTTTTTTTTTTCTGTATATATTATTCCTCTTTTCCGGTGGGGGGGGAGAAAGAGCATTAAGAAACTTTGTAACACTGCCAACTAGAGGCTTGAAAGTATTCTATTTGAACTGGAGAGAATTGCAAAAAGACCTCATCTCAAGGACATTTTAACGTGATAAGATAGAGGGAGAGCACAGCAAAATATTATTGCAGGTGCTTTCCTGGACTGTTATTAACAACACTTGAGGTTTGGCTTTGAAGCTGCTGGAGAAGATAGTCATAATAAGAGCCTTGGATAAATAACAAAGTGCAGTGTGCTCTCCTATATATACCCCACTCGCTAGTCCTTTTTTTTTTCTTTTTTAAATTTCAACTCTAGTAATATTCTTGTTTTTGCTTTTTGTTTTAAAGGGAAAAGCCTCAGAGTTTTTTTTCTTTTTCTTTTTCTTTTTTATATTTTTTTTCTTTTTTGTTGGGACTTTTTTGCTTTTTCTATTTACCACTTTGTTATTGTTTTTTTTTTTTTTTTGGATTATTGAGATTTTTAAGTGGATTAAGGTGTGAAGAATTTAAAGGAACTTTTTGTCTTTTCTCTTTTTGCTTTTTGCTTTTTCTTTTCTTTGCTTTCAATCAATATTATTATTTTTGGATTTGTTTGTTTTTGCCTTTTTATTTTTTCCTTTTTCATGGTGGACTATCTCGTAATTGGATTAGGGTTTAGAAGAACCTGAAGATATTTCTTCTTCCTTTTTTCCTGTTTCTTTTTTGGTTTTGTGTTTTTTACTGTTGGAGTTTTCCATTTTGGATTATAATTGGCTGCTCTAGCAGTTGGATTAATAGTTAAGAAGAATTTGAAGCTTTGGAAACATTGAAATGAGCAGAAAACCAATATCATCTGGTATCTCTGCTACTACCTCTGCTTCCCCACCAGCTGGAGGACAACGTTTAATTCAGACAATGTTAAAGCAAGATAAAGAACAAGAAAAAGTAATTTTACAGATGATTATGCAAGGAATACAAGATCTTAAGATAAAATCAGACACCATTGAACAAAGGATAGAGAACATTGAACAAAGAATTGAGAAGACGGATGAAAAAGTGGAAAATATTAAACAAATGATGGTCAGGTATGAGGAGAGATTCCAAAAACTTGAGGAAGAAGGAAAACAAAGAGAGAAGAAGATTGGAAATATTGACAGTAGACTAACAGCGGTCGAACAAGAAAAAGATGGGATGTTGAGGTGGGAGATGGAAAGATCAGAATTTTACCTTAGATTTCAAAATATAGAAGAGGAAAAAGGAGAAAATTTGGCAGCGGTGATGATAGAAATTTTGGCAGATGCTTTGGAAATTACAGAGGAAAAGATGATGGATGGAATAGATGAGATATATCGAGTTTATACAAGATATGCGATGAGAAATAAGTTACCCAGGGAAGTCCATATCAGATTTACCAAAAAATCTATTAAAACGCAAATATTACAAGTAGTAAGAGAGAAAATACTGAAATACAAAGGTAAAGAGGTTGTGGTTTTAAAACAAATACCCAGAAGAGTGAGAGAGATGAGAAGAGAATATCGATTCCTGACCAAAATACTACTGGAAAACGAAGTGAATTATAGATGGCTGATTCCAGAAGGACTAATGTTTAGATGGCAAGAGCAAAGATATAGAATTGATTCAATTGAGAAAGCAGAACTTTTTCATGCAGAATTTTTCGGAGGAAGAAGAGAGGAAGCAGAGAAAGAGGTTTCATTAATTGAGTTTCAAGATGAACAACTGGAGACTGAAAAAGAGAAAGGAGCAATAGGGGGACAGATTGATAGCAAAGAACAGCGTGAAGTGAGATCCACGAGAGCTGTTAGACCTAAATATAAAGCACAATCATGGAAGAAAAAAAACTGATTACAATGAATATCAATGGGCTTAATTCGGCTGTTAAAAGAAGGAAAACTTTTCATAAATTAGAGAAATTAAAATTTGATATAATTTGTTTACAAGAAGTTCACATTAAAAAACAACATGAACAATTGTTAATGCAGCCAAAATTGGGGAAAATATTTACTTCTTTGACTCAATGTAAGAAAAGAGGAGTGGTTTTATACATTAAAGAGGCTATCCCGGCAAAATTGATTTACACAGATGAAGATGGAAGAGTATTAATGGTAGAAATAATGGACAATAATATAAAAATACTTTTGATTGCAATTTATGCTCCGAACGATAAACAAGAAGAGTTTTATAAAAAGCTACACATGAAAATAATTGGACTGGACTATGTTAATATAATTATGATTGGAGATTTTAATGGAATTGTGGATAATAAATTGGATTATATAGCAACAACAACAAAACAAAATAGAAAGGCTCTCCCAAGGTCTTTTTTTTAAATGACAGATGAATTAACTTTAAAAGATATTTGGAGAGAAAGAAATGTTAAAACTAAACAATATACTTTTTATTCAAATAGACATTTATCATGGTCTAGATTAGATATGGTTTGGATCTCAACAGAATTAATATCTAATATTCAAGAAACAAATATTGAAACAAGTACTTGGGCAGATCATAGCCCAATGACAATTAAATGGAAAGGACAAAAAAGAAGATCGAGATGGACATTAAATAATACTATTTTAAAGGAGAAAGATTTTATACAATGGATGGAGAAGGAATTGGCTTTTTTTTTTAGAGAAAATAAAAAAGAGGATACTTCAACACAGAATGTGTGGGATACAATGAAGGCATACGCTAGAGGTTTGATAATAGCTTATACAAGGAAAAAGAATATTAGGAAAAGGCAAGCTTCCAAGGCCTTGGAAGATGAGTATAAAACTCTTGAAAAAGAATTACAGAAAATGCCACAGAAAAAGGATATTAAATTGAAGTTGGATGTAATTAAACATAAAATGGAATTAATAGAGAAAGAAGAACTGGCACAGAAAATTAGAAACTCTAAACAGAATTATTTTGAAGATGCAAATAAACCAGGTAGATGGCTAGCATATAAATTGAGAAAAGAGAAGGAATCAAGAAAAATATTGAAGTTAATAGACGAACAAGGCCAAGTTTGTTATGGGAATAAGGAGAAAAAAGAAATTATTCGAGATTTCTATGGACAACTACATAAACAAGAGAATATTGATGAAGAAAAAGTCAAACAGTATTTACAGGAAGCTAATTTACCAAAGGTACCTAAAGAGACTGAAGAAATGCTAGAAAGCAATATAACAATGATGGAATTAAATGAAGCATTTAAGAGACAAAATAATGGGAAAGCACCGGGTCCAGATGGGCTTCCAGCAGAATTCTATAAAATATTTCAAGAATCATTGAGCATTCCATTGTTAGAAGTTATGAATGAAGTTATGTTAAAAAAGATAATACCTAAAACATGGTCAGAGGCTTATATTACACTTATACCGAAGGAAGAGACTGACCCATTGCAAATTAAGAATTATAGACCTATTTCCTTATTGAATGCAGACTATAAAATTTTTGCTTCAATCTTAGCAGAAAGACTTAAAAAATATTTAAATAATTTTATTCACCCAGATCAAAATGGATTTCTGCCAAAGAGACAAATTAGAGACAATATGAGAGTAATCTTGGATACTTTGGAATACTATGAGGCTCATCCTGAAAAACAAATGGCTTTGATATTCCTAGATGCTCAAAAAGCATTTGACAACGTGAACTGGAGATTCATGTTATTATTATTGGAGCAGATGGGTTTTGCTAAAAAATTTATTCAAGCAATAGAAGCCATATATAATAAACAGACAGCAAGGGTAATGATGGAGGGGGAACTTACAGATTTTATTAATATAAGGAAAGGCACAAGACAAGGATGCCCCCTATCTCCTTTGTTATTTGTGTTGACCTTGGAAGTGTTGAATAGAAATATTAGGGATGATAAAAACATAAAAGGTATGAAAATTAAGAAGGAAGAATTTAAGCTACAAGCTTTTGCTGATGATTTAGCTTTTATTTTGGAAGATCCGCTAGAAACAGCTCCAAAGTTAATGGAAAGGATAGAGGCATATGGAGAGGTGGCTGGTTTGAAAATAAATAAAGACAAAACAAAGATCTTGACAAAGAATATGCTATTGAGACAGAGAGAAGAATTGGCAGACCTTTTGAAAATTCAAGTTACAAATAAGGTTAAGTATCTGGGGATATATTTGACAACAAGATGTAGCACATTAAAGGAGAATAATTATATTAGACTTAAACAACAGATAACTGCAGATTTGAAGAAGTGGGAAAACTTGCAATTGTCATTAATAGGGAGAATTTCAACAATTAAGATGAATATCCTACCTAGAATTTTATTTTTGTTTCAAACAATACCAATTAGGCTTGGAAAAGATTATTTTGAAGATTTAAATAAAACTATGTTGAAGTTTATATGGCAAGGTAAAAAAGCGAGAATAAAGTTAAAGCTTCTGCAAGATGCTAGAATTAGAGGAGGTTTTGGCCTGCCTAATTGGGAATTGTATTATCAAGCTGCAAGTTTGATGTGGGTGAAAGAATGGATAACATTAAGGAAACATAGGTTGTTGACATTAGAAGGGCATGACTTGCTGCTGGGCTGGCATGCTTTTTTATGGTATAAGGGAACTAAAACACAGGGTTATTTTCAAAGACATTATGTACGGGAGTCTTTGTGGTTGAATTGGGAGAAGATAAAAAGACAATGTTATTTGAAAATTCCAGTTTGGTTATCAACCATTGAAGCATTTTCCTATCCTATAATTTATAAGAAGGAACAAACAGTTAGATATGGGGAACTTTTAAATGAAAAGGGTGAACTTAAATCGATCCAAAACCTAGAGGAACAAGGTATAAAGATGAATTGGTTTTCATATGCACAAATACATTCAAGGTATGATGAAGATTCCAAAAAGGAGGGATTTTATGATAAACAGACTGATTTAGATAAGATTTTGATGGGTACTGATGAGAAGGTGATTAAAAAACTATATGGTTATTTACTGGGAATTAAATTGGAGGAAGAACAAGTTAAAGAAACTATGATTGTTTGGGGGAAGAATTTTGGACATGGGATTGATTTAGAGAAATGGCAGAAATTGTGGTCTCAAAATTATAAAATGACAATGTCAACAGCATATAAAGAAAATTTGTATAAGATGTTTTATAGGTGGCACTTTCCTCCGACAAGAATAGCAAGAATGTTCAAGAACAAATCTGAAAAATGTTGGAAATGTCATCAGATACCTGGCTCGTATTACCATATGTGGTGGACTTGTGAGGATGCTAGAAAATATTGGACTATAATTCACATGTGGTTGGAAAAAATGACAAAGAAACATATAGACTTGAAACCGGAGATCTTCTTATTGGGAATTTTACCTGATATGTATTGTAAAGATTTGAAATACCTGATTGTAAATGTATTAACAGCGGCTAGGATTGTATTTGCTAAAAATTGGAAAAATGAGAAAATACCATTACAGGAAGAAATTATTAAGAAAATATTGTAATGTGCTGAGATGAGCAGATTGACATTTGAAATTAGAGAGCAAGAGGATAAACAATTTTATGAAATTTGGGATCTTTTTTATAAATGGCTAGATGATAAAATACGACAATAGAATATTTAGAATGTTAGAATGTTTTGCTATTATTTTGTTATTTGACATTATATTTATAAAAGGTTTTTTAAGGATTGATATGATATGAGGATAGGATTTGTTATAGAATAAATTGGTTTAAGGTATTGTTAGCTCATAAAGCATGAATGATTAAAAATAGAGTCAAAAACTTCTTTTTTTTTTTAAGTGATATTGGGATATATAAGTTTGGATTGACAATATGAGTTGTTATGTAACATAATTGTAATTGAGACTACAGAACGAATGCACAAAAATGATGAACCAACTGACACACTTGATGTATATATGAGAGTTGATGTTTTTATGTTTTGTTTGTTTTGTTTGTCTGTAGAAAATTAATAAAATCTTTTTCAAAAAAAAAAAATTATTTAAATATTTTTTAAGTCTTTCTGCTAAGATTGAAGCAAAGATTTTATAGTCTGCATTCAATAAAGAAATAGGTCTATAATTCTTAATTTGCAATGGGTCAGTCTCTTCCTTTGGTATGAGTGTAACATGGTATGACCATGTTTTAGGTATCATCTTTTTTAACATAACTTCATTCATAACTTCTAACAATGGGATGCTCAATAATTCTTGAAATGTTTTATAAAATTCTACTGGAAGCCCATCTGGACCCGGAGCTTTCCCATTATTTTGTCTCTTAAATGCTTCATTTAGTTCCATCATTGTTATATTGCTTTCTAGCATTTCTTCAGTCTCTTTAGGTACCTTTGGTAAATTAGCTTCCTGTAAATACTGTTTGACTTTTTCTTCATCAATATTCTCCTGTTTACATAATTGCCCATAAAAATCTTGAATAATTTCTTTTTTCTCCTTATTCCCATAACAAACTTGGCCTTGTTCATCTATTAACTTCAATATTTTTCTTGATTCCTTCTCTTTTCTCAATTTATATGCTAGCCATCTACCTGGTTTATTTGCATCTTCAAAATAATTCTGTTTAGAGTTTCTAATTTTCTGTGCCAGTTCTTCTTTCTCTATTAATTCCATTTTATGTTTGATTACATCCAGCTTCAATTTAATATCCTTTTTCTGTGGCATTTTCTGTAATTCTTTTTCAAGAATTTTATACTCATCTTCCAAGGCCTTAGAAGCTTTCCTTTTCCTAATATTCTTTTTTCTTTTATAATCTATTATCAAACCTCTAGCGTATGCCTTCATTGTGTCCCACACATTTTGCATTGAAGTATCTTCTTTTTTATTTTCTCTGAAGAAAAAAGCCAATTCCTTCTCCATCCATTGTGTAAAATCTTTCTCCTTTAAAATAGTATTATTTAATGTCCATCTCGATCTTTTTTTTTGTCCCTTCCATTTAATTGTCATTGGGCTATGATCTGCCCAGGTACTTGTTTCAATATTTGTTTCTTTAATATTAGATATTAGTTTTGTTGAGATCCAAATCATATCTAATCTGGACCATGATAAATGTCTATTTGAATAAAAAGTATATTGTTTAGCTTTAACATTTCTTTCTCTCCAAATATCTTTTAAAGTTAATTCATCTGTCATTTTAAAAAAGGACCTTGGGAGAGCCTTTCTATTTTGCTTTGTTGTTGTTGCTATATAGTCCAGTTTATTGTCCACAATTCCATTAAAATCTCCCATCATAATTATATTAACATAGTCCAGTCCAATTATTTTCATGTGTAGCTTTTTATAAAACTCTTCTTGTTTATCATTCGGAGCATAAATTGCAATCAAGAGTATTTTTATATTATTGTCCATTATTTCTACCATTAATACTCTTCCATCTTCATCCGTGTAAATCAATTTTGCTGGAATAGCCTCTTTAATGTATAAAACCACACCTCTTTTCTTACATTGAGTCAAAGAGGTAAATATTTTCCCTAATTTTGGCTGTAATAACAATTGTTCATGTTGTTTTTTAATGTGAACTTCTTGTAAACAAATTATATCAAATTTTAATTTCTCTAATTTATGAAAAGTTTTCCTTCTTTTAACAGCTGAATTAAGTCCATTTATATTCATTGTAATCAGTTTTTTTTCCTCCATGATTATGCTTTATATTTAGGCCTAACAGCTCTCGTGGATCTCACTTCACGCTGTTCTTTATTATCCATCTGTCCCCCTGCTGCTCCTTTCTCTTTTTCAGTCTCCAGTTGTTCATCTTGAAACTCAATTGATAAAGCCTCTTTCTCTGCTTCCTCTCTTCTTCCTCCAAAAAATTCTGCATGAAAAAGTTCTGCTTTCTCAATTGAATCAATTCTATATCTCTGCTCTTGCCACCCAAACACTAGTCCTTCTGGAATCAGCCATCTATAATTCACTTCGTTTTCCAATAGTATTTTGGTCAGAAATCGATATTCTCTTCTCATCTCTCTCACTCTTCTGGGTATTTGTTTTAAAACCACAACCTCTTTACCCTTGTATTTCAGTGTTTTCTCTCTTACTACTTGTAATATTTGCGTTTTAATGGATTTTTTGGTAAATCTAATATGGACTTCCTTGGGTAATTTATTTCTCATCGCATATCTTGTATAGACTCGATATATCTCATCTATTCCATCCATCATCTTTTCCTCTGTAATTTCCAAAGCATCTGCCAAAATTTCTATCATTACCACTGCCAAATTTTCTCCTTTTTCCTCTTCTATATTTTGAAATCTGAGGTAAAATTCTGACCTTTCCATCTCCCACCTCAACATCCCACCTTTTTCTTGTTCGACCGCTGTTAGTCTGCTGTCAATATTTCCAATCTTCTTCTCTCTTTGTTTTCCTTCTTCCTCAATTTTTTGGAATCTCTCCTCATACTTAACCATCATTTGTTTAATATTTTCCACTTTTTCATCAGTCTTCTCTATTCTTTGTTCAATATTTTCTGCTCTTTGTTCAATATTTTCTGCTCTTTGTTCAATATTTTCTATTCTTTGTTCAATATTTTCTGTTCTTTGTTCAATATTTCCTGTTCTTTGTTCAATGATATCTGATTTTGTCTTGAGATCTTGGATTCCTTGCATAATCATCTGTAAAGTTATTTTTTCTTGTTCCTTATCTTGCTTCAACATTGTCTGAATTAAACGTTGTCCTCCAGCTGGTGGGGAAGCAGAGGTAGAAGCAGAAATGCCAGATGGTATTGGTTTCCTGCTCATTTCAATGTTTCCAAAACTTCAAATTCTTCTTGACTTTTAATCCAACTGGTAGAGCAGCCAATTATAATCCAAAATGGAGAACTCCAATAGTAAAAAACACGAAACCAAAGAAGAAACAGGAAAAAAGGAAGAAGAAAGATCTTCAGGTTCTTCTAGACCCTAATCCAATTACGAGATAGTCCACCATAAAAAAGGAAAAAATAGAAAGGAAAAAACAAACAAATCCAAAAATAATAATATTGATTAAGAGCAAAAGAAAAAGGAAAAAAGAAAAAGCAAAAAGAGAAAAAAAAAAGCAAAAAGTTCCTTCAGATAATCCAATTAAAAAGTCTCAATAATCCAAAAAAAAGAAAAAAAAACAACCTCAACAACAAAGTAGTCCATAAACATAAATATGAAAAGCAAAAAAGTCCCAATAAAAAAGAAAAGAAAAATAAAGAAGAAAAAAGAAAAAAAAAAACTCTGAGGCTTTCCCTTTAAAATAAAAGGCAAAAATAAAAATATTACTAAAATTAAAATTTAGAAAGAGGCTAGCGAATGGGGTATATATAAGAAAACACACTGCACTTTGTTATTTATCCAAGGCTCTTGTTATGACTCTCTTCTCCAGCAGCTTCAAAGCCAAACCTCAAGTGTTGTTGATAACAGTCCAGGAAAGCACCTGCAATAATATTTTGCTGTGCTCTCCCTCTATCTTATCACGTTAAAAAGTCCTTGAGATGAGGTCTTTTTGCAATTCTCTCCAATTCACATAAAGATACTTTCAAGCCTCTAGTTGGCAGTGTTACAAAGTTTCTTAATGCTCTTTCTCCCCGCCCGCCAGAAAAAAGGAATAATATATACAGAAAAAAAAGAAAAAATAGCCAAAGGGAGCCTCTATCCTAAAGAAAGTTAAAAAATCAAAGGGAGCATAAAATCAAAGGGAGCATAGAAATATATATAAGAGAAAATTCAATCCGGTTACCTACAAAGTCACAGTAAAATCTTTCCCAAAAAGTATAAAGAAAAGAAAAAAAACAAAAAAACCCAAGCCTCAATTTGACATCACTTTAAAAAACGCCGCTCAAAACAATTTCAGTCAAAAAAAAATCTCACAGCTTTCTTCTTTATATCGGATGAACTTTCCAACCTCAGCGAATTTACAGCACAAAAGAGTTTTTCTCACCCAGCCGACACACTTCACTCCAATCACTTTCTTTCCGGAGCTGTCCCGACTTCAGCAGCTATGGAGGCTGCCTTTCCGCCGCCAGCAAAAGGGCTTCTTCCGGATCAAACCAGAGATTTTGCGATATCTCTGGGATCCTGGAACAATGCCCTTCACGATCACCGTCTCTACGGGACGGTTTAGGTCCGTTAGGACCGACCAGGGGCGAAAATATCGGCTACGATCTCAGAGCCCTGAGATCGCAGCTGTATCGCCGGAACGAAGCTCCGCCTTCTCCTGGTTTTATTTCTTTGATATGGTTCTCCATCATCATTTGCCCCCTTGGTAAAAAGAGAAGGCAGTTATTTTTGTTGTGTATGTACCATAGTTAATAAAGTATGAGATTGAGGTAAAGTGCAGGGTTCTGGCCCTGCACTTCTGATTGGATGTTAGGCGGCCAGATCAGATTGGTTAGTTCTTAGGAATCCGATTGGCCCTTAACAGAGGATTATTATTGGTTAAAAGAGCTAGCGTTCATAGCTTGCTATTGGACAATTCTCACAAGGGTTGCCTATATAAGGCAGAGTTCACTGTTGTTGTTTTGAGAAGTCACTATGCAAATAAAGAGCTGAAAGTTCACATTCAGAGGCTGTCTCCATTTATTCCGACCCATATCCAAGTACTTAACACTGGCGACGAGGATGGGATGTGGGGACGTCTGAACCTAAGAAGTCAGGAAGCAATACTGAGCACATGATAAGATGACGCCAACAACAGAACCATGTCCGGCGGCATCGTGCCACCCGCTCCGTTCGATCCAAACAAAGAGGATTGGGATTCCTACATGGATCGCTTCCAAATGTTTCTCGAGATGAAAAACTTGAAGGACGCCACACCAGCAAAGAAGCGGGAACTGTTCCTGACGCATTGCGGCCCAGCTGTATTTAAGATGGCTAAAGCACTTGCCAAACCTCGAGAAGTGAAAGCCATGATCTGGGAAGACCTCGAACCCATCCTGAGAGACCATTACACGCCAACCGTGCCTACACTCGTGAGACGCCACGAGTTTTATCAGAGAAACCAACGAAAGGGAGAGAGCGTGGCTGATTTCGTGGCGGACCTCCGAAATTTAGGGAGCCTCTGCGGGTTCGCCGATTTAGAAGAAGCACTAAGAGATCAAGTAATTCTGGGATTAGATGCGCTAGGCGTGCAAAGCAAGCTGATGGCGAAAGGCGACATCAGCCTTGTTGATGCCATTGCCGAAGCCACGGCTGTGGAGGCGACCAAAAAGTCAGCTGC
Organism: Hydrophis major; assembly: GCA_033807585.1. Lineage (NCBI taxonomy): Eukaryota > Metazoa > Chordata > Lepidosauria > Squamata > Elapidae > Hydrophis > Hydrophis major. Next base: position 248,815,437 of record CM066328.1, on the reverse strand, counting down.
ACAATTATGGCGAAGCCGCACTCCAGCAACACCACCGACCAGCGAAATCTTACCCAACTCAGAAGGGCAGCTCGCAACAACGCACCACGAGGACCTCTCTTTGTCGTCAGACAGCGACAAAGAAGGGGTCCATCGACTGCGGTCCGACCGGGACCCTCGCCCTAAGCCCTTATGCCCTTGCGCTGGCTGTGGAGCAAACCATGCCAGGGCTGAATGCAAATTCCGCGACGCACTCTGCCATGAGTGCGGGAAATGAGGCCACATCAGCCGGGTCTGCCGCAGCTTACCAGGACCCAGCCAGGCCTCAAGAGGGGCCAACTATCTCCAATCAACAGGAAACCGTCCTGTAAGGCGAGAGCCAGTAAACCACTCCTACAGAAATTGAGCTTTGCAAAAAGAAGAGGCTCACCATACTATCACTATAGGTCACGCCTCAGTTTTGGACACTAAGAAAATTCGAGTCACGGTAGCCATCGAGAACCAGCCTTGCCACATGGAGGTCGGCTCGGGATCGTCCCTCTCGATGGTGTCTTGGAAGACACTCAAGCAACTTATCCCCACAATCCAACGCCAAGACCTCCAATTTCAACGCCTCATCCTCAAGGACTACCAAGGAAATTGAATCCCCATTGTCGGGTCCTGCTGAGTCTGAGTCTCCTTCAAAAAGCATACAGCGTACTTACCTCTAACTATCATCGATAGAGATAGGCCTAGTCTATTAGGCCTCCAATGGTTCGCGCCACTCGGCATCGAAGTGGCCGGCGTGAACCGAGTCAGTGGTTGTGAGTGGGAGGAAGACCTTATTTCTGAGTTCAGCGATGTCTTCGCGGACCGTTTAGGCGAGTATAAGGGGACCCCAATCTCATTTAGTCTAGATCAAAAAGTAGCCCCTATTCGATTGAAGCCCCATCGAGTTCCATTCGCTCTTAAAGCAAAGATCGACGAACAACTCGACAAGCTAATTGCTCAAGGGGTGTTGAAGCCCATCGATCACTCTCCATGGGAAACCTCTATTGTAACACCTATTAAGCCAGATGGGTCAATCCGAATTTGTGGGGACTACCGGGCCACTTTAAACCACGCCCTACAGCAGAATGCGTATCCAGTTCCGGTGGTGCAGCACCTCCTTCATTCCTTGGGGGACGGAAAGGTTTTCGCTAAATTAGATTTAGCTCAAGCTTATCAACAACTACCACTGAATGAAAAGACGGCCCAAGCCCAAACAATTATAATGCACAGAGGGGCCTTTAAATGTACCCAATTGCAATTTGGGGTTAGTGTGGCCCCAAGGATATTCCAAAGCCTCATGGAAAGGTTGTTACAGGGAATCAAGGGCGTGGTTCCGTATTTCGATAACGTATTAATTGCAGCCCCTACCAAAAAAATCTTGCAGGATCGTTTGAAATGTGTTCTTAAAAAATTCCAAGAGGCAGGACTTAAGGTGAAAAAAAATAAATGTCACTTATATACTGACAGTGTTGAGTTTCTAGCGTCTCGGATTGATAGCCAGGGCATTCATCCTACCGAAAGTAAATTAAAGGCTATAAAAAATGCTCCCAGGCCACGAAACAAGGCCGATCTCCAGGTGTTCTTAGGCCTCATTAATTTCTATAATGTATTTTTACTGCACAAGGCAACTGAACCATAACACCGGTTATTAGATAAAAAAGCATTATGGGTATGGGGTTACCGGGAAAAACAAGCGTTCCGGAATGTTAAAAAACTGCTCACATCTGAATCTGTACTTATGCAGTATAACGAGACTTTACCATTAGTTATAACCTGCGATGCATCGCCCTTCGGGGTGGGTGCCATTTTGAGTCATATACTGCCTAATGGGAACGAAGCCCCTGTTGCTTACTTTTCGAAGACTCTTTCACAAGCAGAGCGGAACTATGGACATATTGATAAAGAAGCTCTCACAATTGTTTCAGCTGTAAAGAAATTTCATGAATATGTGTATGGAAGGACATTTACCATTATAACTGACCACAAACCGTTGCTAGGGATAATAGCCAGGGACAAGCCAACCCCCTACATATTATCCCCTAGAATGACCCGATGGTCAGAATTCCTAGCTGCTTAAAATTATCGCCTGCAATATCGCCCAGGGAAAGGCATTTCCCACGCTGACGCATTAAGCCGAGCACCGCTTCCAGAGACGCTCGACGATCCGGCACCAACGGCAACCACGTTGCAGATCGAAACACTCAACTCGCCGCCTATGACTGCCCAAGACATTGCGAGAGAAACCAAACGAGACCACACCCTAGCTCGAGTCCTAGGCTGGGTAGAACGTGGATGGCCATTGGACCAAGTACCAGATGACTTCGCGCCATTCAAATCGCGACAGAGTGAACTTTTTTCACAAAAAGGTTGTGTCATCTGGGGCGATAGAGTCGTTGTCCCAGAACGACTCCGGAAGACGCTGCTACAAATCCTGCATGAGGGCCACCCCGCCATCGTGCAGATGAAAGCGCTTGCACGAAACTACGCATGGTGGCTGGGCATGGACCGGCAAATCGAGCAGTGGGTCAAAGCGTGTACTAATTGCCAACAAGCCAGCAACGCCCCACCAAAAGCCATGCCTTCTGAATGGGAGACACCACGTGGACCCTGGTCCAGAATCCACCTGGATTTCGCGGGGCCAACCAAAGGATATACCTTCCTGCTGACAGTCGACGCATACTCCAATTGGTTAGAAATTCATCGTATGACGGCTACAACTTCCGAGGCAGTGATCAAGATCCTAAATAGACTCCTTGCAACCCACGGATTGCCTGACGTCCTGGTGTCCGATAACGGGCCACAGTTTACGGCACTAATGTTTGAGCAATACCTCGCTGACCGCGGCATCTGCCATGCGCTCACCTCGCCTGTGCACCCTGCGACCAATGGCCGAGCAGAACGCACGGTCCAATTTGTTAAAAAGACTTTGCAAAAAATGGACTATGACAATATCGATGACAAGGTCAACCAAATTCTCTTTTTGCAACACATAACTCCACAAAGCGTTACCGGCAGAACTCCCACAGAACTACTGATGGGACGAAGACTCCGTTCCCACCTCGACCGGTTGCACCCTGCTTACGAACTGGAAAAGCCAATAGGATCCAGTGGCTGCTATCGCACCTTCCAGGTAGGAGAGCACGTTTACGCACGAAACTTATCAGGCGATCCGTTATGGATAGAGACAATGGTAGTTCAAGTAACCGGCCCCAAATCCTACGTAGTGAAATGCTGTGACAATAGACTGTGGAAACGGCATATCGACCAATTTCGGTCACGACTCACAACAGCCAGTCAACAACTCCCCCATGACCAAACCGAGGGGGGAGGGAGGTACAGAAGAAGATGATGTTCCAGGGAACTTGCTCGAAGGGAGCGACGAATTAAGTGAGACTCAGGAAATGAAGCAGGAAGGAGAATTGTTTGCACTGCAAGAAATTGCACCTGAGCAAGAAGCAGATCCACTTCCAAACAACAATCTATCTCAATAGGATTGCAATCAACCAGTCCAACAAAAATCCGAAAGACTTAAAAGACAACCGTCCTATTTAAAGGACTATATAACTACACCGTAATCAAGAAGCCAGGGGGAAGGAGTGTTGTGTATGTACCATAGTTAATAAAGTATGAGCTTGAGGTAAAGTGCAGGGTTCTGGCCCTGCACTTCTGATTGGCTGTTAGGCGGCCAGATCGGATTGGTTAGTTCTTAGGAATCCAATTGGCCCTTAACAGAGGATTATTATTGGTTAAAAGAGCTAGCGTTCATAGCTCGCTATTGGACAATTCTCACAAGGGTTGCCTATATAAGGCAGAGTTCACTGTTGTTGTTTTGAGAAGTCACTATGCAATAAAGAGCTGAAAGTTCACATTCAGAGGCTGTCTCCATTTACTCCCACCTATGTCCAAGTACTTAACAATTTTAGTCCCCTTTCCTCAAGTGAACAACTTTTGATTGCTAGAATGAATTTGACATTTTAAAATGGGGTATATTTACACTGCCATTTGGCTTCTGGACATTTAGTTGGCTAAGGAATGTCCCATGTTGCCTGGGGTTTGGATGATTTCAGTTTGAATTTTAGTCCTGAGAGATTTTCCTGGATATTTCTGGGAAGACTGCAAAACCATTTGTAGCTTTACTTTTATGAAGCAAAAGTCTTTACACAAGAGAGAAAGGCTTTGGAACAAAAAGCTGCACTCGCTGCTTTCTCTTAACTATAAATGGTTAAGAACGCATGTTTATGTAATTTGTTATTCACCTTGGGATACATATGCAGAAACACGTGGATTTTTGTTGGCTTAGGATGAAAATGCTTCTAAAAACCAAAAGTTTTTCCACATGAAATACTTTTACCATTTTAATGCTTTCACAGAGAACTCTGTGTCCAAGTACTTGAAAAGTATCAAGGGCATAAATACATATATACCAAAAAAAAAAAAAAAAATCAGGCACAAAGTGAACACTGACAGAAAATAAATAATTTAATTGAAAGCACGATATTCATACATCTAGAAGAGGCATTCAAAATACTTCTCTTTTTAAAAGTAACCACTATGAATAAAAGAGAAGTAATGTGTTCAGTGCTGAAATCTGGAGAGCCCAATTATATAATCCAATCATAGTGCGAAGGTATAAGGAAGTCAGAGCAAAGTGGCATAGTTTGAAACTCTCTCTCACCCCAAAACAGTTTTATTTAACTATGTTTGGAAATACTTGCACATTACTTATGACAATGTAATTATAAAATAATAAAAATGTAATATAAGCAATATTGAGATAATCTGGTCTATAGAGATTAGAGATGGGGAGTTATGTTACCATAAAATCAGTGCATTACTCATCACATCCTGAACATCAGGATTTAGGCATAATCTTTTCTAAACTGAGGTCACATTTTGCCTTTGATAGGATGGTAGTGACCAAAATGTGAGTGAAGCCATGGCAAAAACATAAATTTGACATAAATTAGTATTTTTAATTCCCCCTTCCCAGCAATGTAATAATTTGCTACTTCTGGTAGATTCCCAAACTCCAAATTGGAGGCCACTTTGGGAGCCAAGTCTCAAGAGTATCACTCTACTGTCTATGTTCATATCAGAAATGTGAGAAAGCACAATCAGACAAGAGAAAGTAGGATTCCAAAAGAAACGTGCATTGGTCCCAGAGTTCCAAAAACATTTCCTTTGGCCAACTGAGCAAAGACTGTGCTCATGACCTCACCCACATATAATCACACATAGAGAGAACTAGTCCACTCACAACAGTGCGTGGGATGTGTAGGGATCTCCATAAAGAACATGTTGGCAGCCCGCATGCATGTCTGTAAACCAGGAGAAAAATATGGGCAACCGGATCTTTCCCATTGATTTATTTAGACCTGGTACAGGATTGAGAAGTTAAGAGTAGAGTTTCAATGTTCCTATGGAGGAGAAACCACCACAATTCCATATGTATCATAAAAAATATGTCAGAGGCAAAAAGTTGGCATTCTTTGTATTTACACTCATACCAGAAGGTCCACAGAGTAGCTTATTAAACACAGTAGCAAGTGGCATCAACTGGGTATTTGTTTTTCTCCACCCAGTTGCAGATACCATGGATGTAGAAGTGACAGAAACCCAGTTGAGCCAAGACTTGGCTTAGACTTCTCTCTAATCCTGGCAACACTCCAAATATAATATAAGCCAAGGAATCTATTCCATTAACGTTCCTTGAAAGGACTATTTTGAACTCATAAGTATCTGAACACAGTTCATAATTTGTAACACTTTAAAATACCTCCCAACACACACATATATTCATAATGCCTGTGTCTTTACTGAAGTCTAAAAAAAAGAAAGGTTCTTATGAGTTGTCAGTAAAGCAGGACTCGTGTGTTCTTTTGGTCTCCATGGAAGGAACGGTCTCCATGGAAGGAACATCTTCACATTTCATGGAATGTACGTGGCTACAAGAATTTCTTGGAACAAATTGAGTTATCAGTTCTGGAAGAACATCTTGGGTAATGCTTTTTACCATGATATAAGCCTATCTTTTTGTCTTCATCCCATAGGAATATGAGGTGGATCATGCACCTGTGGGATAATGGCCTGTGGAAAAGATAGTAGAATATAAAAATATAAATCAGTGGGTCACAAGAGAGTTGAGCAAACTATTATTTTATTGCTTTGAATTTTAAATCAATAAGCATCCAGGGCCTGATAATGTCCATATATTGAATCTGGTGATGAACACATTGATATTTCTAAATAATAATAACTAAAAGAGTTCATTGACATTGAATTTATCAGACTGAACACTCTATTTTTAAAGAAAAACCACTCTGCTTGGAACTGCCTATTATTCTTAGACAATATTTAATTATCCTTAGGTTCTTGGTTAGGACTTGAATTATTAAGTTTTTGCAAGCCTTAGACTGTGACTCTAACTCTAGATCACCCACACATAATGTATTAAAATTATATTCTGCCCAACTTTCACTAACTCTGGGTTCAGACAATCAAAGAAATTAAAATAAAGTAATCAATAAAATCAATAAAACACAAATGCTGAAGCTAAAAGATGGGAGGTATAATGGAGGTAGGGGATCTTACTCTCTGTCAGCAAAGTTTTGTATGAAGAGCCAAGTCTTCACAGCTCTTCTAAACAACAGGGGGGCCTATCTGGATCTGGAAAAACAAGGATCATTAGATATTTTCAACCTTAGACAAATCTTCAAAGCACTTCTTGATATTGTTATCCATAGAGTTTGTCCTGGTTTCACCAATGACATTTATCTTTGCATTGTTCTGTCCTCTCTCTTTGAATCTCAGGAACAACTTCTCTACACCTTTCCTTTTCTTTTCAAACAAATCTGAACTGCATGATGATTTGATCATAAGATGGCATTCATTATTGTGTAGTTATATAATGACCTAAATGGTAAATGTCATCTGTTGGCCATGCATATTTATAATTGGGTCTTCTTGCGGATCTGCTTTAAGGTTGTTAATATAAGGTGAGAAAAGGCTGCAAGACAGCTAGGGACCTTGCTATATATCTTTCCTATAGTGACACCTGAATGTATGTAAGAAGTCATAAACTGCTCTTTCCAATACAAGCCATTGTTTTGTACTGTTGGGATACAGGGTTATAATGCTCTAAACAAATAACAATTATTCATGAGAATGACCTTGACCAAGGCATGTACTTGAAAAGCTCAATTTCATCAACAATAAAATTTATTTGACATATTTACCTGTCTCCGTGGGATTATTTAATGTCTTTTCAAAGCTTTCAACTTTCAAAATGAATTCAAAATCCCAAATATAATTGCAAATACATACCAATAAAGGTGTTAAATAGGGAAGAATTGTTTTACAATTAGCCATTAACTTATACAAGTGGCACATAAAAACAGAAATATTGCCTCTATGCATTATCAACATCTTATAAAAAAAAATAGATCTAACCATAAATAACCAGTGATGTAGACTGCAAGTTGACAAGACTATACTTTATTTATTTATCCTTAGAAATTTCCTCTTTTTTCCCCCTCATTAAGCTGGCCTCAGCATGACTTTTTCTGTAAAACAGAAATTAAATCGCGGGAAATCAAGGTTTACTTTAGGAACAAAATAATATATTTTCTTAGTAAAGTTAATGGAATATTGCAAGACAAGTAACTTTGCAAGGTCTTCAGATTTTATAGTAAACTATTTCTGATGCATGCTAGAACAGAGTTGTCCCTCCCTCCTTCCTTTCCCTCCCTCTCTTCTCCTTTTTTTCTTCTTGGAAAAACTTTTAGTGGCCTAGGATGAAAACAAGAACCCCCTCCCTTTTGCCAAGCATGCTGTGGGGAATAGCATAACTGTTACAATCCCAATATCACCCCTGTCTATTTATACTTCAACATAGAGATACATACAAATATGTAGGACAGAATCGTGCAGTGAAATTCAGGTAAAATTGAGCCCTGCTCATATAGTAGTTAAAGTGCAGTATTGGAGACTTTGTCCTCAGTCTGGACTTGAATCCTGACCAGCTCAAAATTGACTCAGCTTTCCATCTTTCCAAGGTCAGTAAAATGAGGACTCAGATTGTTGGGGGCAATAGGCTGACTCTGTAAACCACTAGCTATTGTTATTACTATTGCTAACTTTTAGATCTTTCCAGCAGCGCTCACCATTGGAAGGGTCACAAAAGCAACTTGAACAAATATGTATGTGGGGGGATGTGTGGAATGCCTTTGAGTCAGTGTTGTCTCTTGACTACTCCCTGGATGAACCCCTGCAGTTATCTTGGTAAGATTTTCAGAAATGGTTTGCCATTACCTCCTTATCAGAGCTGAGAAGGAGGGATGGCCCAAGATTACCCAACTGGCCTTTCACCTAAAAACTCTGTTTCTAGCCTGGTGCCTTAACTACTGCACCAAACTGACTGATTGACTGACTCACTCACTCACTCACTCACTCACTGTGACTGACTGATTGACTCACTCACTCACTCACTCACTGTGACTGACTGATTGACTGACTGACTGACTGACTCACTCACTCACTCACTGTGACTGATTGATTGACTCACTAACTGACTGACTCACTGACTGACTCTATCTACCTACCTACCTATCTCTAGCTAGCTATATATAAATTTCAAAGGTATAATCCTTACTCACTATCATTAATTGATGGTAAGCATTCTTATTATAAATTTAAATTTGTGGCTACAGCCACCTACGTGAGGAGAAAGCTCTGACTTGAGGCAAGATCGAAGTGCTTTCTCTCTGTTTGGATGCCCGTGATTTTTGACAACTTTTATGCCCCTTTATGACAGATGCTTGCCCTAGGCTGAACTTTCTGCTACATGGGCCTTTCCGCATCAAGAATATTGTACTTGTCTATTTCATATATATATTCGTGTCCAGATATTTGCCATTGGGACATGTATCTGTCAAATCACTAAGTAACTAAACTTTTTTTTCCTCCTTTTGTTTTGCTCTTCTGTTTCTTATTTATAAAGGCAAAACATAAAAACAAGTTGCACATCAATGTCTTTCAGGAAGTCTGAACAGCATATGTGTTTTTGCAGTCAACACAAGGGCTGGTATGGTGCCACTGTATTACAGGGAAGACAAATTATATAAATTTGGGTGGCGGTGAGGAGTTATTTCTGATGATTCCTACATTGCCAATTCATCTATGGGCATTCCACACCACTACCATTTTCTCTCCCCAAACCCTCCAAAATAGAAAGTTGAGCATTCCCTCCTGCTGACCAATAAAAGGCCACAAAAAAAAATAGCAATCAGCCAGTATCTCACCACCCCAAAACCATGCTGTGTTCAGGGTGATTTATGAGACCTCTTAGCTATGGCTTATAGGGAGAGAGAGATGAAAAGAGAGGCGCTTTTTGAGCTGCCTGATTTTAAACAAACTAAATTTGCTGGGCTGCCAAACTCAGATGATGATATGGAGTAGAGCAGACACAGGTTTGATTCAGAAGCAGCCCAAGAACCGCATATTGGACAACTGAGGATAAATATTATAATACGAAAGACCAGAATGATTTGTTCCCAGAGTTTCTTTGTAATTGCCTTTCCATTCAAAAAGACATAGCGTAAGTTGGTCTCAGGGCTGCCAACCTTGAGTGATAGTTCGGAGTGAGACACTGCGAGGGAGCGGAGCGACCGAGGGGGGGACGGTAGGGAGCTTTGACAATTTTACATTTTAAATGGTGCAATCTGATGCATACTTTAGTCATGATTTGGACATATACATACATACATACATACATGCAAGCAGCACCAATGTACTTGAACTGGATTTGTAAGATATTAATAATGCAGTTCACTGACCATCTTGGCCAGAAAGGGTCCACATTCTTGGGACTCTGCCCATCTGCTCCGTCCCTTTGGGCTGCTCTGGCTCTCCTCCTCCTCCAGGGTCCCTGGCTGAGAGGGGCGTCCCAAGTGCCTGGGATCCAGCCCCTCCAGGCTGCCTCTTCAGGGCCACAGAAGCCTCCCTCACATGGCCCCGGGGGTGGAGGGGGCCTTGCCAGGGTTCCCGGCCTTGGAGCTGGGCAGAAATGGCCCTTCCCAGCCCTCTCCCACCCTCTGGGCCTCCCACCTGCAGAGGGGAGGGGGATCCAGGCTGAGTCTTGGACCCACCAGCCTCACAGTCCAGCTGAAGGGTCGGAAAGGGCCAGGCAGGCAGATGGACACACACACACACACACACACAGAATGGGGGGGGGAGGCTGGTGTCCTTCACTCCCCAAACGCCCCCCTCCCAGTCTGTGCATGGGACCCCCAGCAATGCTGCCATCAGCTGCTCCCCTGCAGGGAAGTCCTGGATTGTCTGGGGGAGGAGAGGAGAGGACAGTGGCCACTCCCCCCCCCTTTGCTTGGCATTTGTGGGGAGACCCCTCAAGGTGAGATTCCTTCCCAGGGGCTCCCAAAGAGCATCCAAACGTTCCTGGCATCAAGTGGGGAAAGAAGCCTAAAAAGAGAGAAACTCCTGCACCGGCTGCGATTGGGGCTCGGAGGGGACAGGAACCCCCCCTCCTTGCGAGCCCCCCCCGCCCCGCTCCAGCCTGCCCTCTGGCGGGACCCCCTTCCTGGAGAGGCTCCTCCCTGCCAGACCCTCTTGCAGCCTCTTGGACCCAGGGGAGGCTGGGGGGGGCGCATATCTAGGTGCAAAGGGTGGGGGGAGGGACACAATGTACCCGGGAAGGAGCCCTCCCCCCCTCTTCCCCCTCCCTCTCCAGGGACTTCCCATCAGGCTGGGGAGCAAGAGAAGCCAAGGCGCACAAGAGGCCAGCCACGGCAGCTCCCCTTGCGAGAGGGAGGCCAGAGAGGGACGCGCCTTTGCGCCCCAATCCCAGCGGCCTTGAGACCAGACGGGTGCAGGGAGGGGATGATGGGAGCTCAGCTCTCGAGAAAGGCCCAGGGATGCCCTGTAGTCGTACTTCATGGGGGATAGAGAGTTCGTCTCTCTCATCTCCGCCTGCCAGAGCAGAGTGCAGCGCAAGGGTTAAGCCCAGAGAGTTGTGACATCCTAGAGCGGAAAGGAGCAACCGCTTCCTGCAGCGTGGAATTCTTTCCTCACCCCAGTACAGAAATCAATGAGGGCAACGTCCTCTCGCACATGCTCTGTTCGCCCTCTGAAGCCGCCCAGGATCGGAGGCTTCACTTCTCGAAACTTTGGGCTTGGGCATATCGATATTCGGAATATCAGAGAATGTAGAGATATATTTATTTTTGTACATTCCATTTTGGGGGTTTAGCGTGAGATTTCTTTTATCAGAGTGAGACAGTCAAAATTGGTTGAATTGCGTGAGTCTCACGCTGATTGCGTGAGAGTTGGCAGCCATGTGGTCTCCATTCCAGATAGGTTACAGTACAGACAGAAAATACATTAGAAAATTCTAGCTGGGGATTGTTATTACACAAACCGCTGTCCTTAGGCAGGATTAAAGAGGTCATTCCCTCCCGACACACCTACCCACCCATACACACACACAACACATACACACACACACTCTCTTCAGAAGGCATTTCCTGACTAAACTCTCCTTGGATTAATTATTATTTACCCTATATAAGCTCAAGCTACCATTATAATTATGAGGAATATCAAATGTGAAAAAATGCACCAAGTTTTCTTGATGCCAATCAAGTGTGTCAACATTTTTCCCCATTTTCTTCCCTCCGGAATGTTTCGCACCAGCTTATTGTTATTTCCACTCAGAAACATTACTAGGTATCATGTTTGTAGACTCATGAATTCTCTCACTGTTTAAAGAAACAGGGGCATCTCTGTACTCTTTCAGAACAAAGCAGAGCAACAAACACCACTCTCTCTTCTTTTTAAACAGGTTCATGACTTATATAATTCCAAATTTTTGAAGCTCCTTAAACACCTTTTAAAGGTAGTGTTCTGTCCCTTAATTAGTATTCTTGAGATCCCCGCGCTTTGATTGGCCAAAGCACGGGGCACTCTGATTGGTCAGGCGAGCCGCGCCGATTGGCTCGCTAAGAATCTCCCGCGATTGGTCAATTCGAATCGCGGGAGATTCAAAGCGGTGCCATTGGCCGCGGCCGCCGCGGCTAAAAGAATAAAAGCCGCGAACCTTTTGCAAAGCGGCAGTTCGGTTCCTACTTTAATAAAAGAGCATGATTTGAAGTCACCGACCCCTGGCATCAATTTCGAGGACACGACACTGGCGACGAGGGTGGGATCCAGGCCCTGAACTGAACCACGTGTCCGACGGAAGCCAAACGAACCACCACGATGGCGAAAATCGCACCCCCCGCACCCTTCAACCCTGCCACCGAGGACTGGGAATCGTACTCCGACCGATTCCGCATGTTCCTCGAGTGCAGCGATCTGAAGGACGCCACCGGCCCCATGAAGCGCGCCGTCTTCCTGACCCACTGCGGGACCGAGGTATTCAAGATGGCCAAGGCGCTTGCCAAACCCGCCGATGCGACCGCGATGGACTGGGACGTCCTCGAGCCAATACTTCAGCAGCATTACGCTCCAGAGGTACCCATCCTGATCCGACGCAACGAGTTCTACCGTCGGGACCAACGGTCGGGTGAGAGTTTCAGCGACTTCGTTGCCGAACTACGACACCTAGGAGGGCTCTGTGAATTCGACAACCTGAACGACGCCCTGCGAGACAGAATCGTGCTCAGCTTGTGGGACCCCGTCCTCCAGAGCCGGCTGATGGCCAAGGGCAACATCAGCCTAGCAGACACCCTCACCGCAGCCGCAGCCGCCGAAGCAACCCGAACATCCGCTGACCGCATGCGCAGACCGAATGCTGGGGACCGCAGCGGGAACAACAACCCTGCAAGGTTGGCCGAGGCCCAACCCGAGACGACCACCCACCAGGGCGATTTCCACTCGGCATCGGGCACTTCCGATGACGAGGAGGACATTCATCGCCTCCAGACAGGCCGCGACCCACGGAACCGGCGGGGTCGTAAGTCGAGGACCAACTGTGCCGGTTGCGGAGGCGACCACCCCAGGTCCGAATGCCGGTTTTTCGAATCAATCTGCGGGCATTGTGACAAGAAGGAACACATCGCCCGTGTCTGCCGCCTTAAAAAGAACCGCAGCCCGGCCTGATGGGACCAGAGTGACCAGAGGAGAGAGAGCACACCACCCCGGACCAGAGATCGCCCCTCGGACAACAGATGGGACCGGAATGGATGATCCCTACGAGGCGGCGATAACCAGCGAAGAGAGGAAACCCATCAGACGGTCACCATCGGCCACGCCATAACCAATGACGCCCGGAAGGTCCACGTGGAGGTAGGCATCGAGGGCCAGCCATGCAAAATGGAGGTGGACTCCGGGTCCTACCTCTCCATGATAGCATGGCATGAAATAAAGCGCTTGGTGCCTTCCATCCAAAGGAGGAACCTAGACAGCCAGAGACTCATTGTAAAGGACTACCAGGGAAACCGCATCCCGGTAGTCGGAACCAAACACTTCAACATCACATATAAAGGGCACACCGAAAGGCTTCCCCTGACAATCGTTGACCGCGACCGCCCAAGCCTACTGGGACTGCAATGGTTCGCCCCGCTCAGCATCGCAGTCATGGGAGTCGACCACGTCACCGACGACAGCTGGGAGCAAGAACTGGCCCGGGAATTCCAAGAGGTCTTCGACGGAAACCTAGGCAAGTACCGAGGGCCCCTTATATCATTCAGCCTAGACCCAAACATCCCCCCAAAACGCCTGAAACCAAGGTGGGTGCCATTCCCACTTAAACCCAAGATAGACGAGCAAATTGACAAGCTCGTCAAGCAAGGGGTTCTACAGCCAATAGACCACGCCCGGTGGGAGACCCCCATAGTCACCCCAATCAAGCCCGATGGGTCGGTGAGGATCTGTGGGGACTATAAGGCCACCCTAAATGGCACGCTGCAACAAAGCGCCTACCCCGTCCCAGTAGTGCAACACCTACTGCACTCACTGGGAGGGGCAAGGTTTTCGCCAAGCTCGACCTCGCCCAGGCATACCAACAGTTGCCAGTCGACGAGCAAACGGCAGAAGCGCAAACCATAGTCACCCACCGGGAAGCATTTAAATGCAACCGACTCCAATTCAGAGTCAGCGTGGCACCGGGAATATTCCAAAGCCTAATGGAAAGACTATTGCAAGGCATCAAGGGGGTGGTACCTTACTTCGACGACGTCCTAGTGTCGGCAACCAACCAAGCCGAACTGGAGGGTCGCCTAAGGGAGGTCCTAACCAAATTCAAAGAGACCAGGCTCAAAGTAAAGAGGGAGAAATGCCAATTATACATGGAACGGGTTGAATTCCTAGGATACCTCCTAGACCGTCACGGCATTCACCCCACAAACCAAAAAATCAAGTCCATCAAAGAAGCCCCCACACCCAAGTCGAAGACGGAACTACAGGCATTCCTGGGGCTACTTAACTTTTACAATGTTTTCCTACCCCAAAAGCCGATGGTGGCGGAGCCTTTGCATAGGCTCCTGGACAAGGCAGCGACTTGGATTTGGGGGAAACGCGAGCAAGCCGCCTTCCAAAGAACAAAGGACCTCCTCACTTCGGACGCCGTCCTTATACAGTATAACGAGACCCTACCTCTGGCTGTCACATGCGACGCATCACCCTTCGGCGTCGGCGCTGTCCTCAGCCATACCCTCCCCGATGGAAAAGAAGCACCCATCGCATTCTTTTCAAGGACCCTCACCAAACCGGAGCGGAACTATAGCCAGCTGGACAAAGAGGCTCTGGCTATCGTTGCTGCCGTAAAAAGATTCCACGAGTACCTCTACGGCCAGACATTCACCATCATAACCGACCACAAGCCGCTGCTGGGAATCCTTGCAGGAAACCGGGCCACCCCGAACATTCTGTCTCTCCGAATGACAAGGTGGTCCAAGTTCCTGGCAGCCTGCAACTACGGACTCATACACAGACCGGGTAAGACGATCTCCCATGCAGACGCCTTAAGCCGCTCGCCGCTACCGGAACCTGACACTGACCCAGCACCCACGACGACCACCCTCAGCATAGAGACCCTACCCAACCTGCCCATAACCGCGTCAGACATTGCCTGAGAGACTAATAAAGACAAACGTCTGGCGCGGGTGTTGCATTGGGTAGAGAAAGGGTGGCCGGAAAGAGACAACGACGCGTCCGTCAAAACATTCCGAAACCGGCAAACGGAACTCTCGTTATTAAAAGGGTGCATACTATGGGGGGATAGGGTGGTCATTCCAGAAAAACTACAAGGGAAGGTTCTGGAACTACTACACGAGGGGCACCCTGGCATCATTAGGACTAAAGCCCTGGCCAGAAGTTACGCTTGGTGGCCAGGGATGGACAAACAAATTGAGACCTGGGTAGCAAGGTGCCAACGATGCCAGGAAACTAGGCCAAGCCCACCCACAGCACCCGTCCTAGAGTGGGAAACCCCAAGGGGACCTTGGTCTAGGATCCATATAGACTTCACCGGGCCCACAAAAGGACATACCTTCCTTATAACAGTAGACGCTTACTCCAACTGGCTGGAGGTAAGCAACATGAAAACAACAACCACGGAGGCCGTGATCAAGGAACTCTGCAAACTCTTTGCAACGCACGGCCTCCCAGACATTGTCGTTTCCGACAACGGGCCCCAATTCACCTCGCTGGAATTCGAAAAATTCCTCGCGGAAAGGGGCATCCGCCATGCACTGACAGCACCGGCGCACCCGGCAGCGAACGGTAGGGTGGAACGGATGGTGCAATTCACGAAGAAAACCATCCAGAAAATAGACCATGGGGAGATCCAGGAAAAAATAAACAAACTACTCTTCACCCAACACATAACCCCAAATACCACAATGAATAAGAGCCCAGCCGAACTATTAATGGGGAGGAAATTAAGGTCCCCACTCGACAGGTTACACCCCACGTATAACCCGGAGAAGCCCCCAGACTCAAACAGCAAACACCGAACCTTCGTACCCGGCGACCCCGTATATGCAAGAAACCTGACGGGAGACCCACTATGGGTACCGGCCGTCATCACACAAATAACAGCCGAAACCGACCCCCACAACACAAACCAAGGGGGGAGGAAATACCCAGGGGACCAAAACCAAAGAAGAATAAACCAGCCATACTTACCGGAAAGCAGCCAGCACGACCCCTCGCCAGGAAGAGACAGCCAGGCCAGCTCGACCGACCCGGGGAGACCGAGCGGGAGCAGCGAAACCCGCAGCTCAACCAACCCGGGAAGCCCAGGAGGGAGCTACGGAGAGCGGCCCGGCCCGACCGACCAGCCGGTTCCCACTACGGCATCAGGAGCAGCAGAGATCCCGACCGAACCGGCCGGGATCCAACCTACGACTGAGCTGCGCAGGTCCAGTAGGCTCAGACGGAACCCCACCTACCTACGTGACTACGCGACGTAAGGACTAAACCAAGAGGGGAGGGGTGTTCTGTCCCTTAATTAGCATTCTTGAGATCCCCGCACTTTAATTGGCCAAAGCGCGGGGCACTCTGATTGGTCAGGCGAGCCGCGCCGATTGGCTCGCTAAGAATCTCCCGCAATTGGTCAATTCGAATCGCGGGAGATTCAAAGCGGTGCCATTGGCTGCGGCCGCAGCGGCTAAAAGAATAAAAGCCGCAAACCTTTTGCAAAGCAGCAGTTCGGTTCCTACTTTAATGAAAGAGCATGATTTGAAGTCACCGACTCCTGGCATCATTTTTGAGGACACGACAGGTAGGACTACCTCTTCTGGATAATAACCCATCCATCACCTTCAGGGTCTTCCTTTGGATGTGAGGAAAAAGTTCAGATGCCTTTGGGAAGAGAAAGAAGCAAGGAAGAATTGAGATGGGGATGTTCAACTTCTCACTTCTCAGCCAGTTGTTCACTCAGATCTTCTTCCTAGCCACACACACACACACACACACACACACACACACACACATATATGGTATTCAGCTTTGTTTGGGTATTTTCCCACATCATTATAGTTAAGTTGTAAAATTTAAAACAGAAACGGTTGTGAAAGTCTGACTCACAGACGAACACAACACAGAAGCCTGATGATGGCAGATGAGATTCTGCCAAAACGTTGCTACAACTTTAAAAGCACAACTATAATGACGTGGGAAAATACCTGAACAAAGCTGAATACCATACATGTAAGTACCCATGAAAACTTAAGAAAACATTTGTGTGTGTGTGTGTGTGTGTGTGTTGTGGCCCCGATTCCCGAGCCTATGCTGTCAGAGAAAGAGGACCTGGAAGATGAGGAGGAGGAACTGGGAATGCCTTCCTCCCTAAGACCTTCCTCTCTGACAATGCCTTCCTCCCCAGGACCTTCCTCCCTGATAATGCCTCAGGTTCCATCAGACAACTGAGAGGAACAGCCTGAGATTAATCAGGAGGAAGGCATATTGGAGCAGCCTCTGACAGGGAGTAAAGAGAAAGAGTGTTGGCTTGATCCTAAGCAGCGTCGTAGGGAGAAACGTGAGCAGCAACATAGGAGGCATGGGAGGGTCAGAAAGTGAGCTGAGTCATTGAGCCACACCCTACAGGGGATAAAAGTGGGTGTGTTTTCTCCTGAAACTTTGTACAGGATGAAGTTTAACCTTACTTCAGATTTTCTTCATGAATGACATTTTGTGGACTGCCTTGTGATTTTCTGTGAGTAAAACTTTATCAGTTCGGACTTGGCAGGCAGGACATGTGGGAATGCTAAGAATATTATCAGTTCCAAAGAATTAACTCTGTGAAGTCCGAGCTGGCTTGCCTGCCTGTGTTGGTGTGAGTTTGTATTCTTTCATATTTTGGGAAAGAGGAAAGGTGAGGCAAAACATATATATATATATATGCAGGTCTTGGCATGTTCAGGTCTTTTCCCATGTAAGATTGAGAGTATTTTGGCAATGTTTTGATGAGGTCCCACTCACCATCTTCAGGCTGGTGCTTTCAGCTTCATGCTTGTGCGAGCAAAGCGTGATCGGAGCTGCCATCTCCCTATATATACTGGTGGGGAGGTTGGCTGTGTTGTCATTTCTTGATTGATTGATGGAGTTGATGTTTGCAGATTGGCTGGCTTTTTCATAAGAACATGTGTGGCTGAGTTATTGGCTGTGTGTCTATCAGCCTCCTGTGTTGTAACAACCTGGGTAATGAGCTGTGTGATGACCTTCTGAGTTCTATTGTTGTGACATCCTGGGTCTTGTGCTGTAATCTCCTGTGTTATTGGCTCTGTTGCAACATCCTGAGATTTGTGGTGTAACCTCCTGAGTTCCGTGATGTGATATCCTGAGTGGGTGGTTGTGATGTGATGTTCCGGGTTTTGGTTTGGCTCCGAGTTTGAGGCCTGGATATGTGTTCATGGCATGTGTCCGTTTGCTTGGTTTGGGGGTCGGAGATGTGATAGCTGGTGATGCAACCGTGGTCTGGTTTCTGGATGGTGGTTGTCTTTCATCTATGGGATGGTTTGGGGTTTGAGGGAGAATAGTGGTGGTGTCATGTGTTGTAGAGTTTCTTTATTTAGTTTCAGAGGGTCCCTGGTGGAGTTGAAACAAGCATAACATGCAGGAAGAACAGTATGGTTTTTCTGGATCTTCACAGTCACTTGAACCATCCTGGTCTATTGAGAATCCACTAATAATCCCTTGAATGAAACTATGAAACCTGCTGCAGTGGAACGATTGTATAAATGTCTATCTTCCTTATCTAGGTTAATATATTGGAATGCAGCCCCTAAAATTGTGATTATAATTTCACTTTTCACCTGACAGCACCATCCATAAATCACAATATCATTAATTCACAGTGATTAGCCCATTAATATAGTTAATCAGGCAAATGGAATGTACCAACCTTGTTTGCATATCCTTGATTTTGACATTTAATATCAGGCTCTTACAAATGTTTATTGCTGTACTGCTTGTCTACTTTACTTTTTTATCTTTATTTTATTTTATTGTAAAATTACAAGAACCCAGGACATGCCATTGCCAATACAGTCATGCCAGACCTATTTTTATTTAAATGTCCGTGCCATCAATTCTATCACAAAAGGATTTTGATGACATCTACTTGGTAGAATGGACAGCACCTCTGAATTTAATTTCCAACGGTTGAACATCCTCCAAGAATACAGCATTTTTTCCTACTATTCACCACACTTGAAAAACTCTTTAGACCTATATATGGGGATCCACAGGGTCCAATGCTTTTATCAAAATTACCAAAGCACAATCAAGTCACCAGGATTCAAGCTTAACTCCTTTGTACCCATGGGGGCCATCATATTGCAGTCACAAAGGGACCAGAGTTTCCACTGCAACATGTAGTGCAACACAGCTTTCATCACCCAAGGAAATGTTTCTAGGTGTGCATTGAGTAGCAAAATTGAAGGTTGGAAAGGCACAATTGCTCACCTCCTCCTGGGAAAATACTTTTTGAAAGGACTATGGCCCTCTTTTGGTGGAATACATTTTCCTACCATGGGAACTTGAACTGCAGTGAATACTCTCTACCCCTCAAGTGGGTAGACATCTTGTTGAAAGTGGACCTTTCCTTCACCTTTTCAACTAATTTTCAATAGGGATTACTTATCCTTGCCTCCTTTTAAATTTTTATTTCTAATATTTTAATTTTTAGATAATGGTTTTGTGTTTTGATACTGCCCTCTTTGAGGGCGAAGGGCAGGTGAGAAATGTGAAAAATAAATAAAAATTAAATAATTTGCAAATCTAATCAGTATTGGTCACAGAGATAATCTGCAAAGGATCTCAAGCACATTTGTGGGGCCATAAAAAGTTGGAGGTCTATGGGTATATGTCCCTGAGTGTGGTTGTTATGGAGAAGATCTTCTAAATAACCTATTCAAGGTGGCCAGAGTATGTAAATCTCAATCTTTGGGTCTATTAGGCAGAAGAAAAGGTGCTTCCTCTTGGGAACTCCATCTCTGAATCTGAATCTACTCAAGTGTAGCTAGCTCTGAACTTTTGCCATCTAATCAAGTATGCGGGCTTGTGGGTGTGTTTTCTCCACAGAGAAACTTCACTCTGTGGTCTTCTCTCCATTTCTAGTTCAAAAGGAAGCTGGAACAGCTAGGTGGCCTGTTCTGGAAGAGGAAATATATTTCATTCAGTCAGTGAAGATGAATAGACTGAACTTAATTCTAAGCTCTCAATGAATAGAGGGCTTTTCTGATATCCCACTGAGTTGGACTTGGGCCTTTTGTGTTGCCTTTTTAGAGTTCTGAGATCCTAGAATAGCCTGACCTGAAAATGAGCCAGTTTCACCAATTCAGACAAGAAAACTATATTCCAAAGCTTATACTCTGACCTCCATTGAATCTTTGGCTTCAAAAGAATTGTAGCTTCAGAAAGCCAAGCGGTTATTGAAAGGGACCCCCTTCCTTATTCCCGTTCCTTTTCCAAGCCTCTACAAATACTGATTCCCACCAATGCCAAAAACTGGGAGTATGTAATGTTTCTCCTTTCTCCCTCCCATTTCTCTGAGATGGCTGTGATGGCCATTTTGACATGCAAATTTGGTCCCATATGTTCTCCCTCCCTGCTGGATGATCGTTTGTTAATAGGCATATTAAAATGCTCCCACTAGTCTGTTATAACACCAAGTTGTAGATGAACTTTAGGACTGATGTGGAACAGGCCTTCCAAGAAAACCTACCTCCGCTACTCGTTTTCTGGTGTACCGCTGGAAACATGAGAATTAAGACTGCTAGAAAGCATGGAAGAAGAATTTATATAACAGCTCAGCGTTCCATTCCCTCTGCTTGTCTACATATAGCACAGTGATCTATCATCAGGCTGACAAGATGACATAGCCAATAAACCTGACAGATCAGGCACTTCCTAATGCTATCAATTGAGCATCATTGAGACTGACCTTGAAGGACTGGGTGCAAGGTAAGAAGGTCTGATCTAAAAGAAATGTACAGTACGAAAGTGAGAGAGTTTCTTGTCTGTCTGCAACTATGCCCCTAGCATGAGATTTATGTCAGCGTAAAGTAAGATGGGACCTGTTTCACCACTGCACACAATAGTAGATGAAAAGTAATGCATAATTCAGCTCTTGTGAGAGAGCAAACAGTCAGAGACATTTAGATTTTAGCTGTTCAGGACCATTAGCTTGTCCCCATGTATAGGATTTTTGTGCTGAAAGGAAATTTTTTACCTTGCTTTCAAGCCAAGTAGCCAGAGATCGATTCAAGAGGAAACCCTACTGAGGGTCAATGCAGTGTCGAGCTACTGAATTATTATTCCTCCTTCTTCACACGCTGAGTTTCAGAGATTCTGCAGTGCCTGCTCTTGCAATATTAAGGAAGTTCTTGGTTTTTTTTTTTCACCCTTAAAAAAAAGGTTTCACTAATTTGTTTTCTACAATCACAGAATAACTGAACCACTACTGGCTACTAATCTTAAAAAGCCAAAATATGGAAAAATTAAATACAACATTCTATAAGGTGGGAACACAAAAAGCAGAATGAAGAACATTCAGAAATGGGAAAACTCCAATTCCAAGTAATGACAAAAGAATCTTTGGTTGATTATTCTCCTATGTTGAGAATGTGAAACTAGCTTTCAATATGCAAGGAATTCTGATGAAAATATATGCTCCTTCGCTTGCCTCCTAAGAGATCTGTGCTATATGCATTTTTCCTATGCATTTTGTGAAAAACCTAAGAAAGTGGTGCCCACAGAGGCTTATTATTTCACTTTTCTAGCATGTAAGTGGAGAAAATAGTGTGTAGGTTAAATTCACATGTGAATGTGTTATATAAGCTGGATATGCTAAATAAATAAAAAAAGTTGCTGTATTCATCTTATCCTTAAAGCTCCTATCTGATTTTAACAAAATAGATGTTGATTTTAATAAATATAATGAATCTTGTTTTATCCAGACAATCCCTACGAAATTAGGAACAAAAGATGCAGTATTTGCAGATAGGTTTATAATTTTAATTTTTTCAAATGAGATAGAGTCAGCATGATGTAGGAGGTAAGAATAGTAAATGTAGGTCAAGGAAATCTGGATTTTAATCTTTTCTCCTTTTAAATATGAATAAATATATTTGTCATCCTCATATCCTAACAGATTGTGCTGAGGAACATGAAATGGGACATCTCCATGCAAGGCCTCCTCAAGACTTCAAAGATAGATTAGATATAAATAAAACAAATATGACATAAACCATTTCAGATATTCCTCACATCTAGTTGTTGGGAAAGAAATTATTGTCATTTTGTAGGATTGTTCTAAAATAGCAAAAGCATATGTTAATATGAACAGTGTTATCCTCCTGTCTAAAAATATAGAGAGAGAGGAAGGACAGTATAATACAAACATCAATTAGATACTTTGCACTGGCTTTGTTCCATTCCTGGGATTTCGCAGTGATTTTCCAGTGAAAAAGATTTTAGTCAGTGAGGTTAGGAAAAATCCTACTCAAGCATTTGGAAAACAACTGATAATAGCTGCAGCAGAAAGAAGGGCTGTTTGCTGGCCTATGCAGTACACAGTTCTGTACATATGTTGATATTAATGGAAACTAAGCATCTTTTACAATTTAGATTTGCAAAGGCAGGAGTGGTCTATTTTATGGGCCAATATGATAAGCAAAATATTTTAACTAGAGACAGCAGTGCATACACTTTTCATAGGTCCTTTTTGCCATAAAGCATAGATAGGCCTTCATTCCTGGTGAGCTGTTTTATACAAATCTATACAACATGCTCTTTATTTTCCCATACTAAAGATGGTGGTTGAATACCTTTTGCCTTTTAGGAGCAAGTATTAACAGTAAAGTAACCATCAAGAAATACATGATAAACTATCATGTGGTACAATATACTGGTCAATGACTATAATAAATTGTAATGAATTGAACTATGTGGTAGAGTACCAATAGGGTCCCTAGAAAAGATATTCAGATTTCATGATATGTCAATACCTATGAAGATTAGGATTGTGCAGAGGATGGTTTCCCTTGTGACATTCTAGGAATGTAAAACTTGGACTTTGAAGAAGCAAGCTTTAAAAAGTAATGATGAACTCTGGTGTTGGAGGAGAGTCTTGAAAATACCATGGATAGCCAAGAAAATAAACAAATGATTCATTGAACAAATCGAGTCCAAGTTTTTTCTCAAGGTACAATGACTAGGTTCAAACAATCATCATTCAAACACATTGGGGGGGGGGGGGGGAATCTTGTTTGAAAAGTTCATAGCACTGAGAAAAAAATGGAAATGAAGAGAAGAAGAGGACAACCAGCAGCTAGGTGGACAGACTCAATTATAACATCAATGACTGCACCATTGAGAGATCTAAAACCCCAAGCTAGGGACAGATCATCCTAAAGAAAGCCTATGTACTTGCTAAGAGTTGACACCAATTTAATGATCCTTAATAATCACAAGCTACAATAACTTCTATTTCTATCACTTTTAAACCTTATTCATGTATATTTCTTGTTCTTGTTCTATTTTATGCTAATATTATTCCTTTGAATTAGGCTTTAATTTTAACTTTTTATCTTTAGAATACTATATTCAGTCCTGTCTCTCAGAAGCTCTCAAAATAGTTATATGAATTTACATTATCTCATGTCTTTACATTCATTGTTTTACATGGATTGCCCCTGCTTCTGTGGGCAGGGATAGGATTATCGGGCCCTCATATCCACTGTCTAGCAGATATGTTATCCAGCTTTTTGAATGTTTTATTTTTATTACTGTTATTTTAGACTGTTTTCATAACCAAAGTCATTCAAATGTTTGTGTCCTGGGACCTTGCAAAAATGTCTGCTTCTTTCTTCCCCTTGTCTGTTGACAGGTGTAACAGCCTAAATTTATGTTATCTAATTTATTTCCTCATTTCAGTAATCAGTTACAGTCTAGCCTCTTCAAATCTATGATCGCTTTTCTCAGTAGATCATATAACATGATTTATATTGACTATTTCCTAGTATGATTTGATTGCTTATTTGTACCCTATGACTATTATTAAGTGTTGTACCTATGATTGTTGACGACTGTATCTTTTCTTTTTATGTACACTGGGAGCACATGCACCAAGACAAATTCCTTGTGTGTCTAATCACACTTGGACAATAAAGAATTCATGTATTTATTTATTCATGCATTCTATGGTGAAATTTGAAAAGCATGACAATATCAATTTTATATTATTGCTAGCACATGTTCTTGAAGTTTTGTTGAAAAAAGTTGGCCATTGAAAAGCCAATCTTTGTGATACTGGCAAAAGTTATGTCATATACACACAGGCTTACGTGGTTTTCCCCCCCCCCCCCCATTTTTCATTGTAATTTTTGTCACAGATACTAAGAAATTTAAATAGCATATCTCCTTTTTTTTCCCATCAGTACAACTTTCTAATTGCCTAAGTCCTCTTTTGCCTGTTCAGATATTAAGTAATTCCAAGCAGAAAAAAATTATCTATTTGTACACAGTCATGAACAGTTTTCTCCCATTGGACTCTTCAGATGTACATAGGCATAGGTCTTCCTATTGGGGTGAAATCCTGCACCAGGCACTGAACCAATGGACCATTGCATTTTTTAAGATGACTCTATACAGGGCATTAGCTTTAGGAGATCTGCAGGTACTGATGCTCATTGGTATTGCAGGAAGGACTATATAAGGTTTATTTTTTGAATAGAGTATAGGGATGGGATTCTACCAGTTCGCACCTATTTGCTAGAACCGGTTGTTAACATTCTAAGCAGTTCAGAGAACTGGTTGTTAGAAGAAATTACTGGCCTAATCCTGTAAGGAAGGCAGGAAGGAAAGATTCTGGTGTTGCTTACAGAAACTGCCTCTCCGTTAACCCTTATTACATTCTTGGCCGGACTAGACTTCCTGTCTCAGGAACTTCTCTGGAGTTTTTTTCCCCCTCCTTTGCTGGTACTTTGCTTGTGTGGAGTGACCATTCAAAGTTACAATGGCACTGAAAAAAGTGACTTATGACCATTTTTCATATTTACGACTGTTTCAGCATCCCCACAGTCATGAGAGGTCAGGCGAGGAGATGCGTGCCTCGATGTGAGTGATATTGAGTTGGCCACACCCAGCCAATAACATGACCACCAAGCCATGTCCACCCAGTCACATGACCACCAAGCCACGACCACCAACTAAGCCATGCCCACAGAACTAGTTGTTAAAAAAATTGAATCCTACCCCTGATAGTATATATGTGGTCCAACTTCTACAAGCTTTCACAACAGAGAGATTACTGTAACATTATGTAGAAGGCTTCACATGACACCATTGTGGGTGATTTCTCTATTTTTATACAGTGCATATCCTATGTGTTGTTTTTAATTTTAACTTCGTGCTCGCAGATTCATCATTTGTGCATAATTCTGCCTCAAAATCAGACTTACAAAATTTAACGCCATAATTCTTTTGTCTACTTTTGATTTTTCTGGTAACAGTATTTAATTGTAAATAGTAAATATTTAACTGTAAATAGACTTTGACAATCATATTGCTCTGCCATCAGTTCTCCTCTTGATTTTAGTTTGTGTCTCCCTTGACAGAATTCTGTGGCAAAAGAAAACAAAGACAGTACCAATAGTAACAGGTGCTTTGATGCTATCCCCAAACAACTGGCGCACTACTTGAACACCATTGGCTTTGACAAAATCACTATTAGTCAATTGCAAAAGGCAGCTTTATCTGGAACGCTTATATCCACAGAACTTGGAAAGCTTAGAGCTGCAGTGATACAGTGGTTAGAATGCAGTACTGCAGGCTACTTCTGATCACCGGCTGCTAGCAGTTTGGCAGTTTGGGTCTCACCAGGCTCAAGGTTGACTCAGCCTTCTGTCCTTCCAAGGTGGGTAAAATGAGGACCCAAATTGTTGAGGGCAATAGGCTTACTCTGTAAACTGCTTAGAGAGGGCTGCAAAGCACTGTGAAGCAGTAAATAAATCTAAGTGCTCTTCTTATCCTGTGATGAAAACTTTTACATCATCAAACAACATCTGCCTAGCTCAGATCCTGGGGAAGGACCTGATAGGTGGATAAAAATGCCAAATCCAGTCTAAATATCTGGCAGAATGTACAATGAACCATAATAATAATAGTAAAATTAATACAATGCGATTGATCATGCTTAGTAATTTTAAAATAGAACAGCATTAACAAAGGTGTTGACTCTCTCTTTTGTATTAAAAGAATTCATAATGAAAAACAAATCACATGCACAGACAACACACAGAAAGACCTTTCAAAGGCCTTTCTGCTGCTCTGCTTCACAGTGAGAAGGAATCTCTTATGTCAGTGAAAACCAACGACTGTTTCTTCCAACATATCTGGGAGAGATTTCCTTGTGTTCTGAAGAATGCCAAAGCTTTGTCTAACTTAGCACAAAATGATACATGAAATAAGATGGCATTGCTGTCAGCTACTGAAACATGGCCATAATTTATGAGGAGTTTGTATTTTTTGATACCA
Source organism: Hydrophis major (assembly GCA_033807585.1). NCBI lineage: Eukaryota > Metazoa > Chordata > Lepidosauria > Squamata > Elapidae > Hydrophis > Hydrophis major. Next base: position 248,788,932 of record CM066328.1, on the reverse strand, counting down.
AAGTTTGACTTGGTGCATATCAAAAATAATATTGATATTCTGACGTCTCATTCGCATAGAAGACCTGTAGGGCTGACAATTTTCAGCATGAATATTTCAAAAGCTGTGCTTATTAACGTCATTCGGGGGGGAAGTCTGGAGGATATTAGAGTTCTCAGCTGGTGTGGGAAGGGAGATGGGGACTTCAAAGCAGACTATTTCTTCCCCCCCCTGTTTTTATAATGATACAATATAATCAAATAAGCTCTCTCTCTCCTTTCAAAATTTGGAATATGAGAATGACAAAGTAGAGCTGATTGGACATGTATAATATAGTCTGAGTTGTTAAGAATATCTGAGAGACCCTTTATATAATAAATACCTAAATGTTAGGGACAACAACTTGTAGTTTTGGAAAAGTAACTTTTGATCTCCCTACTTTGAAAGTTTTACCAAATCATTTCAGTGGTTATAGTTAAACATATAATTCTGCATTTGACTGAGTATATGTCACTGAAGTTATATCATTCAGTATATCATTCACTAATGATATAAGCCATGTTGTACATTTTAGATCATAATTGCTTAACATACAGATCTTACAGTTTTCTGTTCTAAGTCATCATTTTTTCCAAAACAAGTATTATCTTTGCAATAATAAATAAAAATCAATGATATAAAATTGGGTGAGAACCGTCTCTATGGCATACAACTTTTTTATTCTATTATAGTCATCATTTCAAAACTACTTCAGTGCAGCCTCTAAATATGTTACAATTAAGTTTAAAAAAACTTTATAAAGTTATATTTCCAAACTTTTAAAAATATTCTTTGTGGAATATCTGTTGTGTCTTCTTTTATCAAAAAAAAACACGTATTTTATGAAGAAATTAAGCTTTTTGCTTTTGCCCTTTATGCTACTGAATGAGCCTGTCTGCAGATAAACCAACATTTTTTCATGATAATTTGGTCAAAAATTCAACTTATCTGCAGATGAATTTATATACAAGTATACATAGGATATATGGATCCTTTTTGAAAGTATTACCATATATATTCAAAAATAAGCCCATTCATTGATGAACAAACCCAATTTTTGTGTTTATTTTGAATCCAAAATTCACTTATTCTACAATCAGTGGGCCCCAAGAACCAAAGCCACTCTTTCTTGCCAAGGGTCAGCTGAGGCCTGTTATTCCCCATCTAGACCTTCACAGATTCCAGACACTGGGATAAGACATTCCTGGCATCATTTTATTTGTTAGGGGTGAAGACATATAATTGGGTATCATCAGTATATTCACTCTGTGGCAATAGATGAACTCAGCTAGTGGCCTCATGTAGATGATGAAAAGGAGAGGAGAAAACACACGTCCTATGGCACGTGATATAGTAGGGGCCAAGGACAAGGCTTTCCTACCCAGTCATCATTGACTGGAATCAACCCAGAAGGAAGGAGGTGAGCCAACACAATTCCATGCCACCAACACCGCCCCCCAAATCTCTCAGCTGATCCACAAATATATCATCTGTGATAATATCAAGACCTGCAGAGAAATCAAGTAGGACAAATACTATTTCCATCCTTCCCATGCCATCAAAACACATGAGCAATTTCCATCCCATACCCTGATCAGAATCTTGACTGAAAAGGATTCAGATAATCCACTTCCTCCTCTATTTTTATGCACCAAGATTTATGCAATCTTTTTAAGGATTTGCAAAACCTTAATTAATTTATAATCAACCTGAAATAGCCTTTTAAGAACTTTGCAATCTGGATGTTCAAACATTAAGATTGTTTATGAAAAAAAAAAAAGAACACATTCATACTATTGTTAAGATTTGCTGATTATAAGTGGGAAATTGAAAATACATATATTCAGATTAGATAAAGGGCATGTTAAATCTGCTGCCTTTTCAATTCAATTTCCAATAATTTTTCTTTTAAAAGTTGTGCTTTTAAAAAGATTGCAGTTCAGTGAATTAGGTAATAGAAGCAACATTTCATCAACATACAATTTCTGTAACATTTTTTTTCCTTGAAAGCATATATTTTCAATTAATTCATTCAATCTGAGAGACAGCACTAAAGGCTCTAAAGTCAGACTAATAAAGATGATAAAAGGCAACCCTGCCTGATATCTTTTCATAAGGGGATTGGATCTAGATTTGTTAGAAATTCTGTTTATATATAGCATGACAGATCAAATAAAGTGTACAGTCACAATGTGCTTTACTGCTTTACTGTTTTAACTGTAGCAGGAAACAGGAAATTCTACTTAGAACAAAAGAACATAGGAGTATATGCCATACATCCAAATTTGTAAACACTGCCATCCAGGGGTGGGATTCAATTTTTTTAACAACCAGTTCTGTGAGCATGGTTTAGTTGGTGGACATGGCTTGGTGGTCATGTAACTGGCTGGGTGTGGCCAACTCAACATCATGCATATCGAGGCATACATCTCCTTGCCTGCCCTCTCATGACTGTGGGGATGCTGCAACAGTCGTAAGTGTTAAAAATGGTCACAAGTCACTTTTTTCAGTGCCATTGTAACTTTGAATGGTCACTCCACATAAGCAAAGTACCAGCAAAGGAGGGGGGAAAAACTCCAGAGACATTCCTGAGACAGGAAGTCTAGTCCTGCCAAGAATGTAATTAGGGTTAAAGGAGAGGCAGTTTCTGTAAGCAACACCAGAATGTTTCCTTCCTTACAGGATTAGGCCAGTAATTTCTTCTAACAACTGGTTCTCTGAACTGCTTAGAATGTTAACAACCGGTTCTTAGTGAATAGGTGCGAACCTGTAGAGTCCCATCCCTGCTGCCATCTACTAGCTGATTACTACTGTAATTGATGCACAAAAATACACTCCAACACTGTAGTCCAACAAATCCAACTTATTGATCCTACTCCTATTTGAAAGGAAGAATATATAACTTCAATAATGCACATACATTTGAGGGTAGTTTGATATTTCTTTTAAGTTTTTTCTCTGAATGAATCCCATTTACAGAATCAAAATCTTTATAAATACCTAGCTGACACAGTTCAAATTCTTCTTATTGAGAATCATATCAATCAATTGGATTTTAAATGTATCTCTCTGGTAAAAGCCAGTTTGATCAATATGGTAAATTTTTACAGCGATCTACTTTATTTTAATAGCTAAAAAACAAGATTATAAACGCAACCTTTCTTTATTAAATGGAGCACTATGAATTTACCAATTCATGTTTTTATATGTGGTTGAATGAATAACAAAGATTCTCTCTAAGTCTTGGATAACCCGTGTCTTATTATTACTGCATGGCTCATTTGAAGTGAAGATGGTAACAAAAATTATTTACATTGTTTGTAAAATGTTACTGAATCTGTTCCAGGAATTTTATTTGTTTTGGAGAGCCTCATTTAGTTCTTCCAGATTGATAGTCCTGTCAAGCACTGGTTTAGAGTGGAATAAATGGAATAAGATGAGCTTTAGTCAGATAGTAATTTAATTTGGGCGTGACTAGATCTATACCAAGGAATAGTTTAATACTACATTGAATTTTGCAAATTCTTCTATTGCTATGGCTATTGCTATGATTTAATCAAATATTGCTATGACTTAATTGCTAAGACCATCTGTTTTATTGTTTATTTTTGGTCTTATATGTCTAAAATGTAGGTGTTTTCTTACTAACTCAAAGTTTTCATTAGAATGTGGCATAAAGATGCCACATCTATTTCCATCAATTCTGGTGCTTTTTTTTTTTTTTAAATACTATTTTCTAAATACAGTTTTGGAACCCATTTTTTTCAATATATTATTGAAAATAATATATTATGCAAGCATTTGACTTCAGCTTCTGTATTTAAAATCTTTCTCCTTGTCATATCTAATTATAGCTAATTGTTCAGTATATACTCTGTTGTTATTGTGCATACTCTGTGCTATTGTGTATGCTAAAAGAGGCCACTTAACAAGATATTTTTTTGCAAAGAACCTAGAAAACTCTGACAGAGAAAGGTTCTCAGGAGTTACCAGAGAGGAGGGGAGAGGAAGGCAGGGGAGGGGAGGGGAAGTGGAGGGAGGGAAAGGAGAGAGAGATGAATGGAGGGGAGAGGAGGGGAGGGAAAAGAAGGGAAGGAAAAAGAGAAGAAAGAAAGAAAGAGAAAGAGAGAGAGAGAGAGAGAAAGAAAGAAGAAAGAAAGAAAGAAAGAAAGAAAGAAAGAAAGAAAGAAAGAAAGAAAGAAAGAAAGAAAGAAAGAGGGAGGGAGGAAGGAAGGAAGGAAGGAAGGAAGGAAGGAAGGAAGGAAAACATGTTTTTGAAAGGAGCATGTTCCATTCTCAAGATATCCACACAACAAATTTGGCAGCGGGGGAACATGATACACTCAATTCCCATTAAAAGAGTGATGTTTTCTCGTCTGTATAAAGTGGGAAAATGCAGTTCAAAACAACAGAAATTGGTGAGTCTGTATTTAAGTGCATGTTCCTAGAGTGTACATACATTCAAGGAAGCCAGCTGTAGCCAATGATTTATTTTTCAACCTCCAAAACAACAATGCTGGCCAAATTGGCTGGCCACACTTTAAACATTTCGCTAATTTTCCTCCCAACTAAAAACACATGATGTTTGTTTTTCTAATGTGGAACATATAACCAAAGAAATGCAACATATGCCATTGTTTGTTATTACTAAGAAGCATTTCCTACAACGTGCAGAATAATTATTTCTGTGGTTTTTCACTTTGACTGTTGCTCTATCACCAAAATTCCCTGGGCTTGAGATATAAATGCCTACTTCTTTGTCTGCACATCACTGAATAAGAGGACCCAATTATAAGCATGTATATAAATTTCAGAGGATGTACTTCAAGAACCTTTTCTTGCATTCAAATGAGGATGCCTGTCATCTGAACATGAATACTCACTCTAGGCTACTCCTGTATACCCAGACTCATCCATTAAATTAATGCCATTTTCAGGGTTTCTCAGATACAATATCTGATATTCATTTACATAATGTATTTAAATAACAATGGAGATAATACATCTACTGTATACTTTTATTTTGCCACTTTGTCAAAAAGGATCAGAAGGTGGCTGTAATAAAAATAATCTGCCTGTCTATCTGTCAGGAAGAAAGCCAACCCACACTGTCAACTCTTAAATCTATATTCTTAAAAACTCTTAGAAGTACTTGGAAGGACATGAAATTGAACTTAAGTGCAGGGATTCATGTAGGCTGAGTATAAGAATCAAATGTTACATAGACATACATACGGGGGAGGGAGGGAGGGATACACATACACACATATTGTATTCTTTCTCCCTTCTTTTATCTATATAAAAACTCAATTTTATTAAGTTTTTACATAGATTAAAGAAGAAAAAGAAAGAAAGAGAAGGAAGGGAGGAAGGAAGGAAGGAAGGAAGGAAGGAAGGAAGGAAGGAAGGAAGGAAGGAAGGAAGGAAGGAAGGAAGGAAGGAAGGAAGGAAGGAAGGAAGGAAGGAAGGAAGGAAGGAAAGGCAACACAGCAAAATAAAGTAAAAATGAAAATAAAAGAAATAAGAAAAAAATCAGTAACTTGTTAAAGATGTATCTATGGAGATTCTCAGTTATCTAGGTCATAGTTGTTCCAGAGGTGTTTTTTCAAGAGGCAACTGGACTTTCTGTTTTTTCTTTGAAGACATTTTGCTTCTCATCCAAGAAGCTTCTTCAGCTCTGACTGGATGGTGCGGAATGGAAAAATTTATGCTCCTTGCAGGCACCTGAATGGAGAGCTGGTAGCTATCATTGCCAGAATCAGCTTTCCTTTGTGACAGTAACTGATCACTCTCTCCTGCTTTACCCAGGCTTGGCTGATAGATCATAAACATATACAGGTCATATATATATCAAGAGGAATGGATAAAGCAAAGTCCAGTAAATACCAGGTTGCCAGCCAGAGAGTCTCCACACTTCCACTCCTTTGCCCTATTGTCCAAGTCCATTTCATATATATTAAAACAGAAATTAAAAATTGTATGTGTGTGTGTGTGTTTTCAGAAGGAGAGCCAGAGGTTGCGGGGGGGGGGGGGGGGAGAGATAAGAACCAAGACAATCCAAGAAAGAGAACCAGTTAGTTAGGTGTAGCAGTCAAAATACCAATAGCAATAGCATTTAAACTTATATACCTCATAGTGCTTTATAGCATTCTCTAGGGATTTACAATGTCAGCATATTGCCCCCAACACTCTGCCTCCTGATTTTACCAAGCTCAGAAGGATGGAAGACTGAAGCAACCTTGAGCCCCATCAGGATTGAATTCCAGGCTCTGGGCAAAGTATGCCTGCAATACTGCATTCTAACCACTGCATTACCGGGGCTCTCTGGTGATAGTCTAGAACAGCTGTTGCCAATCAGTGGGCAACAGACCACTGGTGGGCTGTGAGAAAATTTTGGTGGGCCGCAAAGAAAGCTCACTCCCAGAGTACCCCTCCAAAGCAATTAATCCAGGCTGCACAGAAACACAAGGCTGCCCATCCCACATGGCCCGTGGGAACCCTCCCCACCCACTCACTCCTTACTTGGCAAACTTGCCTGCTAAATTGCTATTTTTCCCTTTTCCAACCATCAGGTGTTCTGCTGTGCCTGGAGATTTATATTAGCTAAGAAGCAGGAAATGGTGGATTTCTTGCTTTCTAGCTAGTCTTTAGATCTTCGGCTCTCCTTTTAAGCACAGCCGAACCTCCCTTAGGACTGAAAGTTCTATTATTCAGGGCAGACTCAGGGCAAGTAAATTTGAGAGACTGAACTAGCTGATGGCAGATAGATAAATCTCTGAATGTTTCTGTGAGCAACTCAATCTGCCTGCCTGCTTTGCCTGATTTTGGGTAAAAGTTGCTCTTTTTTTAAATAAAATATTCAATATTTATATAAATATTTATAATATTTACATACAAGGCATGCCCAGCCAGTCACATGACCACTAAGTCACACTCACAAATTAGCCCATGCCCACAGAACCGGTTAGTGGTCCCTGGGATTTAAAATTATGAGTTTGGTGGTCCCTGAGGTCCAAAAGGTTGCCGACCCCTGGTCTAGAAACCAAGAGACAAGGAGTTTTTGATTACAGCCTGTAGGAATCACTGCATTTGCAAGAATGAGGAACCTGTATGGCATTCACACATGGCTGAATTGCAACTCCTAGAAACCTCCTGTGTGGCCAAGGATGAAAATGCTAGGAACCAAAATCAAGCATATTTATAATTATGCACCAGAAAGAAAGAAAGAAAAAAACCACAGGTTCTTCCCAGGAATGATTTCTAGGTTTTCATAACACTACGTAGCTTTGCTTGAATATACTCAATCTTAGTTGTTCATCTCAAGATTATTTCATATTCTTGCTCTTAGTCCTTTTAAAATCAGGTACTGAAATTACTTAAAAGTCTGGAGAAAAATAATTTGGCTGACTGAAGGCCCAGCCTATTAAGAAGATGGAGTTCACACCATGGCACCATCTTGAAATGCTATTGCTGCAGAGTTTTCTAGAGGACTCCCACCATCTGCAGATTAAGTTTGCTGAAAAAGAAACAAGGTGAAATACTATAGCATGCTACCCTGCTGCTGAACAAGCAGAGTCAACAGGATGTGTGTGATTAGAATGATGACCACCAATTAAAACTTGGCTAGAGGAAATAGGGGGGAAGGTTTGTTCTTTTTTTAAAAAAAAGTCAACTTTTTCACTCAGCTTTGCAGGAAAGAAAGCACAGGGGGAAAAAATGCTTGTGCTCGCATGAGATACAGCAAATGCAAAATCAATAGTGGGACAGAAAAGATAATGAAATCTGGAGGGACAAACTACTTCTATACCTTACGAATGAAGGTAATTCTTTTCCCTGAAGCACATTAATATTTATGCAGCTGAAGAGTAAATTTCCAGCTTTGTTACAAGCTCTGCTTGTATGAGCTAGGTTGGATCAAGAAGAAGAAACCCCAAACGTTAAAATGTGTTTATTTGGAGGCTGCTTACAAAGCACACTGGTAGAAGGATGCTCTGTATGGGTGTGCAACTATAATTAGTAACTATGAATTGGTCCTCCAAATAGAGTTCTGTTCACTGGGACAGTTCTGCTGGAAGATAGATAAGGAAATTTTCACTCGTTTTTCAGTTTTTCACGACAATAACCTGTATCTTTTGAGACAATGATCTCCAGCCTTAGGGACTTTAAGAATAACATGCCACAGGATTCCTTCCCCCACCCCCAACAAATAAACACACAGTGAATAATAACTAAAGGGCATTTCCATTTGCTTGCCCCATTTGGGTGTGTGTGTGTGTGTGTAATTTCCCAAATAATCTAAACATGTTTGATCTGGAATTATTCCATGTATTTGATCAGGGATTTTTCAATTCAATGGGCAGGCATTTGTCAGTTTGTATAGTGTTGAAAGCCACCTGACTCCAAGGTGACTCTGGGTGACTCACAAAGCAACAACATGCAGAATACAAAATACAGTACTGTTATGGACTAAGCCAACGCAGCGAAACAACCCTAAACAGCTTTACTTTACAGCAGGCTTGTAATCCTGCACTTCTCATTGGCCCGTGGATAGCGAGTCGTGATTGGTTGTTTTTGGCCAGTCTGATTGGCTGTTAACGGGCCCCCCTGATTGGACGCTTGTGAAAGCGGTAAACTCAATTCATTGGTTGTTTTGACAGCAGCCAGCTCTATAAAAGAGCTGCTGCTATCCAAGTATTTTCTCTGTTCTTTCTTGACAATAAAGAGTTGAAGTCACCGTTCGATGTCTCGTCTCCGTTCCATGCCCAGGACTTAACAGTACAATGTCAGCCTTTATCCAGACTGTATATACAACACCACATCTAACAAGAAGTCCATGTTCACCCTACCCCTAATCTGGGAGAAGAACATTCCAGAATGGCTTTCCATCAGGAGGAGAGTCATCCAGACATCTAAGTGTGTGGACAGAATCTAAGAAAGCTAAACTATCCTGTAAAGCAGTCATTAAGCAGGGATATATTCCCAAAAGCTTGGAATAACAAGTTCTAAGATGTATTCTACCCCTGTGATTTTTTTTCAGATATAGTAGTCTGCATCTTACAAGTACACTCAAGAAAGTACTCCAGCTACTTTTTGCTCACATTCATACAAGCACAGTTTTAAGCTTTATCTGTGGTGTTGTTCAGATAAGAACTACTCAAAGGGGTCTGGCTAGTGGAAGTAACATAGCCATTTGCCCAAAAATTGGAGTCTTTGTAACCATGGCTCTATATTTTTAATTTTCTGAGGTTGAATGTTCATCTTGATGCTTTAAGAATAATAAATATGGTACCTAAGTCATAAACAAATTAGCTATGTTTAAATAAAAGTCAACCTAGTTTACATTTGATGTAGGCTTGCCTAGGTGACACATTAACAATATAATATAAAATAGACCATCCTTGACAGTGAATGCTCAGGATTATGTTACTGGCAACCATTCAAGAAGTGAGGATGCACTATGAATATTGACTTCAGTCGTGACAACTGCATTTCATTTTGATTGTATTAAATGGTGTGAGAGCAATGCATAGGAATGTTACAGTTACCACTGTCAAATGTTATCTTCATGAATGAAAAAATGACAAGGGTTTATTTGCCTCTTTTTCAAATTGACCTAGTGTTCAGTAGTGCATTCAGTTTGTTACTGGCATATTTGTGAATTGTTGTGTTGGCAGAATAATAGTGGTCTGGCAAAAGAATTCAGATCAAATTTGGTAAATGTAACATTAAGGGATAGTCTGATTTGATATAGTTTGACTTTGATATAGTCTGACTTTGAGATATATATATATATATCTTACATGTATGGCATTCAGAGATATATATATATATACTTACATGTATGGCATTCAGCTTAGTTCGGGTATTTTCCCACGTCACAGTAGTTGTGCTTTTAAAGTTGTAGCAATGTTTCAGCAGAATCTCATCTGCCATCATCAGGCTTCTGTATAGTGTTCATCTGTGAGTCAGACTTTTACAGTGGTTTCAGATTTAAATTTGGGGCAGCCTATTGCTGTGCCAGAATGGTTTTTTTCTTCATCCTGATTGGTTGGGAGTCTTGGTCTGTGTTTATTGGTCTTGGAGTTTGCTGTGTTCTGCTTGATTGGTGTTTCTAATATCTTCTATCTGTTTTTTTGGCTCTTTTTGTATCTTGATTGGCTGGCAACATTGTGTAATTTTATTGGAGGCCTTTAGTGCAGCTTGGCTCCGGGTAAATGGATGGCTATCATTAGTTAGGAAGCTAGGATATATATAATATCATGGCGTGTGCGCAAGTGCAATTTATGACCTACTGAGCTGCCTGGACAGCTGAGCAGCGCTGTATGCAAGTGGGCAGTGGTTGGAAAAGCCCCTTTTTCCTGTTTTTTCAACCTCAGCTATGTCACACAAAGCAGCTGCGGTTGAAAAAGCAGGAAATAAAGGTCAGGTAACAGTCCGGGTGGGCGGGTGGGCCAAAACGGCAGCAGACATAGAACCAGTTCTTTGTATGCTCTCTGTCTGCTGCTCTTCAGAACAGCAGGTTCTACAGAGGTGGACAGAACCAGTAGAATCCCACCCCGATGGCTTGATAAACTTCCAGGGTTTTTTTTTTTTTTCTCCCATAAGTTAGCATCTGAAATTTTATGACCTATTTTTCAAGCAATGTTAATAATTTCTTTTGACTAGAACATTCTTTGTGAATATTTGTTTCTTTGAGGGAGAAGTACAAAAAAACTGACAACTGTTCATCAAGTACCCATTTTTACCAATGAATGAATGAGCCAACCAAATTATACATGAGGAAAATGCAACAACTAGTTCAAGCACTACTTGTGAACGTTCTATTCAGCTTAAGCTAAATAAGAAGAAAATCTGGGAAGTACAAAAACTGCATTTTTTATAATCTAGCAGTCACCATGGAAATTAGAAAAAACTGGCATTTATCCAGTAGTCAGACGTCTGCCAGAACCCCTAAAACAGAAGAACGCCAACCATTAAATAGGGCTGCCATTTTACCTTTACACATAATTTTAGGAAACTGAAGCAAAGCATAAAATAAATTCCTATGGTCCCCCTTTTTCAGTTGGACAGGAAGGGTATAGCATAGTAATGTCCAGAGGTGGTATTCAGCAGGTAGTGGAAATTTTGAGTTCAGGGGAACTGGCAAATACCACCTCTGACTGGCCCCGCCCCCATCTATTCTCTGCTTCCTAAGTCCCAGCTGATTGGCTGGGTCTTCTTTTGTTACCCTGCACAGGAGAACGGAGCTGGAAAGCAGGTTAGTGGGATGGAGAGGGAATGGGGATTTTGCAGTATCCTTCCCCTGCCACGCCTACCAAGCCACACCACGCCCACCAAGCCACATCCACAGAACCGGTAGTAAAAAATTTTGAATCCCACTATTGCTAAGGTCCCAAATTTCCCTTCTCTTGCATTCTTAAATGAAAACATTGTTGAGATGGCAGGGCACTTTTCTCCAATTAGCAAAACAAGTGTTTCTTAAAATGTTGTTCAAAGACTCGGAGATCAATGAAATCAAACCTATTTGCCAGCGCATGTTTTTAAAAATACAATTATAAAATCCCATCAAACAATTTTTGAGAAGCAGTAGTGGCAGCAAATGCATCGATTATAATCCTTAATATGGTAAATATTGATAAATATAACCCATTCAAACAAAAGCTCCTGTGGGGCCCTCCATAATTTTTGGAAGTGGGAAGGGCTCGTCAGAGAAAACAGTTTAAGAAAAAGTAGCCTAAATCACATCCAGTATAAATCTGTATGTTAAATCTTTCTAGAAATAAGTTGTTTGGAGCCTTGGAGGCCTTTCATTGTGATTCTTAACTTTGAATTTTGGCTTTATTGATCATATATTTGCACATTCTTTAGATGGGGCTATGTATTTCTTCATTTAGTTGAAAAGCCAGCTCTAATTACTTTGGAGGCATCTCAGCTCATTTTGAAATGTATTTATGATTGAATTTACATTACATCTGTTGGTTTGTTACAATACTCAGGATAGCTCATAGTAATAAAAATGTAAAGTGAAAAACAAATAAATAGGATTAAAATCAGTCATTAAACTGAGAATTAAACACTTGGAAGAAGAGATATATTTCTTTTCTTTCTAAATTCTGAGAGAAGAAAAGCTCCTTCTTAGGGTTATTCATACAGCATTTTTCATATTCAACCATCCATTGACCCTATCTTGGCCACCAGAAATCCAAGCCTGATGTAGAATGAACTGCCCAAGCCAGCAAGCCAGTATTTCCCTAGTCATTAATTCATAGAAAAACCAGACGCTTGACTCTTTCTCCCTGCTACACACACCATAGGAAAACAAATTCTTCAGTCCTTGTGTTCTATGATACACTTGTTTTATAGCATTGTCCATGAAAAGGATGATATCATCTTCCTGACTCTGGGCTCGATGACCTTGGCAAACATTTCTGGAAAACCACCACCATCACTGACATGTTCTTCTTCAGTTTAGTCCAGGTCCTGATGATGCTACCTAATGAAATATCTGCATGCAAACAACCAAGTCCAAAGAGCACCAAGGACTCCCCAGTTCCATTCCATGCATGGGTGCTGCATAAGTTCTTTCCTTTGTATCCAACAACTGACTTCCTAGCAGTAGAGGAATCTCCATCAAGGCCACTTCTACTAATCTAAGTCACTGGGCAGCTGGATAGTGGGAGAAGCTGACAATAAGACCTAAAGCATTTAATGGCTTTAAGTCAACACTGACAGTTCTAAGTTTCAGAATAGGCCCATTGAGTGATCTGTGGTTCATAGCCTGATCACATTTTGTACTAAATTTCCAGACACCTTTCCAGAGTAGCCATGCATTTCAGTATCTGATGAAGATCATTATAATCCAGGTAATGACAAATAGCACTAGTCCAAATGGCTTAGTAAAGATCACAGTTGGTTCATAAGCTATAACCAGGCAATGTACTTCTCACCACAGTTGCTACCTGCAAATCCAATGACAGCTGAGGCTCCCAAATCTTGACTCTGGTGTTTCTGAGAAGTCAACAAACTTCAGTTCAATCCCAGATTCTCTAGCAGCCCGAGAGAAATCTAGATAGGTAGCCTAGATTTAATTTCAGCTTGTTCTCCCTCATCCAGCCTGATTTGAGCCATGTTTGGAGTCATTGGAGTTAGAAAGTAAAGGACGGTAAAGCTGTAAGTCAGTAGAGTTAAGTTCTGTGCATGGTGGCAAGGAACGGAGATGAGACGGTGAACAGTGAACTTCAATTGTGATTAAACTGTGATTAAAGTTAAAGTTCAACAGTGAACTTTAACTGTGATTGTTAAAGGCAAAGTCTTGTTATACTGCATTAAAACAGCATCTGAAGTTAATAGGTTTTTCACTTGTCGGAACGCGTGCTCCTCTCGGTGCCCCCAAACCCAGGTTGCTTTTTTGTCGAGAAGCCAATGTAGGGGCTCAGCTATGGTCGCTTTGTGGGGCAGGAAGATGTTGTAAAAATTAATAAGCCCCAGGAAAGCTTGGAGATCAGTCTTGTTTCTGGGTCTTGGGGCGTTCTTGATTGCTCTTAACTTGCTACTGGTGGGGTAAATACCTTGTTTATCGATTAGGTACCCCAGGAACTCTACTTTATCTGTACACAGTTGACATTTATTTTTTTTAACTTTAAGGCTAGAGTCTTTAAATTTCTGGAGAACCAGTCTAAGACGCTCCTTTAGTATTTCTCTATTAGGGGAAGCAATTAAAACATCATCAAAGTATGGTACGACCCCTTTTATACCCTGTAATAGTCTCTCCATCAAGCTCTGAAAGATTCCTGGGGCCATGCTTACTCCGAATTGGAGTCGGTTGCACTTAAAAGCACCTCGGTGCGTAACAATCATTTGCGCCTCTGCTGTTTTTTAATCTATAGTCAGTTGTTGGTATGCCTGTGCTAAATCCAATTTAGCGAAGACTTTTCCGCCCCCCAGGGAATGGAGGAGGTGTTGTACCACCAGCACCGGGTAAGTGTTCTGTTGAAGGGCGTGATTCAGGGTGGCATGGTAGTCTCCACAAATCCTTAATGATCCATCCGGTTTGATGGGTGTTACGATTGGGGTTTCCCAAGGAGCATGGTCGGTTGGTTCTAAAACACCCTGGGCTATTAATTTATCAAACTGCTCGTCAATCTTTGGTTTAAGGGCAAAAGGGACTCGACGAGGCTTAAGGCGGATGGGGGCTACTTCAGGGTTAAGGTTAAATGATATCGGGGTCCCCTTGTACTCGCCTAGTTTATCTGCAAAGACATCCTGGAATTCCTGGACGAGGGCCTCCTCCCAGTCGTCACTGTTGGTTTGGTAAATGCCGGCTACCTCAATCCCAAGTGGAGCAAACCATTGAAGGCCTAACAAGCTAGGCCGATCACGGTCGATGACGGTCAGTGGTAAAGATGCAGTATGATTTTTGAATGAGACCTGGACTAGGCTGGATCCAATGACCGAAATTCGATTTCCTTGATAGTCCTTGAGAATGATTCTTTGGGTTCTGAGGTCTTGCCGCCGGACGGCAGGGATCAATTGTTTAAGGGTCTTCCAGGAAACCATTGAGAGGGATGATCCTGAGTTGACTTCCATCACGCAGGGCTGGTTTTTGATGGCGACCTTCACTCGGATCTTCTTTGCATCAAATGATGAGGCGTGACCAATCGTGATGGTTTGATGTGCCTCTTCTCGTTTCGTTGAATCGGCTAGTGGTTTATTTCTGTAGGAGTGGTTGTTCTATTGGTGGTTCGAATGTTCCCGATTCACAGGACGACTTCCTGTGGGTTGGCGGTAGTTGGTCCCCCTCTGAAGTGGGCTGGATCTTAGCTTGCTTCGACAGACTTTTCCAATGTGGCCTCTCTTCCCACAAATATGGCAGAGCACGTCAAGGAATTTGCAGTCTGATCATGGGTGGTTTGCCCCACAACCTGCGCATTGATACTGCAGTCTCTGGTTACGCTGGTGGCGTTGGTCTCATTCAGACCGGAGCCGGTTGACTTCTTCCTCATCACTTTCTGATGACAATTTGAGGTCCTTGTGCTGGGTTGCCATTGCATGTCCCTCAAGGCGAGGTGAGGTTTCGCCGGCGAGTTGGCGGAGCGGGGCATTGGTGCGGCGCATTCGGGCAGCCGACTTCCTGGTTGCTTCTGCTGCAGTAGCTTCAGCAATGGTATCTGCAAGACTGATATCGCCTTTCACCATCAGCTTACTTTGCACGTGTGGCGCATCTAGTCCCAGAACTATTCGGTTTCTTAGAGCTTCTTCAAGGTCAGCGAACCCACAGAGGCCTCCCAGATTCCAGAGATCCGCGATGAAATCTGCAATGCTCTCTCCTTTCCGCTGGTCTCTCTGGTAAAATTCATGTCTTCGGACAAGCGTTGGTATGGTAGGTGCATAGTGGGCCCATAGGAGGGGCTTGAGGATGTCCCAGTCCATGGATTTCACCTCAGCCGGTTTCGCCAGTGCCTTAGCCATCTTAAAAACGACAGGTCCGCAGTGAGTCAGGAATACCGCTCGCTTTTTCCCAGTAGTGGCATCCTTCAAGTTGTTGGTCTCCAGAAACATCTGGAACCAGTCCATGTATGAGTCCCAGTCTTCTTTTGCCAGGTCGAATGGAGCAGGTGGTATGGTGCTGCCAGTCATGGTTTCTGCCGTTGATGCGCCTTTAGCCACGTGCTCTGTTTAGTGCTCTGTAGTTTTCAGTCAGCTCTGACGTCTCCGTATCCCACCTTCGTCGCCAGTGTTAAGTTCTGCGCATGGTCGCAAGGAACGGAGATGAGACAGTGAACAGTGAACTTTTACTCTTTATTTATCATTCTGAACAGAGCAAAACCCTAGAGCAACAGCAGCCCTTTTATAGGCAAGCTGCTGCTCTAGTAACCAATAGGAAACATGGAGCGTTAACCCCCTTAACCAATGAGAGTGGCTCGTTAACAGCCAATCAGATTCTCCTGAATGGACCAATCCGATATCGCTATTATCGGCCAATCAGAAGTGCAGGGCTAGAACCCTGCTATTTTCTAAAGCTTTTGGTAAACTTTATTTAAGTGTTTTATTAGTTCATAAGAAGTAACATATTCACAGCAATCCATTCCAATGTTGCAGATGACCTTTCCACCACATGACCTTTTCACCACATGTAGCGGTTAAATAGCAAAGTAATTCAGGTGTAAACCTGTGGATTACCAATTGGGCATACCCAGGTGTGGGATTCAAATTTCTTAACAACCGGTTTTGTGGGTGTGGCTAATTTGTGGGTGTGGCTTAGTGGTTATGTGATTGGCTTGGCATGACATGCTGACTGAGTGTGACTTAGTGGTCACATGACTGGCTGGACGTGGCTTGTATGTAAATATTTTAAATGTTTATGTAAATATATTTTTATTAAAAAAAGAGCAACTTTTACCCAAAAGCAGGCAAAGCAGGCAGGCAGACTGAGTTGCTTGCAGAACCACAGAGTCACTCTCAGATCTACCTTTCTGCAATCTGCTGCCCGAGTCTGCACTGAAAAATAGAAGCTTCAGTCCTAAGGAAGGTTCAGCTCTGCTCTCAGGCCACTTCTTTCTCCCCCAACCCCCTGAATACCACCCCTGACTGGGGTGTAATTTATAGTAAATTTGCAGTTGTTTCTAGTACTTTTCCTTAAGGGAACCAAATCATATAGATGTGTTCCAAAAGTGTATTAAGAGTGCAGAGAAGAGCAACAAGGTTGATTAGGAGACTGGAGGCTAAAATATATAAAGAATGGTTGTTGGAATTGGGTATGTTTAATTTAATGAAAAGAAGGACTAGAGGTGACATGATAGCAGTGTTCCAATATCTCAGAGGTTGCCAAAATTAAAAAAAAAAAAAGAGGGAGTCAAGCTATTCTCCAAAGCAGTGGTTGCCAATCAGTGGTCGAAAATTTTGGTGGGGTGCAGAGAAAATTTTGGTGGGGCGCACTCCCAGAGCACCCCTCCAAAGCAATTAATCCAGGCTGCACAGAAACACAAGGCTGCCCATCCCACATGGCCCGTGGGAACCCTCCCCGCCCACTCACTCTTTACCTGGCAAACTTGCCTGCTAAATTGCTATTTTTCCTTTTTACCAACCATCATCTGTTCTGCTGTGCCTGGAGATTTAGATTAGCTAGGAAGCAGGAAATGGTTGGATTTCTTGCTTTCTAGCTGGTCTTTAGATCTTCGGCTCAGCACAGCCAAACCTCCCTTAGGACTGAAGGTTTGCTTGCAAGAAAATTCAGACTCATGGCAAGCAAATTCAGACTCATGGCAAGCAAATTCAGACTCATGGCAAGCAAATTCAGACTCATGCAGACTCATGGCAAGCAAATTTCAGACTCATGGCAAGCAAATTCAGATTCATGGCAAGCAAATTCAGACTCATGCAGACTCATGGCAAGCAAATTTTAGAGACTGAGCTAGCCGATGGCAGATAGATAGATCACTGAATGATTCTGTGAGCAACTCAATCTGCTTGCCTGCTTTGCCTGATTTTGGGTAAAAGTTGCTCTTTTTTAATAAAAAATTCAATATTTATATAAATATTTATAATATTTACATACAAGCCATGCCCAACCAATCACATGACCCCAAGCCACACCCACAAATTAGACCATACCCACAGAACCGATTAGTGGTCCCTAGGATCTAAAATTTTGAGTTTGATGGTGCCTGAGGTCCAAAAGGTTGGTGACCCCTGTTCCAAAGTACCTCAGGGCAGGGCAAGAAGCAATGGATGGGAACTAATCAAGGAGAGAAGCAACCTAGAACTAAGGAGTAATTTCTCAACAGTTGTTACAATTAATCAGTGGAACAACCTCCAAAAGTTGTGAATGCTCCAACACTGGAAGTTTTTAAGAAGAGATTGGCTAACCATTTGTCTGAAATGGTATAGGGTTTCTCCTGCCTGAGCAGGGGGTTGGACTAGCCATCTTCCAAGGTCCCTTCCAACTCTGTTATTTTGTTAAATCCAAGTTTCAACTCATTTCAAACTGCTGATTAGGTCTTCTAGGAGTTATGTTTAGATGAGCTCTGGAGAGCCACAGGAAGAACACTTGTGCTGCAAAAATCCCACTTGCCATGGATGAAATTCACAGGCTCAGCTTTTCAAAACAGCATCCTAGATTGTGAACCACCCTTCACTATCAATAAGCCATTGAGAATGAGATAGTGTTACACCTCCAATTTACTGTAAGCAGCTTAGGTTATACAATCATCATCACAGATGATTGCCCTGAATGGTAAACACATTTTTCTTGCTTACATCTGTCAGGTCCCTGATAACAAATATTTATGGGCTCTCACACAACAAAATGTTTGTTGTAACAACCACTGCCTTCTATAACTGATTTCAACAGGGAACAGTTAACAGCAGGACTACTGAATTGCTGGTGAAAAAAATAAGTTGTCTTCCTATACTGATTTATGCACAAGGCTCTTTTTTTCTGAATGTCATGTAAGTTTGCAGTACTGATGCAAATGCTAACCTAAATATGTGTTCAGATGATATGTAGTTCTGAATGAGATCTCTTTTGCACGCTATCATAGAATGATTATCCTTGTTTACAGATCTGAATCTAATAAATCAGTTCATTCCTCTTTATTGTACGATTTAAGATAGTAATATTATAGTTTAATGCTACCAACTATGAGTAAAACCAAGAGATGTTATCAATTATGAGTAAAAGATCAAGTAGACATAGAAAGCTATGCAGTTGTTTTTAAGGCTGATCAACTCTGAAGTAAATCCTGGAAAAGTATTTTTTACATTCTAATAGTTAAGGTGAAAATAGTCCTCTTTATATAATATTTAGGAAATATGCAGTATTAAAAGCTAATCCCTAACATTTATCTGTCCAGTTGTCATACTTTTTTCATAGATAACCATTTATGGTTTGCAATATCAATGCGTATTTCCCTACACCTGAATACATTAAAAACCATGGCAATACATAAAATAATCCTAACAGAAATCAAAGGCATATTTTGCTACACCCATGATTAACCAGTGATATGGCTGTGAAAACTGGATCGTGTGAAAGACTGAATAAATGGATGCCTCCACATTGCAGCAGTGAAGAAAATTTCTGAGTGTAATTTGAATGCAAAGATATCAGACCATTAAGTACTAGATGATGTAAAACCTAAAATGAAACATTAAAAATGATACTCAACATTAAATATTTGGACACTTAATGCAAAGACAAGAGTCACTAGAGAAGACATTGATATTTGGAAAAATGTAAGAAATTGCAAAAGGACAAAAGACAGAGTGGCAAGAGATTATGATGACACAAGTGTGGGCTTCCAAAAACTTAAATAGTCAGTAATACTGATAACCTGGTGTAATTATCTCCAATGGGTCAGAGAGGGTTGAAAGTAACTGAATAACTGAAAAATATCAACAGAAAATTATAATATTATTTATTGAGCCCTTGATCTTCTCCATCATCCCTAGAAGTGGCATGTTTCTCTGGGAGGTTCTCTCTAAAACAGAAGTTCTGGCATTTGCAGAAATATAGCATACTTCTATCAATATTGGATCCAGACAATGGAAATTCTGTTCAATACAATAGTGAAATATCATCTTAAGGATACCAAGAGTTGCAACCTTGAAGCTGATGTAGGAAGAGACACACATTCTGGAAGCTCTACACCAGAGGTGGTATTCAGCCAGTTCTGACAGGTTCTGGGGAACCGATAGCAGAAATTTTGCGTAGTTCGGAGAACTGGTAAATACCACCTCTGATTGGTCCCACCCCCATCTATTCGCTGCCTCCCAAGTCCCAGTTGATCAGAGTCCCAGCTGATTGGCTGGGGCTTCTTTTGTTGCCCTGCACAGGAGAATGGAGTTGGAAAGTAGGTTAGTGAAGTGGTAAGAAAATGGAAATTTTGCAATATAACCTTCTCCTGGAGTGGGGTGGAAATGGAGATTTTATAAGTGTCCTTCCCCTGCCGTGCTCACTAAGCCACACCCACCAAGCCACGCCCACAGAACTGGTAGTAAAAAAAATTGAATACCACCATTGCTCTACACGCACCAATAAACAGAGAAAAGCAGGCAAATAAAATGACGTGTTTTTCCCTTCAACGTAAGTGGATGGTCCAGAGGAAAAAGAAGGAACACAATACAGTGTAGAAAAAATGCGAGCACTGGCCATTAACAGAGAAGCAAAATCAGAAGATATCCCACAGAGAGAGAGGGGAATTAAGGCAGAAGACAAAAATGAATCGGTAAGAAGTTAACATTGCTAGTAATACTATAGAGTGTCGTAGAGTAATAGTAAAGAAGAAATGTTGTAATAATAATAGAAGAATCATACTATAGAGTATAGTATAAAGGAAATATAGTAATAGCAATTGACTAGTAGCAATGCAATATAATAACGGTTATAATGATTAGCATAATAAAATAATAGAAATAGAATATAGGACAGAGACAATAGAAAGCTTTCACACATAAATTTGTAAATTTTATAGTTTACTTTTATATCTTAACTTGTTTTTATTTTATTTTTTTAAAAATGAAACATTTTCCCAATCCTTGTAGGAAGATATAAGAAAGCTACTTATCCACACTCCAGCATTTTTGTGGCTTTTTTGAATCTGCAGTCAATCTAACTGGGCATGGTTTAAAAAATAATCCATGACATCTGGTTGTTGAAAATATTGTTTCGTTCTCCATTTTGAACTTGCTTGACTTGTTTCAAGAATCAATCTTGGCTCATTCTTGAACTGGTTTTTTTACCTTTGCAATCAGATGCTTTATATCTACCTTAAATGTTAAGTTCGTTGTTTCCTTGCCTCTCCACATTGTTGAGACCAGAAAAGGCCTATATCTTGTTCTAGGGAGTCCAATCAAAGCTGGGGAGGTTTGTTCAAATTATGGGAAGTAAAATCAAGATAAGTTCAAAAGAAAAAGATGAGAAAAAGTAAAGAGAAAGGAGCCAACTTTAGGGGGCAGTGCCACCACAAGACCCTCACTTGATGTAAACCCACACCTGACCCATCACAAGACCCTTACCTGACATGACCCTCCCATCACAAGACTTATTGATCACACAAAGCCCTTATAAGCAGAAGAACACCAACACTGACATTCCCTAAATTCCACTAAAGATGTTACCGAGCCTGAAAACAAAACATTTGGAAATCAACCCACAAGCTCAGAGCATGAACCTCTACCCTCATCTTACACCTGAGCTATAGATATTTGCCACTATCGCATCAAGTAAGGGTCTTGTGATGTTCTTATGATGAGACCCATCACACCTGATTCTCACCTGATGTGACCTTCCCATCACAAGATCTACTCACCACACAAAGCCCTTATAAGCAGAAGAATACTAACACTGACATTCTGCTGAAAATATTACCTAGCGTGGTAACAAAATGTTCAGGAAACAACTCACAAGCTCAGAGGACAAACCTCCACCCTCAGTGTTAAAAGACCCCCATATTATTTGCGGTATTTGACTGCTATCCTATGAGGCTGGAGAAATCAAGATGGAGATTCAGCTTATCAGCATCTAGGGTGAGCAAGGAGGACAAATAACAAAGCATCCATTCTGACATCTTCATGAAATGCAGGGTTTTGTTTTTTTTATCCATTGATGTCAGTCATCAAAATAAAAAGTATGTAAGGTTAGCATTTGTGCAACATGATCATAGCAGGGGTGGGCTTCCAAAATTTTAGCAAAGGATTCTTTGCCCAGTTGCTGGGTGGGCATGACCATGGTTGGCATGGCCTAGTCAGCCACCTGCACCATGGTGGTGGGGGGCATTTTTGCCCTCCCCAGGCCCAAGCGAAAATGGCCTCTCTAGGCTGTGGAGGCTCTTTGGAAGCGGGAAATGGGCCCATTTCTGGCCTTCCTGAACTTCCGGGAGGCCAATTTTTTGCCTACCCCAAGCCTCCATGCTCACCCTGCACTTACCTGCATCCAAAAAGGGCCGTGTAGGGACTCCTGGGAGGAGTGGGGTGGGTGGGGCCAGCCAGGAGTGGGATTTCAGGGTTCTCTACACAGAAATGAACAGAATCTTAAATAGGGGCTCTCTCAAACCCCTGCAAACCCCCAGCAGCCCACCTATGGATCATAAGCATGTTCTTCAGGTGTCATTACAGTTTCCTGTAGACATCACTTCCTCTACCAGGAGTTTTCTTTTAGATGAAATACAGTAGTAGAGCTCTGTTCTTCTACGGATGGATGGTTGTGAGCAAAACAACAATGAATTTCATCCTTATCAAGTATCAGCTTCAGTTTTATTTCGGTCCTTGAAAGTTCCAGATTTGAACAAGTTTCAATGGACATGACCTTCTTTAAAAAAACACACACAATTCCAGCAATGTCCATTCATTTTTTCAACAAAAGGATTCAAAAGGCAGACAATCTATCAATGAAAAACAATTGAAATAAAAGCCGAGGATACAGGACAGGGGAAACTAAGAGAAAAAAAAAACAAGTATCAGCAAATAAACTCAGCAAGGCCTTACCTATGACAAATTCGTTTATGTTAAGAAATCCTTACGCCTATGATTTTTTAAAAAAACCCACAACAATGGTAAATGTTTATCTAATTGTGTATTTTAAATGGAAACTGTGGATAAAAAATTGGGATTAATAATTCCAGTGTTAAGAGTTTGGAAAAAGTATATTTTAATTGAGTCTGTGTTGCTCCCAGATAGAAAGTTTGGGAGGTTAATTTAATTGAGATATGATTTTGGACATTATTGTGACTCATCCCATAATGCGTTAAATAATTCATAGTTCACCAACCTCAGGTTGTATCTTTGCTTGCTTAACAGCTACTTGTCTCTCCTCATTTGCTGGTCTTCTTACTGCTTTCAAAGTAATAGAAGCAGAAGGGAAGCAGATCTGTCTCTTACGCCTTTGGTTTTGATGCCAAGTATCCCTGCCTGCCAGTAGTAGTTCTGGGAAAAGCAGTTTCCAAGAGAAAGAAAAAGAGGAGGAAGTGCTTAAGTGAATTTGCCTTCTTAACCAGAATGAATTGTTACTGAAGTTGGGCACCTGAATTCCTATTCTAAACAGAGCTATGATGATGATGTTTCCCTAATCAGAATCTGTCCTATTAATGTCCAACCTGTAGGAGATGACCAGGCAGAGTCCACAAGCAAGGTCAAATGCGTCATCAGTTTCGAATCCTTACGTGACCACAAGAGCCCAAATTCCAACTGGCCGTGAATTCTGTCAATTCTTATCTAGTGCCAATTTGACTTGACTATTAGTAGATCAGACACTTGTGTATAGGTAGCATGTAATAAACTTGTATTTCTTTGAACTGGTTATTTATGTCTGACACATTTCCTTAGATCATAACTCCTTCTGCCATTTTTAAATAAAAATAGGATAAAAATTAGTATACTTGGGCACATATCTTTCCCATCACTGTCTCAAAGGGTACACAAACATTCATTTATACTTTTAAAAGATGATGCAAGTCAGAAGCGGACTTAAGGCAACTCCATCTTTTGGGCTGGCTGCTGTAAAGGATAGACATTTAACAGCGATTTCGAGAAAAAGAAATATTATTCTCACAATACACATACTCACACTTACTTGCAAATTAATGCTGTTAAAGTCATCGAAATCTGTAGGAGGATTTGATAGTGACAGAGAATCTCTTGAGAGACACTCCACTGCATAACACTGTGCATGAAAAACTTTAGAAACAATTTAATAAATAGCTAATTGCAGCTTCCCAAGTGTGTGAAATGCAAAAACAACAACATTGCAGTGATTTAAATATCAGAAGGGCATTAGAGACTGTTAACTGCATTAACCACAGGAATTTGACTGTATCTAGCATCCTGCAGTTTTTATCTGTTTTCTGAGTTTTCCTTTGTCCTTCCCCCCCCCATAGAGAAGGAACTTTCTGTGTATGATAAGAAATCAGCCTATTGACTAGAGTTGGTAATTGATGAAGCACTTCAGGATGGAAGCCCTATTATCGCTCGGCACACATTGTAAGAAACTGCTTATGAAATCTCTCTCTATTATTTGGGTATTTAGATCAGTAGATCCATTGATTTTTCTCCCCCTCAGTAAAATATCTTTAATAAATCATTCTGAAGTCAATATTGTTTCCTTGGTTGCCCAAAATTATTATCCAGCAAGACCATGAGACCTAATGCATGTGCTATAAAATTGTATTAAGGAAACATTTTATAGTGGAAATATAGCTGCGACTTTATTTTCCCTCAAGTGGAAATGCTAAAGCGTTTGGTGTTGCTTCATAGTTAGGCTATAATTATATTCTGCCAAATTGGAAAGGGTGAGTCCTAACTCTTCCTCCAGATAACTTGGTTAAAGTATACCCTTAAGGAACATTTCCTCTATATTCAGCAGATGTGGATGCTCTGGTACCAGCGTTTGCTGATATAATTGCCATAAGTTGGGAAGGAGCAAGGCATGTATCTGTAAGCATATGGTGGTCATGTTCCAGAGTCACCGATAATCTATTTTATATGCCTGCATCATTAGAGATATATGTCTCCTCTGTTCACTCCACTGTTTCATCAGTAGACATTCATTTATACGTGACAGGCACATAAGCTACATAAAGTGGGGTCATTTTTCAGGCTACCATCTAGCTCAGTGATGCTGTTACAGCTGGACTTCAGGATGCAAATAGAGGGTGCAATCAAGGGGCTACTCCACTCCCACCCCAAGTGCAGGGATGGGATTCGACCAGTTCGGACCAGTTTGGGCGAATCCCTAGCTCCAACGATCAGCTGGCAGTGAACTGGTTGGCTGTGACAATCATGTGGGCCCACCCACCCACCCTTGCACTGTACTTACCTATATCCTCTCAGCTGATTTGTGCAGCAAAGTAGATTGCTGCTCCTCAACTGTGTTACTCCCCAGCAGTAACATAGCAGGTAAGTTTTTTTTCTGGAAGATATTCATGTATGCAAAGCGCATGATCACCAAACCGGTTGTTACACTGCCTACCACTGCCCAAGTAGCTATATAAGATATGGCTGGTGATGGAGGCATTGGAAAATACTTAACGGCAGCAGCAGTAGATGACCAGGCCTGAGCCCAAGGGAAGGGACAAACAAGTCATAAGTCATGAGTCCTTTCATGCCTACAAGAAATCTAAGTCCAGCCCACCTTGAATGCCCCTCTTATCTTTCCTGCATTTCCCCTCACTGTTAGTAGCTCAGATTCTTGTAGAGAGATTGAGCTTGTAATAAATCTTAATATTCATTTGAAGTGCCTAAATATCCTGATTTCCTGGGCACTTGATAGCAGCCAAGTCAACGTGGACAAACTAGAAACCACCAGATGTGATGCTAGTCACCACAGAATGGATGTGATACTAGTCAACATCGAATCTTCTCTTCCTTCATGTTAAAAAATACGATGTCTAGCCTAGCTTTAGAAGCTCTAAATGTTCATTTTATTCCTTGTTCTTTTAAAAATCTGTTTTCCTTTCCTACAGACAAAATGGCTCACATCCAAAAAATAAATACAGCCATTGTAATTCTCATTGTAGACGGATAGTTTTGATGGTGCTATGATTTAAAATTGTTCCAAATAGAAACATATACATGTTGAGGATATTTCTTCTCTCTTTTTTTAATCAGAATCCACATTTTTTTATTCTCTTTTTGTTCTGAACACTTAAGGATTAGAAGCATGGAACAGAGAGACAAGAAAAAATGAATGTGAACTGAGTATTTTATTAGGGCAGCCCCTCTAAGATTATTATTTCATCCTCCAGAACCACTAGTCTAATTCTTTATAGTCAGTCTAATAGAGAGTGCAAACAAGCAATGAAAATGCAGCACTGAATGCATTTTTCTCAAATCTACATTGGCTGAAGATACATACTCCCATTCTTGAACACTTCAAGGAAAAAAAGAATATTTTGTGTCTTCCTTTGAATGGCAAGGTGTTCTCAACCTCTTGTTTCTAAAGTTTCATTTTGAAGCACATCTTTCTTCAAAAGCTTTGGTGGATATGTGAATATTTAATATAGAAGGAGTGGAGTCCTACCCATAAAAGCAATGATGCCTTTATCTAGTTGGCAGCATGGTGGGAATACCTATTGCAAACCCTATGGAGAAGTGCATCTTGCAGCTTGAGTGTTGTGCAGTCGGTAGCAGTTTTGCTTCCATGTAAAGGCACAAAATGATGCCTTTGGTGCTCCCTGAGCTTGATTGTTTTCTTGCAGATGTTTCATTACCCAAACTAAGTGACATCATCATCACTGAGCTGTGGTGGCACAGGGGTTAGAATGCCGTATTGCAGACTAACTCTGCTGATTGCCAGCAGTTCGATCTTGACTGGCTCAAGATTGACTTAGCCTTCCATCCTTCTGAGGTTGGTAAAATGAGGGTCCAGATTGTTTGGGACGATATGCTTAGAGAGGTCTGTAAAGCACTGCAAAATGGTATATAATTGTATGTGCTATTGATATTTTGACCTTGAACTACAAATATTCTCCTTTATTAAATCCACAAAATTATTCAGATTCTAGACATGATGATTAACATCATCAAAGGAATGGCAAAAGATTGTTCCTTGGGTTTTATGAGCTAGGTGATGGTGAACAATCAAATCCAACTGGAGTCAAGATAGCATTATTTAACCATTTGGCCATTGTCATATATTTTTGGACCTCCCCATTTAATAGCACTTGAATACTTTCACATATAACATATAAATTAGGAATAAAGTGTTGAATACCCTCCATAAGTTTTGGTATTCAGTTTCCATGCCAGGGTCAAAAGCAAAGGACAAGGAGAGTTTTGGGTTACACTTTAAAAAAGAAAAAAAGAAATTGGGGACAGGGTATGATATAACTATAAATTTTCCCCTGGAAAATGGTACAATACTAGGATGCTTCCTGACAATTCCTGATTTGCCTTGGCTTGAATGTTGCTTTCAGCTGCTGGAGACTTCTTTAATCTCCCTGACTTTAAACCACTTGTGGGTACTGGGACTAATCTACTAGGTTTGCCAACACTGACAAGAGGGCATTTGTCAGTACCTTTACTGCAAATAGAGTATTCATACCTTGCTAATTTATTCTGCAGATGGTCTCTATGGCTTTCTCCAACTTACTGCTCACATATTTATTAATTATGGTTGCATAAAGCATTTACAACACAATACTGAATATATTTCATGGGCTGCTGATAGGAACAAGCCATACTGTTGAAGCAGAAAATAATGGGAATTTTTTTCCACTTTTGAACATACATTTTTCTTTGCCCCAAAGGATCCAGTTGGGTAATAATGTTGAAAATGAATGGATGTACCCCTGGAATATTCTTCAAAATTGTATGCATTTTTTTAGACATATATTGATAAAATATATTGATAAACATACAATTATTTTTTTAAAAAAACCAAGTCCCCGGTTATTTTATTTATTTCGTTATTTTTAAAGGAAAAAAATACATGTGGCTCACAAAATGCATTCCAAAATATTTGCAAGCACTGACATAGTTTTGTTGGCATCTTTTGAGATATAGCAGCTTGCAGTTCACCTGGCAATCTGGCAGAGGTTTAAAAAGGCAGAAGCAGAACCAAAGAATGATCAATGTTCTCAAAGCCAAACTAAGCAGGTAGCAGCCACAATGAGACAGAAATCAAAGGGCAAAACAGAGGGATGGGATGGGAATAAAAAAGCAGACTGCAAAAACTATTCTTAATATCAATTATATTACATATTTGAATCATTTTCCATTTTCTTCCTTACTTTGGATGCCTGGCCTTTGAATGTTCTTAAGCACAGTAACATTTTCACTGAATAAAGAATGGAATGGAATGGAATGGAATGGAATGGAATGGAATGGAATGGAATGGAATAGAATAGAATAGAATAGAATAGAATAGGGGAAGAGAAGAGAAGAGAAGAGAAGAGAAGAGAAGAGAAGAGAAGAGAAGAGAAGAGAAGAAGAATAGAATAGAATAGAATAGAATAGAATAGAATAGAATAGAATAGAATAGAATAGAATAGAATAATTCTTTATTGGCCAAGTGTGATTGGACACACTAGGAATGTGTCTCCGGTGCATAAGCTCTCGATGTAGACTCATACAACAATTATGTTTAAAATAAATATATTATTATTGTATTTTTGTATATGATTTCACATTGTTGTGTTAATGGTAATAACAATTGCAAAAGACAGCTTTACTTGGAACAGTTTACATCCTATGACAATGCCTTTCATATTTGCTAAACAACATCTACACCTATGCCAGGTCCTTGGGAAGGACTCGCTAGGTAGGTTAAAAATGCCAAATGCAATCTAAACATCTGGATAACTGCTCAACCAACTATTATAATAAATATTGTAATTGGCTAATGGGGCATGATTTTTGGTCCACACTATTATACCGTAATCTGCTGGTAAATGTTTAACAACTGGCTGTGCCAGTTCCATTGCCATCACTGCACCATGCCACTAGCTGCTGAATAGCTCACTGATGTGTCAGTTCTGTTCTCAGCTGGCTCATAAAATTCCAGAAGATTTAACAATTAGCTCTCATGAACCATTTGAGCCAGTAGAAGCCAGCTCCACCAAACCATCATGTGCTCGTGTGTGTGTGTGTGTGTGTGTGTGTGTGTGTTCTCTGTCTCTTTGTCTCTCTCTGTCTCTCTCTGTCTCTCTCTCTCTCTGTGTGTCAGTCTGTCTGTCTGTCTCTCTCTCTCTGTGTGTGTCAGTATGTCTGTCTGCTGCCTGTCTCTGTCTCTCTGTGTGTGTGTGTCAATCTGTTGTCTCTGTGTATGTGTGTGTGTGTGTCAGTCTGTTTGTCTGTCTCTGTCTGTCTCTCTATGTGTATATCAGTTTCTCTGTCTCTGTCTCTCTGTGGGTGTCAGTCTATCTAGCTGTCTTTCTCTGTCTCTGTCTATCTGTGTGTGTGTGTGTGTGCCAGTCTGTCTGTCTGTCTCTGTCTCTGTCTCTGTCTCTGTCTCTGTCTCTGTCTCTCTCTCTCTCTCACACACACACACACACATCCACACAGTAAGGATTTTTAAAAAAACCTTTGTGATTCATATTATTGTTTTGGAGGATTTTTTTAAAAAAACAACATTGTGTTTACTTTTAATAGGGTCACAACCATATACCTCCCACCCAACCCACCTATGAATATTCCTTGTAGACACACATGACAGTTTGCAAGCTTCTCATGGAGCTGACATTTGCATCTCTCTGAATCCTACTACTTTGGTTGCAGTTCATTTTAAGTACATTATTATTAAATTAAGCTTTTTTTATTATTAAATTTACACTCCCAGTTTCTGCTTACATCAGCACTCAAGGCAGCTTACAGCAATTAGAACAAAATACAAAGTGTGACAGTAAAATCAATACTATTAAAATTAATTAGCAACTAAAAGCTTGTGGAAAGAGATTTCTTTTAGCTATTTTACTTTATTAATTTACAGAGACCAAAAGCTTCTGTCCTGTATGCAAGAAGGAAAAAAAGAAGAAGTTATGCGAAGGCATTAATAACAATATTCTAACACTTCAGCAAAAAAAAGAAAATCTACCAAAGCCCACCCAACATAAAAATCAGCTCCAAATTTTATAACAGCAATGTCAATCAAGCAGTTCTCTACATTCCTGGAGACTCCTGGTAAAAAGCTAGCATCTAAGAAGAAAATAAATTTGCTTCAGCCCATCACTCACAAAAAGTAAGCAGTCAAATATGAGTTTCTGACATTTTTTTTTTCTTAAAAGAGGCAGAATGAGGCCTTAAGAAGTGCACTGAAAAGCTTGGGAGTTACAAAGGACATATAAGAAGCTGAGTTTCCGCCAATGGTTCTGTCTCACTGATTTAACAACCAGATAGGTTCGTGGTAGGAGGGGAAGCCTTTCAGATGGTCAGGCTTTTACAGCTTTGGGGGCTCATACCAATACACTATAAGAGGGCTGTCAAACTCACAGCCTGCATGCTGAATGTGTCATGCACTGGCCATGCCCACGCCCAATTTAGTGAAGGGGGAAAAAGTCTCAATACATCATGTGATGCTGCTGTGATGACACAAGTTTGAAACCCCTGCACTAAATCACGCCCAGAAGACCACTAGAGCAGATCTTTCATACAGATATCATGCAATTACTGTCCTTTACAGTGGTGCTCTTACATTCTACACCAAGTGCAACTTTCGGACACTTTCCAAGTGCAACATAGTATAAAAGATAGGTTGTAGCCAAAGCATGGCTAACCAACTGGATCTGGAAAATTTGCTATCAGTGCCGGCTCAAAGTTGATTCACCCTTCCATCCTTCTGAGGTCAGCAAAATAAGGACCCAGATTGCTGGGGGCAATATGCTGACTCTGTAAACAGCTTAGAGAGAGCTGTAAAGCACTCTTTAAGTATATAAGTCTAAGTTCTATTGCTATTTGCCATAATTAGATAAGTGTGCTTCTTGCCAGAATCATCTTCCTGAACATTCAGGGACAGCTGTGGTTCAAGGAGAACTGCAAAACCTCCTCTTGTTAGCAGTATGGAACTCCATTCAAAATTCATTTCACTTCAGTGAAAAGCCCAGCATTCATCTCCTTGTCAGAATTTAACTTCAGCTTAGTGTCCCTCAGCAACCCCTTCTCAAGATTAGGCAAAGTTATTTGTTGCTTCCTTGGAGTAAGAAAGTAGGGAGCAGTAATGATGGATGTCAGTTCCCTTCTCCAAAGCTCCAAATGACTTTCTCGTGAAGATGCTGAAAAACACAGGAGACAAGGGGAACACTGTGAAAGACCTTCTTGGCATTTTCAGAAAGGAAGGGCTCGAACCATTGCAAAGCCAGTTGGTCCAAAGGTTATTATGGATGGTATCAAAAGTGCTAAGAGTTCCATGAAAACAATCAGGATTGCTATGCACGGAGACTATGAGACCAATTTAAATCAGTTGAAAAGGGCCAAAGTCAAGTCAACAATGATGTCTCTCATCTCTCTACATAATCCTGCCCATATATTGAATACTTACCTAGATTGCAATAGTTAAGTTGTCTTGGATTTGGCACCAGAGTGACTCAAATTCAGCAATCAGCCATTGAATTGAAATTGGTGACTTTGATGATGACTTAATTATAATTGATTTTATAAAGAGTATGATGATAACTATAATGATAAGGACAATCATGGTACAGGCTCTTAAGTAAACTGAAGCATTGATTTGGAAATACTCTGTTATGTCTTGAATATTCACTGCAGAAACTGCCACTTTTCTCTAAGATGCTGTTATCGCTGAAGTGCAAGAATGGTCTGCTAGAAAGATTTCCTGTTTGCTAAATCACACAACTGATTGCATGACTTTCATTAAAATAGAATTGACCATATGGCATATGGCTCTCGCAGCTATATAGACAGGCATCTGTATATTTTGACACATCCTCCATATCCAGATTGAAGATTTATATAAATTGCAGTAAGTATTTTTTCCTTTTTATTTTGTTTTGTAAATGGTGATGTCAGTTTCTTTAGGCTTCCTTTTGGGGGGAGAAATGTGTACAAATCAAAGAAGGACACAAAGAAACAAACAAGGGAATGCTTGATTAGCCAGATTAATGTGGTATTGTCTGTTCTCTTTAGGTAAAAGAGACCTGTGAACTAACAGTTAAGCACCTAATACAGTGGCTATACTTTTGCAAAAGGGAGAGAGATTTAGAAGCTACTGTCATATCCTTCAAAACTCCAACTGAGAATATTGTTGGGTGATTGCATTTACCATCCCATTGACAAAGAAGAGTAAAGTGTCTTTTAAGTCTTAATTTTAAAAGAAAACATCAAAGTGAATTCATAACAACATGGCTACTGCTACACAATCTTGTATGTGTCAATAGCAATGAGTGACTGCCAATATTCCTCATCAGCTTCTTTTGCTATCATTTATAATGTCTATGCCTGGTCTGATGGGAGATTCACAATTAAATTATTACAGTGAATTGAAAACCTACCAGCTCAGGAGCATTAGTAACACTTCGTTAATTATATTGAACTTGGAGCCCAGATTTTTCTTTACCTATATTCATTACCCACAGGCCAATTTGTCTTGGTGGTGTCCAAGTCAATTCTAGTTTAAGCCAAAGAATAGGATCCTACATTATGGATCTTAATCTAGCAATAAGAATCAATAGGTTGCTAAGGCAAAACAAATATCCCTTCCAGTTGTTTGAAACCTTGCTGTTTGAAACCAAATGGAATACCTTCTCTAACCCTTAGTTAGAACAATAGCAAGAAATGAGATATTTGCAACTTAGTATATACAGCCACCGATCAGCCTGATGATATCTATGTGCAAGAATGTATGTACATCCTTGCATGAAGGTGTATTTTATCCTGCATTTCTTCAAAGGCTTCCAGGTACTATATTTTTATCTCACCCTTCCATTTTGCTTTCACCATAATCCTCAAAAATAGATTAGGTACAATTCAATTCTTGATATTTGGTAAATTTAATTCAGATTTGAGCTTATCAGCCGATGCCTGAAGTTTGCTTTCTACTGAATCATTCTTGTTTAAATCTGTTTTTACCAGCATTTTCACTATCTGTATAGTGAAAAAATTCAGACAATTCATCTGTAAACCAGTTTTCTTCAAATGGAGGGTCTGAAAATTGGGATCCAGAGAATCAGCAGAATTCCTAATGCATAGCACACATACTAGGAAATTACAATGAAGACTTATGGTTAGACAACACTGAGTCAAAACTTTAATTTCTGTGGGCAGCCATTTCACAGAAAGAAGTAGACTGCCCCTTGAAGATAAGCTAACTGTGATGTCGGCCTCATGGGACATTTAGGAACATCATAATTCGAGTACTTCATGGCAGTCTTCCTCAGTGTGAATTCCTCCAGATATGTCAGAATAATTTCCTACTAGCAGGTTGACAAAATATAACTTAGACCAATGCTCACAAGCTTCCCCAACTTAATGTCAAGAAAACCCACTGCATTTTCACTGGAGGTTTTTAAGAAGAGACTGGCTGAAATGGTATAGGATCTCCTGCTTAGGAAGGGGGCTGGACTTAGTAACTGCTTACAGCCAAAAAGCAAGATACTCACAGTGTCAATAGTTGTCAACCTTTCTACAACCCCATTCCTTTTTTCTTTTAATAAACTGGGCTGAAAAAGTCTCTGTAAGTGTTGAGTAGGCCGATCAGAAGGAAGGCATGGGAGTCAGTGACTAGTTTCAGCTCTTTATTAGTCCCGAGATCGACTCAGTTCCTGGGGATCGGTGGCGGCTTTTATGGAACTGGCCGCGCCGGCCGGCCAATGACACCGCTTCAAATCTCCTGCGATCAGTTTCCACCAATCGCGGGGATTCACGACGGGCCAATCAGTGCAGCTCGCTCGGCCAATCCAATTGCCGCGTGCCCTGGCCAATCAGGGCGCAGTGTTTACAAGTATGTTAATGCACAATACAGAACACCCCTCCCCTCTTGGTATGGTCCTACGTAGTAAGTAGGCGGGGATCCGCACTTGCCTACTGGACCTGCGCAGGTTAGTTGCTGTCTGGTCTTCGAGTGGTTCGGTTGGGTTCTGTGTTGCTCTCCGCCTCGTTGATGGAACTGCCTGGAAGGGTGAGCCGGGCTTTTTGTCGTGGCTTCGTCCCGGTCTACCCGGGCTGGTCGACCTGCTGGTTTTGCTGCTCCTGCCTGGTCTTTCCAGGCTGGTTGAGCTGGCTTGGCTATTTCTTCCAGGCGAGGCTTTGAGCTGGTTGTCTATTTCTGCTTCGGTTGGTGAGTATTCTTGGTTTCTTTTTGGTTGGGGTTGATTTCCAGGGCTTTCCCTCCCCTCTTGGTTGGTGCTTGGGTGGTCTTTTTCCCTTCCTGGGTTTATATTTTTGTCTGCTTGCGTGTCGGTTGTGTTTCCCATGGTTGCTCTCGATCTGAATTGATCAATGTGTCGTTTCCATGCTCGCCCATCAACTGTTTGGAGCCGGAACGAGCGGGGACCTGTTACCTGGGTTATCATTGCCGGTATCCACAGGGGGTCCCCTCTAAGGTTTTTTGCGTATACTGCGTCTCCTGGTGTGAACGTTCGGTGCCTGCTTGATGAGTCAATGGGTTTTTCAGGGTTGTATGTGGGGTGTAGCCTGTCTAGGGGCGATCTTAGTTTCCTCCCTATTAAGAGCTCTGCGGGGCTTTTTTTTTTTTTGAAAGAGATTTTTTTAATTTTCTACAAACAAACAAGACAAACAAAACATTAAAACATCAACTCTCATATGTACATCCAGTGTGTCAGTTGGTTCATCAGTTTTGTGCATTCCTTTTGTAGTCTCAATTACAATTATGTTACATAACAACTCATATTGTCATTCCGAACTTATATATCCTAATATCGCTATTAAAAAAAAAAACTTTTGACTATACTTTTAATCATTCATGCTTTATGAGATAACAATACTTTAAATAATTTATTCTGTAACAAATCATACAATCATACCAAATCAATCCTAAAAACACTTTATAAATATAGTATACTGGCTAACATTCTAAATATTCTATTATCATATTTTATCATCTAGCCATTGATAAAAAAGATCCCAAATTTCATAAAATTGTTTATCCTCTTGCTCTCTAATTTCAAATGTCAATCTTCTCATCTCAGCACATTCCAATATTTTCTTAATAATTTCTTCCTGGAATGGTATTTTCTCATTCTTCCAATTTTTAGCAAATACAATCCTAGCCGCTGTTAATACATTTACAATCAGGTACTTCAAATCTTTACTATATATATCAGGTAAAATTCCCAATAAGAAGATCTCTGGTTTCAAGTCTATGTGTTTCTTTGTCATTTTTTTCCAACCACATGCGAATTTTAGTCCAATATTTTCTGGCGTCCTCACAAGTCCACCACATATGGTAATACGAGCTGAGTATCTGATGACATTTACAGCATTTTTCAGATTTGTTCTTAAACATTCTTGCTTAAACATTCTTGGCATTGCTTACAGCTTGCCACCCAGACTTTGATTTGTTTGTCCATCCCCAGCCACCAGGCATAGCTTCTGGCCAAGGCTTTTGACCTAACAATGCCCGGGTGTCCCTCGTGTAACAACTCCAGGACCCTTTTTTGTAATTTCTCCCGGATAACAACCCTGTCCCCCATGGTACGCAACCCTTTTGCGTGAAAAGTTCCGTCTGTCTGTTTTGAAAAGTCCTGAATGTTTCGTCGTCGTCTTTTTCTGGCCACCCTTTCTCCACCCATTGTAAAACCCGCGCCAGACATTTGTCTTTATTGGTTTTGTGGGCAATGTCTGACACGGTTAGGGGGATGTTGGGTAGGGCCTCTATGCTCATGGTGGATGCTGTGGGTGCCGGGTCGGTGTCCAGGTCGGGTAGTTGGGTGCGGCTCAAGGCGTCTGTGTGCGCGATTGTCTTACCGGGTCGATGGGTCAACTGGTAGCTGTAGGCGACGAGGAATTCCGACCACCTTGTCATTCTCGGGTTGGCCTTGTTTCCTGCCAGGATGCCCAATAGCGGTTTGTGGTTGGTGATGATGGTGAATGTCCTGCTGTAGAGGTACTCGTGGAACCTTTTGACAGCGGAGATGATTGCCAGACCTTTCTTGTTTAGTTGGCTATAGTTCCTTTCTGGCTTTGATAGGGTTCTTGAGTAAAAGGCGATGGGTGCTTCATTTCTGTTCGGAAGTGTGTGGCTGAGGATCACCCCGATGCCAAACGGTGATGCGTTGCATGTTACTGTTAATGGGAGGGTCTCGTTGTATTGGATGAGGATGGCATCCAATGTGAGCAGGTCCTTGGTTCGGTTGAATGCAGCTTCCTCTCGTCTCCCCCAGGTCCAGGTGGCTGTTTTGTCCAACAGCCTATGCAACGGTTCCACTGCGGTTGCCTTTTGGGGCAGGAAAACATTATAGAAATTAATCAGCCCTAGAAATGCCTGCAGTTCTGTTTTATTCCTTGGCCTGGGGGCTTCCTTGATGGCTCTGACCTTTTTTTCTGTGGGGTGAATTCCATGTTGGTCTAGGAGGTACCCTAGGAACTCGACCCTCTCGGTATGCAGCTGGCATTTTTCTTTTTTGACTTTTAGCCCCACGTCTTTGAATTTTTGTAGTACCTCCCTCAGGTGACCTTCCAGTTGTTTTTGGTTGACCTCTGACACCAGTACGTCGTCAAAGTATGGCACCACCCTCTTGATTCCTTGCAGGAGCCTTTCCATGAGGCTCTGGAAAATTCCTGGTGCCACGCTGACTCCAAACTGGAGTCTCTTGCAGCGAAAAGCCTCCCGGTGGGTTACTATGGTCTGCGCCTCGGTGATTTCCGCGTCGACCAGTAATTGTTGGTAGGCTTGCGCCAGGTCGAGTTTTGCAAAAACCTTACCTCCCCACAGAAGGTGCTGTACTACTGGGACGGGGTAAGCGCTTTGCTGTAAGGCGCAGTTTAGGGTGGCCTTATAGTCCCCACAGATTCTCACCGACCCATCGGGCTTGACTGGGGTAACTATGGGGGTCTCCCACAGGGCGTGATCATTTGGCTCTATGACTCCCTGTTTGATGAGCTTGTCTATCTGCTCATCGATCATGGGTCTGAGTGTGAAAGGTACTCGCCGCGGTTTTAGGCGTATTGGGGGAACACTGGGGTCTAGACTGAAGGAAATAGGGGGCCCTTGGTACTTGCCTAGGGTGCCTTCAAACACTTCCTGGAAGTCCCTTGCGAGTTGCTCCTCCCAGTCTCCCTCTGCGACATGGTTGATGCCTGTCACTCCGATCCCGAGCGGTGCGAATCACTGTAGTCCCAAGAGGCTGAGTCAGTCTCTGTCTACGATTGTTAGGGGGAGTCTTGCTGTGTGCCCCTTGAATGTGATTTCAAAGTGTCCTGTTCCAACTACGGGGATGCGGTTCCCTTGGTAGTCCTTAGTAGAATCCTTGGTAGAATTAGCTTCTGGTTTTCCAGCCCCCTCTTTTGGATGGTGGGCACTAGGCGCTTGATTTCTTGCCATGCAACCATGGAGAGGTAGGACCCAGAGTCCACCTCCATCTTGCATGGCTTGCCCTCGATGCCCACTGCCACGTGTACCTTCTG
Source organism: Hydrophis major (assembly GCA_033807585.1). Taxonomy (NCBI): domain Eukaryota; kingdom Metazoa; phylum Chordata; class Lepidosauria; order Squamata; family Elapidae; genus Hydrophis; species Hydrophis major. The sequence continues at coordinate 248,751,888 of CM066328.1, read as the reverse complement.
GGCGTCCCAGCTCGATGAATGGCCAATGATGATCATCTGGTGGGTCTCCTCTGTTTGTCGGTTGTCGCCGTTTTGTTGGCTCTGTCCGTCCTGGTTCCAACGGCTCTCGGTTTGGCAGTCCCTTGTTCTGGGGGGGTGCCGTCACGTCTCCGGCTGCTGCTGTCTCATCGTTGGGGGCTGTAGGTTCTCTTGAGTCAGCGGACTCAGGCGATGTGGCCTCTCTTGTCGCATTGCCGGCAGATCGCATGGAAAAAATGGCACTCTGACCGAGGATGGTCACCCCCGCACCCAGCACATTGCAGACCCGACTTACGACTCCGCTGCTCTCACCGGTCTCATTCTGTTTGGAGTTGGTGGATGTCCTCCTCCTCGTCCATGGTGTTGGATGGGGAGTCGAGGTCATCATGGTGTGTGGTGGTGGTCGCTCGGTGGCTTGCCTCTGGCTGCATCTCGGTCGCCAGGGTCGTCTCGGTGGTTGCGGCTCGGTCCCCTGCGTCTGGTCTCTGTATTCAGGCCACTGACTTCCAGGTTGCCTCAGCTGTGGTAGCCTCAGTGAGGGCATCTGTGAGGGAGATGTCACCTCTCACCATCAGCCGGCTTTGTAGGACAGGGTCTCTGAGCCTGAGGATGACACAATCTCGTAACGCCTCGTCCATGTCTGTGAAGCCACACATGCCTCCCAGATTTCACAGGTCAGCCACGAAATCGCTGGTGCTCTCACCCTCTTTCTGGTCGCATTGGTCGAAGTCTGATGAGGGTGGGCATGGCGGGAGCATAGTGGCTTCGCAATAGAGGCTTGAGGTCGGCCCAGTCCATCGTTTTTACATTTTTGGGTTTTGCAAGGGGTTTTGCCATCTTAAATACTATGGGCCCGCAGTGTGTTAGTAATACGCCCCTTTTCTTCTGCCCATTTGCATCCTTGAAGTTGCTACTCTCCAGGAACATCAGGAACCGATCAATGTATGATTCCCAGTCCTCAGTAGCCTGGTTAAAGGGTGCGGGCGGTGTGATGCTGGCCATCTTGTGGGTCGCATCCGTCTCGGTGCCACGTGCTTGGTGGGTATCAGTTCTGTGATCCCACCTTTGTCGCCAGTGTTGAGTAGGCTGATCGGAAGGAAGGCACGGGAGTCATTGACTAGTTTCAGCTCTTTATTAATCCCGAGATCGACTCGGTTCCTGGGGATCGGTGGTGGCTTATATGGAACTGGCCACGTCGGCCACGGCCAATAACACCGCTTCGAATCTCCCGCGATCGGTTTCCACCAATCGCGGGGATTCGCGATGGGCCAATCAGTGCAGCTCGCTCGGCCAATCCAATTGCCGCGCGCCCTGGCCAATCAGGGCGTGGTGTTTACAAGTATGTTAATGCACAATACAGAACAGTAAGTATTTTGCTTTTTGGCTTTAAGAGTTATTAAAGGCTTGGAAGCAGCTAAGAAAAGTTGCCAATTCTCAATCATTTCTCAATGGAGGTTCCTGAACATGTTTACAAATATACATGGCACTGTTTGCTTTTGTCTTTGTAGAAAATGAAAGACAACTGTTAAAAAATATTAGGTTTCCTTGAGTTCACATATAGAGTCAAAGTTCAACTTTCATTTCCTTCATTACAACCTGATACTTGTACAGATCTGATGAGCTAGAACTGAACTGGAATTTGGCCTCAGTTCCTAAGAGCCCAAAGACTTCTGACTTTCTTCTAACCCACCCACATTTTACAAATCCATTTCCATCATTTAATCAAAGGCCGTTTTTCACAGCAACTGAATGCTGCTTTGGGCCATTTTGTTTCATTAAGGTTTCCCCAACAGCAGGGCATAAATATGGTATAAATATTAATAATGGAGTTGATACCTTTCAATTTGCACCAGAACCAGAAAGCTCTCTGGCATTAGAGATCACCCTATGGTTTCACACACAAAAGGATGGCTGAAAAATTTCCATTTTTCTGCTTATGAGCCTTTTGGCTGAATAAAATTTGGCTGAAGTGATAAAATAGCAGGGAAGTAAATGCACATACAGCCAGACACTCTTGGGCTTATTTGCAATAGTTTTACAATCAAACCTCCATTATCTAAAACCAATTTAGAGAAATGGTGATCCCTGGGCCTCCTGTGGGTAGAGCATTTAAATTGCTTCTCTTCAGAACATCATTTTTCTTCCTTTCTCCTTAAATTCCCCTCTCATTGCAAGCCAGACCCTGCTTCTGTTTTGCTGAGCCTTCCTTGATACATCATCCTTTGCCCTCCATGCATACATTAGCTATGCCCTTAAATAGTTATGCATTAGATTCAACTCTTTTGTCCTTGTAATGAAGGCAAGAACTCATTTCCAAGTATCTCCAATAAGGTCATCTCAGATAATAAGAATCAAATTAGTTCAGACAGTTGAAGTCTCATTTAGACTGCCAGATGGTAGTCTGCACCGGTATCTACAGTACTAAGCTCGGGGAATTCTGCCACTTATGTAAGTGGGAGGGGAAAATGTTAGGCACATTGAAGGGAGGATAGGAAAGCCAACTACCATTTGCAATAGAATAAAGGTAAGCTGTTGACATCTCAAAGAGGTAAGTCAAAGTTATGGTTGAATTACTACATATGCCTGAAAGCCACTCAAGTTTCATATGTTCATTTTAGGTGCAGGAAATATTTCGACAAAAACAATTCTTCCCACATCCTTCATTTCTTACTTATGGATCATATGCCCTGTTGAAGCATTCCTGCAAAAGAGCTCCACTGTAAATGTTCCAGAAGCTGCTCCTCTACCTTTTATGGATGTCCTTATCTACATGGGAGAAATGGGTTCTTTGGCTTTCTTCATAGAGGTGGTGAGATTTAGAGAGCCTGGAACCTAAATAAGCCCATGTGCCCCACCGTAAAACTGGAAGGAGTGTACAGGTAGCTGGTCATTGATGATGGTGATGTTCCATTCTCTACTCTGAGCTAGGAAAGAGATCTTGGGCTAACTATTTTCCTTGGGCAAATTATTTGGTCGCACACTTTGGATACCCAAACATTAAAGTGATCATCTGATGGTCACCAAACCTGAATAGAAGTTAATTGGGAACAGCTCTGAGGAACTGGACATTAACCACTTAAAAGGCCTTAAAATGGTAAACTCACATCCAGGTAGATTCGATAATTTATAGCTAATCCAGGATTGGAGTTTAAGACCCCAGAGAAAAGACACAACACATCCATGCTGTTAAAGCTTATGCATTAGAAACAAAGTTTGCCCAATTCCATTTGTTCTGTTCTTCATTCCAGTGGAGTGTGAAAAATAAGATAAAATTTAATGGCAACTGTCAATCAGAAATGAATATTTCAGGCTCACTTTAGACAGCCAGCTGTTTCCCATTGTCAGTAGCAGGATTCCTGTAATTGTCTTAAGGGAGATGCTTCCCTCATGCAATCCAGTTTTAGTAGTAGAATGTTGTGTCACTCATATACAGCAATAGGAGTAGCAGAAAAGGAAAGTTGGTGGAAAACCAGACTTTTATTTTCTGAAAATATAAACAATGTTGAAAAAAAATCAAACCATCTCTCAAATTCCTCAAAGGGAGAAAAAAGAGAAAATGCTTCTTCAGTCACTTCATTTACGTTATAAATCTTTGCCCCACTTGCTAGGTTCTCAGCCACCTTATCAAAGAAAAGCACAGCCGACAGTTGACTTGACCCTATCTTGTTTTGAAATCTATCCAGAGGTGGCATTCTGGTGGTTCTGACCAGTTCTGGAGGACTGGTAGCAGAAATTGTGAGTAGTTTGGAGAACCTGCAAATAGCACCCCTGACTGGCCCCGCCCCATCTGTTCTCTGCCTCCCGAGTCCCTGCTGATTGGCTGGGTCTTCTTTTGTTGCCCTGCACAGGAGAACAGAGCTGGAAAGCAGGTTAGTGGGGTGGTGAGGGAATGGGATTTTGCAGTAACCTGCCCCTGCCACACCCAGCAATCCACACAATGCCCACCAAGCCATGCCCACAGAACCAGTAGTAAAAAATTTTTGAATCCCACCACTGAGCCTATCAATATGGTTTACTAAGGCCTGTGAGGCCCATGCAACCTATAATGTAATTCAAGTCATCAAATTGCCTATGAATATTAATTGTTCAGACCTGAGTCCCAAATTCACTGTTTTACAAAAACACAAAGCCCTGGAATAATTTTTAAGGTAATTGGATTGTCGTCTACGGTTTATGATACCAGCCTAATAAGAAGAAAAAGAGAAAACATATTTTTAAAATAACTATTTAACATACCTAGTTTTCATATAGAGAACCTTATATAATATATCAGTTTGCACAATTAGTTTTCCCACTTTCAGTGATCTTATAGGCCATGTTAACACTCCTCTGCAATCCAAATATTGCAAATTGTAGGTTGACCAATAGGGAAAAGGTCAAAAACACCAATATGCAAACATACCGACAGCCCAGAAAAGTAGGACATAAATTGAATTAATAATTATCCCTCTTTACCAAAGATCATCTTTCACTTATCATTGCAACATTATTATATCAGGGGTTTCTCTGTTTCATTTGCTACAGATCTTGATGGCAGGGAGACATAGGGAGGGGGGATTTTAAATATATCAAAAAGTTACAAAAAGAAGAACATTCCAGTCAGTCCATTGCATCTGTTATGGCAGATTCGATTCAATCTGATTTGTGATAGGGATGCATTACAACTTCTGAATCTGAATATCCTGCCCCATAGCAGTCTTTCCTAGATCTCCTTTCCTAGCTCATAGCAATATCTCTTCTCTTTAAAAAGATGTTTTCTGTCAACATTTTGGAAATGGAGACTAACTAATTTCATTCATCTATTAACTTATTTTCTCAGAAATGTTGGCATACTTCTTGTCAAGCTTGTCATTCAAAGCAAAGATAATATATGGCTCAAGATCCTTCAAATACACATGTGAATAATTTGAGCTGTATTGATTTTTCTCAGTTTCTTGAGTTTATCCTGGGGTGAGGGAGGGGATTTGGTTTCTCTTGAACCAAATGAAATAAAAACTGAGCCCCTTAAACTATAAAGACTGGGATCAAAAGGCCAATTCGGTTTTTGAAAAATATATTTAGGAATGTTGTAAGAGTAGAAGAGTTGAGACAGTGGGAGTAGAACAATATGTTTAAAGAAGACATTAGGATGCAACCCCAAAAACTGTTTCGCAAACAATTAAGAGAAAGTAGGAAAAACAAAAAATTAAATTGTACCTCCTCGACTTGATGGACTTTATTTTAAGAGGTTATTACCCTCTGATTATTATAAATGAAAATAGATTTGATAAGGTTTCAGTACATGGATTCTTTCCTTGATTATTGATTTTTTTGTTAAATATATATCCCAACTTTCCACTAAAATGGGATCACAATTCATGACTGGCAAGTTGAAGGTTTCCCTGTTGTCCATTTAAAACCCTCTTATATCTTGAGTTCTTGCCAACAAATTTTAGTAGCAAAATGCCCCTTTTTTAATTAGAGCAAACTGCTGTCACATCCTTTCTTAATTTCCCCCCGCTCTAATGTCCAAGTGCACTCTGAAAATGTGGCAGCAAGATGGCTAGAATTAGCAAGAATCTAACCTGAGCAAGAACCAATGAATCAATTCTTTGATTTGCAGGAAATAAATGAAAAAGAAATGTGAATGGGTGAAGCCCAGCTCCAATCAAGCATCAGCCTATCAGATCAAAAGCTCTGGTAGCACAATGGTTAAGGTTTAGCATTGCGGGCAAACTCTATCCACAGCCTAGAGTTTGATCCTGACTGCTGAAAGTTGACTCAGTCTTCCATCCTTCCCAGGTCAGTAAAATGAGGACCCAGATTGTTGGGGGCAATATTAACTAGACCCTTAACGAATGTACAACTGAACCCACACATGCAACCTTCTACAATTCAGTAACAAATCTGGGACTAGAACAACTAGTAACTAACAACACCAGCCTTAACAAATGCCGCAATCTCATCTTCTGCAATAGTTTGAATTCAATTTATGGAATACAAATTATAGAACCCTTTTCCAACAGTGACCACAACATGATTTACTTTTGTCTCAACATACGTCCACACAAAATCATCATAACGATGGAATTCCCAGTTATAACTTCAAAAAAGGCAACTATGATCTTATAAACAATGATCTCTCATCCCTTGATTGGCAATTTCTATTCACTGGATGCAATATTGTTGAAGACCATTACAACATATTTTTAGTTGAAGTCAAAATAGTTATCAAACTATATGTACCAATAACAACTCCAAAAACCAGAAAAAAACAGATTACCCACAACAAAGCTTCAATCCAAAAAGAGATAACTTTAGTGGAAAAACAAATCCGGTCACGTTGCCAATTTCAAAAGCCGATACAAAAATCTATGCCACCAGATAAATACTGAATGCACCAATTATCACATTAAACAAGAAGAAAACCTTCTATGCACCAATTCCACCTGCACTTTCTACAATTTTGTAAACAACAAACTAAGACTCAAGGTCCCTCCCACCCCTGAAAGGACCTAATGACAAAGATTGCAACAACAACACTATTAAAGCCAACCTCTTTAACACATTCTTCGGCTCAGTATTTGTAAACAGCAATGGATCATGCCCAGTATTTCCTAGTCGAACCACAGACAATGACAATGATCTAATACATATCAATTTTACAGAAGACAAAGTTGAAAAAGCACTACACAATCTAAAATCTTCTCTATCTATTGGACCGGACGGAATATGTGCCTACTTCTTTAAAAAGCTATCCACTGCCATAGCCGAAACTCTTAGCATAATCTTTGAAAAATCTTTCAGGATCAGCTCCTTGCCTAACCTATGGTCACAAGCCACGGTCCTCCCCATCTTCAAAAAGGGAGGCCCCAGCCTAGTTGAAAATTACAGACCAATCTCCTTGTGCTGCATCACCTCTAAAGTCATGGAATCAATTATTAACCAATCCATTATCCTCCACTTAGAGACAAACAACCTACTCTCTCATAAACAATTTGGTTTCAGAAAAAAACTATCCTGTAATCTGCAACTCTTACACTGCAAAAACATATGGACTACACAACTCGATCAGGGCAAAGCAATAGACTTCTGTAAAGCCTTTGATTCAGTGGTACACGACAAACTACTCCTAAAACTAAAATCTTATGGTATCTCTGGACACCTGCATAACTGGATAGAAACATTCCTTTCAAACAGACAACAAATGGTCAAAATTGGGAGCGTCCTATCCAATTCTGTACCTGTCAACAGTGGTGTCCCCCAAGACAGTGTTCTAGGACCAACTCTTTTCATACTTTACATAAATGACCTCTGCAATCATATTAAGAGCAACTTCATTCTCTTCTGCTATCCTTCAAAAAGACCTTGACTATGTATCAGAATGGTCAAACAAATGGCAACTTCAAATCTCAACAAATAAATGCTCTGTCTTACATATTGGCAAAAAAAATAAATCAGAAAATAAAATACAGGCTGAATAGTCAAGACCTTGTTGATGATCCAAACTCTGTCAAGGATCTTGGAGTACTCATCTCTAATGATTTAAGTGCTAGAGCCCACTGTAACTACATAGCCAAAAAGGCATTTAGAGTTGTTAACCTAATCTTACGTAGCTTTTTCTCTGGTAATATTACACTAATAACTAGAGCATACAAAACATTTGCTAGACCAATACTCAAATACAGCTCATCAGTCTGGAACCCACATTATGTATCTGATATTAGCACAGTTGAGAAAGTCCAGAAATATTTCACAAGAAGAGTTCTCCACTCCTCTACTCATTGTAGAAAACCTTATGCCACCAGACTTGAAATTCTAGACCTAGAAAACCTTGAATTACGCCGTCTTCGGTCTGATCTAAGTGTAGTATATAAAATCATACATTGCAATGTCCTACCTGTCAATGAATACTTCAGCTTCAACCATAACAACACAGAGCACACAATTGCAGGAAATACGACTTCAGCAACAGAGTAATCAATGTCTGGAATACTCTACCTGACTCTGGTTTCTTCCCCAAACCCCAAAAACTGTAACCTTAGACTGTCTACTATTGACCTTACCCCTTTCCTAAGAGGTCTGTAGGGGGTGTGCATAAGCGCACCAATGTGCCTACCCTCCCTGTCCTATTGTTTCTTTTATTTTTCTTATATGTACCCATTTCATTTATTCATAACTATGTATATACTTATACCTGTTATCTTGTAAGCAATTGACAAACCAAATAAACAAACAAACAAATAAATAAATAAATAAATATGCTGACATTGTAAACTGCCTAGAGAGTGCTGTCAAGCTCTATGGAGCAGTACATGCTATAAATCTTAGCGCTATTGTTATTGCTGTACAAGTCAAAGGGCAAACAGGACAGGCATTAAGATTAGGAGCAACACTGAGTAAACAGCAGTATAAGAGATACAGAGGGAACACAAAGAAAATTTTTAGCTTTCCATCTACATCTGATCCTGCTCTTGTGGTCAGCAGGTTGTAAGGTACTGAAGAGTCAAGTTCAACTGATATAACATTTCCCAAAATTAAAGGATCAAGTACATCCAGGTGGGCTGAAGGCTGGTATCTAGGAATGAAATCCCTGTATAAGTTCCTGTGGGTAAGAGTACCTATTGGGAATTCTTTAAAGCAGCAGGATCTTTTTCTAGGATCAAGACCTACCTGACCAACTAAATTATTTCAGGAACTGACATGTTTCTGCTGATCCCATTTTGCTCTTTGAATCTCAATCTCTGTCAAATATTTTTATTTATTTATTTTTATGTATGCTGATTTGACAATTGCTTACCTAAAGAGTTAAAAGAGATCATGGCTTTAACCACTACACAAGGGGTCCCCAACTCCCAGGATGAGGCCCACTACCAAGCCACAGCCTGATCAAAATTGAGCCATTGTACAGATGGGCAAGCACGTGCATGCGAAATTCCACTTGCATGAACAGAGGACACTTACACTCCCGTGTGAAGCTTCATTCGTACGCCTGCCACTCACATGCCCAATCCTCCCACGCCCGGCTGGGCCACCAAGTTGGAAAGTTTGCAGACCACTGCACTACTCCAGAGGTGTCAAACTCATGGGCCACGAGCTGGATGCATCATATCCTGGCCCTACCTCTGCCTGGTTTAACAAAGGGAAAAAAAGTCAGGACATTTTGTGATGACACGGTGATGACACCCCTGCACTACACCAATCTGGCTTTCCTTACTGTTATATATGAACCAGAAACTGAACCATTATGTACGCTTAAGACAGAGGTGAGATAGCAAGGAAGGAAAGGGATCAGAGTTCAAAGCCATCTGAAGTCATAAAACAAGTGAAACAAATGGAATTCTATTTTCTAGAACAACTTTAACCAGGGCTATTCCAGCTTTATCAAGGACTTTTGCAACCCCTTTTGAGTCCTCTTTTCTCCAGGGGCTAAGGAACAACCTGACCATCAACAAAAAAGCTGAGAGAAAAAAGTTATTAACTGACCCCTGCAAGCTTTGCCTTGGTGATGGCAGTAAATCATTTTATACTGTGTACATGTAGGAAGAGGTTATCAAAGTCCCCCAAGCAGCAACAGCAACAGCTCTACTCATTCTTGGAATCAGGAGACATCTGGAAATAGTTTGAGGGCAATTAAAATAGCAAGTACCTTTGCAAGCACTAAAACAGCTTTTGCCCTGTTGTTAGGCTAGAAGCAAGATGGTGTAATCTTGAGAGAGTACACAGTTGTCCCTGGTAACTTGCTAGACTCTGGGAACATATGAGTTCAGGGTGGATTATTGGTTTAAAAAATATTCCTTTCTTGTCCTATAAAGCAATTGTTGCTGGGTAAATTTGCCGTATTGAAATAAAGTGCCACATGGAGCTATTTGGACAGTAATGTTCCATTGGAGAGATCTGAAAGAATTAGGGAATTGTGTGTGTGTGTGTTCAAAAGAAAAGCAAATTGTTGTGTTGCTGAAAATGACTAAAGTACTTCATGAAGGTAGATTATATATGCCACAAAATTACACATAATAGCAATGGAATTAATTGTTTGGAAAATCAGAGCAGTTTTGTTTGTAATATATTCCTCTGCTCACTCAAGCATTTTGTGTATTATTATTCGATGTTTTTGTTGTATTCTATTATTTCTCCCAAAGTAGAGAATCTGGGGCATTCCAGCTGCTACTCAATTTCAGATTTCAGCGTTCCTCACAACTGGCCATAAGAGTAGGGGCTATAGGAAATTAGAGTTCAACAGCATCTGGAATGGAGAAGTTGCTCGTTTCTATTCAATAAAATCCCACTTTAGAAGGTCCAAGGTCAATGAGTATCTGGTATGTGTGAAAAATAAGCATGAAAGCTCCAACATCTATGAAGTATATTTGAAAGGTGAATTGAAAATAATTATGACACAGTCATTTGAGTAAAAATTATGGGTTAATTTGTTTGATGATCCATTTGTTTGTTTTCTCATCTGATTATAATATTCCTAGAATCTTCTCCAACACCAAAGTTTAAAGGCATGTTTCTATCCTGTCTCTTTTAAGTCCAACTTTTACTTTTGAGGGTCATATAGAATGCACAGTTTAGATCTCTGTAGTTATAGATACCTCACAACATCTGAATATCCCTTTACTGTTGACAGCTGATCTTAAAAGACAGAAACTGTTCTACTACCTATTCTACTACACTGATATCTTCATTTCCAGTACTAAGGTGTCGTTGTACCAATGGTCCCATTTTTTCACCATGTACCCTTCCTTTTATTACTATAACACATAGATCCTTTTCATTTTCAGCTATTAGAGTAGTATCATCAAAATAATGCAGATTATTGATGTTTTTCCCTCCAAAATTAAAACCACATTCATTTTCCAATCGAGAGAGAGTCGTGATCTTGTCTCTCATGTTGGTTGGTTTTTTGCCCAACCTGGAGCCAGTCTGTTTCATTATGTTCTGTTCATATTGGGGGTCATATGTAAGTTTCTCATGAGGACAATAAGATATTCTGGAATTCCCACATTTTAAAGTACATTTTAAAGGTTGACATGATCAGCATAATCAAAAGCCTTTCTGATCAGTGATACAGATGCTGACCTCTTTTTGACATTCTTTGGCTTTATCAATTGCCCAGTGTGCAGCAGAAATAATGATCTATGTTCCTCAGCCTTTTCTAAAGCCAGCTTGAACAGCTTAAAAGGGTAAGTTTTAAATTGTGTCAAATCTACCTGGGAAGACATCTCAAGGAACAGGGATGAGCCCTGGGCTTTTAGCTCAACATTTTTATAAATTATACGGATGAATGAGTTGAGGGAAGTGTTAAGTTCTGCGCATGGGCACAAGGAACGGAGACGAGGCAGTGAACAGTGAACTTCAACTCTTTATTAAACATTCTGAACAAAGCAAAAACCTAGGGCAGCAGCAGCCCCCCTATAGAGCAGGCTGCTGATCCAGTAACCAATGAGAAACATGGAGTGTTAAACCCTTGAACCAATGAGAGTGGCTCGTTAACAGCCAATCAGATTCTCCTGTATGGACCAATCCGATATCGCTATTATCGGCCAATCAGAAGCGCAGGATTAGAACCCTGATTTTTCTAAAAGTTTGATAAAACTTTATTTAAGCATTTTATTAGTTCATAACACCAAGCCTTACTGAATTTGAAGGCAATTCAAAGCAAGAAGATGTGGCTAATACCAAGATTGTGAGTGAAAGCTGTCAATCAGTGGAATAGGTTATTGCATAGAGTACTTTTGTCTCCTTCACTGAAAGTTTTCCAACTGGAGGTTTTCAAACAGAGGCTAAATAGTTATCTAATGGGGATGGGATAGTAAATTGTGCAGGATGTAAAATGACCTCTTAGGTTTTTTCCAAACTTTCCAAGTATTCCATTCTTCCCTTCAAAAGTGGCATAAACAAGAAGTTATTCCCACTGTCAAAATAAGGTGAAATTCACTACCTTATAAAAACAATGTTCTAGCTTCAGTTTGATTACTTTTCTTCATTTTTTTTCAAAATTTAAAATGGTAGCTATACTTACACACTGTTTTTGATATTAATGACAATAGATCATGAACCTAGCTAGAAGCTATGGATATCTTTAATCTTTAAGAATGTCTCTACTATACTAGGCAAGTTTTTTAAGTTAGCGACTAGAGGAGCAAATTCTATGGTATACTATGTGAAGCATTATTTCTACTTTTTCTGTTTCCAGTCTCCCATTTTTCAAACCTCATTAGATCACCTCCAGATATTGATGTAATACTGCCAACACTAAAACTAAGTAGGCCCTTTTTTCTTCATCTTACAGGATATTTCATGAAGATGCAGTAATTGAAGTATGGCAGGAAAGAGGGTGAGTGTCAGTCACTAGATCAGAATTTCATTTTGAAATTCAGCCACACAGCAATAGAATTGGTTCAAGCATACACTGCAGTATATTATATAAATCCCAAATCATATCCAACTGTCAAGGAAACACTTACCCAATGTCCGTTATTCACTTACTATGATCAGAATCCAACCTGACATAAAATAACCCAGGTAAACTTGTCTGAGGCAGATGTACATATCTGATGGCCAGTTTCTTCAGTCTTGCTGGCTTCCAAAAGCTTCCCCAAATAGGTTGGTTATTCAGTCATGCCATATCATGTGGGGGGAATTCACTGAAGAAAGCAATTGTTTTTTTGAAGAGTTCAGGGGTAAAAGAAAACCAATCCATCAAATAACTTTTTAGCTGACACAAGCCAGAGCATAGAACAATTCTAAGAAGTAATGCAAGATCAGAAGACATGGAGAGATCTGGCCCATAGAATCACCAAGAATTGGACACAACTGAATGTATATCATCATCATCATCATCATCATCATCCAATCATACCCTCACAACAATGTCAGGGCACTTTTCTTCATTTTACATAAGAGCTACAAGATACTTTATATGGTGCCGAACAAACAGCATTGTGTCTAACCCTTTGTGGAGGCCTAAAGTACTGTAGTGCAAGATCACATGAGACCAGTAGTCAGGGATGGGATCTGACTGGTATAACTACTGGTTCTGTCTATTAACATCGCACGCATATGTGCGAATTGTGCCAGCGCAAATTACGACCTGCTGAGCTGCCTGGACATCTGAGCAGTGCTGCGTGTGGATGTCCAGTGGTTGGAAAAGCCCTTTTTTCCTGATTTTTTCAACCACAGCTGTGCCACGCAAAGCAGCTGCAGTTGAAAAAGCAGGAAATAAAGGTCAGGTAAAAGCCCGGGCAGGAGTGTGGACCACATCAGCAGACATAGAACCAGTTCTATGCCTGCTGCTCTTCACAACTACCAGTTCTACAGAGGTAGACAGAACCGGTAGAAACCCACCCCTGCCAGTAGTGAGATCTCACACTACTGATCTCCCATGATCTCGCACTACTTTAGGCCTCTGTTCTCCACAAATGCTGTTAGGTATAACATTGTTTACCCTAACTGGTTTAGGTAAATAATAATATGTTATCATGGTTTATAAGTTAAAGTGTCTGCAACTTTAAATATGGGAATGTAATTAGGGGAGTGGTTGTGAAAGTACTTTAAAAGAAGCAAGACGACAGCTTGCTCTCTCTCTGGCTTTGATGATCCCTGATTACTGCTTGGAATCAAGACTGCATTGCTCGAATGGGAGAGAAACAAAGGACTGATTTGTAAGTGAACTGACATAGGATATTCTGCACGGACTTTGCTAACTGAATATCCCTGAATGGACTGACTAAATGATACATGACTATTGGACTGTTATTTTGACTATGCTATGAACTCATAATGGAATAAACTATATTTTTGATAGCACAAGCGTATTTGTTATTTTTACTGAATGTTAATAAACATACAAGCTTAGCTCACTCATTTATCTGTGCGCCTATCTGACTAACGCTGCACATTCTGTTTAGCTTGTCTCCCTAACCCTGGTTGGGGAACCCAGGCTTAACACTGGTTATGGGCCCAGAGGCTGCAAAGTCAGTTTAACTAGGATAAAACAGATTTATGTAAAAGTGAGAGTTTGTGTTGTTAAACATTACAGTAAACAGACAGCTGTGTTTTATTAATTATAGTTTTATATCCATATAAAGAAAACATGGCACAAGTCAATCTAAAAAGTTTGTCCCTTATATCCAAGTTGGATGGAACAAACTATGTATCATGGTCTATGAAATGTAGTCTGCTTCTACAAAGAGAAGGTTTGTGGAACATAATTGAAAATCCACCAAACGTAGAAGAATGGGATCCAGAGGATGATGAAGATAGACTGAAGATAGAAGAATTTATGCATAAAAATGAACACGCTATTTGCATAATTGCTTTAACCTTAACTGACCAACAGCTTGTTTATATCCACGGAGAGAAAACGGCTGTTGAGTGTTGGCAGAAGCTGAAGAGGATTTATGTTCGAGATAATGTTGGTGCTCACATAAATCTAACACGGAAGCTTTTCAGTACGCATCTCCAGACGAATGGTGATATGCTGAGTCATTTGAAAACTATGCAAAGCATTTTTCAAGAACTGCACGAGAAAGAGCTTATTTTCTCTGAACTACACCAAGTCTACATAATTCTATCTTCACTTGATGAAAGTTATGACAACTACGTAACTTCCCTTGAAATTTTGCCTAAGGAAAGTCTAACTTTAACTGATATAACTGGCAGATTGATTGAAGAGGCCAGAAGAAGGCTTGAAAGAGATCAGTTAAGGAGGCAGCAACCTCAAAAAGAAGATAATGAATCTCCTACTGCATACGCAATTAAAACGTGTTTTAATTGTGGAGGAAGAGGACATTTGGCAAGATTTTGTAAAAAAGCAAAACGCCAGAACGCTGGCCAGAATACAAAAAGTCATCAAAAAAAAAAAAAAATTTAGAGTTTGCCATGTATAGTAACGGAGCTGTAAAAAATAATTTATGGATGGTTGACAGTGGAGCATCCCACTGTATAACAAATGATAACAAAAATTTTATTAAAATGTCCAAGAGTACACAGCAGATATCGTTAGCCAATGGCTGGAAACTGAAAGCTAAAGGTCAAGGTATAGCATATTGTTCTTTTATAAAAAAAAATGTAAAAATGTTATATGTACCACAACTTAAGTTTAATTTAATTTCAGTTAGAATTTTGGTTAAACTAGGATATGTAGTTACTTTTAAAGGAGATAACTGCATAATTGAAAAAGAAGATAAGAAAATTACTGCATCTTTAAGAGGTGAATTATATGTGTTAAATGATAATGGTTTAAAGGTGGCTAACACAGTTTATGAAAATAAGAAACCTCATGATGAATGTATTCACTTGTTACATCGAAGGCTAGGGCATTTAAATTTTAAAATGCTAAAGAAAACTGTTGAATTATCTAAGGGAATAAGTTTGAAACCTTGTAATAAGTATTTGCAATGTAATGCCTGTAATCAAAGTAAGAGCAGGGTCACACCGGCTAATAGAGTTGATGGATTTACTACCAAAGAGCCTTTAGAAGTAGTATTTGCTGATTTAATAGGTCCGAAAAAACCAAGTGTAGGAGGAGCTCGTTACATAATAAGTGTAATGGAACATTATTCTAGATATGGGTTTTGCTATTTAATGAAGAGCAAAACTGAAACATATCAAAATCTCTTTAATTGGATAAAATTTGCTGAAAGGAAAACTAAAAAGAAATTAGTAACTCTTATAACAGATAATGGTACGGAATTTACAAATAATAAATTCCAGAACAGACTAAGAATGTTAGGTATTCAACATAAAAAGTCTGCACCATATAGGCCACAACATAATGCCTTTATAGAGAGACGAGGCCAAACATTACAATCAATGACACGAACTATGATGTCTGATTCAGGATTACCTGACAATTTATGGGGAGAAGCAATAATGTGTGGTAATCATATATTAAATAATGTTGTTAATTCAACAACAGGTGAATTACCATTCACACTGTGGCATGGTACAAAACCTGATTTAAGTTACATGCACACATTTGGAGCACCAGCATGGGTGTATATCCCTTCACAACTTAGACACAAAGGACAGCATAGAGCTAAAAGATTATTTTTTGTGGGATATAAATCTAATCATAGATCTTATAGATTCTGGGAACCAGGAACATCTAGAGTTTACACCAGTGCTAGTGCTAAATTCCTAGAACATGTAGGATGGAATAGATTAGAGCAAGATTTGAATAATGAAGTAATTATTGAACCCTACAAAAGGCAGAAAGATCAGACTAGTTATAAGAAGAGTCCAATTAAAGAAGAAGTCCATGAAGAACAAATAGAACCAGAACAAGAGGAAACAGTTGATCAGTAAGAGTTAGATAATCAAGAAGAGTTAATAAATGAAAGTCCACCTGTAAGTCCTGTAATACCTAGACGTACTACACGGATAACTAGACTACCTGATAGGTATCAAGCAAGTATAGTTTGCCAAGTAACTAAAGTTCCAACTAGTGTAGATGAACTTAGGATGTATCCTGCTAAGGATCAGGAGAATTGGCAAAAGGCAATGGAAAAAGAACTAAATTCATTAAAGGTAATGAAAGTATATGAAGATGCTAAATTACCTCCAGGAGAAAAATCCATTGGGTGCAAATGGATATTTAAAGTAAAAACTGGAAATGATGGGACTGTTACCCATAAGGCTAGGTTAGTAGCTCAAGGATTTAATCAAACTGCATCTGATTATGATGAAGTTTTTGCACCAAGTCTTAAAGCAACATCTCTGAGAGCAGCTTTAGTGTGGGCAGCTAAGAAAAACTATGTCATTAACCATTTAGATGTAGAAACTGCTTATCTACATGCACCATTGCAGCACACTATATATTTAAGAAAACCAGTAGGTATAAAAGACAATAAAGTAAATAGTAATGATTGTTGGAAACTCAAAAAGAGTCTTTATGGATTGAAACAATCTGGCTTTGAGTGGAACCAATATATTGTGAAAGAGTTAAACAATATAGGTTTTAAATCTGGTTTAGCAGATCCATGTGTGTTTAAAAGAGAAAATAATGGAACGGTGTCATTATTGTTATTATTTACAGATGATATTGCTTTGATAACTAAGACTAATAATGAAGCTAATGAAATTATATCATTATTAGCCAAAAAGATAAAATTAAAGCATTTAGGTGAAATTAAAAAGTATCTAGGATTGACAATTAACAAAACAAAAAATGGTTTTAAGATATCTCAAGAAGATAAAATTTGCCAATTAATTAAAATGTTTAAAATGGAACTTTGTAAACTGGCAAAGACTCCAATGAGTCAGGAAGTTTGCCAAACTAATGATCAAAGTCCCAAATTTGATAAGTCCATATATCAATCTTTGATTGGTAGCTTATCATATATCAGCAATTGGTCAAGGCCAGATATAGCTTATAGTGTTAATCAGCTGGCACATTTTAATTCGGATCCACATCAATGTCATTGGCAATCATTAAAGAGAATTTTAAGATATCTTAAAGGAACAATGAACCATGCATTGTATATAGAACCAAAGGGTGATTTGAGTCTTAGTGCCTATGCAGACGCAAGTTTTGCAACTGACATAAACACTAGAAAATCAACATCTGGGATGGCTATATTATTTGGTAAGACACTAATAGGGTGGAGGTCAATCAGACAACAGCATATTAGCTTGTCCACGATGGAAGTGGAATTTTCATGTCTGTCATTACTATGCACTGACTTAATTCTGTACAAACAGTTATTATTAGATATGGGTATAACTGTTAAAGATTCCATTATTGTGTACGAGGACAACCAAGCAGCTATAAAGTTAGCTACTAGTATTGCTGTAAAAACTAGATCAAAGCATACTGATTTAAGATACTTAAATGTTAGAGAATTTGTAAAGAATGGGCTAATTAAATTGGAATACTGCATGACAGAAGAAAACATTGCAGACCAATTTACAAAAGCTCAAGGAGTAGGCAAGTTTAAAGAGAGTTGTAACAAATATGATTTAAAGATGTAAATAGTTATATTTATTATTATTTCCTAAAAGGGGAGAATGTTAGGGATAACATTGTTTACCCTAACTGGTTTAGGTAAATAATAATATGTTATCATGGTTTATAAGTTAAAGTGTCTGCAACTTTAAATATGGGAATGTAATTAGGGGAGTGGTTGTGAAAGTACTTTAAAAGAAGCAAGACGACAGCTTGCTCTCTCTCTGGCTTTGATGATCCCTGATTACTGCTTGGAATCAAGACTGCATTGCTCGAACGGGAGAGAAACAAAGGACTGATTTGTAAGTGAACTGACATAGGATATTCTGCACGGACTTTGCTAACTGAATATCCCTGAATAGACTGACTAAATGATACATGACTATTGGACTGTTATTTTGACTATGCTATGAACTCATAATGGAATAAACTATATTTTTGATAGCACAAGCGTATCTGTTATTTTTACTGTATGTTAATAAACATACAAGCTTAGCTCACTCATTTATCTGTGTGCCTATCTGACTAACGCTGCACATTCTGTTTAGCTTGTCTCCCTAACCCTGGTTGGGGAACCCAGGCTTAACAAATGCAATGAAACCGGCCAAAGAACTGATGGCTCGCTAGATCATCACAAGGTAAGTGAGTCTCCACAGGCACTGGACCCAGTGGAGCAGGGAGGCAATAGGCAGGGCGAATGTTGCAGTGCCTCTGTGGTCATTCATAAGTGTGGACAGCTGCCATGGTGCTGCCACTGTTGTAAGTACTTGGGAAAGGCGTTATGTCATAACTTCAAACAGTTGCTAAGTGAGCTGTCGTAACTCGAGGATTACCTGTACTGATATTCTTTTCAGTCTGGTGTTGGACCTCCCTGTCCGTCTTGGTTGGATGCTGCTGCATTGTCTTGTTCAGGTAGATGAGGAGATTAAAATGACTGTGCTATGCATGAAGCAACAAGTGCCTGGAAGATCTGTGATCATATCAAGAGCAACTGTATTCTCTTCGCTGATGATGTAAAGCTATTCAACACCACAGACAATACTGCTACCCTTCAAAAAGATCTTGACTATGTATCAGAATGGTCAAACAAATGGCAACTTCAAATCTCAACAAATAAATGCTCTGTCTTACATATTGGCAAAAAAAATATATCAGAAAATAAAATACAAGCTGAATAGTCAAGACCTTGTTGATGATCCAAACTCTGTCAAGGATCTTGGAATACTCATCTCAAATGACCTAAGTGCAAGAGCCCACTGTAACTACATAGCCAAAAAGGCATTTAGAGTTGTTAACCTAATCTTACGTAGCTTTTTCTCTGGTAATATTACACTAATAACTAGAGCATACAAAACATTTGCTAGACCAATACTCAAATACAGCTCATCAGTCTGGAACCCACATTACGTATCTGATATTAGCACAGTTAAGAAAGTCCATAAATATTTCACAAGAAGAGTTCTCCACTTCTCTACTTGTTGCAGAACATCTTATGCCACCAGACTTGAAATTCTAGACCTAGAAATATAGAACTATGCCACCTTCAGTCCGATCTCAGTACAGTATATAAAATCATACATTGCAATGTCCTACCTGTCAATGAATACTTCAGCTTCAACCATAACAACACAAGAGCAAATAATAGATACAAACTCAAGATTAATCGCACCAAACTTGATTGCAGGAAATACGACTTCAGCAACAGAGTGGTCAATGTCTGGAATACTCTACCTGACTCTGTGGTTTTTTTTTTCCCCAGACCCCAAACACTTTAACCTTAGACTGTCTACTATTGACCTCACCCCTTTCCTAAGAGGTCTGTAGGGGGCGTGCATAAGCACACCATGTGCCTATCGTTTCTGTCCTATTGTTTCTTTTATTTTTTATTTTTTTATATATATCCATGTATTCATAACTGTTGTAACTATGCATCATTCAAGCGTTTTGCAACATTGTATCATTCACGTGTAAACAGACTTCTGTCTCTTCAGTGATCTTTGCAAGGCACGAACAAGGGACGGGGAGATAAACATCTGTCAATAAATCACGCACGTCCTGTTTAACCTGGTATCCTAACTGACCTGAGCTATTGTAAATCTTGCATATCCTGTTTGACTTGGGCTCTGAAAAATTTCACCCCCCTTGTGAAGAAGCATAATAAAAGAGCGCGTACCAAGACATTCTGGGCGCACATCCCGAGAAACCTCATCTCCTGTCGTTTCTTTCTCCTTCGCTCCCTTTCATGAGGCGCCCATCTGATGCGGGATAGCAGATACCGCACATAACTATGTTTTTACTTATACCTATTATCTTGTAAACAATTGACAAAAATAAATAAATAAATAAATAAATAAATAAAATTTCTTTGTTTAGATCAGCATTAAATTGAGATCAAAACTGAAAGAAGCACCATCCAGTTCAAAGAGAGTTTCTCAATAACAAGCCTGCCTTTCTCTCTTCTTTTATCCTTTAAACAAAAAACAAAAAAACAGATGGGCTCTATGCACATGGACCACTCGCCTTTCTTTTCTGATTATGTCCGTCTGCCTCCCTGAATTGGATCCTGTCTCTCAGCTGGCTGCAGATGCTTGCTAGGTAGGTGGCAAAAAAAATCTTCAATCTTGTTCTTAATTACGATGGCTCAAATTGATTTGACCTGAACTCTGTCTGTGTTTCAAGTATAGCAAGACTGGCTCAGTAGCTTTTGGAACTAACATGCTGGCTTACCAATAAGTAATTGTGAGGAACTGATTTATTGCCCAGCCAGACACAGCTGGTTGTAAAATATTAATTTTTTTTTTAATATTAGTGAGGAGTTGTTTCCCTTTTCTTTCTTTTTCTTTCCTTTTAAATGATGGAGAAAATACCTTTTAATGAATTAGAAAGTATTTTCATGGAATTTTAAAGCAAAGATGTTTACAAATGTCAAGGCTTACATATATTTTTGGGGGATGTTGGCATCGAAAAGGAGCTATAAAAACAAATGCTCAGATGGGTTATGACCCTACTATAGCCCAAAAATATAGCATTGTCCAAGGCTGTCATATTTCCTATTTCTTCTTGTAGATCTTGCAGCCTTTCACATAAACCATTACCTGAATTTCAGCTCTTCTCAGCAACCTGGTACTGAATATTTAAATCTTTGTTCTCTAGAATAGACAAGAATTTTTGCACATTATTTTTATTTTTTAAAAAATATTTTGGTAGATAATTGTGATAGATATTATGAAAAAAATAACATATAACATCAAGCAAGGATGTACAACTCCCCCCCCCCCCCCATAAAGTGTAGGAGGAATGAAGAAATACATGGGAAACATATCTGGAATGGCTATATTAATTTCAAGAAGGTGGTCTTAAAAGAGTTTCTTGCTACATCAAATCTGCATGCTTGCTTACCTGCCCACCAAGATAGATGATAGATAGATAGATAGATAGATAGATAGATAGATAGATAGATAGATAGATAGATAGAGATGGATGGATGGATGGATGGATGGATGGATGGATGGATGGATGGAAAGATAGAGATAGAGATGATAGAAATAGGGATGGATAGATATCATCTATCTACATCCATCCATCCATCATCCATCCATCCATCTACACTTCTGCCTACCAAGACTCTTGGCAGTTGACAGTAAAAAGTTAAAAACAGCATTAGAACAAAGATATTAAAATCATGCCTTAATGTGATATAAGACAGGCACCAATTCTGCATATGCCTTTAGGAAAACAGAGAAGACCTGGCTTTCCCTCTAGAGTACATTTTGAGTCCAGTTGAGCAGAGTCCTCTTTTGATTGTTTTAATTGTTTTGTTCTGTTTAGTCATGTTTAAATTCAGGGGTTTTTTTTACAATACAGAGTTGTTACTTCTGCTGAATCGCTTAGTTTTATTGTACACTGCTCATAATCACCTTGTTTGAACTGGGCAGCTTTGTAAATTCTTGAAATAAATAAATGGGGAATACCCTCATGCCCACAGACTCTGTTTGTACCCACAGACTCTGCTATGCACCAAAGACAAATTCCTTGTGTGTCCTTGTGTATCCAATCACACTTGACCAATAAAGAATTATATTCTATTCTATTGCTGATCTGTTTAGTTGATATCAATGGGAGGGAAGAAACAGACTATGAATTGTTACCATTGTTGCTTTTGCTTCAGGCATAGATTCAATTATTCTTTCTTGATCAGAATCAGAAGACTGGACTAAGGATTAATTGATAGTGTTTCCAAAAGAAGCATTTTTCATAGAGATTAATTAGAAAAATGGTCCCATATAAGAAATAAACCTCATGTAATGATGTTTGCCAATATTTCATCAGAAATAGTGCAGAATCTGCTTCTCATATGTATGGAATGCAAGTGTTTCCTCGACTGGAAGTTTTCTTGTCCTTTTATTCACTTTCTCTTTGGTTTCACAGAGAAAGAAAAGAAAAAATGGAATTGTAGTGCACTGATCAGAGGAACAGTAATTCCTCTCAACTGATTAGAGCTTTTTAATGGTCCTTGGAGAGTGAGCTTGGTACAACTTTGCATCTCAGTAATTTTGAAACAGACTCATTAAGTCATTAATTCATGAATTCTTTGAAAATGACTTCATTATAAGAAAGTAAGTGTCCATATCAACTTATTCCAAAAGCCAACTTGAAATTTCCAATGGTTGGTGACTGCAGACCATCAGATTACATGGTATCCTTTCCTTGGAAGTTGTAAAATTCTATTAGATCTACCCCATTGATTACCAAGTATATCATCCCAAATTACTGAAAAAGCAGAGTCCATAAATTCATTAAGTCAAAAAGATTTTAAAATCAAAAGAATAAATTAATTAACGTCAAGGCCCATCAATGTATTAAGTCCAAATAGACCTTTTATTTTTCATGTATGAATTAGCTAGCTTTTGGTTTGCAAATCAGTCTTGATTCAATCTGTTTTGCGATTTCAAGATTTGAGGGCAAAGCAATTTGATCTGAGACACTTCAAAATTCAATTATATATGTATGTATCATTGTAGTTGTGCTTTTAAAGTTGTAGCAACGTTTCGACAGAATCTCATCTGCCGTCATCAGGCTTCTGTATATACACACACACACACACACACACACACACACACACATATATATATATATTCTTAAGTTTTCGCGGGTACTTACATGTCTGGCATTCAGCTTTGTTCGGGTATTTTCCCACGTCATAATAGTGGTGCTTTTAAAGTTGTAGCAACGTTTCAGCAGAGTCTCATCTGCCATCATCAGGCTTCTGTATGGTGTTTGTCTGGACAAACAAACACCATACAGAAGCCTGATGATGGCAGATGAGACTCTGCTGAAACGTTGCTACAACTTTAAAAGCACCACTATTATGACGTGGGAAAATACCCGAACAAAGCTGAATGCCAGACACACATATATATATATATATATACACACACACAGACACACATATTTGGATGCTTTAACTAGGAATCATGAAAAAAATAACCTGTGATTGCTTTGTATTTTGACAGAATGAGAAGAAAATGGGACTGGTTTTGACAGAATAAGATTGTACAATTCTTCGGGGACATTACATATATTTAGTTTTAGCCAGAGTTTTATTGTGATAAATTTTTGAAATATTCTGCCAACAAAACCCTAGAAAGGGACAGGAGAGTAGTCTTTAAATTGTCTAAAAAGAATTAAAGTTGTCTTGGATCAATGCACCAAGTATCACATCCATAATAATATTCATTGGGGTCATAATCATCGTAACCTTTCACAAGCTGTTAAAAAAGAAAGTTCTGTCTACTTCCTTTTCTGCAATTTTCAGTGTGATGTCAGAGTGACATCACACTGAAAATTGAGCAGTGACACTCCCTTGTGTGGCAAAATACATTGCTCCCTATGAATAATAGATTTTGGGTGGGGGAAAATAGGCAAGCTTTCCCACTCTTGAGAAGGACCCTTTCATCAGTAGCAGCAGTTGTCAATCGATAGGAATATTTTCAGTTAATTAGCAAAGACAGGAGAAGTAACCTGGCATAGTGAGATAGAATGCTATAGAAATAGGTAGGCCATAGGGAAAAAAAATTGGCACAGAACATATTGTATTCAAAGCTGCCCTGAGTCATTCCATGGTGAGATGAGTGGCAACTAAATTTAAGAAATAAATAAAAATAAAATAAAGACTTGCCATTCCTCATTTTTAAAAACAATGAATGGTTAGGGTATATTCATTCTTGAGAGACTTAAGACTTCTCCACCAAGAAATTTTAAAAGTAAGGTTGGTGGATCTAAGATCGCATCCACTGGTCAAACCATATTCAGAGTGCTGGAACTGTGCTGACTTCCAGTTATGTTGACAGAACACATAAGCGTAGCACTCCATTAGCACTCGAGAGCAAAGCTGGCAGACTATATTCATGAAATTAAGAAAGGGAAAGTGATGCAGTGTGACCCTGTCCCCTTGAAAAGGCCCTGATAGATAACACATTCAATGCAATATTTTATTGTCTGGTTACTCATTTGAATGTCAAAGACTTCCTCAGACCAGCCAATGTCCTTCAGCATTCCCCATGAAGGAAAATGAACTTGCAAGACAAGGGTCTGTAAAATGCTTTGGAAAAACTAAGATGAGCTTCAAATTCACCAGAATCTATTTATTGCTTTAAAACTTTAATTTAATTTGTGAATTTACATGGATAGGAAGAAGTGGTCAAAGTTTTGTTGAAGTACACAATCAAAATTTGCAGAATCTATTTTTATAGATTGATTTCCATACATTACTCTAAACCTAATGATTTGTCTCATGCTGTTTTTTAATGTATGGGATGATTATGGATTGAACTGAGTTTCACTAAAAGATAAATGGATGGATGGACAATGGAATAGATGAACAGACTAAGTAAAAGATAATGCGATGAATTCCATATTTAGTAGATACGATGGTTATTCACGTATCACTTCTTTATGGAATGATATGAGAAAAATCAGAACTTATTGGATGTTGAACTCTTGACTCATCTCCCCATCTTCATCTCTGGTTGCCCTTCTTCTTCCTCCCCAAGTCCCATTCCTATCAGCAGTCTTCCATTATGAAAAAAAAGTGTTTATTTCATTAATAGGTTTTTGCTTACTACACATCAAAGGCAACATCTAATAAATATTTTTTTTTTTAAAAAAAAAAACCTGCTTCTTCTGCTTCATCTTATTATTTCCAGTGAGCACTCAGAGAGAGATTTGCATGTGAAAGGTCAATCCATGGTAACACCATGAAGAGTTGAGAAAGTTTGAAACCCAGAAAACTACTGACAATAGTCCTCTGCTAGATGGAGCAAAGGTGTCAGTCAGTGGATATAGATTTTCTGAGCTTCTAACATAAGAAACAGGGAGTTATACAGAATTGCCTACTCTTCAATGGAAACATAGTGGAATTCTGACCCATAATTCCCTTCTAAAAAAAATAGCACAATCACTGACTCATGGCAAGTGGGATGAATTGCACGAATCATGGGAAGATTTTCTAGTGGAGGGCAAAATGTATGGACTGTAGCTCCTGGAATCTGTTGCTTTTCATCATAGTATCTGAGGGTTGTGGAGAGGTGAGCTCCCCAACAGTTGGAAAGCACTTTCCCTACTATAAAAGAGAGGAAGAACTGGCAAGGAATAAATACCAACATGCTTGTTTCATTTTGGCTCTAGTTTAGTTGTATTCATTTCAGGATTTACTATGAATGGATTGCCTTGGTTCTTATAATATAAGAAAGAGAGAAATAAAAAAGACTTAAAGAGAGAGTTATATTGAGGGAAGGTATAAGTAGCTGGCATCTCAGAACACTCACTACACTGTATTTGCTGCCAATTTATTCGTCTAGGTATTATTTCCTCTTCAATTACAGGGAGCAGTAAAAAGACAGTACACTCCTCCTTCCCCTGCATTCATGAAGTTCAATGTTTGTTCTTTTTTTAGGCTTTCAGAAAAGTAGAAAAGAGGAAAAGACGTGGCTAAAAATGCAGAAAATCTTTGAGAGATGGAGAGGTGAGTGTGAATCTTTTGGGCTAGAAAATGACCAGAGCAGCCATATGGTTTAAGGAGTGCTCTAGAACTGTAAATCTTATACATAAGGTGGCCCCAATATTGTCACTGGAATGAATGTGTTCAGGGGTGGGATTCAACCAATGTTACTACCAGTTCGGTGACTACACTGTGCATGCGTGTAAAGAAACTTTAAGTTGTGCCTCCCAGACAGCTGAAAAGCGCTGTGTGTGGATGTGTACTGTTTGAAAAGCCTCTTTTTTTCCTGCTTTTTCAACCTCAGGTGTGCCGCATAAAGCAGCTGAGGTTGAAAAAGCAGGCAATAAAGGACAGGTAAGAGCCCAGGCAGGCGGGTGGGCCAAACAGCAGCAAACACAGAACCGGTTCTGTTTCTGTTGCTCTTCAGAGCTACTGGTTCTATAGAGCCAGGCAGAACTGGTAGCATCCCACCCCTGAATGTGTTTAATTCAAAGCCAAGAGTTTGCATTTAAAGAGAAAGAGTACAAGAAATAACCTGACACAAGTTTTGAAAGAAGAATGGTGGATGCTTTCTTGACTTATTTACCTGTGAACCAAGTACAGATAGTCCTTGACTTATGGCCACAATTGACCCCCAACATTTTATTGTTAAACAAGACAGTTGTTAAGTAAGTCATTCCCCCATTTTATGACCTTTTGTACCATGGTTGTTAAGCAAATCAATACAGTTGTTAAGTGAATCGTGTGGCCATTAAGTGAAGCTAGCTTCCCACATTGACTTTGTTTGTCAGAAGCTCCCTAAGAAGGTTGTAAATGTCAATCCCAAGATCCCGAGAAAAGTGCCTGTTGCCAAGCACCAGAAGTTTGATTATGTGACTGTGGGGATGCTGCAACACTCAGAAGTGTGAAAACTGACCATAAGCCTTTCTTTTCAGTGCTGTTGTAACTTTGAATGGTGATTCAACAAATGGTTGTAACTTGAGAACTACCTGAAATATAAAGAGTATATTTACCTGCACTAGATTATCAGTAAGATGTACAATTAAAAGTTCATTATTTGTTCATTATAACAAATTAACCATGTCAGTCTCGTATAAAGAAAACCTATATGAAATGGTTCATCGCTGGCATCTACCTCCTGCTAGACTGGCTAAGATGTTCTCCAGCCTACCACCCAACTCTTGGAAATGTAACTACCCACAAGGAACATATTTTCACTCTTGGAAATGTAACTACCCACAAGGAACATATTTTCACATATCTGCCCATGTGCTCAGAAGTTTTGGAGAAATATTAGAAATAGGATTTTAAATATAACAAAACAAAATTTAAAACTTGAACCCGAAACTTTTCTGCTAAGTATGGTAGATTTAAACATGGAGAAAAAATATCAATATTTAATTTTGCACATCATAACTGCAGCCAGAATAACCTATGCACAAAACTGGAAATTGTCTTTCATTCCTTCAGAGGATATGATAATTAAAAAAATACATGAATGTGCTGAGATGGATAGCCTAACCAAATTGTTAAAAAATAAACCAAATAGTGACTATTATGAAATATGGAACATTTGGTATGATTGGTTAAAGAAAAGGTAATATTGGATATTTGAATAAGTTATGGAAATGACAGAAGACCTGTATTTAATTATAAACTATATAGAGAAATTAAAACATTAAAAGAATGGAAGGAGTTATTGTAACAAGGCAGATCACGTCAATGATAAAGATAAAGGAAAAAAAATTAACCATTGCTCAATATACACTGTAAAATGTATGTTTTTTTTTTTTTTTTTTTTTTTGTGTGTGTGTGTATGTACGTATGTATGTATGTATGTATGTATGTATGTATGTATGTATGTATGTGTATGGCATTCAGCTTTGTTTGGGTATTTTCCCACATCATTATAGTTGTGCTTTTAAAGTTGTAGCAATGTTTCAGCAGAATCTTGTCTGCCATCATCTATACAGAAGCCTGATGATGGCAGATGAGATTCTGCTGAAACGTTGCTACAACTTTAAAAGCACAACTATAATGACGCGGGAAAACACCCGAACAAAGCTGAATACCATACATGGTATTGTCTGTTTTAAATGTATGTCAAATAAATGTTAAAAAAAAAAGTTCATTATTGAGTCTTTCTTTCTGATGGTGCAAGACTCTCCTTGTAAATGCTCCTATCTGCCACATTCCCACAATATTGCCTTCATCTTCTCCAGGCAGGTTTAAGATGTCCTTAGCTATGTCAGTGGTCAAATAGTGTTTTCCCTTTTGAACTGTCAACCAGCCATGACAACTTTACCAGGGTGCAATCTGATGTGCTTCATTGACCATTTGGCAGCAGCACAAGTTGATGCAACCCTCTTCTGGAGTAATGCTAAACCCATGTTCAGATACGGCCTGAGTGACAGCTGACAGGCAATGGATGGTACAGTGAAATAGGAGAGAGAAGAGGGAAGGGAGGGAGGGAGGGAGAGGGAGGGGGAGAGGGGGAGAGAGAGAGAGTTCATGCAACTCTGCCATGGCATCAACTGCATCAACTCTGAGCCAACTTCAAACTGGAAGTTATCTCAAAGTCATGGAAAGAGTTGGTCAAAGCAGCTGTATATGCCACCTCTTGGTACAACTATCCCATATGCTGTATTCAGAAATGAAAGGGTTTAGCCCTTTTCTGGAAGAATAATTAACTCACTTTCAAAAGCTTTCTGGGTGGCAGTTGGCAAGTACTGAAGCCGGTTTGTGTGTGACATGGCAAGCAAAAAGAGCTGGCTAATGGAATTCCCTCACCCCTGCCAGCATTTGTTCAAGGCGGCCCCGATTTAGCTTGATTCAGCTCTTCAAGTCAGGGATTGGCTTGCAGAACTGGCTACTCTTCCCCCTTGTCTGCCATTTCTTCCAGTCTAGGCAGCTGATATTTGGAAGGCTGGGGAATGGGGGAACTCATGTTCTGAGATATGGCTACACTGATGACTTTAATCCTCATTCAAAATCACCACCCATCAGAGAAATGCTATTATTGGCAAGTGATTTTCCCTCAGGATAGTGACACTGAGAAGTGGAGCAGTGGGCAGCCTTTTATGCATGTGTGGGTGGGAGGGAGGTACCATGCATCAGCTGCAAATCAGAACTGAGACAATGCGGAATTGTGAGGGAAACAGCAAAAATGTATGTCAGTTTAGTTTTCAACTGGCTCACAGATGAGTGGAGAGGTGTTCATTTGACTGAGGAGAATACAATAGCCTTCTCCATAGAGTCAGTAATGTGCTTTTTTTTACCATCCTCAAGGAAGGATAAAAATATGACATTTGTGTAACAGAGTTGGAAGGGATCTTGGAGGTCATTTAGTCCAACCCCTGGCTCTTGCAGACTTAAACTATTTCTGATAGTCTTTTCTTAAAAGCTTCCAGTGATGGAGCACCCACAATTTCAGAAGGCAATTTGTTCCACTAGTTGATTGTTCTCACTGTTGGAATTTTCTCCTTAGTTCTAGGTTGCTTCTCTCCTTTCCATCCATCCATCAGCTGAAATAGGGAGATATAGAATAGGCTTATAGATAGATCATGCCAATATTGTGCATATGGAAAGATTAGCTTTCTTCTACAAATTTTTATAAAACACTGTTTTGTTTTGTTTTTGCAGTTTTCTCTAACATACACTTTTTGTACAGGGGTTTATATGCAACTTTTTCTAGCTAAGGCATTTTTAGATTCAAGTTTTGAAGCCAAGAGTTATTTGAGGACAGTCATTAGTGCACTTGGTGGCATGATGCCAACTTACGCCAGGATAATTTCTATTTTGAGAGAAATAAATCCATTACGGGTCCTTCTACCGATTCCGGAATCAGAGCAGGGGAAAGAGATATTCCCTTCATTTGGAACACCATCTAAAACAGGAGTCTACTTCATTTACCTCAAAGCATCTCAGAGAATAGTGTGACGTGTGCAAGTTTCTTTTAGCCATCTGATGTTTTATATATTTGGTTGAACTTTAGTTATTTTCAAAAGATGAATCTTTGGAATATGCATAATTAAAGATAACATTTAGTATTCAACAGAAGCTCTTGCGTAATACTGTGCCAAGCTTTAAGAAAGGACTTCATCCAGCACATTGAACTGAACAAAATGTCTCTCCTTGTAACACTGAGTTAACCCTCTTGTCTAAAAGGCTTGGCACAACTGTTCCCCAAGACATCTTCTTATGTGTGGTGCACACATCACCACTTCAGGTTGCTGGAACTCCTGGTGAAAATTTTACCTATGCATGAATATGTGTGCACAAACTCCTGGGAACAACTTTGGAACAGCCATGCTGAGACTTTCAGAACCACAGCTGCTTCAAGAGAGAAAGGCATGTTTTGAAAAGTGCTCCTTCAAATGCTATGTTCAATCACCTTGCATGGTGGGGATCTACTTTATTTCCTGAAGTTACAAACTAAACATAAAATCTACTAGACATTATTTGGGAAAATCATACCACCTTCAGGGATGTTGCATGAACAATAATACATGAAGGCATCTAATACATCTTTGGTGTGAAACACCAATTATACCTGCAGACATACCCAAAGCAGGTTAGATTCCTTTCCTCTTCACATTCATGAATGCACCTTGCTTTATCTTTATTCCATTACTACTGCTATATTTCTTTGGATTAAAAAAATAGTTGGTATCTACCAAGAGCCAGAAGGCATTTCTTTGCCTACAATCGTCTTGATAAGTATCAAAAGGAAGATTTGTCAGCCAACCATTTCAAATTATTTCCAAAGACCACTGGATCTTTTTACAAGTTG
Source organism: Hydrophis major (assembly GCA_033807585.1). NCBI lineage: Eukaryota > Metazoa > Chordata > Lepidosauria > Squamata > Elapidae > Hydrophis > Hydrophis major. The sequence goes on along the minus strand of CM066328.1, from coordinate 248,721,147 downwards.
AGACTTCCAATTAAGATCATGCTAGGAATGCAATCAAAGATTTCGCTACTCACAAGTTAATTATGTCCTTAGGCCAAGTTATAACATCTTTATTTGATTTTGAGAAGTATGTTGCTGTTACAGTTTGTTATTATTGTTTGTCCACTCCATCTAAAAAACCAAAATGTTAGGGACAGTTTTTGCGAGTTTTCTATTTGTCAATTATTAACAAGAAAACCTGATGATGAGACTATGAGAGCTTGTTTTTTTTACAACTATTATGCAAAAAGGGAAATGAAAATGAAACATTTTCCAATAATTAGCAACTTGAGGCCATCTCTGTCCCAGATTATTGGTAGTCTGCTGTGCTGCATAATGCTCAGGATTTTTATTGGTTGTTGCTGGATGCCCAAACAATTTATTTATCTCCCATTGTCTGGATCTGAGCCATGGAAATGTATGTATCACTTTGGGGCTGTAAGAAAGATTATTTCACTTGGGCTTATAGCATGCTGGACAAGTATCAAGTAGTACGAACTGTGGCAGTGTAATACTTCTCCCCCAAAATCTACTGTCTGCCTGATTTTACAGGGGTCCAAAAATAACATCTCGAAATGATGACAGTGTTTCATATTCTCAAATTAATTTAGCTTAGAGTTGTATTAGTTTCTCAGAGAACACTAATTCCTAGATGATATCCGGCTTTTGATTTACATGGGGCTGTTACTCTGAAGCTGTTCTCCAGCCAAGAGCAAGTTATCTTGTCATTATTATTTTCCTTGCAGTTATTATTTCTATTTGTTTATGCCATGTGTTTTCCGTACCAGTTTAGTCATTTCAACAAGCCATTTTCCATTTCACGACTCCCTATTAAATACAACCTAAGATATTGGCAATTTATCTCAGAGTGTGTAATGGTATTTTGTCTCCTGTTTGTTAAAAGGGGTTTATTTATATAGGGAAACTGCCTGTGTCCTTTCCTACTTAGTGTCTAAGCAGAAAGGACATTTTTCCTTAATTTCCTGACAGCATGACCTTCCCATTCATTTCAACAAAGGAAATGAAGCCATACATGGTTTATTGCTGTTTGCTTTTGTTGATGACTCATCCTTCTTTACCATCACAGTAGTTCATGAGAGATCCTATGTGCACCACAACATATGCCCCACTAAAGATCCTTCTGATCTTCTCTTTGTTACCTTCCCATACAACACCTAGTTAGTGATTCATGTTCAATTTGTGATTTCTGATCATCTCCAGACCCTTTGGAATAGGCCAAGTCAGTCTCATTCTATCTGGAGGAACAGAAGAGGGGAGGAGAAAAAAGAAGCGGGATATGGCACAAAGAAAAGAAGATCCAAAGCCTAATATGAAGTGACAAAAAGCTGACATAATTCTGACTAGGAATTGCAAATGAAAAGCAAGACACTGAGCTATTAGTAGGAAGGGAAACAAAACAAGAGGGAATCTATGTATAGGTAGTTCTTAACTTGGCCATTCATTTAATGTCTGTTCAAAGTTACGATGGTCCTAAAAATGATTTACAACCAATCCTCATACTTATGACCATCACAGTGTGCCATATGATGGGTGCTTGGAAAACTGAATAACAGAATAATAGAGTTGGAAGGAATCTTGGAGGTCTCCTAGTCTAACCCCCTCCTGGCTCAGGCAGGAAACCCCTTATTACTATTTGAGACGTACACACACACCATACCGGGTGATACTGGAAATCCATTAAATTAAAAGACCTTGTGATCAATCTTCCATTTCTATGTTCACTACTGAAGATTAAATGAAATGGAGGTATTATCCCTGAAATCCAAGAAAAAAAAGATGAGTCTTCATGTGACCAGAACTGGACTAGGACGAACAAGTTGCCGACTACGTTACAAAATGTTTGAGGAACAAATTGAAAAGTATAACCATGCTCAGCCTGACAAAGCTGCCATTGGCTGACCAGATGATTGATATCCAGCTGGATCCTACAGTCACTCAATTGAGCATCCTTAACTCCCAGGGAGGTTAAGACCCGGAGTAGACAGCTTTCTCTCTTACAAGAAACGCTGTCAGTAGACAGCTCCTGAAAATTTTAAGAAGATTGAAATAGCCTATCCAATGTCCTTTTGAAAAAAACACAGGGCCTCCGTTTACTATTATTTAATCGGGCTCTTCAGTAGCAATAAATCATCTACATATTGGGGAAAAATGGATAATAATCCTAATAAATAATTATCCCTACTTCATAAAAGCAGCTAAAAGACTATTACCACTAAACCAATTGCTTTTTTTCTATGACCCACCAACATTTAGAATTTAATTACTCATCTTTTGCAGCACAAATTGATTGGTGTTTCTTTTGCCGTTTTATTTTTATAGCTGTCATGTAGTGAGACAGGAGGAGGAAGAGAACCCAGGATTCACTTGATATTTGTGTTCTGCTGTTTCTACATTGGAGTAGTGGCAGAACTGTATTGTTTTATGTAAGGACATGTGTGTGTTTGTGTGTGTCTGTGTGAGTATTTTGCAGCTGCAGTGAAAGGGTAAATTGGGGGGATGCCAATGGAAAGATATTATCTACTGAAATGTGTTTGAGAAGAACATTTTTAAAATCATTTTTCTAAGATGCCAGTAAGCTGTTTAGAATGGGTGCAGTTTGTTGGAATATTTTAGTATTAATAAAGGAGAATATTTGTAGCTCAAGGTTGAAATGAGGGGTCCTTGGTGTTCTCTGATGTTGGTTGCTTTCTTGCAGATGTTTGATTACCCAAACTAGGTAACATCAGTGCCAACTCAACAACTTCATTGCGCTGATGATGTTACCTAGTTTGTTATCATTGAAACACCTGCAAGAAAACAACTAACATCAGAGAACACCCCTCAAGATTTTAGTATGTTATGGAGAGGTAGAAGCTCAGATATTTGGACTGGATCTTGAGGCTATTTCCTGACTGGACTGAACTGAAATGGATTTCTGTCTGGCCCAGGAAGCCTATCAGGGGCCAGGCTACCTATGGAACTGCCTTTTCCCCTTTACCTCAGCCTATTTCACTCTGAGGAAGACTTCATTAGTTAAAGAATACTGACTGCCAGAGTCCACAAAGAGAGCCTTATCTGCCCTTTTCCTTGCCTGTGGAATATTCTCTCCCGCTATGGAATATTCTTTCCCCAAAATATTCTCTTCTGGCTTTCTGAAAAGGAATCAAAACATGACTCTGTGGCCTCATGTGGGGAGCCCAGAGGAGGATACAGCTGGCTTCAGGGCTGGCTAATGCCCTGAAAGCCCTCCTGTTTTTAAGTAATTGTAACAGTGTTTCATTATTCTTCCTTCCTTCTAAATTTATAATTTTTATATATTTTAACATATACTGCTCAAAAAAAATAAAGAGAACACTGAAACAACACAGTGTAACTCCAAGTCAATCCCACTTCTGTGAAATCAAACTGTCCACTTAGGTAGCAACATTGATTGGCAATCAATTTCACATGCTATTGTGCAAATGGAATAGACAACAGAGGCAGTTAGCAAGACATCCTCAATAAAGGAGTGGTTCTGCAGGTGGTGACCAAAGACCACTTCTCAGGTCCTATGCTTTCTGGCTGATGGTTTGGTCACTTTTGAATGTTGGCGGTGCTTTCACCCTAGTGGTAGCATGAGACAGAGTGGCTCAGGTAGTGCAGCTCCTCCAGGATAGCACATCAATGCAAGCTGTGGCAAGAAGGTTTGCTGTTTCTGTCAGCATAGTGTCCAGAGCATGGAGGCGCTACCAGGAGACAAGCCAATACATCAGGAGATGTGGAGGAGGCCATAGGAGGGTGACAACCCAGCATCAGGACCGCTACCTCCACCTTTGTGCAAAGAGGGACAGGAGGAGCACTGCCAGAGCCCTGCAAAATGACCTCCAGCGGGCCACAAATGTGCATGTGGCTGCTCAAACAGTCAGAAACAGACTCCATGAGGTGGTATGAGGGCCCGACATCCACAGGTGGGGATGTGCTTACAGACCAACACCGTGCAGGACGTTTGGCATTTTCCAGAGAACACCAAGATTGGCAAATTCACCACTAACATCCTGTGCTCTTTACAGATGAAAGCAGGTTCACACTGAGCACATGTGACAGATGTCACAGGGTCTGGCGATGCTGTGGAGAACATTCTGCTGCCTGCAACATCCTCCAGCATGACAGTTTTGGCAGTGGGTCAGTAATGGTGTGGGGTGGCATTTCTTTAGGGGGCCACACAACCCTCCACATGCTCGCCAGAGGTAGCCTGACTGCCATTAGGTACCGAGATGAGATCCTCAGACCCCTTGTGAGACCATATGCTGGTGCGGTTGGCCCTGGGTTCCTCCTAATGCAAGACAATGCTAGACCTCATGTGGCTGGAGTGTGTCAGCAGTTCCTGCAAGCTGAAGGTATTGATGCTATGGTCTGGTCCGCCCGTTCCCGACCTGAATCCAATTGAGCACATCTGGGACATCATGTCTCGCTCCATCCACCAACGCCACGTTGCACCACAGACTGTCCAGGAGTTGGGGGATGCTTTAGTCCAGGTGTGGCATGAAATGCCTCAGGAGACCATCTGCCACCTCATCAGGAGCATGCCCAGGCATTATAGGGAGGTCATACAGGCATGTGGAGGCCACACACACTACTGAGCTTCATTTTGACTTGTTTTAAGGACATTACATCAAAGTTGGATCAGCCTGTTGTGTTTTTTTTTTCACTTTAATTTTGAGTGTAACTCCAAATCCAGATTTCCATGGGTTGCTAAATTTGATTTCCATTGATAATTTTTGTGTCATTTTGTTGTCAGCACATTCAACTATGTAATGAACAAAGTATTTAATAAGAATATTTCATTCATTCAGATCTAGGATGTCTTATTTTGGTGTTCCCTTTATTTTTTTGAGCAGTGTAGTATTGTATAGCCCCCAGACTCCATCTCTGAGAGAGATAGGTGGTTCAATAGCAAAAGCACTTAGACTCACATACTGCTTCACAGTTCTTTACAGCCCTCTCTCTGAGCAGTTTACAGAGTCTGCGTATTGCCCCCAACAATCTGGGTCCTTATTTTACCCACCTCTGAAGGATGGAAGACTGAGTCCTCCTTGAGCCAGTAAGGATCAAACCCCTGGCAGTCAGCAGAATTAGCCTGCATTACTGCATTCTAACCATTTCACCATTACAGCCACTATGCCTCAAATACCCCCCACTCCCCCATTTTTGCCATGGTTCAAACATGAGAAAAATAAAATAAATAATAAATAATGTCTGGCAGCTTGAAACAGGAATACATGTAGGAACATAGGCTTTGGGGGATTTGAGCCAATGGTGCCCAGACTGTTGGACTTATGGTTGCATGCTTTGAATGGGAAATGCTCCATGCAGTTTGCTACAATCAATGATGTGACGGCAGAAAGGAGGCTGATAGTGAGGATAGAGAAAACCCCTGTCAAGGATTATGCAATGAGGACCTAAACAGTCTGGTAAGAGGAGACTGACTGATGGTATATATGGTTGGTAGATGAGATGAGGCAATCCCAGATTAACTACAGAAGCATCTCTAATATTCGGGAGCTCTTGTTGGTTTATTATAGGTTATGTGCGTGAAGTATGCTGGTTATGCCCAGTTTTATATTTCCATTTTGGGCTACCTGTCACCTTTAAAGCTCTTCATGGCTTGGGACTGGGCTATCCAAGGGTCTGTTTTCTCTGGTCATTTCTACCCACCCAATTCAACCTGGCAGATTGGGCATGTTATGAACTTCATCAGCCAAGAAATATCAGTTGGTAGGGACTAAGATATATACTTTCTCTGCCTTAGTCCCTGGAACTTTCTTCCTTCAGATATTAGGATGACCCCAATTCTGTTGGCCTGTCATAAGGTCCTGAAAACCTGGTAATGTGTCCAGGCCTGGGAACCCAAGTGTGTTAAGAGCCCAATTTCTTGACTATATTAACATCTATGGTAATAGTTTTACCCCACAATTAGTAATTTATATTATATGAATATTATATAATATATTACATATCATATATCATATCATATATTATACATCATATTATAGTATAGTATAGTACTATATTGTATTAATTATATTATATATCATATTATATATTATTATATATTAATCATATCATATATATTATCATATATGTATGTGTGCATACATATATATGTGTTTTCTTAAGTTTTCACGGGTACTTACATGTATGGCATTCAGCTTTGTTCGGGTATTTTCCCACATCATTGTAGTTGTGCTTTTAAAGTTATAGCAACATTTTGGCAGAATCTCATCTGCCATCATCAGGCTTCTGTATAGTGTTCATCTGATGAACACTATACAGTTCATCAGATGAACCCTATAAGAGAAGCCTGATGATGGCAGATGAGATTCTGCCGAAACGTTGCTACAACTTTAAAAGCACAACTACAATGACATGGGAAAATACCCGAACAAAGCTGAATGCCATAAATATATATGTGTGTGTATATATGTGTGTATATGATGTACACTGCCCAGAGCCATTTATTGAGGTGGGCTGCTATAGAAATCAAATAAGAATAAAATAAATAAATCTGCTGTGAATGATTGGCTGTAATCATTCACCTCGTCTTGGAGGATGCATCAGAAAATGTGAGTGAGAAGATAATTGCACAACAAAGCACAGATCCCATTTAAAGTTTGGTTCTGTCTCTCATGGATATTTTCCTTTACTTTAGTTTCTAACTGTTTCGATCTCCCCATCCACAGCCTGTGCTCAGCAACAGAACCACTATAGCTACATTTTGGAATTCAATGACGAATGTGTCCATCAGACTGCATAACAGCAAGGGGCAACTCATGCTGAAAAACTACTGTTGCTCCAACTCTGTCTGCAAAATACATTGTTCCACTCTCCACAGAATTCACAGTAGTTAATTGGTCGAGTACTTTTTTTTTTTTAGCACAAAGACAACTGCTTCCCCTCTGATGCTTGAGCTGGGGGTTGGACTAGAAGACTTTCTAGATCCCTTCCAGCTCTATTCTGATTGATTGATCGGTCAATCCATTTGAGGTGTTTGGGGCAACTGCAGGGAGGAGGAATCACTTTTGTGCATTTCCAGTACTACATGGAATTTGAAAGTAGGCAACTGAAGCACTATACAAGTTCAAGTTAAGACACTTTGCAGAGTCAAAAGTTTGTTCCACATCTCAGATTCCACAAGGCACATCATGTTTATAAGGCTATTTATCAGTATTTTAGCCAATACTTGGAAAATTGATCTCTGGGCTGTATCATTATTATCATCAATCATTTTTACCGTTTGATATTGACTGAAACTAGGATTACAGATACAAATGGTCTATAACTGAATATTCAATGCATGATGCACATTTACATAATGTGAGTCTTACTGTGTCTTAATTAGTGTGTCTTAATGTGTACATTAACAGTAAAATATGATGAAGTAACCTAGGGCTATGCAAAACCTCTCTTCGTTCCATGTGACAATTCTGTTTTCTATATGGTTGCATTAGAAGTTTGGAAGTCTCATCTGCATAATGTATAATGATTAGTTCACAATGTGGTAAAAATTTTGCAGACTATTATAAAAAACCTGATGATAGAGATAGATAGATAGATAGATAGATAGATAGATAGATAGATAGATAGATAGATAGATAGATAGATATAGATAGGCAGGCAGGCAGGCAGGCAGGCATTTTCACAAAGCCCTTCCCTCTTTTATAGGATTTATTTCAAGTTTGTATTTGAATAATAGAATAATAATAGAAGGGACCTTAGAGATCTATGCCCTGGTCATGCATGAGACACTACAGAAATGGCTGGCTAGTCTTTTCTTAAAAGCCTCCAGTGATGGAGCACACACAACTTCTGAAGGCAAGCCATTCTACTGGTTAATTGTTCTCACTGTTAGGGAAATTCTCCTTAGTTATACAGTAGGTTATTTCTCTCTTTGATTGGATTCCATCCATTGTTTCTTGTTTGTGCCTTCTGGTGTTTTGGAAAACAGATTGATTCCTCCTCCCACTTCTTTGTAGCAGTCTCTCAAATATTGGAACATTGCTATCATGTCACAAATGTAGACAGTACCTATATTTGATTAATGGCCCTGAATGATCTGTGTGAGCAGCATCCCTGCCTCCAAACTGCTCTATATCTCCTAGAGATCAGCTACAGCAGACATGTTGTTTCTCCCCCCTTGCCTGTGAGCTATGCATACAGAATCTCTAGCAACAGATGGGTGCCACTTCTACACAATCCAAAGGATGCTCCAGTTGGCCTTCTCCTACTTCCAGTCTTCTGTTTCCTTCTTTAAGGATGCAATCTTAAAGTTCTTAAATTGAACTGCTTGAATGAGAAACCATCTCACCCTCATTAAACTAAAGGAACAAATTGCAAGCATTTTTCTATATTCATTCTGAATGACCCCCTTTTAAAAAAAAAAAAAAATCATTGGCAGTTGAGAAAATAAAAAAGAATTACATTTGGATTGTTAGTAGTGTATGTCCTTTTAGCAAATGGATTCAGTAACCTTGAAATGTTACTTGCTAATCCAATACTTTCCAAAACACTCTCATTTATTTCTTCCTAACTCCTTTCCAAGCCTTTTAAACTCCAGTTACTTATCAATGCAAATGCTTAGATAATAAATACCTTAATCATTTGTTCTTCTTACGCTGTTTGAAATGTTAGGAAACATGTTCTGATCAAGTTTCACTAATACTATTTCTGTAAACCGGAACCATACTGGCAGTAAAGAAATTGTACTTTCCCCAACATTTAGCCATCATTAAAGAAATCAGCCAGTCATGTCAACATTCTAACATGTTATTTTCCTTAAGCATTGCTGATGCATGTATTTCATTAGGCAGCAAACATTGTAAGCCACCAAGGCAAATTCCATGCTAAGACCAAAGGCTTGTAGGGAATTGCATTAAGTATCATGCAATGGTGGTATTCTACCAGTTTGGCCCAGTTCGGTTCAACCAGTAGCTCCAATGATCAGCTGTTGTGCCCTCCCACCAGCCCCATCTCTATGCTGACCTTTATTTCTTGCTTTTCAACCTCAGCTGCTTTGCTTGGCACAGCAAATTGCCTCACATCAATTGTTGAAGAACCAGGGAGAGTGCTGGATTGCAGGAGAAGGTTTGTAGCAAACCTTCTGCGTGTGCATAAAGGGCGCCCAGCAAGCCACGCCCACAAAACCAGTGGTTAAAAAAAAATGAAATCCCCTATGGTATCATGTCATCAGAGCAGATGGTAACAACTTATTCACCCTCATTTGATCTGAGAAAGCAAAGTAGGAATCAGACCACATTTAAGACCTAGGCTTACACTAGACTGGGAAGTTTGGATTCAGAATCTGTGTTATCTATCACCATTGTTCCATGGTAATATGGTACCTCAGCCCCCCACACTGAACACTGTATACCAATCATAGAAGTTGAAAACCATCCCAGAAGTCAGTGGTGATTCAACCCTATGCTGTTGCCGATAAAAATATGTGGACATCTCCAAGAAGTCACCTGCAAAGCGGATGACAAGAAATCAACAAGACAATCAATAAATGATCTATTATATGCTTTAAAGCATTTTTTATTGAGATTCCACAGTATATTTAGTTTATTGTACACAATTTAATTAAAAATAAATTACATGTAAGTGTGATGTCTACTTGTACTTCTGATGCTTTTTTTAATTCTACTTTTTTAAAAAAAAATTAAGCACCCTGTTTTTGATCATTTTCTTTCATATTTTTAATAGATGAATGAAATATTTTTTCTTTAAAAAAGAGGGGAAGAGCAGTTCCAAATTTGCTTAACATCAACAACATGCTTGTAGATCACACAGTGGCTTGATGAGAAATAAAGATATAATCTTTGATAAGGATCCAATTGTAAGGATCCCTCTATTGGGCAGGTATGGGAACCATCTGAAAACCCTGGAGTTCACATTCAACATCTCCCTTATCTGTCACCATTGTTCTATTCTTAGAATGAATTTGCTAAGGAGCCATGGAAGTCTCAGCTCCCATTGATTATAAACCTAAATTGCTTTTGTGCTTCAGCTTCCTTCACTTAACAGTAAGGAATGTTCCCATTCTGGGCAAGAAAACAGGTAAGCCAGGAGCAGAGCATGTAATTGATAGGCCTGGGAAAGATTCTTTCCTTCAGCCCAATATATTCAGGAAGGAAGGCCTGTGTTGACCTCACTTGCTGAATCTATTTTGGATACCTCGCCTGTATTCCCACCACAGCTCACAGAAACGTAAATAAAACTGCACCTGTAAGTCAAACCCTGTAAGAATATAGTTTAGGGATAGATAACCTTTGGGAACTAAGGAAACCTCTAGAATCTCAAAGATTGTTGGGGAATTCAGAATCCACAGGACCATTAACAGAGATTATTTACTTCTTATCAAAATGGATTCCATAGCCAGTTTTTTTTAAATTAGAAAGTGAACTAGCTCCAACATCTGAGTCTTTTCTAATGTTGCCTTGAATGTCAGAAAGAAACTTATTCAAAATGGTAAGAGCAAATTGATTGTGGAATGAATTATCCTGTGAGATGGTGAGATCCATATCCTGGATATGTTTGGGCCAAAGTTGACAACAACCTGTTGGAGATGTTCGAAGTTCTCTTGCACCAAACAGGAGTGTGGGGTTCAGTCACTTCAGGTTTCCCTTCTGGCTTGAATTTTATGAACTTTGCTACAGGTTAAGATGTTTGCAGTCTGCCAGCTTTCTAAATATTTTTTTTTTATTTGAGAAAACAAAAGTCCAGTGAGACAGGAAGCCTGATGAATACTGAGATAATCTTCTAGGGGAAAAAGCAGAACTTATGGATGCCATGTTGTCTACTTCTGGTGTAGCTACTCTATCATAGGAAGAGGATTGGTCATATTAGTGAAGTGACTGAACAAGCCAAACTTGGAGAAAGAAGAAACCCAGCAACTTAGTTCATGTTGAGCAACGCAGACCCCTAAATTCAATATACCAACCAGAGAAGCATGTCTAAAAATATCATCAATCCTGATTTAGAGAAATGGCAAAAATTGTGGTCACAAAATTATAAAATGACAATGTCAACAGCAAGTAAAGAAAATTTGTATAAGATGTTCTACAGGTGGCACTTTCCCCTGACAAGAATAACAAGAATGTTCAAGGATAAATCTGAAAAGTGCTGGAAATGTCATCAGATACCTGGCTCATATTACCATATGTGGTGGACTTGTGAGGAGGCCAGGAAATACTGGACTAGAATTCACATATGGCTGAAAAAAATGACAAAGAAACACATAGATTTGAAACCAGAGATTTTTTTATTGGGAACCTTACCTGATATATATTATAAAAACTTAAAGTATTTGATTGTAAATGTATTAACAGCGGCTAGGATTGTATTTGCTAAACATTGGAAGAGTGAGAAAATACCATTAGAGGAAGAAATTATTAAGAAAATATTGGAATGTGCTGAAATGAGTAGACTGACATTTGAAATTAGAGAACAAGAAGATAAACAATTTTATGAAGTTGGGGATCTCTTTTATCAATGGTTAGATAATACAATATAATAATAGAATATTTAGAAATTTAGGAAATAACGAATATATAATTTTTCTTGGTTTTGATAATTTTTTAGAATATTTTATTAAGATGGATTTGGTATGATTCTATGATCTGTTATAAAATAATTTAACTCAATTATAGTTATCTCACTTAAGTATGAATTAGTAAAATTATAGTCAAATGATTGTTCAATAATGATATTAGGATACTTAACTGATGATTGATAATGTGAGTTAGTATGTAATATAATTATTTCGATGACTATGGAATGGATGCACAAAAGGGAGTGGTAAACCAACCGATACACTGTAAATTTATGAAGAATGATGTTTTTTTATGTTATGTTTGATGTTTTATATGTTTTTGTTTGTCGTTAAAATCAATAAAACTTTTATTAAAAAATAAAAAATAAAAATATCATCAATCCTCTGAAAATCCTAGAGTCCATTAATTAATTTACATCATGAGAAAAGGATGGTAAAAGTACCTTCTCTTCCTCTTTCGCTCCCAAATTATTATTATTATTATGTATTTCTACCATAGCTACAAGAACACCTTGATTCTAAAATCAGCATAATAAAAGAAAACACAACGTTGGTACTTTTTTATATTTTGCAGCGTCTGCAACAATTCTCGGCTGCTGCACTGTTTGGAGACATTTATAACATCATATTGATGTTGCGAAGTGCTTCACTTCCACCCTTGTCTTCCCAGAGACAGCTTGTTTTCAAAGGAAAGTGAAGGCAAGTTCAAGGTTAACTGAGAGCATGGCCCCTGCCTTATTGTCTTCCCCTGCTCTCGACTCAAGCAGAACTTATTTTTGCATTGCTTTCCATATATGGGCTCAAATAGCAGGAGGGAAGTGACCACCAGAGGATTGTGACGCTCATATTTAATTTGTTACTTTGAAAAGAAGAAAGGAAAGATTCCCCCCGCCCCCCAAGGAAACATAATAATAGTGTTAGGTGTGCAAAGCTATAATTAGGTAGCCTGTCAAGAAGTCTTTAACTGAGTCATACCCCCGCATGCTGCTTTGAAAAACAAGCAAAAACAAGGTGCCCTTTTCTTTAACTAATATGAACTTTATATAGCTGGAGTATTATTAATATGGCTCTTGTCAGGGTCTCCAATTCTGTCTTTTCCACTGATAAATATCTCCATTGGTAGTTGAATCCTTGAGCCAGTTAGACTTACTGAGGCCCAATGCAATTCCACGTTCTTTAGTTTGCTATCAGATATGCAAGACAGTTTCCATTCTCCCCAGGTACACATATGCCACTGCATAGTCCCAATGATCTCAGCCAGAGAAGATCACTTATAAAAGGTCTCTGAATGCTTCTTTTTGGACAATGACAGCCCGCTGGCCCTTAACAAGAAAAGCTCCAGTTCTTCCAAGCCATACAAATGGGTTTCCCATATTTTGCAACTCAAGAAAAGCAATCCTGATATAAAGGATGAAGACAAGGAATAACATTAAGGCCCCACCCACCCAAAACAAACCCGTAAGTGGATGTCACCCTCACCAATAAGCCACAGTGAATATGGCAGCCGCTCTTTAAGATAAAGGATTTTAAACAAACAAGGTGGAAATGATTCAGGGAGAAGGTTAAAGATGCAGATGAAGTAGTGGAGAAAGGAAGAGAAACAAAAAGCAGCTAAGACACTTAACAGCTTTTAGTAGGAATCCTAAGAGGAGAAGGATTTTGGGCCCTGAGGCAAAGGAAAAAGACATGGGCATTTTTCCTTTCTCTGCCCTCCAGAATCTCTCCCCTGCATATAATTGACAGTGTTATCAAATATTCAAATTTAGAATTATCAATCCGAGCCCTTTTGTATTCTCAGAAATCTCTGAATAACAGACATTTTGAGAAAGCCTGTCTTCAGGGGAAGTTCATAGAAAACATGGCAATTGTCTGCAAGTCGTTATCTCTTTCTTCTAGAATGAATAGCATTGTTTAGTGTCTATGAAAATAAAAAAAACCAAGCAAGGCCTAAGAGACAAAATAGGTGCTAAACCTTTTTCAACCAGCAAGAGAATCCATTGGAGCCCACCCATGTTTGTCCCATCCAGAGTGAACTATATACTATGAGTGAAAGATGCTGCCCCCTCACATCTTTGTATATAATCTGTTGGCCCAGGATTTAACCAGGATAGCCTGCATTTGAGCCTGAGCTCAAACAATAAATGGTGCTATTGTCCCTTCCTAGACTAGGACAATAATATTTAAGATGGTACAATTACCGTAAATTGGATTTGACCTCCAGGCAGAAAATCCCACAAGTACTTTCATCACTTTGTGGGCTATAAAAATGGAACAATAACCTGTCCCTTGCTGAAAGAAATGCATAAGCATGGGCAATCAGTCTCAGTGGCATTACATGCATAATCATGTCATCATGCAGGTGGCATCTGGGCACAGGTGATATCACCTTGACCAACTAACTCTCTCCAGACATCAATGTATATGGGTAATCTGTAGGAAAGACAGACTTGTGGCATTTCTTGCAGCAACAGTTCATTTTTTAGACAATCAAATTTGAGACTTTGTACAAGATTCTGAAGTTATTGCTTTTTCTTCTTTTATTCATTGGTCTGATATTAATCCACTGTATTTATTATTTACCGAATGGTCATCCCTTCACTTATAATGTTCCAGCATTTCATTCCCTTTCTATTCTCATCTGAATCTACTTTCTTTTCATGCCCTTTTTTTTTTTTTGCTTAATTTTAAAAAAAAAAGGTTATCTACCCATTGTTGTGCAAATGAGCCAAAGTCAACATTCAACCAGTCCACCTTTTGGCAAACAAAGATGCTTTCTGATGAACTAGCAGAAGGGCGAGGCGAGGGACATTCTGCCTTCTCTCAATTCACATTGCAAAAGCGTCATGGGTTAGTAGGAATGTCCCCTGTTGCTTTTGATCAGTGTTCAGCTCTTCAATCATGTACAGAGCCAGGCTCCTGGGAAATTCATAAAGTGGCACTTTGATCATCAGAATATCTGTCTGTTAAATAAATAAATAAATCCTCTGTTTCATTGTTATGACTGCTGCTATGACTCAGGAGCAGCTGACTTCTTTAGAATATGGTGCAATCATGATAGAAAAACTGTTGCATTAAATCCCACAGAGTAGATTGCTGGGTGTGGATAGCACCGACATACGCAGCTCTATGTGGCAATTGTCTTGCTTTTATTTTATTTTTTGCTTCATGAAAAAACATCAAAATACTCAACATAAAGAAACATCCTCTTCTCTCTGTGGGTGAATTTCAAGCTGAAATTTTGAAAACCACTTCCTAATATCCAGCTCACAGTATTTCAAAATGCAGAGATGTTTATGCTTGTTTTGTTGAGGTAGGGTTTTTTTTTAAGGGCAATCCTTTTCTGGGCTAATATTCTTTAGTGACTTGTCAGGCCCTATTGTGATTCTAGGTATGGTTGGTTGATGTGCACGTTGCTATATTCTTACTTAATTCTTCATAACAGAATTAATGAGTTCCCCAACAATTAATGGTCCTGTTTGTAACTGTAGATTCTTCTTCCTTTTTAGCTCTCTCTGTCCCATTTTTTTTTTTTTTCATTTTTACTTCTGACTTTGAAATCAAACCTTCTAAAAGAAATTCAGAGAGCAACAAGATGGAAGTAAAAATCCCACAAAGAGAGTTAGGTGGAATTAAATATTCTTAGCCTTGAGAAGAAAAGATTATGGCACTTTTCAAATATCAGAAGAATTGCCACATGAAAAGACCAAGACTTGTTCTGTAACATGTGAAAGTATAAACCATAACATAATGATGTTAAGTTATAGTTCCTTGACCATGGTGAAAAACATCCTAGGAGTAAAGGCAGTTTGATAGAGTCTAAGATGATAGCTTTTTTTTATACTGAATATATTAAAGGAGAAGTTGAAAAACAATAAAGAGAGAGAGTCTAATTTGGATTCTTACACTGAGCATAAATTTGACTTAACAATTTAAAGACTTTTCTATGATTTTCTCTGAAATTGAATCTCTGGTATCCCTTTTCACCCATGGATTAACTGGACAGTTATTCTTTCCTTTGCCCCAGATGTCCACCGATCATTGTGAACCATAATGTACTTACTAAGTTTCAAAATAAACTGTGATTTAATGAGTGGTTGAATCAATACTTAAGTTCCTAGCTGTTTTTCCCTATTTTAAAAATATTTTCCAAATCTTTCTGTTCTGATCCTATCTTTGGGCTTTTTTTTTCCTCGCTGCTTCAGGTCTACAAATCTCCGATCACTGTATTGCTTTTACCTCTTTCTTTCAGACATCACTCTAGATAACAAAAGTCCAGCGTTGACTCTTAAAGACCTTCTGAAGAAGTTTTGGTTTTAACAAAAAGTAAATATTAATCAGCAAAGAAAAATGGTCTATTACATGGGTGTCAAACTCATGTCATTACGGCGGCATCATGTGATGTATCGGGACATTTTCCCCCTTTGCTAAACCAGGTGTGGGTGGGGCCAGCGCATGACCCATCTGGCCCATGGGCTGGGAGTTTGTGTTCTGACTCAACCTGGTTCCAAGAAAGCAAGCACAAGACAAAGGCAGCAGCCCCCACCTTTTAAGGTTTCATCCACTAATTCTGTTTCTTCACAGATAAAAGGCTGCTTGCTACTAATTAGCTCTGACAAGAAAGAGCCTTGCCAAGTTGTTTTTCAAGGCTGCCAAAAACCCAGAGATAAGAACTAGTTTACAGGAGTTTTCAAATACTAACTATAATGTCCACAAGGCTGAGTTTCAGAGTGTCTTTGCCTTCTGCAAAGAATGCTTCTTCAAACCTGGCTTTTATCCTCTTGGAAACGGGCCATTACCTTGCAGCATTACTCCCAAGTCGCCCGTGCTGCTGTAACTGCTCTCTCCTATGAGCAATCCTGCGTGCGCACACACTTGGCACAGGTTCCTTGGGAACCTCCTCATCACTGTTGCCAGCCCCCACAATCTCTGAAGGCAACAGTCCACTCCCTAATGGCACTGGCCCCTCATCTGAGACCTCGTTCTCCTCCACCATCCATACCTGCTGCTGGCTAACCACAATAGTTTGACAGCCCTGGTCTATTAAGTATGAATGCATTAGTATCTCTAATGTTCGTTACTTTTATTGTGAGTCCACAATATAATTTGAAGGGGAATGTTGGAGGTATCCCTTTTTTCACTCTTAGCCTTAGCCTAAATACTCACTATCACTACAGCATCTTTGAAACAAATAAAATCATAGTGTAAAGTATGTGTAATCATACATCCAACAATGTGCTAGGTCAAAATTGGTGGGTATCAAGGCTATCCTCAGTCATAATCAGCTGATTGGGTGACTATGGCCACTCACTCTTTCCCTCTCAACCTATCTCATAGGACGATTCTTGTGGATGAAAAAAATGGAGGAAGGGGCACAGGAGAAGACCCTTCTCTGCTGTGGCCCCTGCCCTCTGGATCCTCTTACCCCAAGATGGGATTGGCTCCCACACTGGAAAGATATGGCAAAGCATTATTTCCATGACACGGCTGTCTCTGAAGCAAGTGAATGTAGTGAGAAAGAAATAGAGGAAGACTTCAGCCATTATCCATCCACCAGAGGAGGCTTCACTGTCCTCCATTAATATTCAAGTTTGACTGCTTTAAAGAGTATGACAATATAGTCCATTTAGCTTGCTTTCTGTTCATTTGAATATTTTAGATTGCAATCCTAATTGCACTTACTTTCAGAAAGTTTCTTGGGAAATCATTGTGACAGTCAGCCAAGCTTATATGGGACTCTACAGATAGGAAATTTAAGACCAACGTGAAATGAAGTTAAAACTACTAAAGGAACAATCAAAAATTTGAATGGGGGCTCTGAAAAAGAGCCATCAGAAAGAAAGACAGCTGCCATATGCTATAGGACTGAAACCACAGGGGATACTTGGTGGGACTGAGTGAATCTTATTCTAAAGCATTCAGTATATTTATAAATTAGACTTGAAGGTGATTTAGATTGTCGTGTCCGTCGTGGGAAAGGAGACTCGGAGCCAGTGACTCAGTTTCAGCTCTTTATTTGATCCCGAGATCGGCTTGGGATTCAAGGGAAAAACAGTGGCTTTTATTCTCTGGCTGTGGCCGCCGCGGCCAATGGCACTGCTTTGAATCTCCCGCGATTAGTTTCCACTAATCGCGGGGGATTTGTTACGGGCCAATCAATGCGGCTTGCTCGGCCAATGAGATCGCCGTGCACTTTGGCCAATCACAGCGTGGCGCTTGCAAATATGCTAATGATTGTACAGAACACCTCTCCCCTCTTGGTACGATCCTACATAACATAGTCCCGTAAATAGGCGGGGCTTCGTACTTGCCTACTTGACCTGCGCAGGTTAGTTGTTGCTTGGCTCCCGGCCGGTTCAGTTGGGTTCGGTGTTGCTCTCTGCCTCGTTGATGGAACCACCTGGAAAACCTTGTCGGGCCTTTCATCGCAGCTCCCTCCCGGTCTACCCGGGCTGGTTGAGCTGCGGTTGTTGCTGCTCCCACCTGGTCTTTCTGGGCTGGTTGAGCTGGCCTGACTGCTTCTCCCTGGTAAGGCTTCGAGCTGGCTACTTGCCGGTGAGTATAGCTGGTTTCTTTCTATTGGTTTTTGGTTTGTGTTATGGGGGCTGTCTGTGTCTGTTTGCATGTCGGTTGTGTTTTCCGTGTTCTCGATCTTATTTGATCAATGTGGCATTTCCATGCTCGTCCGTTGGTTGTTTGCAGCCGGTACGAGTGGGGACCTGTCAGCTGGGTTATAGTTGCCGGTACCCAAAGTGGATCTCCTGTAAGGTTCTTTGCGTAGACTGTGTCACCTGGGGAGAATGTTCGGTTTTTGCTTGAGGAGTTTGGGGTTTTTTCTGGGTTGTATGTGGGGTGCAGTCTGTCGAGTGGGGACCTTAATTTCCTCCCCATTAATAGTTCTGCTGGGCTTTTGTTGGTAGTCGTGTTTGGGGTTATGTGTTGTATAAAGAGCATTTTGTTTATTTTTTCTTGGATTTCCCTGTGTTCAATTTTTTGGATGGTTTTTTTTGTGAATTGAACCATCCGTTCCGCCCTCCCGTTCACCACCGGATGTGCCGGTGCTGTCAGTGCGTGTCGTATGCCCCATTCCACTAGGAATTTTTTGAATTCCAGCGAGGTAAATTGGGGCCCATTATCCAACACGATGACATCTGGGAGGCCGTGGGTTGCGAACAGCTTGCTGAGTTCCTTGGTCACGGCCTCCGTGGTGGTGGTTTTCATGTTGCTTACCTCCAAACAGTTGGAGTAAGCATCTACCGTGATAAGGAATATATGTCCTTTTGTGGGCCCGGCAAAATCTATGTGAATCCTGGACCATGGTCCCCTGGGGTTTTCCCATTCCAGAATTGGTGCTGCGGGAGGGTTCGGTCTGGTTTCTTGGCAACATTTGCATGTTGCCACCCAAGTCTCGATTTGCTTATCCATCCCTGGCCACCAGGTGTAACTCCTGGCCAGGGCTTTTGTTCTAACTATGCCCAGGTGCCCCTTGTGTGACAATTCCAATACCTTCCCTTGTAACTTTTCTGGAATAACAACCCTATCCCCCCAAAATACACAACCTTTTTGTAATGAGAGTTCTGTTTGCCGGTTCAGGAATGTCCTGAACAATTCGTCGTCATCCTTTTCTGGCCACCCCTTTTCTACTCAATGTAACACCCGCGCCAGACGTTTGTCTTTATTAGTCTCATGGGCAATGTCTGATGTGGTTATGGGTAGATCGGGCAGAGTCTCTATGCTGAGGGTGGCTGTCGTGGGTGCTGGGTCGGTGTCTAGGTCAGGTAACGGCATGCGGCTCAGGGCGTCTGCGTGGGTGATTGTCTTGCCCGGTCGGTGTGTGAGCTGGTAGCTGTTGGCGGCAAGGAATTCGGACCACCTTGTCATTCTAGGAGATAGAATGTTCGGGGTGGCCCTGTCAGGATTCCCAGCAGCGGCTTGTGGTCGGTGATGATGGTGAACATGCGGCCATAGAGGTACTCGTGGAACCTCTTCACTGCGGCGACGATAGCCAGGGCCTCTTTGTCCAGTTGACTGTAGTTTCTCTCCAATTTGGTGAGTTTCCTCGAAAAAAAAGCGATGGGTGCTTCTTTTCCATTGGGGAGCGTGTGGCTGAGGATGGTGCCGACGCCGAAAGGTGAGGAGTCGCATGTGATGGCAAGTGGTAGGGTCTCGTTGTATTGGATTAGGACGGCATCCGAGGTGAGCAGGTCCTTGGTTTTGTTAAAGGCGGCTTCCTCACGTTTCCCCCAAGTCCATGTGGCTGCCTTGTCCCAAAGCTTATGCAAAGGCTCCGCCGCGGTCGCCTTTTGGGGCAGAAAAACATTATAAAAATTAAATTAACAATTATAAAAATTATAATTATAATAATTATAATTATAATTACAATTATAAAAATTATAATTAACATTATAAAAAACCCTTGCTTTGATATACATACAAGCAGTTCTCCTGACTATTTGTTAGGGCTAAAGCCATCCAATATTGCTATTCAGATGTGGATTTTTCATGCAACTAGTAATTCACTCTGGAAACGAAACATGTAGCCTTCAGGTTTAGCAGCTGCTACCTAAGCAAGAGTTACTCAGCCTGCTTGTACCAGCAACATACTCTAATCATTCCAATATGATACAGAGAATCCATGATTCTGGAAGTCACTCTTTAGAAAATTGTTATTTATAGAAGCACTTCTGAAAGACACACTTTATTTGTTGCCATTTGTTGGTCAATGAATCAGTTGTGAAATTGTATAACCAAGCGCCTGTAAAATAAAGATCAATTTTTTTCCAGAGTCTACAAATCTATTCTATATTAAATTGGAAAACAAACACACAAACACACACAAAAACTTTCGGAGTATGTGCTTCCAGTTACTGCTGAATTTCAGTGTCCTTCAGAATGACGGTATCTCATTTCATCCAATATGTATTCCTCATATTTTTATTTTCAGCATCTACACACTGATCTTCAGGTCAGATTAAATAAATTTCA
The DNA here is from genome assembly GCA_033807585.1 of Hydrophis major. NCBI lineage: Eukaryota > Metazoa > Chordata > Lepidosauria > Squamata > Elapidae > Hydrophis > Hydrophis major. The sequence continues at coordinate 248,700,560 of CM066328.1, read as the reverse complement.
AACTGATTTATGCACTGGGATAATGTGCAAAGAGATTAAAGGTTTGGGGAGAAGAATTTTGGCATGGAAAGATAATAAAGTCACAGACTCTTGGGACTAGTGGATGCATAGGTGATACTCTCAATCCTTGATGCCAATGAGATAGTCTCTGAAATTTATTTATTCAAATGCTAAATGCTAGATAGTGAATAAAATTTCTATATATTTCATTTTATGACATCAGTTGTTAGAATACATATTACTCATCTGTTTATTAGATTTTTATCCTACCTTTATTACTTTATAAGTAACGGAAGGGGGTGAACTTATTAATATTCCTTCCTCTTCTTATTTTTCCCATAACAACAAAACTATGAGTTGGGTTGGACTGAAAGAAAGTGATTGGACCAAAGTTATCTGGCTGGTTTTTGTGCCTAAAGGAGGACAATCTCTTAGTTTCTAGGATACTGCCTTCCCCATTCCGCCAAACTAGCTGAAGGTCTGACTATCTTCTCAACAGAAAGCAATTTCACATTATTGCATATAAAAAGGTCAAATTTAAAAACTGCTGAAAACATTCATAAGATTCTGGAGAACTATGAGAGGACAGATAGAGAGAAATATTAAAAAAAAAAAAAAAAAACTAGGCTTCCCATCTGGCAATGATTAAGGGCTCTGCCCGGTTTAAAAAGTTGCTTGTCCCACCTCTGCAGAAGCAAAATGATGATGGCTCCACAAGAACTGACCTGACAAAAGAGGAGTCAGTGAATATATTAGCTTTTGAGAATTCCTTTCTAGATTAAGAAAAGGATTAGGATCACCCACAACTTTGCTCGAGCCACAGCCTCCCTGCAAAGAGATTGGAAAATAGTGATCTGTAGCATGGTTGAGAACTCTGTGAATCAGGGGACAAGTCATTCTGACTAAACCATGATTTGGCACCCTCAAAGAGACATTGAGTTCACCTGTGAGGGAGAACAATTAATCTGTGGAATGGCTTACCTCCAGAAGTTGGGGTGCTCCATTACTGGAGGTTTTTAAGAAGAGATTGGAGATCCATTTGTCTGGAATGGTATAGGATCTCCTGCTTGACCTGAGGGTTAGACTAGAAGATCTAATTCCTTCCAACTCTATTCTGTTGCTTCCTCTCTAAATTTTAGGGAATTGTTTAATATGTTTCTGGATAAGGACCTTTTGAAAGATAAGCTGTATTATACCAGCTTTTCTTTTCTTTTTTTTCTTTTTGTAAATTTTATTTGAGTTTTCACAAAGAGAAAAAATAATACAAATAAAACATCTTTTTTGAAAGTAGCGTAATCCCGGTTTACATTTCTTCATACAGACACAAATTCAGGTTCATGCTCATTTTTGTATTCTATTCCATATCTTATGACTATTTTACATTTTCTGCATAGCTTCTCCCCTCTTTTAATTTTCTCAATTTTATTTTAATTATCTCATCTCAATTCAAATCATTGTATTTATATTTTTTGTCTGTCCTGTTTCAATTATCTATTATCTTTTCTCATTAAACAAAATTTCTCCTGTAGTTACTGATTGGAGTATGACGCCTTTATATCTTTTCCCTAAAGTTGTAACATTCAATATAATACATAACTTCCATTCGGATTCTGCTTGGTACATTCTTAAAATACACACTATATTCTTAAAAAAAGAAAAAATATATAAATGTATAATATAATTAAAACAACATTCCATTCCAATTCAATTCTATCATTAATATTAATATTCATTAAAGTCTTAACATCTTTAACTTTACTTCAATTAAATATCATACTTCTATGGGAACAATTATAAGCTTGCCATAGTTAATTCCCCCCCTTCACTTATATTTTATAAAACATTAACTCATTAAAATGTTCCCATTCCTTCCTAATTCAATTTTCTCATTTATTTTATTTCACTTATTTTATTCACAAACATTTCACTAAATTACACTAACTAGTTTATCCCTCATTTTAATCATACGTTGTTTCCAATTTTCTAAAGTTATTTCTATCACTAATATCTTATGTACCTTTACAGAATCCCTTTTTCAGGTAGATTTTCACCCATTATCTCTAAATAAGTCCTGTTTCTCTATATCTTGCTCCAGTCCTTTGTAACTTCTTTTCCTTTCCTTCTTCCCTCTCTTCTTCTCTCTCCCCTTTTTACCCCCTTGTTTCTCTTCCTCTATTTTTCTCTTCTGTATTCCCCTTTTCTGTTGCTTTCCAGTATTATACATATTTTTTGAATTATTTTTCTTTTCTTTGGTTGTTTTTTTAAGTCTTAAATTCTCCATTCTCTTTTCCCCCTTTCCTTTTTCTTCCCCACATAAAATTACTTGTTCATTAAAGATGGCTTCTTCTTTGTCCCAGTCTTCTTGTTTTGCAGTTGTTTCTTGTTGTTTCTCATAGTTCCAAATCTCCATTTCTAAGAATTGAAAAATGAAGCTAAAAGAACCCTTCCCTTCTTGTGCATCTTCTTTGTACTTTTTAACTTCCATTTTCAATTCATCCAGAAGTGGTGCCATTATATAAATTTTTAAACAACCACCCAATTGATTTTAGCCATTCAAATATAATAACCAAGAATCCAAAGATCACCAAATAATCCAAATACACGCAAGCTGTTTCTTTTTTGCTCTTTTGTTTTCACTTTCTCTTCCTGGGGTTACTATTTAGTTGCAAAGTTTCAGTTAAAATGTATCTTTTAGAAGTCTTGTTGAAGTTTTACTGTAGATTCTTTTTAATTCCAGGCAGTCTCCTCCCTCTTCCAGATCCTGCCCTTTTTCTTTTTCTCTCCCTTCCCACTTATGAAAAAGAAAAATTTTAATGTCCAGAAATCTGTATTATCCTTTTGGCATTTTGTTTTATTTTCAGCTTAATTGTCTATTGATGTCAAAGCGGATTTTTCTGGTTTCTTATTTAAGTCTCTTAGTTGTCAATATAGGGAAGGAGAGAGAAGAAGAAAAAAAGCCAAAGCTTTCCCTTTTCACTTTCCTTTGCTGCTTCCGACTCTTCCTTGGGAGTGTTGTTATTTTTTGTAAGTTTAAATTCCAGGGTACCTTTGTTGTTGCTTTTACAATTTAACCCAGTTAGCCAAAACTTTCACTTCTTATCTTCCTCCTGCTCATTTTTTTCCGGTCGAGTTCTCCTTTGTGGTGGCCATTTCTGAGCACCGCTCTTACCGCCTTCAGGAAAGGGAGTAATGGCCAGCTGAGGAGGAGAGATGCAGCTCTCCTCAACCCTGCTGGCAGTCTCCCCACCACCTCTATGGGGTGGCTTAGCCCCAAAACCAGCCGGCTTGGGGTGCTCCAGCAGCGAGCCCAGACAGCAACCATGCACGATCACGGATTTCTGTCTGTTGCCGAAGCCCTTCAAACTGGAAGTCCATTATACCAGATTTTCTACCCCAGATAAAAGAAACTCTAAGTTTAAGGCTTAACAATAAAAACTTCAATTTTTGGCAAACAGCAAAACAAATGGACTAAAATGCTGATTTTGGAAAGTTACAGGGCAAGATGGACTTTGAAAGATTGTTCTTTCATGTGGGATATTTATGTGGAGTCAATATTTCTAAAAGAATATAGTATTTCAAGTTTGCTATAAGAAACCTTCCCATGTAAAAGTTTTGCTGATTTGAAAATAAATAGATGATGAGAGGGGACTTGAAGACTGATTGAAGGAAACCAGGATCAAAAGACTGTAGATCCATTTATGTAATTGGAGCAACTCTATTTGCCTATAGAAGAAATAAGTATTCTTTGGGAACAAAAAAAATCCCTCTCAAATTACTTACAGGATTGTTTGATACTATAGCAGATAATATATAAGAGCAATGGATTTCATTGAATAAAACAGAGACTGGGAGATTGATTTGAACGTGGATTTGGATTTTTTTTAAAATGCAGGGTTACAAAAATGTTATGGAAAAAAGATGCTGAGGTTCTGGATATGGATTTTTAAATGCCAGTGAACTGGAAAAGTATGCCAAAATGGGTTTACAAATGAAACCAGACAATGTTTTCATAATTAAACGGGACATACAAATAATAAATCAAAAGAGTGATTTGGAAAGCCCTCTCATCTTAGATTTATAAAAGGAAGGTGTTAAACTAATCAAGCTGTTCCTGAGAAGAGAGAAAGAGACATTATTTAAGCTATTTCTGAAAGGAGACAAAATGATAAGAAATCAACTTCTGCGACATTATTGGATGGGATTAAAGATCAAGTATTTTAAAGGAAAGTAGAAGGTTTATAAAGTAGATTTGTCTGACCAAGAATAATATATATATATATATATATATATATATATATATATATATATATATATATATATATATATGTATGTATGTATGTATGTATGTATGTATGTATGTTGTGGTTTCCAGTAGATATTGACAAGATTTCCTTTGGAATATGACTGAATGATGAGGGTTTAGGGAATGGTTTATAAGTGGGGAGAGAACTTTTTATGTTTTAGAGAAAGTGATATGTTGCATTTAAAAAATTGATTAAGGCTAAAATATGTAGGTTACTATTCCTGATAACTCTTAATAGACTTTTGCTGATTGGGACTGGATTATGATTTCTTTAATAATTTGTTTATTGATAAGGGATGAGATATGGGATGAAAGATGTATTATTATTATAGTTGGTCACACAATCAACCTGATGTTTAGACTGGATTTGACATTTTTATCCACCTTTCAAATCCTTCTCAATGACCTGGGATAGGCAGATGTTGTTTGATGGTGTATTGTCACAAGATTTAAAAAGTGTGGTGAGTAAGGCTTGGAGGACTGAGCTAAAGAAAGGGTGAAAGAAGCTGGGAGAAGAAAGTGAGGTAGCCATCACTAAAGTAAAATAAACCCTAACCCTAAAGTAAAGCCAACCTGATCTAGTGCTTAAGATAGTGGCCTAGGAACCAGCAGGCTCTGAGTTCTAATTTCCCTTAGGGTGATTGTTGTAGGAAAAATAAATGTAAGGAGCAACTATTAGCTATCTTGAGCTGTTTATAAAAATAATATAGGTGGGATGTAAAGAAATAAATGAACTAGGATGGATTAATTAGGGTGCAAGTCACTACATATTCCTTGTCTTAATCCATGAAAATCTTTGAGGGGATTCTGGGGCATCTTGCATTTGAGTTGGGCATCTTTGCTGTAGAGTGATTGCAGCTATGTCTCTAATTATTTTTCTGGTCCTTTTCCAGGAGACTTTTGGTACTTTGTGTTGTCTTTGGTTTGGTTGTGTTATGTTCCTATGTTTTTGCTTTTAATTGTGTATGTGAGCTGGTGAGAGTTATTTATTTCTGAAATATATATGTGGCCTGACTTTCAGTGAATCAACATTTGTGTTGTCTTGTTTTCTCTTCAGATCTATTTGTATTACATTCCTGTGCTTTGGGGTTTTTTTTAATGGTGTGTGTTTATTTTCGTGATCCACCAAGAGTTTTTCTGATTATAGGGGGATATAAATTTGACTAATAACTAAGTAAATAATATTTTAGATCCAATTTAAAAAAATGGTAGGACAGGTATGCAACAGACCCAACTTTATCCTAACAAATACCAAAACTTGATAAAAGTATTTGAATGAGACACCAGTAGAAAACACTAGAGCTGAAGATTAGATTGGAGACAATTGTAGAAAATGCCAATGACAAACCACACCTGCATTATTACCCAGAATACTACATGGATGTAAACATGACATCCAGGAGTGCGATTCAACTGGTGTAACAACTAGTTTGGTAAGCCCGCACTTTGCATGTGCACAGAGCTTTTGCTACTGACCTTCTCCAGCTATCTGTGTGTGTTAAATAGCTACACATGGCAATCCGCTGTGTCGCAAAATCAGTTGACCTTGAAAACCAGGATATAAAGCACAGACTACTGGGTGGGTGGGCCCAACAGATGATCGTTGGAGTTACCGGTTTGCCCAAACCAGGCCAAACCGGTAGAATTCCACCCCTGATGACATCACAGAAGTCAATTTCAACTCATATGAGATTTTATTTGAAAAGGTAGGTGAAAATAAATATAACAACTTTTTTTTGCATGTGGCATTTTGTAGGACTGCCTTCTAGCAATTTGCTGTGGTACTTATAGAAGAAAACATTGAATTGTGGGGTCTTTGGTGCTTTTTGGTGGTCTTTTTGCACATTGGAAGTGGTAATGAAATCAGGGCTAGAGGGGAATGGAATTTGCTCTTATTTTTACATACTAGTGGCTTGCCCTGTCAGTGTTGGTGGGAGTGACTGATGATGTTACCTAATTTGGTAATGAAACATCTTTGAGAAAATTACCAAGCTCAGAGACCACCAAGGTTCCCCACAATTACATGTGGATTTAACAGTTGGAATTATTATGCAAACTAAAGTAAGCTTTCCCCCATTGGTCCCTATGTGATTACTTTTCCTGATAACAAATATTTGAAATTGTTTGAGATTAGAGTTCTGTTTCTGCTTTTCAAACCCAATCTTTACCCCTTCCAGCTGGATTTGCAATTGTGGCAGAAAAGAAGTAGCAGCTGGAAGGAGATCTGACTGAACAGCTCTGAAAGAACATGAATGCTCTGTAAAGTGAAGAGGGGGTATTTTTGGAAGGTGTCTTCCCATGCCAAATGTGCTAATTCTGAAATGAATATTAGTGAGGATATTCAGCAGAGTCCTAATAATATGTTTTCATTCATAGTCGAAGACATTGGCCAATTCCTAATGATTCATGATTGGTTGAAAAGAGGAACTAAATAACCATTACAGAAAGCCAAATGGATCAAATCTTTCAGCCACCTGCAGATATCATCCTGTGGAGGAAGAAACTTGGTAATCTGATATATTTATTAACTGGCACCACTGTTAGATTTTCCTGGCAACTGCTTTTTTATTGCAGTTCAGGAGAAAAACAAGCATGCAGAGGAGTTAAACAGAAGGTTGTTCTTTCCCTTAAAAATCAGCCTTTTATTGGTGTATTACCACCACAATCAAAAGGAACTGAGGAACATGTCTTCATACATACTTTGAGTCAAATGGACCATTCATTCATCATCACAAGCTACAGTATGTGATTATAATTAGGGATAAACTTTGAAGTTGCATTTTTTAAATTCAAAAATAAGAATAGGGGACAAATTCATTGTCTCCTTATCTGAATGTGAATTTACCCATTTCACATTCCCTGAACCAACATTCAGCACCTGCTTCCACCTTTAAAAAAAGTATTTTAAAGAATATATGCATACAAGTATATACATTCGAAGAAACTGCATGAATATTTAACTTAGAGAAAACTGTTGTCCAAAATGTATATTAGGAAAAAATATATTTAAAAAATCATATGCAGTGGAGCCTCGAGTCACGACCATAATCTGTTCCAGGATTTTGGCCGCAACCCGATTTGGTTGTGACTGGAAGCACAGCCATCTGCACATGCGCAGACAAAAAAAAAAAAAAAAAATGATGCCAAAAGGGAAACCAGCACAGAAAGGGAATCTTTCTGCACTGATTTTATTGACCACCTGATTTTTGAATTGTGACCCGATTCAAAAATTGGCTGGACTTTTTTTTCACCACCCGATTTGGTCACAAACAGAAGCGTTTGTGATCTGAGGTTCCACTGTATTGGAAAATGCATCAAAAAACATGTACAATGGTATCCTGATACTCAATTGCTTTGAAACTCATCAAATTTTGAACTCAACACATCTTGATGCAAAAATATTGTCCCAGTGCTCATTGTTTGTTTGGTACTCAATGCACATGCTAGAACCTGTTGGTGTTGGCTGCTTCATGACTCACCACAACTCAGATATAAAGTAGGAGATATAAGAAACATGGCCAAGATCCATAAAGAACTCAAATGCCTATACACAAATGATCAAAGTTCAAGGAACAAACAAAGTGAACTTGAAATACCAGTACATGCAGGTAAATATGATATACTTACCATTACTGAGACATGGTGGAATGAAAATCATGACTGAAACGTACTGATGGAATGATACAAACTATTCAAAAGAAACAGACCTAACAAAAGGAGAAGTGGAGTTGCATTATATATAAAAGATCACAACATCTCTATAGAAATCCACAAAACCAAGGATGAAATCCTCCTAGAATCCATTTGGTTCAATATAAATGGGAAAAAGAATGACATTGCTTTGAAAACAAACAAGACAAACAAAACTTTAAAACATCAACTCTCTTATGTACATACAGTGTGTCGGTTGGTTCATCAGTTTTGTGCATTCATTTTGTAGTCTCAATTACAGTTATGCCACATAACAATTCATATTGTCAATCCAAACTTATATATCCTAATATCGCTATTAAAAAGAACATTTGACTATACTTTTAATCATTCGTGCTTTATGAGATAACAATACTTTAAATAGTTTATTCTATAACAAATCACATAATCATACCAAATCTATCCTAGAAACACTTTATAAATATAATATCAAATAACAAAAATGAAAGAAAAAATAAAGATACTGTTCTGTCCCTAATTAGCATTCTTGAGATCCCTGCGCTTTGATTGGCCAAAGCGCGGGGCACTCTGATTGGTCAGGCGAGCCGCGCCGATTGGCTCGCTAAGAATCTCCCACGATTGGTCCATTCGAATCGTGGGAGATTCAAAGCGGTGCCATTGGCCGCGACCGCCGCGGCTAAAGGAATAAAAGCCGCGAGCTTTTTCCTTTGCCGCAGTTCGGTTCCAACTTTAAATAAAAGAGCATGATTTGAAGTCACCGACTCCTGGCATCATTTCGCGGACACAACACTGGCGACGAAGGTGGGATCCAGACCCTGAACCGAACCACGTGTCCAACGGAAGCCAGACGAACCACCACGATGGCGAAAATCGCACCCCCCGCACCCTTCAACCCCGCCACCGAGGACTGGGAATTGTACTCCGACAGATTCCGCATGTTCCTCGAGTGCAGCGACCTGAAGGATGCCACCGGCCCCATGAAGCGTGCCGTCTCCCTGACCCACTGCGGGACCGAGGTATTCAAGATGGCCAAGGCACTTGCCAAACCCGCCGATGCGACCGCGATGGACTGGGACATCCTCGAGCCAATACTTCGGTGGCACTACGCTCCAGAGATACCCATCCTGATCCAACGCAACGAATTCTACCGTCAGGACCAACGGTCGGGTGAGAGCTTCAGCGACTTCGTCGCCGAGCTACGGTGCCTAGGAGGGCTCTGCGAATTCGACAACCTGAACGACGCCCTGCGAGACAGAATCTTGCTCGGTTTGTGGGACCCCATCCTCCAGAGCTGGCTGATGGCCAAGGACAACATCAGCCTAGCAGACACCCTCACAGCAGCCGCAGCCACCGAAACAACCCGAACATCCGCCGACCACATGCGCAGACCGAACACTGGGGACCTCAGTGGAAACAACAACCCTGCGAGGTCGACCGAGGCCCAACCTGAGACGACCACCCACTTGGTGCCTACCATCCAAAGGAGGAACCTAGACAGCCAGAGACTCATTGTAAAGGACTACCAGGGAAACCGCATCCCGGTAGTCGGAACCAAACACTTCAACATCACATATAAAGGGCACACCGAAAGGCTTCCCCTGACAATCGTCGACCGCGACTGCCCAAGCCTACTGGGACTGCAATGGTTCGCCCCGCTCGGCATCACAGTCACGGGAGTCGACCACATCACCGACGACATCTGGGAGCAGCAACTGGCCCGGGAATTCCAAGAGGTCTTCGACGGAAACCTAGGCAACTACCGAGGGCCCCTTATATCATTCAACCTAGACCCAAACGTCCCCCCAAAATGCCTGAAACCAAGGTGGGTGCCATTCGCACTTAAACCCAAGATAGACGAGCAAATTGACAAGCTCGTCAAGCAAGGGGTCCTACAGCCAATAGACCACGCTCGGTGGGAGACCCCCATAGTCACCCCAATCAAGCCCGATGGGTCGGTGAGGATCTGTGGGGACTATAAGGCCACCCTAAATGGCACGCTAAAACAAAGCGCCTACCCCGTCCCAGTAGTGCAACACCTACTGAACTCACTGGGAGGGGGCAAGGTTTTTGCCAAGCTCGACCTCGCCCAGGCATACCAACAGTTGCCAGTCAACAAGCAAACGGCAGAAGCGCAAACAATAGTCACCCACCGGGGAGCATTTAAATGCAACCGACTCCAATTCGGAGTCAGCGTGGCACCGGGAATATTCCAAAGCCTAATGGAAAGACTACTGCAAGGCATCAAGGGGGTGGTACCTTACTTCGACGACGTCCTAGTGTCGGCAACCAACCAAGCCGAACTAGAGGGTCGCCTAAGGGAGGTCCTAACCAAATTCAAAGAGATCGGGCTCAAAGTCAAGAGGGAGAAATGCCAATTATACACGGAACGGGTAGAATTCCTAGGATACCTCCTAGACCGTCATGGCATTCACCCCACAAACCAAAAAATCAAGGCCATCAAAGAAGCCCCCACACCCAAGTCGAAGACGGAACTAGAGGCATTCCTGGGGCTACTTAACTTTTACAATGTGTTCCTGCCCCAAAAGGCGACGGTGGCGGAGCCCTTGCAAAGGCTCCTGGACAAGGCGGCGACCTGGACTTGGGGGAAACGCGAGCAAGCTGCCTTCCAAAGAACAAAGGACCCCCTCACTTCGGACGCCGTCCTTATACAGTATAACGAGACCCTACCTCTGGCCGTCACATGCGACGCATCACCTTTCGGCGTCGGAGCTGTCCTCAGCCATACCCTCCCCGACGGAAAAGAAGCGCCCATCGCGTTCTTTTCAAGGACCCTCACCAAACCGGAGCGGAACTATAGCCAGCTGGACAAAGAGGCTCTGGCTATCGTTGCCGCCGTAAAACGATTCCACGAGTATCTCTACGGCTGGACATTCACAATCATAACCGACCATAAGCCGCTGCTGGGAATCCTTGCAGGAAACCGGGCCACCCCAAACATTCTGTCTCCCCGAATGACAAGGTGGTCCGAGTTCCTGGCAGCCTACAACTACAGACTCATACACAAACCGGGTAAGACGATCTCCCATGCAGACGCCTTAAGCCGCTCGCCGCTCGCCGCTACCGGAACCTGACACCGACCCAGCACCCACGACGACCACCCTCAGCATAGAGACTCTACCCAACCTGCCCATAACCGCGTCAGACATTGCCCGAGAGACTTATAAAGACAAACGTCTGGCGCGGGTGTTGCATTGGGTAGAGAAAGGGTGGCTGGAAAGGGACAACGACGAGTCCGTCAAAACATTCCGAAACCGCCAAACGGAACTCTCATTATTAAAAGGGTGCATACTATGGGGGGATAGGGTGGTCATTCCAGAAAAGCTACAAGGGAAGGTTCTGGAACTGCTACACGAGGGGCACCCTGGCATCGTTAGGACTAAAGCCCTGGCCAGAAGTTACGCTTGGTGGCCAGGGATGGACAAACAAATTGAGACCTGGGTAGCAAGGTGCCAACGAACCTAGGAAACTAGACCAAGCCCACCCACAGCACCCGTCCTAGAGTGGGAAACCCCAAGGGGACCTTGGTCTAGGATTCACATAGACTTTGCCGGGCCCACAAAAGGACACACCTTCCTTATAACAGTAGACGCTTACTCCAACTGACTGGAGGTAAGCAACATGAAGACAACAACCATGGAGGCCGTGATCAAGGAACTCTGCAAACTCTTTGCAACGCACGGCCTCCCAGACGTCGTCGTTTCCGACAACAGGCCCCAATTCACCTCACTGGAATTCGAAAAATTCCTAGCGGAAAGGGGCATCCGCCACGCGCTGACAGCACCGGCACACCCGGCGGCTAACGGTAGGGCGGAACGGATGGTGCAATTCACTAAGAAGACCATCTGGAAAATAGACCACGGGGAGATCCAGGAGAAAATAAACAAACTACTCTTCACCCAACACATAACCCCAAATACCACAACGAATAAGAGTCCAGCCGAACTATTAATGGGGAGGAAATTAAGGTCCCCACTCGACAGGTTACACCCCACGTATAACCCGGAGAAGCCCCCAGACTCAAACAGCAAACACCGAACCTTCGCACCTGGCGACCCCGTATACGCAAGAAACCTGACGGGAAACCCACTATGGATACCGGCCGTCATCACACAAATAACAGGCCCACACTCGTACCGGCTACAAACAGCAGACGGACGAGCCTGGAAACGCCACATCGACCAATTAAGGTCGAGGACTGCCAACCAAGAGACCACCGACGCACAAACAGGCGAAACCAACCCCCACAACACAAACCAAGGGGGGAGGGAATACTCAGGGGACCAAAACCAAAGAAGAATAAACCAGCCATACTTACCGGAAAGCAGCCATCATGACCCCTCACCAGGAAGAGACATCCAGGCCAGCTCGACCGACCCGGAAAGACCGAGCAGGAGCGGCGAAACCCGTAGCTCAACCAACCCGGGAAGCCCAGGAGGGAGCTACGGAGAGCGGCCCGGCCCGACCGACCAGCCGGTTCCCACTACGGCATCAGGAGCAGCAGAGATCCCGACCGAACCGGCTGGGATCCAACCTACGACTGAGCTGCGCAGGTCCAGTAGGCTCAGACGGAGCCCCGCCTACCTACGTGACTATGCAACGTGAGGACTGAACCAAGAGGGGAGGGGTGTTCTGTCCCTAATTAGCATTCTTGAGATCCCCGCGCTTTGATTGGCCAAAGCGCGGGGCACTCTGATTGGTCAGGCGAGCCGCGCCGATTGGCTCGCTAAGAATCTCCCACGATTGGTCCATTCGAATCGCGGGAGATTAAAAGTGGTGCCATTGGCCGCGGCCACCGTGGCTAAAGGAATAAAAGCCGCGAGCTTTTTCCTTTGCCGCAGTTCAGTTCCAACTTTAAATAAAAGAGCATGATTTGAAGTCACCGACTCCTGGCATCATTTCGCGGACACAACAGATACCTTGCTATCTAACATTCTAAATATTCTATTATCGTATTTTGTCATCTAGCCATTGATAAAAAAGACCCCAAATTTCATAAAATTGTTTATCCTCTTGCTCTCTAATTTCAAATGTCAATCTACTCTTCTCAGCACATTCCAATATTTTCTTAATAATTTCTTCCTGTGATGGTATTTTCTCATTCTTCCAGTTTTTAGCAAATACAATTTTCGCCGCTGTTAATACATTTATAATCAGATATTTCAAGTCTTTAATGTATGTGTCTGGTAAGATTCCCAATAAAAAAAACTCCGGTTTCAAATCTATACATTTCTTTGTCATTTTTTCCAACCACATGCGAATTTTAGTCCAATATTTTTAGCATCCTCACAGGTCCACCACATATGGTAATATGAGCCAGGTATCTTATGACATTTCCAGCATTTTTCAGATTTGTTCTTAAACATTCTTGCTATTCTTGTCGGGGGAAAGTGCCACCTGTAAAACAACTTATACAAATTTTCTTTATATGCTGTTGACATTGTCATTTTATAATTTTGAGACCACAATTTTTGCCATTTCTCTAAATCAATCCCATATCCAAAATTCTTCCCCCAAACAATCATAGTTTCTTTAACTTGTTCTTCCTCTAATTTAATTCCCAGTAAATAACCATATAATTTTTTAATCACCTTCTCATCAGTACCCATCAAGATCAAGATCAGTCTGTTTATCATAAAATCCCTCTGTTTTAGAATCTTCATCATACCTTGAATGTATTTGCGCATATGAAAACCAATTCATCTTTATACCTTGTTCCTCTAAATTTTGTATCGATTTAAGTTCACCCTTTTCATCCAATAATTCCCCATATCTAACTGTTTGTTCCTTCTTATAAATTATCAGATAGGAAAATGCTTCAATAGTCGATAACCAAACTGGAATAACATTGTCTTTTTATCTTCTCCCAGTTTAACCAGAAAGACTCCCGCATATAATGTCTTCTAAAATAACCCTGTGTTTTAGTTCCCTTATACCATAAAAAAGCATGCCAACCCAACAGCAAATCATGACCTTCTAGTGTCAACAATCTAGTCTTTCTTAATGTTATCCATTCCTTAACCCACATTAAACTTGTAGCTTAATAGTACAATTCCCAATTAGGCAGGCCAAAACCTCCTCTAATTCTAGCATCTTGCAAAAGCTTTAGCTTTATTCTTGCTTTCTTACCTTGCCATATAAACTTCAACATAATTTTATTTAAATCTTCAAAATAGTCTTTTCCGAGCATAATTGGTATTGTTTGAAACAGAAACAGGATTCTAGGTAAAATATTCATCTTAATTGTTGAAATTCTCCCTATTAATGACAATTGCAAGTTTTCCCATTTCTTCAAGTCTGTAGCTATTTGTTGTTTAAGTTTAATATAATTATTCTTTTTTAATGTGCTACATCTTGCTGTCAAGTATATCCCCAGATACTTGACCTTATTCGTAACTTGGATTTTCAACAGGTCTGCCAGTTCTTCTCTTTGTCTCAATAGCATGTTCTTTGTCAAAATCTTTGTTTTGTCTTTATTTATTTTCAAACCAGCCACCTCATCATATATTTCTATCTTTTCCAATAACTTTGGAGCTGTTTCTAATGGGTCTTCCAAAATAAAGGCTAAGTCATCAGCAAAGGCTTGCAGTTTGAATTCTTCCTTTTTAATTTTCATTCCTTTTATGCTTTTATCATTTCTAATATTTCTATTCAACACTTCCAAAGTCAATACAAATAGCAAAGGAGATAGGGGACATCCTTGTCTTGTGCCTTTTCTTATATTGATAAAGTCTGTAAGTTCTCCCTCCATCATTACCTTTGCTGTCTGTTTATTGTATATGGCTTCTATTGCTTGGATAAATTTTCTGGCAAAACCCATCTGTTTCAATAGTAATAGCATAAATCTCCAGTTCATGTTGTCAAATGCCTTTTGAGCATCTAGGAATCTCAAAGCCATTTGCTTTTCAGGATGTGCCTCATAGTATTCCAAAGTGTCCAAGATTACTCTCATGTTGTCTCTAATTTGTCTCTTTGGCAGAAATCCATTTTGATCTGGGTGAATGAAATTATTTAAGTATTTTTTAAGTCTAAGAATGACATTGCTATAGGCATATACTACAGGCCACGCAACCAAGCAGAAGAAATAGATGAACTTTTTGCTAAACAACTAACAAATGTACGCAGGAAATATACCACAGTAGTAATGAGAGACTTCAATTACCCAGATAATAAACTGGGAGACAAACTCTGCAGCAAGTGGCAGATCAAACGGATTCCTAAGCAACCTAGCGGAGAACTTTGTCATCCAAAAGGTAGAGGAGGGGACTAAAGGAAAAGTTATACTAGACCTAATTCTTACTAATAGAAAAGTTGTGATAGAGGGAGTTGAAATTGATAGAATCTTGGGCAAGAGTGACCATGTCATATTGGAATTTAATATAATACAAACACAAGCAATAGAATATAATATAGCCAATGATTTAAAGGAGCTAATTTTAACAAACTCGGAGAAAGACTAAGAAAAATTATATGGATGAAAATCTTAAAGGGGAAAAACAACTCAAGAAGTGTGGGAAACTCTGAAAAATGTGATCATAAAAGCCAAGTTCAACACCACTGAAAAAGAAAAACAAGAAATCCAAGAAGAAATCAGCATGGTTTCACAAAGATCTCTTTGATAAACTGAAATACAAAAAGGACAAGTATAAAAAATGCAAAGAGGGACACATAACTAAGGCAGAATACCAGCAAATAGCCTGAATCTGCAAAAATGAAATTAAGAAAGCTAAGGCTCAGAATGAACAAAGTAAATGGTCCAGAGGCAACTCTAGCCACTCTGGAAGTCAATGAACAAAGCGAGAAATTCCAACTTAAACAAGAAGACTACACCAAAATAAAACACAGCAGGCAGCAAACAGCTTCTTTTTAAAAATGACCTCATATATAAATATAAAAAAGAAAATTGATACAAGATGAAGTCAGGAAAGCAAAGGCTCAGAATGAATGAAGACTTGCAACAAAAGTCAAGGGTAATTTAAAATTTTTCTTCCAACATACAAATAACAAGAAAAAAGTCAAAGAAACAGTGGGTTCACTTAAGAGAGAAGATGGTAAGGAAATAACAGGTAGTAGAAAGAAAGCAGAGCTGCTTAACTCATTCTTTGCATCAGTCTTAACACAAAAAGAAATTATAGCCCAACCTGTTAGGTATGTAAGTCACCCAACAGCTATTTGGTTTGGAAATATATAAACCAGGATAGACACTTTAATACTGTCTCTTTAAGAGAATGCAAAAACTGCAATTGGGTATGGTTCCGCAAATGGCCATAAGATGGAGCCAGAAACCTGGATTGTTTACACTCAGGAAGTCTCAGTCTAGAGTCTCAGTGGAGTGAGTCTCTGTTTCCTTCTGTTGGAAAGAGTTGCCGTTCCTCCATTTTTCTGCTAATGACTGTTACTGATCATTGATGTAAGTCTGTTACTGAACTGTTTTTTGATACTGGACTTTGATATTCAGATTATCCCTGAATTGAACACTGACTGCTTTAAATGTGAATGACTTGGACTGCTTGTTTGGACTGTGCTTAAACGTTTATTGAAAGTAAAAAACCTACATTAACTGTACAGTGTATCTGTGTGCTGCATGTGTATTATTCAAACACTTCTCTCACTACGTCTCCCTTTATGCGCTCATTCTCCTAATGGATTCCCCATTGATCCTCCTAATGGATACCTCAACACAACCACAAGGTGCTTTTTTTTTTTTTTTTTCAAGAAGCAACTGGACTTTCTGGTTTTTCTTTGAAGATATTTCACTTGTCTACCAAGAAGCTTCTTCAGTTCAGACTGGATGGTGGGGAATGGAAGTATTTATACTCCTTGCAGACAGTTGGACATTTGCATTCTTTTAGTGGGTCGTTAAGGTCACCTGGAGGTTTATCTGTGTCATCAGGGTCACCTGAGTGTTGCAATTTGGTGTGGAGCCTTCTTGGAACTGTTGAAAGGACTGTTTTATAGACTGAAGATAGATAATGTCGTATCCCTCCCTCTCTATTGAGAGAATGTCAGTTTTGACATAGATGGCCTCTTTTTTTTTTTTTTTTTAAACAAATTTTATTAATTTTACAGAAAACACAATACACAATCCAGGCATAACAACTTGAAAAGTCTTCTCTAAAAGAAAAATTAATAATAATTAAAGAAGAAAGCCAATAGAACATATAAAATAATTTCAAATTGTAATATCAATATTTACATTATCTATTTAACTTTATATCTTATCCAGACTTCTCCTTTTATCCAAATTATATAATAAAATTTTATTGCCTTTCATAAACATACAAAACACAAAACATAAACAAAACTAAAAGATCTTTTCTGAAGGCTGTCTGATCCCAGGTTAAAACTCTTCACACAGACACAAATTCAAACATCATATTCACTTTATATATCCTTCCATATCTTATTATCATTTTCTTTTCTTTTTTTTTATAAACCAATTTTATCAATTTTATAAAAACAGTGCACAAAGAATCAAGGCATAACAGCTTATAAATTCTTTTCTAAGAAAAAATAATAAAAGAAGAAAACCAATAGAACATAATGATTCCAAATTATAGTATCAATACTTTATCTATTTAACTTCATATCTTATCCCAGCTTCTCCTTTTCATCCAAATTATTTCTTGTTAATTAAAATTTTATTGCCTTTTATCAATATACAAAACCCAAAAAAACATAACAAAACCTTTATATATCCTTCCATATCTTATAACCATTTTCAATAACATTCTTTGTCTGTTCTATTTCCAACTATCCATTCATCTTTTTTCTTTTACTATACTTCTCCTATACACTAATTGGAGTGACGTCTTTAACTCATTACCCTAACTTAAAAGTACTTCATATAACACTTAATTTATCTTGGGATTCTGTTTAATAGATTCTAAAATTACACAATGAATTTTATACTCTACATGCACATATAAAAACACAATCTTATGTACCCTCCAGAATCCCTCTTTTATCCTTAATTAAATTCATCCATTGTCTCTGAATAAACTTTTTTTCTTTAGATCTTGCTTCCCACCATTGAGGCTTCTCCTCCCCTCCTTTCTCTCTTGCTTATTCTTCTCCTTGCCCTTTTTACCCCTTTGTCTCTCCTCCTCCCTTTTCTTACTCCCTTTCCTTTGCTTTCTAACCTTGCATCCACCTTTTCTCTCATTTTTCTCTTTTTTGGTTGTTTTTTCAATTCTTAAAATCCCCTTTTTCTTATCCTTGAGGTTTCCGGTTCCGCGTGGCTTCGGTAGCAGCAGGAATTCATGACCGCTCGTGATTCCTGCTGCGCTTGCCACCGAGGTACCCCCGATCCAAACGGGTCAGGGGGATATGGCTGCCCTGTAGGGACAGCCGAAGAGAGAGGGGAGCTGGACAGGAGGTTGGGGGTGCTGCAGACCCCCTCCTCATCTGGAAAAACCCCTTTTTCCCAAGGTGGTGGAGCAGCAGTCAGCAATGGCCGCCACGAAGAAGCCAGCAACCGGGTAAGATTGTGCTGGAGGAAGCAAGAAGAGTGAAAGTGCTGCTGAGCCAGGTCAATCAACATCTTTCAAATTTGTTGGAACTGAGCTGTCTGAATTGCTGGAGGATACATTGTATCCCTAAGAAGATTGAAAGTGGCGGAGAAGCTGTTAAAGGGAACTTTTTTTTTTTCTTCACTCTCCCACCCCATGGAAACAGCAGATTTGAAATATGTCCGGGCATTGAAGGTGAATTATTCTGAAAGTTGAAGCTAAGGGACAAAAGGGTTCCTGGACATTGAAAAACTTAAGAAATTGGAAAACCCTTATTAGAGGTATGGATTTCTGATTATTTAAAATTGATGTTGCAAGTGGGAAGGGAGAGGGGAAAAAATTGGAGCAGAAGCTGAAAAAGGAGGAGATTGCCTAGAATCCCAAAGAAAGGTATATGGTAATTGGACCTCTTTGATTAAACATTAACCCCAGAAAGAGAAAGAGAAGAAGGAAGAAAAGTATTAATTTTTGGAACTTTTTTTTGAATTATTTTTGATTAAAAATACTTGTGGTTGTTTTGGGAAAAGTTTCTCCTTTCATGATGGCATTGCTTGTGGATGAACTAAAGACTGAATATCAAAAATATAAAAAGGAAGATACTTTGGGCACTTTGTTTCAATTTTTAGAAATGGCGTTATGTACTTATGAAAAGTTGACTACGCAGCAGAATGAGTGGGACAAAGAAGAAGAGGAAGAAGAAGCCATCTTTGATGAACAATGGGTTCTTTCCGGGGAGGAGGAGAAAAAAGATAGATGGCTCTTTAAGCCCTCTTTCAAACCAGTGATCCTCTCTCTCCTAAATATGGACTTTGTGGTCTTCAAAAAAGTGGCCTGTGTCTTTTAAATGCAGATGGACTGCTGAATCTAGTCCTGATGTGTTTGTTCTCCTATGTTGTGCCATGTGTTTATGAAGTGGCTATTTCATTTCCCCAATGTACAGATCTGGACATAGCTCACTGCATTGTACTGCACATACCACATTGCTCAGTTTGTGACTGGGTGTTTTATCCTTGGAGTGGACAAGCTTCTGCTTTAGTCTATTCTTGAGTTTGAAGTATGCACTGTTATGTTGGCTGAAAATCCTCCTGAGCTTTTCCAATATGCCTGCAACATAAGAAATGACAACGTTGCTTCGTTTATTGTTCTCATTATTGCCTGGAGCTCCCATAGAGTCTTTTTTGAGATTTGATGAAGGCCCACTTGGGATAGTCACACAATGGTACTAATGGTAGTACCATTAAGGATGACTTGTTGTGTATGGTTTGTTAGCCAATCCATCTGCCTACCATCCAACCTCTCTACTAGTAAAGACGGGAAAGAAAAAGAATGAAAACATATCAAGGAAGCCTTCAGAATATGTGGCTATCCCAAGTGGGCCTTCATCAAATCTCAAAAAAGACCCTGCCAGAGCTCCTCCATAATAGAGAACAAAGAGAATAATAAATGAAGCTATGTTGTCATTCCATACATTGCAGACATATCGGAAAAGCTCAGCTCTATTCTGATTGATTGATTTGTTTGGTACTCATCATTTTTGGTATTCATCATGCCTCCCAGAACCAATTAATGATGAGCACCAAGATACCACTGTATAGATGAAAAAATATCAAACAAAAATGTAAGCATGAAGTACTACATAATTGGAAAAAAGTGCATGCATTGTAACTCATATTTGTTTTTAAAAAATAATAAATTGTTATTAAAAGGATGAATAACTAAAAAGAAATAATTGAATGAACCCAAATTTGCCTTTTCCAAACAATGAGCAGACTACATCCCTTTTAAATGAGGATAATTTGTTAGTAGTACTCTGGTTATTATTTTTAGAATCCAATATTCCCATAACAATTCTCCGGCAATTTCAGGGCTGCCACAGTTTGATCTAAGATTATTTAGATCAAATTGGACCACATGCCCATAATTTATCAATCAGCCTTCCATTCAAGAGAGATTTTATTTATGGTCTTTCACTGTAGGAATGAGTGAACTCAATGAATATTCTCTACAATCTTAGTTATGGCTGTCCTTTCCAAGGAAAACAGCAAAGCATCTGAGGAAGTAGGCCATTAATTCATCCAAGAAAATGTATTCAGGAAAATGTGACATTGAAAGAAGCAACTGGAAACCTCAATAAATAACAAAACTAACTTATATAAGGACCAGTTAGCATATACAATGTGTACTAAACTCAGTCATCAATTAGATGATTCCAAGGTCCTCTTTACTTATAAAAGAGCTGTAACAGGAAGCCAGTGGAATCCAGTACTATAAACAGGGTCGAGTTGCTCACATTCTGAGAAGTAACAATCTAATGTAGCATTTCGTGTACTATTTTACGCTTAATATAGCAACTGAAATGTGGGCTATTGTCTGGGCTAATCTCTGGTGACCCACACTTTTTTTCCCCAGTTTTGATTGCTATTAGGTTGTAAATTTTTACTTCCAGTTTTTCATTTCACATAATCTGGATGAATATTTTCAGTTCTTAAATATTAACATGAGGGCAAGCTGACCTTAGGAATAAAATATGATCTAAATATTTTAAAATAGAAAACAGATATGACTCCTGTACTGTTTAGTTCAGATAGTCATCAGTTATTCACAGTAAAGTTTGGGAAACTTTTCACAAATAACATTACTGACATGTTGTGTCATATGCAAAGTTATTTAGGAATTTATCACAGAATTACCTAGTGAATAACCTTTTTTTACAAAGGTATTTTTTAAGCAACCGTTTGAAGTTATGATGATGAAAAAGTGACTTTATGACTAACTCGCGTAGTGGCAAAAGTTCCATTCCCAACTGTGGTCATAAATCAAGGACTACCTGTCTAAAATATTTTTTTTATGATGGTGTATATGACCATGGGCCAAAGTTGGAGCTTTGAACAAAATTCTACTTTGACCCACCCTGATTCCCTACCCAATGCCATCAAAGAATGCTTGTCAGACTTAAGTGAGAAATCTAGTACATATGTATTTATACTTAGAAAAGGAAAAAAATTAACTTTCCCATTTGGTTAATTATTTTAGGCCATTTTCACTCCTACTTGGCAGTTATAATCAAACAGAAATCAGAAAATCCTTATCCCATTGGAGACATCTTTTCTGAAAGAATATGTTTCTAATTTGTTCTGTATGCAACAGGGAGCTGTTGTTGTCTTGTGATCTCCAGAGATCATAAGTTTCTATGCATGCAATTGTTATTCAAGCACATACTGTTGATCCAAATGTTTCCTTTGTAAACGGCTTAATTTTGCAGAACTGGGGAATTTTATTCTATACTGTGTCTGTGGTACCAGTCTTGCTATAGAAATCACAGAAGCCAAATAGCAATGCTGGTCTTCTTTTCAAGGATACTAAGCAGTGGTGGGATTCAATTTTTTTTTTTTTACTACCAGTTTTGTGGGTGTGGTTTGGTGGGCGTGGCAGGGGAAGGATATTGCAAAATTTCCAGTCAGAGGTGGGATTTTCTGATTCTCCAAACTACTCAAAATATCCACTACCGGTCAAAACCTGCTGAATACCACCTCTAATACCAAGGCCAAAAAAGTCTTTAGCTCTATCATTCACATATCAGAAACAATTATCTCCTATGCCCATCTATTCAGAGTTTTTGGTCTCTTTGTCAAGCTGCAATGCAAATCTGATAATTTGCTCCAGGAAAGAAGGAAGGAAAGAAGGAAGGAAGGAAGGAAGGAAGGAAGGAAGGAAGGAAGGAAGGAAGGAAGGAAGGAGGGAGGGAGGGAGGGAGGGAGAATGTGTGTGTGTCTGTGTATGTGTGTGTGTGTGTGTGTGTGTATATATATATATATATATAAAAGTGTCACACTCTTTGTTGAGTAGGCACTCGAAAGAAGGCTCGGGAGTCAGTGACTAGTTTTCAGCTCTTTATTAGTCCCGAGATCGACTCGGTTCATGAAGGATCAGTGGCGGCTTATATGGAGTTGGCCGCGCCGGCCGTGGCCAATGACACCGCTTCAAATCTCCCACGATCAGTGTCCACCAATCGCGGGGGATTCGCAGGGGACCAATGAGTGCAGCTCGCTCGGCCAATCCAATTGCCACGCGCCCTGGCCAATCATTTATTTTACAAGAATGCAAATGTACAATACAGAACACCCCTCCCCTCTTGGTATGATCCTACGTGACGTAGTCCCGTAAGTAGGCAGGGCTCTGCACTTGCCTGCTGGACCTGTGCAGGTTAGTTGATGCCTGGTCTTCGAGCAGTTCGGTCGGGTTCTGTGCTGCTCTCCACCTCATTGATGGAACCGCCTGGAAGGGTGAGCCGGGCCTTTCGTGGTCGCTTCCTCCCAGTCTACCCAGGCTTGTCGAGCTGCTGGCTTTGCCGCTCCTGCCTGGTTCTTCCGGGTTGGTTGAGCTGGCCTGGCTATTTCTTCTCGGCGAGGCTTTGAGCTGGTTGTCTATTTCTGCTTCGGTTGGTGAGTATTCTTGGTTTTTTTCTTGTTGGGATTGGTTTCTGGGGCTTTCTCTCCCCTCTTGGTTGGTGCTTGGGTGGTCTTTCTTCCTTTCTGGGGTTATGTTTCTGTCTGCTTGCGTGTCGGTTGTTTCCCATGGCTGCTCTCGATCTTATTTGATCGATGTGTCATTTCCATGTTCGTCCATCGACTGTTTGTAGCCAGTACAAGTGGGGACATGTCACCTGGGTTATCATTGCTGGTATCCAGAGGGGGTCCCCTCTGAGGTTTTTCGCGTATACCGCGTCTCCTGGTGCGAACGTTCGGTACCTGCTCGATGAGTCGGTGGATTTTTCGCGATTGTATGTGGGGTGCAGCCTATCTAAGGGGTATCTTAGTTTCCTCCCCATTAGTAGCTCTGCGGGGCTCTTGTTGGTCATTGTGTTTGGTGTTATGTGTTTATTTAAAAAGTAGTTTATTTATTTTCTCTTGCATGTCCCTGGTTTCAATTTTCTGGATTGTTTTTTTTTGGTAAATTGGACCATTCATTCCGCCCTACTGTTCGCTGCTGGATGTGCCAGTGCTGTCAGAGCGTGTCGTATTCCCCTTTCCGCTTGGAATTTTTCAAATTCCAGTGCGGTGAACTGTGGACCATTATCTGACACAATTACATCTGGGAGACTGTGGATTGAGAATAGCTTGTTGAGTTCTTTGATGATGGCCTCGGTGGTGGGAGTTCTCATGTCGCTTACCTCCAGCCAATTGGAGGAATGTATGTCCTTTTGTGGGCCCGGCAAAATCTATGTGTATCCTGGACCATGGTCCTCTGGGGGTTTCCCATTCCAGGATTGGGGCGGCGGGTGGGCTTGGCCTTGATTCTTGGCATTGCTTGCAGCTTGCCACCCAGGCTTCGATTTGTTTGTCCATCCCTGGCCACCAGGCATAGCTTCTGGCCAGGGCTTTTGACCTAACGATGCCTGGGTGCCCCTCATGTAACAAGTCCAGGACCCTTTTTTGTAATTTCTCCCGGATAACAACCCTGTCCCCCCATAGTATACAACCCTTTTGCATGAAAAGTTCCATTTGTCTGTTTTGAAATGTCCTGAATGTCTCATCATTGTCTTTTTCCGACCACCCTTTCTCCACCCATTGTAACACCTGCGCCAGATGTTTCTCTTTATTGGTTTCATGGGCAATGTCTGACATGGTCAGGGGGAGGTCGGGTAAGGTCTCTATGCTCAGGGTGGATGCTGTGGGTGCCGGATTGGCATCCAGGTCAGGCAGTGGGGTGCGGCTCAAGGCGTCTGCGTGTGCAATTGTCTTACCAGGTCGATGGGTCAGGCGGTAACTGTAAGCGGCAAGGAATTCAGACCACATTGTCATTCTTGGGGATAGAATGTTCGGGGTGGCCTTGTTTCCTGCCAGGATGCCCAACAGCGGTTTGTGATGGGTGATGATGGTGAATGTCCTGCCGTAGAGGTACTCATGGAACCTTTTTACGGCGGCGATGATAGCCAGGGCTTCCTTGTCTAGTTGGCTATAGTTTCTTTCCGGCTTTGACAGGGTTCTTGAGTAAAAGGCGATGGGTGCTTCATTTCCATTCGGGAGTGTGTGGCTGAGGATTGCCCCGATGCCAAATGGTGATGCGTCGCATGTTACTGTTAGTGGGAGGGTCTCGTTGTATTGGATGAGGATGGCATCCGATGTAAGCAAGTCCTTGGTTCGGTTGAATGCGGCTTCCTCTCGTCTCCCCCAGGTCCAGGTGGCTGTTTTGTCTAACAGCCTATGCAACAGTTCTGCCGCAGTCGCCTTTTGGGGTAGGAAAACTTTATAGAAATTAATCAGCCCCAGAAATGCCTGCAATTCTGTTTTATTCCTCAGCCTGGAGGCTTCCTTGATGGCTCTGATTTTTTTTTTCTGTTGGGTGAATTCCTTGCTGGTCTGGGAAGTACCCTAGGAACTTGACCTTTTCGGTATGCAGCTGGCATTTTTCTTTTTTGACTTTTAGCCCCACGTCTTTGAACTTTTGTAGTACCTCCCTCAGGTGACCTTCCAGTTGTTTTTGGTTGGCCGCTGACACCAATATGTCGTCAAAGTAGAGCACCACCCCTTGATCCCTTGTAGGAGTCTCTCCATGAGGCTCTGGAAAATTCCTGGTGCCACGCTGACTCCGAACTGGAGTCTCTTGCAGCGAAAAGCCCCCCGGTGGGTTACTATGGTCTGCGCCTCGGCGGTTTCCGCGTCGACCGGTAATTGTTAATAGGTTTGCGCCAGGTCAAGCTTCGTGAAAACCTTGTCTCCCCCCAGTAAGTGCAGAAGGTGCTGTATTACTGGGACTGGGTAAGCGCTTTGTTGTAAGGTGCAGTTTAGGGTGGCCTTATAATCCCCACAGATTCTCACCGACCCATCGGGCTTGACTGGGGTGACTATGGGGGTCTCCCACTGGGCGTGATTGGTTGGCTCTAGAACTCCCTGTTTGATGAGCTTGTCTATCTGCTCATCGATCTTGGGTCTGAGTGCGAAAGGTACTTGCCTTGGTTTTAGGCATATAGAGGGAACGCTGGGGTCTAGACTGAAGGAAATAGGGGGCCCTCGGTACTTGCCTAGGATGCCATCGAACACTTCCTGGAAGTTGCGAGTTGCTCCTCCCAGTCTACCTCTGTGACATGGTCGATGCCTGTTACTTCGATTCCGAGCGGCGCAAACCACTGTAGTCCCAAGAGGCTGGGTCGGTCTCTGTCCACGATTGTCAGGGGAAGCCTTGCTGTGCAACCCTTGAATGTGATTTCAAAGTGTCCTTTTCCTACTACGGGGATGCGGTTCCCTTGGTAGTCCTTTAGGATTAGCTTCTGGCTTTCCAGGCCCCTTTTGTGGATGGCGGGCCCCAGGCGCTTGATTTCCCGCCATGCAACCATGGAGAGGTAGGACCCGGAGTCCACCTCCATCTTGCATGGCTTGCCCTCGATGCCCACTTCCACGTGTACCTTGCGGGCGTCCCAGCTAGATGAATGGCCGATGATGACCGTCTGGTGGGTCTCCTCTCTTTGTCAGTTCTCGCCATTTTGTCAGCCCCATCCGTCCCGGTTCCAATGGCCCTCATTTGGTGGTCCCTTATTCTGGGGGGGTGCCGTCTCGTCTCCAGCCGCTGCTGTCTTGTCATTGGGGGCTGTAGGCTCTTTTGAGTCGGCAGACTTGGGCGATGTGGCCTCTCTTGTCGCATTGTTGGCAGATCGCATCAAAAAATCGGCACTCTAATCGAGGGTGGTCACCCCCGCACCTGGCGCATTGCAGCCCCAACTTATGACTCTGCTGCTTGCGCCGGTCCCATTCTGTCTGGAGTTGGTGGATGTCCTCCTCTTCGTCCGTGGTGTCGGAGGGGGAGTCGAGGTCACCATGGTGGACAGTGGTAGTTGCTTGTCGGCTTGCTTCTGGCTGTGTCTCGGCTGCTGGGGTTGTCTCGGAGATTGTGGTTCGGTCCCCGGCGTCTGGTCTCCGCATTCTGGCCACTGACTTCCGGGTTGCCTCGGCTGCAGTAGCTTCGGCGAGGACATCGGTGAGGCAGATGTCGCCCCTCATCATCAGCCAGCTTTGTAGGACAGGGTCCCTAAGCCCGAGGATGACGCGATCTCATAACGCCTCATCCATGTCCATGAAGCCGCATATGCCTCCCAAATTTCACAGGTCAGCCACAAAATTGCTGATGCTCTCACCCTCTCTCTGGTCACACCGGTAGAAATCGTACCACCTGATGAGGGTGGGCACGGCAGGAGCATAGTGGCTTTGCAACACAGGCTTGAGGTCGGCCCAGTCCATCACCTTTACATCTCCCGGTTTCGCGAGGACCTTTGCCATCTAAAACACTGCGGGAAAAACATTTAAACACTCACTTCACTCCTGAGAATACGGCCCTTTTTTTCTGCCCATTTGTGTCCTTGAGGTTGCTACTCTCCAGGAACATCAGGAACCGATCAATGTACGATTCCCAGTCCTTAGTAGCCTGGTTAAAGGGTGCGGGTGGCATGATGCTGGCCATCCTGTTGGTTTCGTTCATCTCAGTGCCACGTGCTCGGTGGGCATCAGTTCCGCGATCCCATCCTCATCGCCAGTGTTGAGTAGGTGCTCAAAAGAAGGCTCGGGAGCCAGTGACTAGTTTTCAGCTCTTTATTAGTCCTGAGATCGACTCAGTTCCTGAAGGATCGGTGGCAGCTTATATGGAGTTGGCCACGCCGGCCGCAGCCAATAACACCACTTCGAATCTCCCGCGATCGGTGTCCACCAATCGCAGGGGATTCGCAGCGGGCCAATCAGTGCGGCTAGCTCGGCCAATCCGATTGCCGTGCGCCCTGGCCAATCAGGGCGTGGTATTTACAAGAATGCAAATGTACAATACAGAACACTCTCTGTCAACTTATTCTGGATTGATTTGATTCAAATCAACTATGTTAAATGGAATAAGCAAAGTCAGATGGCTTATTTGACTACACACATTGGGACCTAATGAGTACTGTCTATGCTATGAAGTGCAGAACTCCTTTTAGGACTCAGAGAATATTCTTTAAATGGTCTATCCTAGCCATTAGGTGAAGTGAGCAACTACCACAGGCAGTAGATGGTAGAAACAGTGTGGAAATGCTCCCGACATTCCATCTGAATCTCTCCCCCATGCATTCTTTCTCTTGGAGGACAATTAACTGCTGCTTGGCCTATACAATCTACCTTGCATCTCTTAACTAGCCCTAGAAGTGTGTAGGATATCCTATTTCATTGCCCATGATAAAATAGCTGCCAATATAATTAGCTTCTGTACATAGAACTGGAAGTGGGGAGGGGATGAAGCCATCTTGTGGGAGATTAGCCAAGAGACAGCTGGACCAAGACAACCTGTTCAAACATAGACCTTTCAACCACTTCAGAGGCATTGTCACTCATGCTGTACATCAGCCAAATGCACAGGCTTTGAGGTGAAGCTATGCCTGGAGGTGAAACAAATGCGAAGAGTTTATGGATAAAAGGGTTTTAATCATCTGTACTAAGCTAAGAATAGTAGCTTCTGGGCTGATAAATTTAGAGCATGTCTATTTTCTGTAACCATCCCATCTCAAAAGGGAAAGTTCTCTTTTAGTAACCCAGGCATGTGCCAGTTGGAACATCAACCACTGACATTTCATTCAAGACTTTCAACACAGGGGGGATTTATTTTTGCAGCTTTATATTTCATACATACCGGATTAAATGAATGACCAACAAATTGACAATGGTCTCCTGAATGAAATATCAAGTTTTAGGAGGACAAAAACTAGACACAGTGTTCTACACAGAGTACATCCACTTTAGCCTATTTTATCCCTGCAAATATAGCATCATTTAAACAATGAGAAGTCATAATAATAAGCTCAAGGTGCTGAGCAACATAATAAAAACATGATTAAAATCCAATAAAAGAATAATTAAAAGGAGCCCTGTTATAAAATTTTAACAAATACAATTAGTCAAGAGAGCCTATAGAGAAAGAAAGAACAAAAGAGAAGTTGGAAAATGATGATAGTTAATAAACCAAGGACTGTTGAGTGGGTTATACACAAGCACTAAATAAATATTTGGTTTAGAGCCTCAGCAGAAATGAGAACTGAACAAGGTCTGAAGAGGGTAAAGCAGTAGGAGCTAAAAAAAATAAATACAGTATATATTTATTCTAATCAGGACATTAGAAGATAACTAGACTGGCTTGTAACATATCAATCAGTCTTTTGTATTAAGTGTAAATACAATTTGTAGGTTGCCTGGCAATCAAATTCTTTTACTATAATCACAAAGCTGGCTATTGGAGCCTACTCTTTCCTTTCTGTTGTGAACAAAAGCTATAAATATTTTAGTTCAATAAATCAAACACATCCATAAGTGGACATTTGAAGAAAGCTATATATATGGGATCTCATGTGCACATGTGCATTATTTTTATACTATTGCATACACTCCCTTATATGATAATGTAACCTCCCAGACACACCCTGTTGGGCAGATGGACAACTTATACATTTAATAAATAAATAAACTTGTTAAGTTTTGGCACAATATAAAGTATGAGGCCATCCATTATGGCTTCTCGTCATACATATTGCTAAAGGTTGGAGTTTGGAAAGACAGGAATAGTCCAATGTTCCTGTTATTTTGGACAACTCTCACAATTGACCCATGGATGTCACCTGTTAGAGTTTGTAGGGACTGAAGTTAAATTTATCTAAAGAGTATCAGACTGTCTGATACTCAAAGAGAGGAAGGAAATTGTCCTAGGTTATGGCTACATGATGTTCTTCTCTGCCTGCAGGAGGCCTTGTGATGACATATAAAAATCACTAAAAGGGGCTGAATTGTGTGCCTATCTGTATGTGTTTTGCCTCGCCCTTTTTAATTGTGTTACTCTTTT
Source organism: Hydrophis major (assembly GCA_033807585.1). NCBI lineage: Eukaryota > Metazoa > Chordata > Lepidosauria > Squamata > Elapidae > Hydrophis > Hydrophis major. The sequence goes on along the minus strand of CM066328.1, from coordinate 248,671,214 downwards.
TATGTGAGACAGTTTGCTTTGGGACAGAGGTTAAGTGTAGAAATGGGGTTGGTTTCTCCAGAAAACTTCAGATCCCATTCAACTTCTTAGAATGTAGGTGGGAAACCTAGAGAAACTATGTTACTCAAAAACAGCTGCTTGGACACCAACATTGGGCTATGTGGTTTCAAAGAGCCAAGGTGGCTACAAGTAGAGTCCTAGACAACCACATGATTCGTAGACCACTAGTTCCTGATCCGTCCCATAGGGGATGCTAACACCTGGTAGCATTCCTGAAAATTATAGGCGACACCTTTTTTTTATGTTTCAGAGGGTTGATTAATAGAGCTAAATATTTCACTGTGGTAATTTCTACAGCGCTGCAACTCAATGCTTGATGCCATAAAATCATACTTATGTTCTATTATTCTGTAATTAACTTTTGGGAAAGCAATGGCACATACATCCACACAAGAGTTATGAAAAATTAAAACTTTGTTCTGTGCACATTCCCTTTTGTATGCAAGTGTGTGTGAAATCAATACGGGGAACCAGCATTTTGAGCTGTTCTGTCATTAGTGATGTCTCTGGGTGTTTATCCTTTTCTGTGCGCTACAGAGTGTGCAGCTCGATCCATAGATTAAATATGGTAGACATCAGCTGCCTGTAGCTACAGATAATTATTTCAACTGCTATTAAAAAGAAAAAAAAAACAAGGGGAAAAAGCCATTACAGTGCCAACTGAAAAATCTGTTCTCTTCACTGGGTTTATCAGCTCCCTTACTGGGTTGATCAGGATTTCTAAACTAAGCCAAAAGAGAGAGAGAGGAAACAGATGGAATCATACATGTGTAGGCAGACTTAAGACCCATCCCAGTCACAGCCCAGTTTTTGTCTAGGTGTAAAACTTGATCACGTCATGTGTTGTATCATGACACATTGTGACATTTTTTGCCTGGGCTGGGCGTGGCCTGCACATAACATGGGCCACCAGTTTTACACCCCTGGACTCTATGCCTTTTTCTCTGTATTCATGACATTTTTAGCAATGATTGAAACCTGGAATTCTGTCCACAAGGCTTTACTTGTACCTCCTCAAATGAAAACAGATGACATTTTGTCTCCCCAAACATTCAAACAGGTTTCTGTGTATGTAAAATAAGGATCTCTCAAACATGCTGCTCTGGCATATTTACTGTTGCAGTGCTTTAGAAGATTTGCAAGGGGTGGGGAGATGAATAAATTCTAATTTCAGTTCTAGCATAAATATATTTAAATTATACAAAGTTTAAAAAAAAAAAAAAAGCTTTGTCCCTAGGGCTAAAAATACACATAATGTCAATGGGAAGCAAATGGCGTTTGAAAGGCCTGCTTAAAAAGGATTATGCAGGTCTGACTGTCCATAAGGTGGTTAAATATTTCTTTGCCCTGTGCCGTCAGTCACTTTCAATCCTAAAGACATTTTTCCTTCTTAAATTAATCTCTCAAATCAACTTCAACATTCTTCTTCTTTTTTAAAATGGATCCCCTATGTATAGGTAATCAGTGTGACAGAATGATTCATGAACTTTTCCAAAGCATAGCAAAAATAAACCAAAAAAAAAATAGCTATTGTCAAGCACTGGGGAAATCAGGAGATTCAGGCAGTTCAAATGAGTATAAAAATTATTGCATGCTTAAAACTCTCTACAAAAATCCAACCCGTTAACAGTCAAGGGAAATGAGCAGGAATAAGGAGGCATTCAAGGTAGGCTGGACTGAGATGTCTTGTGGGCATGCAGAGACTTGTGACTTATGATGTTTTTGACCCCACCCACCACTGCCTCTCAGGCTCAGCCTGGTCACCTCCTACAGCTATGTTGTAAATGCCACAAAAGCAGGGGCAAGCTTATGAAATGTCAGAATTCTACATCAAGTTTGAAATTTAGTTTAGTTTAGTTTATTATCATGACACCTCGTACAATGAAACCAAACACCATCTTCAGTACATATCATGACCATGACCATGAAAATAAACACAAACACACATCCTTCACCCTTCACACATTGAACTGGAAACCCCCAACACCACACCAACACTGCACTATACAGCAGAATTCAAAAGAGCTACTGCCCTGGGAGATAAGCTGTTTTTCAGCCTATTTGTCCTTGTTTTTATTATTCTGTACCATCTGCCAGATGGTAATAGTTCAAAAAAAAAAAAAAATCTCCATGGCCATGACACTCAACTAGGCTAGAGAACATTTTGCTTCTTCCACTCCTCCCTGTTTTGGTTCACCTACTTTGAGAAAACATTTGGAGAATGAAAAACTTGCATACATTTGGTGGCACTTTATGGTCCAAGTAAATGTTGGATTTGTTATCTCCAGGAAGCTTCTTGCTACAGAAAAATCAAATAGAGGATGAGCAACAGAGTTTCTTTGCAGCATATCTTAGAGCCATGTTCTGTGTTAGTTACATGCCTTTTCTTTCCCCAGCCATAGCAACCAGGAGATAAATACCAATGTAGTGACTGAGCAAATATTTTCCAAATAAGAAACACTCCTCAGATCTCAGAAAAACAAGGCAAAAAGGCCCTTTATTTGTTTAGAAATCATAGCTTATTCTGGGGAACAATTTACTCTAAGAATGACAGCCGAAGGCACATTTTTAACCTGAGTAAGCTAGGGAAATATCTTACAATGGCATTCCAGACTAGTCCTGATGATGATATAAAGTGTTTGCTCCACTTTCAATTTGTCAAATTGTGTCTTGTTTCTACTAGAAGAGCATCACTTTGTCATCTGAAAAACAAACTTTGGCTCAGTGGCATAAGATCCATACACTTGTCTAAAATCTTGTTGTTGCAGAATATTAACATAGTCTCTGAAGACAAAGAAAAAAAATGGGAAATTAAAATCACATATTAGGCATCCATCTAACATTACAGGCTAACACATATCTTCCTTCTCCTGTATATTTTATTCTCTTAAAAAAATGAAATAAAATTCTATACATTGGCTCTTGAAGATAAGAACACACACAGGGATCAAAGGCCAACCCCTTTAATATTGATTTATATACTACCAGAGAGATCTTTGTGATATATGATCAGAAAGCATAAGAATAATTTTGCTGGACCAGACCAAAAACTATGAAGTAATATGGGATAATGAGCTATTTACTGAGGAAGGAAGACAAAGTACATATATGCTTAAATTATGATCACATATTTAATTCTTTAATTCTTTGCATTCGGCAATGCAACCTGAGGGACATTACACATTTTTCTCAAATAATCAAGAGAAAATAGATTTATCTAACAGAGATGGAGATCTAATATTCACATTTAACAATTTCTCATCTATAGAACATAGCTACCCATGACATCCTAAGCTTCCTATTCTCACTGTTTCAACCATCTCTACAATATATTTAGAAATGGACTGAACAAAGAGGCAAACTTATTGATTATATTCACATATTCCGTAATATGCACTACAAAGTGCTTGCTAACAAGAATTCACATAATTATTGCTTAAAGGAGACAGTAAATTCCATCACATGTGACAGAAAATAATGAAAACCATTTGTAATAATGTATACACTTACGCTAAAATTAAGACAATATTTTCCCAAGTAAACCAATGGCAGCTGTAAGAAATTCTGCAACAGAGTAGCTGCATCATAGACATAAAGAAGCACAACTGCCATTGTGAATTCAAAAAGAAAGAATTATTTGAGATGATGACAACTACGATCATCAATATTAGCAATAACACTTAGATACCAACTCCATTGTGATTTACAGCACTTTCTGAGTGGTTTGCAGAGTCAGCATATTGTCCCCAACAATCCGGGTCATTTTACTAACCTCGGAAGGATAGAAGACTGAATCAACTTTGACCCAGTCAGGATTGAATTCCTGGTGTATGGGCAGGGTTAGCCTGCAATATTGCATTCTAACCACTGTTCCACCATAGATGTCAGCTTTGGAAGCCATATTGTATTTAAAAGCTTCCATGTTGCCACATCTTAGCGCCTGGGAATTTGGGAGGTGGGATTTCAGAGAGTGGTGGAAGATTAGACATAACAACATTCTTCCCATAAAATCAAGGACAAGTTACCCCGCACCTGGAAAGGAGTGGTTGGAGGAAGGTCTCCAACTGGGACAGTGGGTAATTGGACCATGTGATGGACTGGTGGGTGTAAGGGATAGGTTTTGATTTTCAATTACAAAGGGAAAACCTGGAACTCTCAGGTTCTGATTTATGTATTAAAGAAGTATGACTTCTTTAATACATTCTTACTTGGATGAACTTTTGTTTCTAAGTGCTGAATGAAATGGGGGGTTTCATTGGAATGTTGACATTAACCTGAACCTCTTAAAAAATCAACCAGCTCCCCATCAACCAAGGGCTGTCTAGGGTCCTGAGCCCTGACCACCTGACAACAGCAACATTGAGGAAAAGGTGGATCAGTTCCATTTCACTCCTTTTCGAAACACCCACCACTTCTCCATTTACTCAGCTGCCCACATTCCAACAAGCTTCTGCTTTTAATACAATGAAGATAGTGTGGTTATCCCACCTTCCTGTAAAATGTTGCTCTTGGGAATCATGTTTGTTGAACAACTGTACTGTGTAAAAGCAGCACCTTGTGCCTTCGCTTGGTTGTAGCAAAAGGAGAACTAACTGCTATTTGTAATGAGTATTTCCATTCATGTGTCAGAGAATGTGTTAGCAAGTGAGTAAGAAGGAAAGTAATAGAAGGCAAAGATCAATAAATAATGTAAGTCTGGGGGGTTGTAACTAATGCCATGAGTGAGTAATTTAGAAGATGAGATTATTATTGTGTGATATTAAGGATGTGAAACTGGCACCAATTCACTTTATAGTGTAAATGGCTAATAAGATATCCAATTATACATCTGATTGTCTGCTTAAGGGAAAAGTGGGTTTTACTTATTTCTGAAAGAAAGAATCTGAACATTTTGGCTTTTTATTCTTTTCTTAATAAAAAAATATACCCTGCTGATCCATCTAGAGCAATAAGTGGCTTTCTTCAGAAAATGTTTGATTCTTGCTGCTCTTTGATAAAAGGCAGATGCTAGCCAAACCTTATTACCATTTGTCCTCCATGAATATGGTTGGAATGACTTCTTTTATATGAGCCAGCAATGTGCTGCAACTGTCAAAAAAGCCAATGCAGTTCTAGGCTGCATCAACAGAGGGATAGCATCAAGGTCATAGGAAGTGATAGTATCTCTCTATACTCTACCAGTGAGGCCAAATTTGAAATACTGTGTCCAGAGAAGAGCAACAAAGATAACAAAGGTTCTGGAGTCTTCTTCTTCTTCTTCTTCTTCTTCTTCTTCTTCTTCTTCTTCTTCTTCTTCTTCTTCTTCTTCTTCTTCTTCTTCTTCTTCTTCTTCTTCTTCTTCTTCTTCTCCTTCTCCTTCTCCTTCTCCTTCTCCTCCTCCTCCTCCTCCTCCTCCTCCTCCTCCTCCTCCTCCTCCTCCAATTCTCAAAAACAAGTATCTCTTTTACTCCCTTTTAGAATTTGAAAAATTTTGGATGCCTTTAATATCCTTTAAATGTTATCAGAGCTTCATGTTGATTTTTCTGCTATATAAATAGATTTGGAGCGAAGAAATAATTCCAAATTTCATGCCTCTCACAGCACTTTTGGTACAGCAAGATTTCTATTACTTTGCAGTTGACTTTCTCAGTTCTTTCATACCATTCACCTGAGCTGTGCTGTCTCTCTTGCACTAATTGAATGTTTTACATTCATAGATCTGTTATTCGCCAATATACCATCATCAGGGTTGACTCTTTTTTATTTATGTTTTATTGCTTTATAATTAATAAGCAAAAAAGAGGAAAAAATGAGCAAAAAACAAGAAAATGATGATGAAGATAAAGTTGTCAGAGAGAAGGAAAAAATGAACAGAAAAAAATGAAAGGAATGTAACACAGGAAAAGTACAAATATGAAATGTCAATATAATTATATACTGTTACTACAATTCTATGTATACTTTCTACTGTAAATATTATTCAAATAAGTATATATTTTTATATATTTATGTAACTATCTTTTTATGCCTACCGTAGTCTGTATAGATGAGTCCCGTACGTTTCCATACAAGGTCTATATCTCTAGGCAATCCACTAATACTGAAAGTGGCAAGTGCAATCAGATTTTCAATCCAAACGGAATCATAAATTTATCTTTCCAATGGAGCAGTATCAGTCTTTTAGTCATGTTAAGGGCACAGAGAATCCATTTATGTTGTCTGGCTGTCAAATTCCATCTACTCTGTATATACTGTAGAGCTTTAAAGAATATTATCCTCTGAAAAATGTAGTTTTTGTTGCACAATCGTATTTATATAAACCTCTACTTTCCCCCAAAACTTGGTAAGCATAGGACATTGTAGAAACACATTTTAAAGACACATTATCCTTCTTTAAAGTGCTGCTTTTGACAGTCCTTTGCTATTCAAATGTAATAGTTCAATAAATTCTAAATATTGTTTTTGCTGTATAAATCATAATTTGAGTTCCATTGGCCCTCTTGTTATAGAAGGTGACCATCTCTCACCACCTAGATAATACAGAAATCTCTAGGGATTTTTTTTTTATTTTACTCATTCCTTAACCTGTACATGTCATATTGATTTATTAATAACAAATACATAAACTAATAGTAGATTTTTTTTTAGTTTTAAAGGATTTAATGAGTTGTTGTATCTCAGGTGTCTCAGAAGTTGTTGCACTCAATGTTGATTCTTATTGACCACATTAATAGACCTTCTCCAGGATGGTCTGTCCCCATCCAAAGCCCTTTAGGTCTTCCAATGGTGCATCCATCATTGCTATAATTGATCCACCCATCTTGCTGCCAGTCATCCTTTTCTCTCCCTTTCCACCTTTCTTAGTATTAAGAACTTCTGAAATGAGCTGGGTCTGTACACAACGTCAGCTTGATCACTGCAACTTGAATAATAACTCCAATTGATTTGTTCTATGATCCCTTTGCTTTCATTCCTATTCATAATATTCTTAAGAGGTTTCTCCACTATCAAAGTTCAAAAGTATCCATAATCTTTTTATTCTGCTTATTCAAAATCCAACTTTAACTTCCATAAAGTGTCATGGGAAAGACCACTCCCTGCAAAATTCTGGTATCTCCCTGTATATTTATGATTTATTTATTTATATCCCACCATGATCGTAAATAGATTTTCAGTGGTTCACAAATGAGAATAATAGATTAATTACAAATAATTTTTAAAAATACAATACATACAGATTCCAAAACAGTATGTGTCAGCTACTGAACTCCCTTCAGAAAATCTTATATCTATCTATCTATCTATCTATCTATCTATCTATCTATCTATCTATCTATCTATCTATCTATCATCTAGCTATTCAAGTCATTTCTCCACTCTCTGAATATAGATTCAAGACCAGTCCAGTAGTGTATGTTCTTAAGTCAAAACAAACTTCTGTATATTATGTGACTTGAGTAGGTTGAAGTATTTTCATTTTACAATGAATGAATAATTCAAGTTTATGTTGACCAGCAATGTTTTCATATTTTTTTATTAGCTGTCTCTGAATTTGTTTCCTTTTTTTCCTTCTGTATTTTGTAAGGTGATATCTATCAATTAGTCTTTCTCTGTGGTTTGCCTACCTATGTGCCTTCCTATCTTGCTGTTCCAGTGTGCTTGTGCTACCTCTGGTATCAGCAGGGAACACTACCAGCAAGGTGCAATTCTGATTAACCAAAAAGTGTTTATGGGCTCCTTCCAGCAGGAGGCCAAGTTTGTTAAGTAGTTAATGCCTGTTGCAGCATCCTAGGCGATCCAGGGACAAAAGGCATTATCATCATGAAGGCAGGCCAGTTTTTATTCTGCTAAGTGCTGTCCAGAAACTTTGCCAAAGTGTTCTGCTAGCCTGAGTCCTCAAAGACTAGTGATAAGGGGTTCTTCCTAGGAAGAGCCAAAAGCTATTTCTGCTCTCTCAGGATCTCACAAGCTCAACTGTGTGATATTCCAAAAAAAAAAGCACATTAAAAGATAAATATGTTTTTGTTTTTAAAGTTTGGATTTTAAAATAGAGTTGGTTACTATATTGATTAGCCAACCTATCTGTAGGGTTTTGCAAGACAGAGGACAATCTGTAGCTTGTTGGATTGTTCTTTCTTCACTCTTGTTATCTTTCTTTCTTTCAATAAAACCCTTAGAGTTAACTGATTGGTTTTTGGCAGGGTAAAACTTCTCTGAAAGGTCTATCATTCCTGAAATTTTCATCCCATTCTGCCCCACCCTCTCAAAATTCAAACTGTATAATCTATAGATCAGTCAAATATTGAAGCTTCACACAATATAGTTGTGATGACCCAGGGTGGAATACAAAATAAACATCGTCACAAAAAAACAGGTGAAGCCTTTTATTCATTCACTTTGCTTCCAAGCTCCAAATATCCTTGACTGGAGACAAAAAACTCCATACGAGCAGTTACAAGAAGGAGGAAATGCCATTTAAATTATAAAGAGTAAAAGATAACACAAACCAGGCAAGATAAGGGCTGGAAGACATCCACAGCTATCAGAACACACACTGGGAAAGACGCCAAACTCAGAGAGGAACAATAAACTAGATATATTTCCACGCTTTGTTTCCAGCACTTGCCCCTACACATGTCCATCCTCTTATTCAGTTGTCACAGCTGCAGCCCATGAAGAGAATCAAGGCCCTCTCCTCCTGAGTAGACCACACCTCTCCCTTATCCTCACCTCCCTGCGTGCCCTAGGATGGAGAGGGAATGGGCTTGGGTCCTCCTCTGACTGCCCAGCCGGCCTATGCCCTTCCCCAGCCTCCTCTACAACCTCCAGAGCCACACTCCCACTCCCTGTTGGCTGTTCCTCCTCTCCCTCAGAGTCAATCTCTGCATGATGATAGTCTATAGATTAATTAAATATTGAAATCCATTCAAATTGGTTGGTCAAATATCAATCATATCATGCCCCATCCAATTGAGAGTCAAATTAAAGTTCATTTAAAGAACAGAGAGAGAAGGTACTGCAAAAAAGGCATACCAAGACTGTTAGTCTGGAGCATGGGTGCAAATAATGGAGACGAGCCTGTAGAAACAGTGAACATCAAACTCTTTATTTACATGGTGTGACAGCTCAAACTGGATGGCTGCTATAGCCTTCCTTATATAGGCAACTTATTAACTGTTCAACCAATAGCAATCCGGAAGCGCTAGCTCCATTAACCAATGAGAATGGCCTGTTAATGGCCAATCATATTCTCCTGAATGGACCAATCCGATCTTGCCATTAACAGCCAATCAGAAGTGCAGGGCCAGAACCCTGCACTTGACTTCAAGCTCAAGATAACTTTATTTAACAATTATTCATTCACAACACCCCTTTCCCCCGGCTTCTGCTTACACGGCGCGGTCACATAGTCCTTGAGGTAGGACAGTTGTTTTATTAGTCTTTTTGATTTTTGCTGTGTGCCTGCCATTTGGCTGCACTCTTGTTGAGGTAGATCATTATTTGGCGAAAGGGGTGCCTCTGGTTCAGAGTTCACGATTTTGTTGTCACCAATATCTTCGGTAACTCCCTGAGATGAACTCACTCCCATCCGTGGTTCCTGTTCCCGCGTTTTTGTTCCGCTATCGTTCCCTTCGAAAAGATTTTCCTCTAGTTGAAATTCGTCTTCCTCTGTATCTCCCCCCCCTCAGTTTGGTTATAAGGGAGTTCGGAATGGCGTGACTTCAGCCGCGATCGTAGTTGATCGATATGGCGCTTCCAAAGTCTATCGTCAGGGCACTGTACAAGGTATGATCTTGGGCCGGTTACGCGGATTACCGTCGCTTCTACCCACAGCGGATCGCCCAATAAGTTTTTAGCGAATACTAAATCGCCGACCTGGAAGGTACGGCATCGGCCGCTGGATCCGAGTGGTTTTTCCGGTTCGTTGGCTGGGAGTAACAGGTCGAGGTGGGAGCGGAGCTTCCATCCCATTAGCAGCTCGGCGGGAGTTTTGTTGGTGACGCTGTGAGGTGTGATGTGCTGCAGGAAAAGGATTCGGTTGATTTTCTCGTTGATGTTGTCGTAGTCTATTTTTTGTAGGGTTTTCTTGACAAATTGTACCATGCGCTCAGCCCCACCGCTGGCCACACGGTGCACAGGTGAAGTGAGCACATGTCGGATACCGCGGTCAACCAGGTACTGTTCAAAAGACAGCGCGGTAAATTGGGGCCTGTTGTCGGATACCAGAACGTCTGGTAATCTGTGGGTTGCAAACAGTCTTTCCAGTCTTTTGATGACCGCTTCGGTGGTTGTGTTTCTCATTCGGTGAATCTCGAGCAAATTTGAGTAGGCGTCGACGGTTAACAAGAATGTGTGGCCTTTGGTCGGCCCAGCAAAATCTAGATGGATACGGGACCTGGGTCCCCACTGTGTCTCCCATTCGGTTGGGGTTGCCTTTGGTGGAGCGTTGCTTACTTCTTGGCATCTCTGGCAAGTTTTGACCCACAATTCGATTTGTCTGTCGATGCCTGGCCACCACACATAGCTACGTGCGAGGCCCTTCATGCACACGATGCCAGGGTGGCCATCGTGCAAGGTTCTTAGTAGTGCCTGTTGGAGTCATTCTGGGATAACGACTCTATCGCCCTAGATGATACAGCCCTTTTGCGAGAACAACTCTGTTTGACGACTTTTGAATGGTGTGAAGTCATCTGGTACTTGGTCCAATAGCCATCCGCGTTCCACCCATGTGAGGACTCGTGCTAAGATGGGGTCGCATTTTGTTTCTCTCGCGATATCACGGGCAGTTAATGGCGGTGTATGAAGTGTCTCGATCTGCAACGTTGTCATCGTTGGTGCGGGATCGTTGATGGTTTCTGGGAGCGGTGCACGGCTCAACGCATTGGCGTGGGGAATGGCTTTACCGGGGCGGTAATGTAGCTGATAATTGTAGGCAGCCAAGAATTCTGACCAACGGGTCATCCTGGGAGAAAGTATGTAGGGAGTTGGCTTATCCCCAGTGATTATCCCCAGCAACGGTTTATAGTCAGTCACTATAGTAAAAGCCTGGCCGTACACGTACTCATGGAATCTTTTAACAGCCGATACAATTGCCAGGGCTTCTTTATCGATCTGGCTATAATTTCACTTGATTTTCGAGAGTGTTTTTGAAAAATAAGCAACAGGGGCCTCGCTACCGTTAGGCAATACATGGCTCAAAATGGCTCCCACTCCGAAAGGCGATGCATCACATGTGATATTTAACAGTAAGGTTTCATTGTACTGCATTAGTACAGCGTCAGAAGTCAGTAGTTTTTTTACATTACGGAACGCCTGCTCTTCTCTATGACCCCATACCCAATTGGCTTTTTTATCTAGTAAGTGATGTAAAGGTTCAGCAACAGTCGCCTTGTGTGGCAAGAATACGTTATAGAAATTGATGAGGCCTAAAAACGCCTGGAGGTCGGCCTTGTTCCGGGGTCTGGGAGCGTTTTTATGGCTCTCAATTTGCTATTGGTAGGGTGAATACCCTGACTGTCAATTAAGTACCCTTAGAATTCAACACGATCTGTACACAGCTTGCACTTATTTTTCTTCACCTTAAGGCCTGCTTCTTGGAATTTTTGTAAAACTAATCTTAAACGATCCCGTAAGATTTTTGGAGTGGGGGCAGCAATGAGCACGTCATCAAAGTAGGGGACAACGCCTTTGATCCCCTGCAAAAGTCTCTCCATTAGGCTCTGAAAGATCCCCGGGGCTACACTGACTCCGAATTGGAGCCGCATACACTTAAAGGCACCCCGATGCGTTTCAATTGTCTGTGTCTGTGCCATTTTTTCATCAACCGGCAGTTGCTGATAAGCCTGAGCTAAGTCTAGTTTAGCGAAGACTTTTCTGCCCCCCAGAGAATGGAGGAGGTGTTGTACCACCGCCACCGGATATGGATTTTGTTGCTGGGCATGGTTGAGGGTGGCTCGGTATTCCCCCAAATTCTAATTGAGCTGTCCAGCTTAATTGGTGTCACAATTGGGGTTTCCCAGGGAGAGTGATTGGTTGGCTTTAACACTCCCTGGGCTATCAACTTATCAAGCTGTTCGTCGATTTTCGGCTTTAGTGCGAACGGAACTCGACGAGGCTTAAGGCGGATGGGAGCTATTTTTGGATTAAGGCTAAAAGATATCGGGGTCCCCTTGTACTCGCCTAACTTTTCCGCAAAGGCGTCCTTGAATTTGTGGGCGAGGTCTTCCTCCCAGTCACTTCCGCTGATTCGGTTAATGCCTGCCACTTCAATGCCGAGTGGTGCGAACCATTGCAGGCCTAACAGGCGAGGCCAGTCCTTGTCGATCACCGTCAGGGGTAAGTACGCTGTGCGGTTCTTGAACGAAACCCGGACTCGACTGGATCCTACAAGTGGAATCCGGTTCCCCTGGTAGTCCTTTAACATGAGCCTTTGGAATTGAAGGTCTTGGCACCGGATAGTAGGGATGAGTTGCTTGAGGGTCTTCCAGGAGAACATTGAAAGAGACGATCCCGAGTCAACTTCCATTTGGCAAGGCTGATTTTTGATGTCCACTTTAACTCGAATTTTCTTGGCATCCAATGAAGAGGCGTGGCCGATAGTGAGTGTTTGGTGAGCCTCTTCTCATCTCGTTAGGCGATTCATGAGTTGGTTTCTGTAGGAGTGGATTGTTGGTTCTTCCCTTACAGGACGGTTTCCTGTCGATTGGCGAAGATTGGCCCCCTTTGAGGTCTGGCTGGGTCCGAGGAGACTTCTGCAGACCCGTCCAATATGGCCTTGTTTTCCGCACTCGTGGCAGAGCACGTCGCGGAATTTGCAATCAGAACGGTAATGGTTGGCCCCGCAGCCAGCTCACGGTTGCTGGGACTTCGGGTAACGGTCCCGATCGGACCGCAGTCGATGGACCTCTTCTTCGTCGCTGTCTGACGACGAAGAGAGGTCCTCATGGTGGGTCATCGAAAGCTGTCCTTCCGACTTAGGTGAAAGTTTGCCGGCTGGTTGGTGTGTTGGAGTGTGATTTCAGTGTAGTTGGGCAGCCGACTTCTTGGTCGCTTCCGCTGCCGTAGCCTCAGCGATGGCATCGGCAAGGCTAATGTCGCCCTTAGCCATTATTTTGCTCTGCACGTTTAGAGCATCCAATCCTAGAACTACTCGGTCTCTCAAGGCCTCTTCTAGGTCGGCGAAATCGCAGAGGCCTCCCAAGTTTTGGAGGTCCGCAACGAAATCGGCAACGCTTTCTCCTTTCCGCTGGTTTCTTTGGTAGAACTCGTGCCATCTTACGAGCATTGGAACAGTCGGTGCATAGTGGGCCCTTAGTAGCGGTTCAAGGACGTCCCTTCACTTCAGCCGGTTTTGCTAGAGCCTTGGCCATCTTGAATACAGTCGGCCCGCAATGTGTCAGGAATACCGCCCGTTTCTTGCCGGTTGTGGCATTCTTCAGGTTATTCATTTCCACAAACATTTGGAAACAGTCCATGTAGGACTCCCAGTCCTCTTGGGATGGGTCAAACGGAGCGGGTGGAACTACGCCGCCAGACATGGTTCCGCCATTGTGTGTTTCAGCCACGTGCTCAGTTGTCTTCTTCGTTGTTTAGTCAGTTCTGATGTCTCCACATCCCACCTTCGTCGCCAGTGTTAGTCTGGAGCATGGGTGCGAATAATGGAGACGAGCCCGTAGAAACAGTGAACTTCAAACTCTCTATTTACATGGTGTGACAGCTCAAACTGGATGGCTGCTATAGCCTTCCTTATATAGGCAACTTATTAACTATTCAACCAATAGCAATCCGGAAGCGCTAGCTCCATTAACCAATGAGAATGGCCTGTTAATGGCCAATCAGATTCTCCTGAACGGACCAATCTGATCTTGCCATTAACAGCCAATCAGAAGTGCAGGGCCAGAACCCTGCACTTGACTTCAAGCTCAAGATAACTTTATTTAACAATTATTCATTCACAACAAAGACTGTTATGGTGGAGAAGAAAACTGAAAAATGTTCTACACCCCTAATTTTCTTTTCTGGCTGAACAGTCTCCCTTCCTACTTCCAACTATCCTTCCATTTCTTTATATCTCTCTTCAGTGTGGTGCACCTTGCTGCGTTTATAGTTTTCTCCTCCTGGAAAGCCAGGTCTTTCTTAAGAGTTGCTTATTGCAATGAATTTTTAAAGTTTCCGATCTCTGCATGACACTGGAGTAATTATAGGATTAAGTTGTTTAATAATGCGCATTGGGCAGCATACCCACTCTGCACTGATACACTAGAAAGAGAAAGGTATAAATTTGAACACATATAATTTGTGTCTCAGAGTGTGCATGTGAGTGTATTGCATGTATGTAAGAGACATATTGCCAAATTCTGTGCAGAAGCAAAGTAAAGGCCCTATACTAAAGCTTCAGTGATATGATTCAGACTTGGAAAAGTAAAGAGCCAAAGTTGAAGCAGTAGGGAGACAAGATAGAGTGATTGGAACAGCATTAGGGAACAGGTAATACACACACACACAAACACACACACACTTCAGCAATCCTTTAGGGAGCTTTGGGGATTTTTTTTTCATAAATCACTGTTTTCAACAAACAAGAACCTTAGGGGACATGGCCAAGTTGACCTCAGAGATGGTGAGTCCACTAAAGTCTTTCACCATTTTCAGGAGGAGTATGTTTCACTTTTCATGCTATTCTATAGAACCACAGTTTTGGCTCACTGCAGATTCAGTTTAGGTACAACCTAATATTTCACTGGTGCCTAAGAAATAGATCAGTTGCCATCGAGTACACAATGTTTATGTAAAGTAATAAACATGGCCAGTAAGGTAATTACATTAGCTGATAATCAAGGCAGTTGTATATCTAGAGATCTCTAGGTAGAATATTTGCCTCTTACTTTCTTTTCCTATGCAGGGCATTTAGAAAGAAATTTCCCTTCTATTGTTAAACCACTAAATGTATGAAATAAAGTTATGTTTATAAATATAGTTGTATGTAAGATTGACACTCTGACATTGATAACAGATCTGATTCTTACAATCAAATCAGCCTATTATGGCCTGCCTATTAAGTTGGCATATACAATATTTATTTATTTATTTATTTGTCAATCGCTTACAAGATAATAGATATAAGTATAAACATGAGTAAGAATATAGGAAATAGGTACAAATAAATGGGGACAATAGAACACGGATGGTAGGCACGATGATGTACTTATGCACGCTCCTTACAGACCTCTTAGGAGTGGGATGAGGTCAATAGTGGGTAGTTTGAGGTTAAAGGAGTGGGGTTTAGAGGATGCAACAACATGGTCAGGTAGTGCGTTCCAGGCATTGACCACTCTGTTGCTGAAGTCGTACTTTCTGCAATCAAGTTTGAAGCGGTTTACATTGAGTTTGTATCTGTTGTGTGCTCTTGTATTCTTGTGGTTGAAGCTGAAGTAGTCATTGACTGGTAGGACGTTGTAGCAGATAATTTTGCATGCTACGCTTAAGTCTAACCATAGGCGCATAATTCAAGGTTGTCCAAGCCCAAAATCTCAAGCTTGGTGACATAGGATATTCTGTTGCAAGCAGAGGAGTGTAGTACTCTTCTCGTGAAATACTTCTGGACTTGCTCGATTGTATTAATGTCTGATATGCAGTGCAGATTCCAGCTGATGAGCTGTATTGGTCTGGCAAAAGTTTTGTATGCTCTAGTTAGCAATTCAATATTTCCAAAGAAGAAGCTTCAAAAGATTAGATTTACAACTCTTAATGCCTTTTTGGCAATGCTGTTACAGTGAGCTCTGGTGCTTAGGTCATTTGATGTAAGAACTCCAAGGTCCTTGACAGAGTGAGGATCATCAACAAAGTCATATCCGCCTAGTTTGTATTTGGTGTATTGATTTTTTTTTACCAATGTGTAGGATAGAGCATTTGTTGGTTGAGATTTGGAGTTGCCAGATGTTTGACCATTCAGGCACATAATCAAGGTCTTTTTGAAGAATGGTAGCATTGGTGGTGGTGTTGAATAGTTTTACATCATCAGCTAAGAGGATGCAGTTGAGTATAAGGTGATCACAAAGGTTGTTTATATAGAGTATAAAGAGGGTGGGTCCTAGAACGCTGCCTTGGGGGACACCCCTGTTAATTGGAGCAGGGTTTGATATAGTGCTCCCCATTTTTAATATTTGCTGCCTGTTTGACAGGAACGCAGTAATCCACTTTTGGAGGGATCCGGAAATGCCATAAGAGTTTAGTTTTAACAGTAGTTTGTCATGTACCACTGAATCAAAGGCTTTGCAGAAGTCTATGTAAATTGCGTCTATAGCTTTACCCTGGTCAAGTAGAGTAGTCCTTATGTTGTTGCAGTGTAGGAGTTGTAGATTGCAGGACAATTTTTTCCTGTATGCATATAAAATATGCCCATAAAAAACAAAGCTATCCACATGGACGCTTTCTGGAAGAGTAGATTAATTTCCTTCTTACTTGTATACTTTTAGGGACTCACATGTACCAGTTTCCATGTATCTCCAGTGACATAGGAGGCACTGTGGACTAGTAGATAAGGACTGATGAGATCAAGTCCTCTGCCATGGAAGCTCATTGAATGTCTACGGACAGTCATGTTCTTTCAGTTCAACCTAATTCATAAGTTGATGTTGAAGGGGAAGATCACTAAGTACGTCACTGCAAGCTGCTAGGAAGAAGTTGGAACAATAATTCTAACAAATAAAATTAGAATTAAAATTCTTTTATTGGCCAAGTGTGATTGGACAACAAGGAATTTGTCTTGGTACAAATGCTCTCAGTGTACATAAAAGAGTCAAGAATCATAAGGTATAACACTTAATAATAGTCACAGTATGGTACAATAAGCGATCAAATAAAGAGAAGGACCAGGGGAGACATGATAGCAGTCTTCCAATATTTGAGGGGCTGCTACAGAGAGGAAGGGGTCAAGCTATTTTCCAAGGCACCAGAAGGCCAGACCAGGAATAATGGATGGAAACTGATCAAGGAGAGATTTAACCTGGAAATAAGGAGAAACTTTCTGACAGTGAGAACAATCAACCAATGGAACAGCTTGCCCTCGGAAGTTGTGGGAGCGCCATTACTTGAGACTTTCAAGAAGAGATTGGACTCCCATCTGTCAGAAATGATGTAGGGTCTCCCACTTGGGCATGGGGTTGGACTAGATGACCTGCAAGGTCCCTTCCAACTCTGATTATCTGTATCTGTAAATCATACTAGGAAACAGTCAATATAAGTTGTAAGGATACAAGTGACAAAGTTACAGTCATACAGTCACAAGTGGTATAATAAATAAGTAAAATAAATAAATTTGAGTCTAACCGCAATCACAATTGAGTCCAATCTTTCTGAGGTACCTTTCTCTTGCAAACCACATTTGTTATAGACTGTGTGAAGATCGTCTAAGGTCAAGGCAACAACTTTTAAATGACTCCTTTGGGAAATTAGACTCAATACATCAAGTGTTGGAAAACACAGAAATAGAATTAATGTAAGCTGATCTTTATGCCGTGCTAGGTTGGAGGGAGGATCACACTCTATCGTGTGAAATAATAATGTCTTGGCATATGGCTGAACTTCATGAAAAATGAAAGAAAGCACTGCAGCCATGATTACGAAAAACATTAATACCAAGAGAATTGTAGCAATTGGGTCCCCTAAGAGTGTAGCCTTTGATGCATGAAGATCAGCAGGGATTTTAAATAGGATAAGCTTATACTTCATCATATTTCCTATCGATAACATTTCTAAGTAAGCATGAGTCAGAAATCCATTTGGCCTCTTCCTGTTAGCATCTCATAATGCCAGCTTATTAATGCCAGCTTCTACTTTAAAAAAAAAATATCTTAGTGCCGATTTGAATTATATATTCTATGCTGATGCTATTTGAATAAAATAGGATCTTTTGGGGGGCGGGGGGTGTCTTGATAATATCCATATCATCCCATTCCTTTTCCATGCTGCTTACCTATTGTTTTCAAGGATTCTTCGGGTCCTGCCACCATCTTAAGCGCTAAATAGGTCAAAAATTTAGTCTGCATTTTGGATTAGCAAATGACGTAAGGTTTAGCATACCTTGTAGCACCTATTTAAGGATATTTATTTACTTACTTATTTATTTAAGTTTTTTTAAATCCCATTTTGTGAGGTGAATTAGGATGAGAGAGAGAGAGTGCCTGGCCCAAAGTCACCGAGATGGCTTTCTTTTCTGAATCAGGACCAGAACTCGCCGTCTCCTGGTTTTTCAATCTGGTGTTGTAACCACTAGATCAAAGTCCCTCTTGATAATAGATGTATTTCCATCTGTTTGGTGAGAATGAATGAAAAAAATGAACAGAAAGGAATCCATAGAGCAAAGTTTTTAATTTGAGAGGGACACTTCAGAATGTCAGTAATCACCATCTGACCGTGGACAAATAAAACAAAATGTTAAAAAGTTATGGTTTTTATGTAGTTACTTATCAAGCACATCTAAATTGCATTAAAGTAACAAAAATATTGTTAAAATCCCCAAGGCATGTGGCAACTTTTGAGCACCTCTAATGTTTGAAAATTGAAAATTGAAAAATTTGACATGCCCTAGACTATTATAGCCAATGCCATAATATTTGAGTTTACCAAATAGAAACCAGAAATCAGATTTTAAGCCAACTATAATGTTTGTATTCAGAGTGACACATTAAAAGTTCTTAAGTAGGGTACATTTAGCTGTACTACAGTGCCTAAACTTCCCTTCAAGCATATTAACACCACCCTGGAAAGTGGTACTTCCATTCCAGGTTGGTACAACTTACAACTTCCCAGAAGGAAACACAATAAAATTTCCAAATTACAGAAAGCAATCATTCCATTTCACTTAGCATTTATCTGACCCTACCTAGAATGTTCTGTACAGTTCTGGGTACCACAATGTAAGCAAGCTTGAGAGAAATTGGAGGAAGTTTTAGAATGGTCAGCACAACAAACTGAGATATGTGAAGAGAAATTGAAAGAACTAAGTATGTTTTTTTATATTGTGCAAAGTGAACATGTCACTTGGAAGGTCAGAAATCTATTCTCTATCATTACACAATGCAAGATAGGAAATTGTTATGTATGTAAATAGTTAAAATAAAAGCGAGCTTGGGGTAAAGTGCAGGGTTCTGGCCCTGCACTTCTGATTGGTTGTTAAGCGGCTCGATCGGATTGGTTGGGCTCAGAGAATCCGATTGGCCCTTAACGAAGGACTCTTATTGGTTCTGGAGCTAGCGTCTTACAGCGTCTCTCCCTATTGGTTATTTCGCATTAAGGTTGCCTATATAAGGCAGAGTTGTTGTTATTAAAGTTTTAGGTCACAATGTAAGAAAGAGCTGAAAGTTCACCAACTAAGACTGTCTCCATTCATTTAACCCATGCCTCAAACTATATCACTGGTGACGAAGGTGGGATTTGGAGACATCTGATCTTAAGGAACTTGGAAGAAAAACAGAGCACGTGTTAAGATGACGCCACCAACGGAAACCATGTCCAGCGGCATCGTACCACCCACTCCGTTCGATCCGAACCAAGAGGATTGGGAATCCTACATGGATCGCTTCCAAATGTTCCTTGAAACAAACAACCTGAAGGACGCCACACCAGCCAAGAAGCGGGCGCTGTTCCTGACGTACTGCAGCCTGGCTGTCTTTAAAATGGTGAAAGCACTCGCGAAACCTCGAGAAGTGAAAGCAATAAGCTGGGATGACCTCGAACCTCTCCTGAGAGACCATTACGCGCCAACCATACCTACACTCGTGAGACGCCACGAGTTCTATCAAAGAAGCCAGTGAAAAGGAGAGAGTGTGGCTGACTTCGTGGCAGACCTCCGACACTTAGGAGGCCTCTGCAGGTTTGTAGACTTAGATGAAGCACTGAGAGACCAGTTAATTCTGGGATTAGATGCACTAGGCATGCAAAGCAAGCTGATGGCGAAAGGCGACATCGGCCTTGCTGACGCCATCGCCGAAGCCACTGCTGCTGAGGCGACCAAAAAGTCCGCAGCGCAACTACGGCAAAGCCGAAACCCAATGACCCCACCGACAGGCAACATTTTATCCAAGTCCGAAGAGCAGCTCGTTACGACGCACCACGAGGACCTCTCTTCGTCGTCAGACAGCGACGAAGAAGGGGTCCATCGAATGCGGTCCAACCGGGATCCTCGCTCTAAGCCCTTACGCCCTTGCGCTGGCTGTGGAGCAAACCATGCCAGGGCTGAATGCAAATTCCACGACGCACTCTGCCATGAGTACGGAAAACGAGGCCACATCAGTCGAGTCTGTCGCAGTTTACCGGGACCGAGTCAGGCCTCAAAGGGAACCAACTTTCGCCAATCGGCAGGAAACTGTCCTGTAAGGCGAGATCCAGCAAACCACTCCTACAGATATCGAGCATTACAGAAAGAAGAGGCTCACCATACTATCACTATAGGTCACGCCTCAGCCATGGATGCGAAGAAGATTCGAGTTACAGTAGCCATAGAGAACCAACCTTGCCACATGGAGGTCGATTCGGGATCGTCCCTCTCGATGGTGTCATGGAAGACATTAAAGCAACTCATTCCTATCATCCAACGCCAAGACCTTCGAATGCAACGTCTCATCCTTAAAGACTACCAAGGGAATCGGATCCCTGTGGTTGGGTCTTGTCGAGTCCGCGTCTCGTTTAAAAAGCATATGGCATA
Organism: Hydrophis major; assembly: GCA_033807585.1. NCBI lineage: Eukaryota > Metazoa > Chordata > Lepidosauria > Squamata > Elapidae > Hydrophis > Hydrophis major. The sequence continues at coordinate 248,650,471 of CM066328.1, read as the reverse complement.
CTTACCTCTAACGATCATCGATAGGGACAGGCCTAGTTTGTTGGACCTCCAATGGTTTGCGCCACTCGGCATCGAAGTAGCCGGCATGAACCGAGTCGGTGATTGCGAGTAGGAGGAGAACCTTATTTCTGAGTTCAGCGATGTCTTCGCAGATCGTCTGAATTCAGTGATGTCTTCGCAGATCGTCTGGGCGAGTATAAGGGGACCCCAATTTAGTTTAGCCTCGATCCTAAGGTTGCCCCGATCCGTTTAAAGCCCCGTCGAGTTCCGTTCGCCCTTAAGGCCAAGATAGATGAACAACTTGACAAACTAATTAAACAAGGGGTACTGAAACCCATTGATCATTCTCCATGGGAAACTCCTATTGTAACCCCCATTAAGCCAGATGGGTCAATCCAAATCTGTGGGAACTACCTGGCCACTCTAAACCACGCCCTCCAGCAGAACGTATATCCAGTGCTGGTGGTGTAGCACCTCCTTCATTCCCTGGGAGGCGGAAAGGTTTTTGCTAAATTAGATTTAGCTCAAGCCTATCAACAATTGCCCGTGGACGATAAAACAGCCCAAGCTCAAACGATAGTAACGCACAGAGGTGCTTTTAAATGTACCTGATTGCAATTCGGGGTAAGTGTAGCCTTGGGAATATTCCAAAGTTTAATGGAACAATTATTGCAGGGAATCAAGGGCGTGGTTCCGTATTTTGATGACGTGTTAATTGCAGCTCCTAGTAAAAAAATTCTACAGAATCATTTAAAATGTGTTCTTAAAAAATTCCAAGAAGCGGGACTGAAAGTAAAAAGGGATAAATGTCATCTGTATACCGACAGTGTTGAATTTCTAGGTTATTGCATTGATAGTCAGGGTATCCACCCTACTGAGAGTAAATTAAGGGCGATAAAAAATGCTCCCAGACCCCGTAACAAAACAGATCTCCGGGCATTTTTGGCCTCATCAATTTCTATAATGTGTTTTTACCGCATAAGGCGACTGTGGCTGAATCGTTACACCGGTTATTAGATAAGAAAGCATTGTGGGTTTGGGGTTACCGGGAAGAAAAAGCGTTTCGAAATGTAAAAGATTTACTTACATCTGATTCTGTACTTATGCAATATAATGAAACATTACCACTGGTTATAACTTGTGATGCCTCACCGTTTGGGGTGGGTGCCATTTTGAGCCATGTGCTGCCTAATGGAAACGAGGCCCCCGTTGCATACTTTTCAAAGACTCTTTCCCATGCAGAACGTAACTATGGACAAATAGATAAGGAAGCTCTTGCAATTGTGTCAGCCGTAAAAAAATTCCATGAGTATGTATATGGAAGGACATTTACCATTGTAACTGACCACAAACCTTTACTGGGGATAATCACTGGGGACAAACCAACCCCCTATATATTGTCCCCAAGAATAACTCGATGGTCAGAGTTCCTAGCTGCTTATAATTATCGATTGTTACATCGCCCGGGGAAAGCCATTCCCCACGCCGATGCACTCAGCAGAGCACCACTACCAGAGACTCTCGATGATCCGGCACCAACAGTATCAGCGTTACAAATCGAGACGCTCAACTCGCCCCCTATGACCGCTCGAGATATCGCGAGAGAGACCAGACGAGACCACACCCTAGCTCGAGTCCTAGGCTGGGTAGAACGTGGATGGCCATTGGACCAGGTCCCAGATGACTTCGCGCCATTTAAAACAAGGCAGACTGAACTTTTTTCACAAAAAGGCTGTGTCATCTGGGGCGATAGAGTCGTCGTTCCAGAACGACTCCAAAAGACGCTGTTACAAATTTTGCACGAAGGACATCCCGGGATCATGCGGATGAAAGCACTCAAACGGAGCTACGCTTGGTGGCCAGGCATGGACCGACACATCGAGCAATGGGTCAAGGCCTGCACCAAGTGCCAACAAACCAGCAACGCACCGCCAAAAGCTGCACTGACCGAATGGGAGACGCCACGCGGACCCTGGTCCAGAATCCACCTGGATTTTGCAGGGCCAATTAAAGGACATACATTGCTGTTGACTGTCGATGCATACTCTAATTGGTTAGAAATTCATCGAATGACCAATACAACCTCCGAAGCAGTCATTAAAGTCCTTAATAGACTCTTTGCAATTCATGGATTGCCAGACGTCCTGGTGTCCGACAATGGACCACAGTTTACAGCACTTATGTTTGAACAGTACCTTGCTGATAATGGCATCTGCCATGCGCTCACCTCGCCTGCGCATCCTGCTACCAACGGCCGAGCGGAACGCATGGTCCAATTTGTAAAAAAGACTGCAAAAAGTGGACTATGATAATATTGACGAAAAAATAAACCACATTCTACTTCTACAACACATCACTCCGCACAGCGTAACCGGCAGAACTCCCGCAGAACTTCTCATGGGGCGAAAACTCTGTTCCCGCCTCGACCGACTGCACCCTGCTTACGAGCCAGAAAAGCCTGCAGGATCCAGCGGACGCTACCGTACCTTCAAGGTAGGCGACCCCGTTTATGCAAAAAATTTATCGGGCGACCCGGTTTGGATTGAAGCAACGATAATACGCGAGACTGGGCCCAAATCCTATATTGTAAGATGTGTTGATGAAAGACTGTGGAAACGACGTATTGACCAATTATGGTCACTACTCATATCGGCCAGGCAACAACTCCCCTACAACCAAACTGAGGGGGGGGAAGGAATGGAAGAAGATGACATTCCAGGGAACCTGCTCCAAGAGAGCGATGAAACAAGTGAAACTCAGGAAATGGAGCAGGAGGAAGAATCGTACACTCCAAGGGAAATCACACCAGAACGAAAAGCTGAGCCACTGCCAAACAACAGCCTACCTCAATAGGACTGCACGCAGCCAGTCCAAAGAAAATCTGATAGACCCAAAAGACAACCATCCTATTTGAAGGACCATATAGTCATACCATAATTGAGGAGCCAGGGGGAAGGGGTGTTATGTATGTAAATAGTTAAAATAAAAGCGAGCTTGGGGTAAAGTGCAGGGTTCTGGCCCTGCACTTCTGATTGGTTGTTAAGCGGCTCGATCGGATTGGTTGGGCTCAGAGAATCCGATTGGCCCTTAACGAAGGACTCTTATTGGTTCTGGAGCTAGCGTCTTACAGCTCCCTATTGATTATTTCACATTAAGGTTGCCTATATAAGGCAGAGTTGTTGTTATTAAAGTTTTAAGTCACAATGTAATAAAGAGCTGAAAGTTCACCAACTAAGACTGTCTCCATTCATTTAACCCATGCCTAAAACTATATCAGAAACAATGTACTAGTTATAAGAAGATATATTCCAACTGAATGCTACAAAAATCTTCCTAACTGTAAGGGAAGATTACAGCAGTTTGACAGCAAAGACAATTATCCAGAGAGATAACTCTTCCATGGTTACATGCATGAAAAGGCTAGCCAGGGATGTTTTAATATGGATTACTGCACCCAGCAGAAGATTGGACCCAGTCGCGTAAATGGCCTTTTCCAACACTATGATTTTATAATAAACTACTTAGGCAGTGAGTCAGTGTTGTTGTGTGTGCATGTGATTTGCTCTCAGAGCAGGGCTACTAAATAGAGGAGATTCTGCTTGTTCTCCTATTTAAGGTAATATAAGCTCAATCAAGAGCTGTTGGGAAAAGGAAATGAAAGGATCTTATGCAGTAGATGAATCTGTGCCAAGCTGAAGTCAAAGAGAAGGGAAGGAAGAAGAGGGAAAGGGAAAAAGGAAAGGGGGAAGAAGGAAGAGGGAGGGGAAGAGGAGGGGAAGGGAGAGAAAGAAAAGGGTGCATCTGCCCAGGCAATTCTGAATAAGACATCTCATATTTGACTTCCATTTCTTAAAATCAAGAAACATATATAAGTACTTAAACTGAGCACGTGATGAACTAGTTAGCTGAAATTTCAGCACCTGACTATCTTCCAATTTATCTATTCTTTTTTACCCTCTTATTCCAAGTTGTAACAGATCAGATCTCATCACATCCATTTGTACTCCACCTCCACCACTCCACACTTCCCTTGTGAAAGAGGCTTCCTGGCTTCTATCTAAGTTTCATAGGAGTTTCTAATTTCTTCACAATTTGGGGGTGAGAGGGGCTTTTCAGTGCTTCACCTCAATGAGGCAGCATAAGATATAATCCCCCCCCCCCATCCTTCCTCTTCTTATACAACAGCACAAGAAGCATTTCTTCAGCATTTACTCTCTCTGGTTGCCTAACCTAAAAAGGCCCACCATGGCAGAGTTCCCTCAGGATTTATTTCTTTATTGAAGGATGGAAAATTGAACGATAGAAGGTGGGCCTACACACATCTTGACTCTAAGTAAAATAACTCCGATCACTCTGCTGCATCCGGTTTCTGAGCCTTTCTTTGTTAAAATATAATTATAACTCAGTATTTTCCAGCCAATTGTAAAAAGAAATAAATAAACAAAAAGGTAAGTGCATTTTCACTATATTCTGGGGCAGATTTCCCATCTTTCTAACATATGTTTACCTAATGGTGTAGATCTTCTTTTTGTGTTTGTTTATTTGTTTTTAAACTATATAATCTGTTGTATGTAAGCAGAGTCTTTCTCCAGGAAAAATAATTTTATACTACAGTATTTGTTTAATAATCAGCACTAACAGCCACTGTAATACATTGTTATAAACTCAATCACACAATTTTTTTAAAAAAAGTTTTATTGGGTTTTAACAAAACATAACAAATAAAACATCTTATTTGAGTATAGCATGATTCCGGGATATCACATTTCCATAGAGACGCAATTTCATATTTATATTCATTTTATGTATTCAACTTTATATCTTATTTCTCCCTTTCCTTCTCTTAATTTTCTTTTATAGTTATCTCATTTTCTTCTTATTCAATTGCATTTCTTTTGCCTAAATTTCTTTATCTTTTTATTCATTATACTTATACTTTCATCTGCCTTGTTTACAATTTCATATATTCTCTTCCAACATTATTAAAAAGCAAAATTCCCCCTATGATTGCCAATCAGAGTGCAACACCTTTGGATCTTATAATTATTATCATATGAAATCTCATTAAACATTAAATTTGTGCATTCTAAAATTATAACATTCAAATTTCTAATATCGATTTTATATCATGTAACTCTCACCATTCAGACTCTGCTTGGTACTTCCCCTTGAAAATACACAAAGAAAAATTCTAAGAAAATAGTATGTGTATCTATCTATCTATCTATCTATCTATCTATCTATCTATCTATCTATCTATCTATCTTTGGTTATTCGGGTTTTCTCCCATGTAAGATTGGAAGTATCTAGGCAACGTTTCGATGAAGTCTCATTCATCATCTTCAGGCTTGGTCTTCAGCTCTGTGCTTCTCAAAGATCCATATACAAATACCAGCGAGAACCTCAGAAAACAAATATATGTGTGTGTGTGTGTGTGTTTTCTGAGGTTCTTGCGGGTATTTGTACGTGGATCTTTGGTTATTTGGGTTTTCTCCCGCGTAAGATTGGAAGTATCTAGGCAACGTTTCGATGAAGTCTCATTCATCATCTTCAGGCTTGGTCTTCAGCTCTGTGCTTCTCAGAGTGATGTGAGCTTGCAGCTGCTTCTTCCTTTTAACTGTTAGGGTGTGTGTGACTTGATTGGGTGGGGGCTTGGCTGTGTTCTGATTGGGTGGGGTGTGTTCTCATTGGTTGGGGGTTTGGCTGTGTTCTGATTGGTTGGGGGATTGGCTGTGTTCTGATTGGCTGGAGGCATGTTCTGTTCAGGTGGGGGCTTGGTTGTGCTCAGGTTAGTCTTAGTTGTTGGGGGATTTGAGCTGGTGAGCTGTGATCTTGCTGTTTGGCTTCGAGTTCGTGGTTGTGCTGCATCTTCATGGTGGGGGTCAGTTCACTTCATGTATGGCTCAGAGGGGTTTGAAGTGGGTAGTGATGCAGCTGCAGTGCGGCTTCTGGTCCGTGGTCGTGTCTCATCTTCTGTGTGGGAGTGAGTCTGCTTTCTACATGGAAGTGTGGTGGTGGCATCTTGTGTGGCTCTCAGGGGTGTGGGTCTGGTGTCATTCTTCATGTTAGGTACTCATCTGTTCATGAGGGCAGGTTTCCAAATGGCTGATAGGCGGGAAGTATCATCTCGTTTATTCATGCTGTGTGGGCGTTTTTCTATCTCTATGGCTTCTCTAATTATTCTGCTGCTGAAGTGTTCGGTTTTGGCGACAGTTCTGGTATTTTTAAAATCAATCTCATGTCCTTTGGCTTTGAAGTGTCGGACCAGGGAAGAAGTCGGTTCTTCCTTTTTGATTGAGTTCTTATGTTCTTCAATGCGTGCACTTATTCTTCTGTTAGTTTGTCCAATGTATGTGTTGGGGCAAGCAGTGCAAGGGATTTCGTATACTCCTTGATTTTCTAACTCAATTTTGTCCTTAGGGTTTCTTAGGATGGTGGATATCTTTCTGTTTGTGCAGAATGCTGTCTTAATGTTGTGTTTTTGGAGGATCTTGCTGATTTTGTCTGTAGTGCCTTTTATATATGGGAGGAGGGCTTTGCCATTCTCTTGTTCTCTGTCTTGGATTTTGGTTGGGGTTTCTTTTTGGATTAGGTGGGTGATCTTCTTTCTTTGGAATCCATTGGCTGTCAGCACACCGGTGAGAGTGTGTAGTTCGGTCTCTAGGTGTTGTTCGTCAGCTAAGCATTTTGTTCTGGAGATTAGTGTCTCGGCTACGGAATTGATCTGTGCTGGGTGGTGGTGTGAGAATGCGTGTAGATAGCGGTTTGTATGTGTTTTCTTCTGGTAGATGGTGTTCCTAGGGAGCCATTGGATTTTTTGTATACCAAGACATCTAGGAAGGGAAGTTGGTTGTTAGCTTCTGTTTCCATGGTGAATTGTATTTTGGGGTGTAGGCTGTTGAGGTGTGCCAGGAAGTTGTTCAGTTTTTCTTTCCCATGTGGCCAGATTATGAAGGTGTCATCTAGACACTCTTCTCCAGAACAAAATGCTTAGCCGATGAACAACACCTAAAAAACAAACTATACACTCTCACCAACGTACTAACAGCCAATGGATTCCAAAGAAACAAGATTACCCACCTAATCCAAAAAGAAACCCCAACCAAAATGTAGCAACGTTTCAGCAGAATCTCATCTGCCATCATCAGGCTTGTGCATTGTGTTCGTCTGTGAGTCAGACTTTCACAGCCGTTTCTGTTTTAAATTTGGTACTAGCCTTCGCTGTACCAGGATGGTTTTTTCTTCATCCTGATTGGTTGGGGGTCTTGGTCTGTGTTTATTGGTCTTGGAGTTTGCTGTGTTCTGTTTGATTAATGTTTCTAATATCTTCTGTCTTTTTTGTAGCTTTTTTTGTCTTGATTGGCTGGCAACATTGTGTTTCCTGTATTGGAGGCTTTTAGTGCGGCTTGGCTCCAAGTAAATGGACGGCTATCATTTATTAGGAAGCTAGGTTTCATCTGGGTGCCTGGTTTGGGTGTGTTTGAGCTGGAGGTATCAGGGAGGATCTGTTTGTGCCCAGGTGTTTGCCTGGCTTGTGGTGTGGAGATTTTTTTGTTTGTGAGTGCAGGCTTCCAGATAATTGACAGTCTGGTGGAGTCATCTCTTCTATTCATGCTTTCAGGTCTTTTTTCAATCTCTATGGCTTCTCTGATAATTCTGTAGCTGGGATTTTCTATAGTGGCTAGGGTTTGGGCACCATTGAAGTTGATGCTATGACCTGTGACACTATCTTTTGTACCTTTGCAGAATTCTCACTTTTAACTTAGTTTAACCATTATCTCTGTGTTTAATCCTAGTACATTTTCTTTATTTCCTGCTTTTGTCCCTCATAAATTCCTTCCCTTTCTATCTCCCCCCTTTTTCTCATCCCTTTTTATACCCTTCTCTCTCTAATTTTCCCTTCTGTAATTTTCTTTTCTGCTCCTCCTTGCTATTATGCTTCTTTTTCAGACTATTTTTCTTTTTGGCTGTTCCCTTTAATCTCAAACTTTTAAGTCCTTTCCCCCCTTTTCCCCTTTTTAAGGGGAAATGACACAATATTTGACTAAAGAAATCCACTTCCCCACCTCCCCGAAGCAACCCAAATAATTTTTTGACAGGTTCACAAGTTTTTTCCAATGTAAACATAAATTCCTTTCCAACTGACTCAAAAAAAAAATTCCACCTTATGTCCAACTGGAAGAAAAAAGTTTCAAGTAGAGACATTGCCATAGTTACCGATAGAAGAGACGCACCAGCACTGATGATGTTACCTAGTGTGGTAATGAAATGTCTGTAAGGAAATCAACAACCTCAGAGAGCACCTAGACCCTACTGGTGTAGTTCCTTGCAGAGCTGAAAATGCAAGGACATATGCTACATATAAATAGCAGTGATTCTTGCAGCAGAAGAACCTTCCCAAGTAAAGGGAGACCCACCCACTCATACAGACAAAATTAAGCTCAAAAAATGTATCGGGTGTTTGGGAATCCTAATCATAAGATCTGGAAAGGCTGAGGGTCTGTACTTATGAAAGTCAGATGTTGCAGATACCATGAAGTCAGTGTGATTATAATCCCATTGGCATTCCCTTCTGGGTGTCTGTAATCATAAAAAGAGATCAGGCAGGGCCATTCTCACAGTCCCTGAGCCAAGAATCACCCTGATAGCAAAATCCCTCACTGGTTTTTCAACAAATGAATGGTGGTGGGCATTAGGCTAAACAGAGGATAATAGAGAAAAACCGGGATAGACAATATAGCTCTGCTTTCTCTTTTATCCAAACACAATGGTGTGGAAAGGAAGATCTGTAGGCATTTCCAGCTATGGGGCCACTATAAGAAGTTGAAAGAACTGCAATGACTACCATAAGCAATCTGGCCAAGAACTTTCTCACATTTCGATGTGCCACTGAGCTTCTTTCCTAATAGAACTCTGGGTTGTATTTATTTTTATTTATTTTTGTTGTTTTTGTTCTTGTTAGGTTGTTTGTGGTTTGTTTTTGTTTTTCTTTGTGTGATGTTATTTTTCATCCACTGGTTTGAACTCTGATTTTGAGATGGGTGGCCATGCAAATATGTTAAATAAATAATTTTCCAAGGTGGGACCCAAACATTGGAAAAGAAATGGGATTATAAACATTGCAAGGGTTGTCCACAGAAATGCTAGAACTCTATGAGAGTTCTAGTTTCCTTTCCTTTCCTTTCATTGTGATGGATACAATTCATCTCCCTTTGAAACCAATGGCAAAATGTGTCTTGAATTAAATGGATGTCTATGAAGCATGGGGGGTGGGGGTGAGGACTGAAAGGAAGAGACCATAAAATATTATAAAGGAGATAAATAATTTATCATGCATCATATTCTGCCAAAATAAAAATTAATCTTGATTTTGTTGTCCTCCATGGCCAGAGAGTTTTTTGCATTGTTGAATATTCTACTACAGCTTCACATATAAATATATACAAGTATATACTTTGCAAGTATCAACTGTACAAGTAATTTTCAGGAAATGCCCTGATTTTGCTCCTTCCTTCCTTCCTTCCTACCTACCTTATATAGGGAAAGGATGATGCAGCTAGTTTATTATGTCTTACGCTTAATGGTTTTATGGAACTGGGCTCACTTTGAGCAGCAGCTGTTTATTATGATTAAATATCATTTTGTTGCTGATTGGGATCCATGGATTTTTAAAGTCATATAATAAAACAAGCATACAGTAAATATTCAGCTGGTTATTCTCTGACAACAAATAAGAAATAAGTTATGCTTTTGGTTTTGGCCCAGAAACTGAGGCTTGGCATCTGGAGACCCTTCAAGATTCAAGGTCTTGGACCTAAGCCCCAAATTCCAGCCTTACTGATCATTCTTTCTCTTATTCTCTCACTTAAAAAGACACACAGAGCATCAGTTACCATTAGGAGAAGAAGGGAATAAATAGACACTACAAGCTTTTAAAAGGGGGGAGGGGGGCTTAAACATTCCAGGGGGAAAAATTTAATCAAATAATTAAAAACTAAATGTTAACAAACAAGCATTTAATGTCTGAAACATCATTCAGGAAGGCACAATATAAGCCTTGTGCAATTCACTCCAAAGCTTTGGGTGTGATCCCAGATCTTCTCCAAAAATTATTGAATAAATGAGGTTAATATTAATAGCCTTGGACTTGCTCACATTTCAGAGAGTGGTCCGTGAAGTGCCACTGAAAAACCAGAGGGGTCTCTGTTCAGCTTTAATATGTTATATCATTGTTCTGTAAGATAGCTAGCGGGGAGGGGAAACAACCATGAGATTCAAAGTAATAAGGAAGAATAAATTTCAACTTCTTTTTATATTCTAAATATCCTATTCCTATTATAAGATAAAGTGATTTTTTTCCCCACCAGAACCATGGAAATAAAAAAAAAAATGGTTTCTAAGACCACAAAATTGTCTTCCCTGAAGAAGAGTAAAAGAAGATACAGGGCTGTCAAGCCAGTCACCTCCAACTAGCAGGGCTAATGCTTGAAACATCTAGATCACAACATCTCAAGGACAGCAGATTGGAAAAGGCATGCTCAGGATATAGATTGAATATATGGGCTTTGAATATGTTGTTGTTAGTTTCTCAAATAGAAATGCGCTCTGAAGCAATTTCATATGTGTCTTGAATATCGCAGAGTCCTGCCAGTTTTTCAATAGAGAAAATGACTTAAATCTGAAAACCATCCTGGCTTCTAATATTCATCAGTGGAGATTGTTGGGTTTTTTTACCTCAGCTTTAGAAACAACCACTTCTATTCACTTTCTGTACAAAACAAGCAAAATTTATCCAGTCTCCAAGTCTCTCCTGGATAGATTAAAAAAAAATCCAAGTAATTTTGTGAATCAAACCATACAGAAGGTATGAAAGCAGTTAGCCCTCTAATAAATTTATTTCCATTTATACTGATGAAGAGACTGGTTTAAGTGATTTCTGCCACACCCAGCAGGCTGTTTCTAAATGTCCTGGCCCAACTGAAATGGTGCTCTGTGGACAGCAGGGAAGGAAGCCAATCCAAATTGCTCAGGAAAGAAGGGGAGGGTTGAATCGCATCCAAATCAAACAGGGTGGTGAATTGAATGAGTGTCTGGACATTAGCCAGAAAGCCATTTCCTAGACATTAGCGGTATTTAGCTGCAAGTTTAACTGATGGCACAAAAGTAAGCCATGAAATGTGGAACTCATCAGGGTCACTCTCTGACAAAAATGTCACTCTTGTGTCCTAAGACAAAGAGAGGAAAACTGTGCCATACACCGTCTGTACAATCCTGAAGTCACATTTTTTGTGGTCCTCAAAGCATCCTCTCACATGAAAGCTGAAGTAGTCACTGAAGTAGGGAAACTGTTCGAAACTGTGGTGCAAGCCCTGAAAATCGACATTTTACAGTTCAAAGGCCTATTTTCAAAACAGTAACTATGTGGTTCAACCTTAGCAACAAACTAGCATACAAAGCCCTTAAGGTCTACTTAAACAACAACTTACTCCCCTATGATCCCCACCCCAAGGTACCTTGGAGTAACATTGGACTGGACTCTCTCTTACAATATACACATAGAGAATACGGCAACAAAAATCAATACGAGGAACAACATGTTCTGTACGCTCATTTGCATTCTTGAAACCCCGCGCTTTGACTGGCCAAAGCGCGGGGCGATCTGATTGGTTTAGCAAGCTGCGCTGATTGGCCCACTGAGAATCTCCCGCGATTGGTGGAAACGAATCGCGGAAGATTCAAAGCAGTGCCATTGGCCGTGGCCACCGTGGCTTGAGAATAAAAAGCCGCTGTTTTTCCCTCGGAGCCAGATCGGTTCCGAGGACTAAATAAAGAGCTGAAACCCTAGTCACCGCCTCCTGGTCTCCTTGCCGATGGACACGACACTGGTGACGAGGGTGGGATCCCGAATCTGAACCCCATCGAGCACGTGTCCGATGGAAGCAAGACCAACGAGATGGCCAGCATCGCTCCACCCGCACCCTTTAATCCCGCTAGCGAGGACTGGGAATCCTACATGGACAGATTCCTCATGTTCCTTGAATGCAGCAACATGAAGGACGCCACCGGGCCGAAAAAATGAGCCGTCTTCCTGACACACTGCGGGCCCGCAGTGTTCAAGATGGTGAAAGCCCTAGCGAAACCCGCTGACGTCACAGGGATGGATAAACAAATCGAGGCCTGGGTGGCAAGGTGTCAACGCTGCCAAGAAACCAGACCAAGCCCTCCCACGGCATCGATCCTAGAATGGGAAACTCCCAGGGGACCTTGGTCTAGGTCCACATAGACTTTGCCGGGCCCACCAAGGGACATACATTCCTAGTAACTGTAGATGCTTACTCCAACTGGTTGGAGGTAAGCAACATGAAATCCACCACCACAGAGGCTGTGACCAAGGAACTTTGCAAACTATTCACAACACACGGCCTCCCGGATGTCATCGTGTCGGACAATGGGCCCCAATTCACCTCACTGGAATTTGAAAAATTCCTAGCAGAATGGGGCATACGACACGCACTGACAGCTCCGGCGCATCCGGCGGCGAACGGAAGGGCAGAACAGATGGTTCAATTTACGAAAAAAAACATCCAGAAAATTGAACACGGGGAAATCCAAGACAAAATAAATAAAATGCTTTTTATACAACATATAACCCCGAACACGACAACGAACAAAAGCCCGGCAGAGCTACTAATGGGGAGGAAAATAAGGTCCCCACTCGACAGACTGCACCCCACTACAACCCAGAAAAACCCCCAAACTCCTCCAGCAAGCACCAATCCTTTGCACCAGGCGATGCCGTCTACGCAAAAAACCTAACCGGAGACCCACTATGGGTATCAGCAACCATAACCCAACTGACAGGTCCCCGCTCGTACCGGCTGCAAACAACCGACGGACGAGTGTGGAAATGCCACATCGATCAAATAAGATCAAGAACAGCCACGAGAAATACAACTGACATGCAACCAGACATAAACAACCCCCTTAACACAAGCCAAGAGGGGAGGGAATACCCCGGGAACCAAAACCCAGAAGAAAGGAACCAACCATACTCACCAGCAAGCAGCCAGCTTGGAACCTCACCACGGAGAAGCAGCCAGACCAGCTCGACCAGCCTGGAAAGACCAGGCGGGAGCAGCGAAAACCGCAGCTCAACCAGCCCGGGTAGACCGGGAGGGAGCTGCAACAAGCGGCCCGGCAAGGCCTACCAGGCGGTTCCATTGATGAGGCCGAGAGACACAGAGAACCTGACCGAACTGGCCGGGAGCCAACCAACGACTGACCTGCGCAGGTCCAGTAGGCAAGTGCGGAGCCCCGCCTACTTACGGGACTACGTTACATAGGACCAAACCAAGAGGGGAGGGGTGTTCTGTACCTTCATTTGCATTCTTGAAACCCCGCGCTTTGATTGGCCAAAGCGCGGGGCGATCTGATTGGTTTAGCAAGCCGTGCTGATTGGCCCGCTGAGAATCTCCTGCGATTGGTGGAAACGAATCGCGGGAAATTCAAAGCGGTGCCATTGGCTGCGGCTTGAGAATAAAAAGCCGCTGTTTTTCCCTCGGAGCAAGATCGGTTCCGGGGACTAAATAAAGAGCTGAAACCCTAGTCACCACCTCCTGGTCTCCTTGCCAACGGACACGACACAACATACTCCAGAAATTATATGGAACTAAATGGGGAGCTTCAGCTGCCACCCTGAAGCACAAGGGTTGGTCTACTGCCCCTCTATAACTTAACAACTGCCACGCTTGTAAGTTAGATGCCAGATTCAATGCCACCATGAGGATTATAAGTGGCTGTACTAAAACCACTACAACTTGCTGTCTTCCTGTTCTGAACCATACAGCATCTCTAGCTTTACGAAGGCAAGATGCACTAGTGAGAGTATACGGAAAAATTATGAGCAATTCTTACCGATACATGCCAATCTTCCTCATTTATCAGCCAAAAGACTCAAATCCAGGAAGCCCCCCCCCCCCCGGTATTTGCGCAACATCTGACCAATGACTTTAATATCAATTTCCAGTTGAAAGCCAAATGGGTTGCTGAACACAAAGACATAGGAAGACACCCACAAAAATGCCAGGCTTTGAACTACCATGGCAACAATGAACAATCCTGAATAGCATTTGCACCTCACACAACATCTGCTGGGACTCTGTATAAATGGGACATATTATCCTCCCCTCAGTGGGACTACATGATCCAACATCAAACTATAGATGACATCATGACTGGCTGCAGGCTAAGGGAATATGCCAGTCCAGCATCTGATTATTTTTAATGTACTTGATGCTGCACTTCAACGGTTGGATGGACTAGACATTGGTATTTGAACATAGATCTTTTTAACACTTATATTTTATTATGTTTTACAAATTATTGATTGATTGATTGATTAGTCCTTGGACCATATCAAAATGCAGAGTTCCAGAAACAAATTATTGCTAACATTTGATAAAAGCAATTTAACATGGAATTGGATAAAATTCAATTTAAAATGAAATTGGAATAAAATATGATTTAAAATGAAATTGGAATAAAATATGATTTAAAATGAAATTGGAATAAAATATGATTTAAAATGAAATTGGAATAAAATACAATAATTTACAATATAGACAAAATATGATAAAATAATATTTTGGTATCACCCCAAAAAATCTTCCCCAATCAGTCCCAACCAGTGTTTACTAATTGAAATATTAATATATATTGATAGTGCATGTATGACATGCCATATGCTAAATAACATAATTCAAAGGAATCCTCCAAAATGTATCACCCAAACCATACCTCTGATGTTGTCCTAGCTACTTTACAGTACTTATTATTTTCTTGTTATTTTTTGTATTTGTATCCCATCTTTATTATTGTTTACAAACAACTGGAGGCAGCAAACATTTCCAACATACCTTCCCCCACCAGTTTTCTCCACAATAACAACCATGTGAGCTGGGCTACACTGCGAGAGAATGACTGACCCAAAATCAACCGGCTGGCTTTCATGGCTAAGGTGGGACTTGAACTTGCTGTCTCTTACTTTCCAGCTTGGTGCCTTAACCACGAGACCAAACTGGCTTTCTAGCTCCCTAGAAATGGTTTTCCGCCTATGGTAGCCAAAAAGTTACTTGCTCTTGATCTAAAGTAAGTCCCAAAATTGCCAAGAGCAGCACTGACAATATTGAGACTTGAACATATTATCAACTCATGTACAGTATGTGTCAAAGGATATCTCCATTTTAAGGACAGATTATGGGAATCCAAGTGGTAAGTCTTCACATTCTCCTCCATTACACTCTCACACCGAATACATATGTCCAAAAGTGTAAGTGAAGTGAAAATTGGACAGATTGATGAGGATGGGGAATCGCATAAAGATTATATTCCCTGCAATAATAATATGCCCATAAATGAAAAGTGAGGAAAAGGAAACCAAAATTGGAAAATGTTAAACAATTATATTTCCCTTTGAAAAGAAGAGGAAAAAGGCAGAGCCAACCAATTAGACTGCCAATGAATGCTCACATTAGTAATATTGTATTAATAATACACATAAAATAAGAAAAATAAGAAAAATAAAGAAAAATAACATAGAGACCAAAAAAGTATAAAACTAATAATTGCAAGGTGACTTTTTTTAAAAAAAAAACTGATTTTTTTTTCATTATTCTCATCTCCCTTTTTCCTTTCTGAGTTTAAAGCATTAAAAAGAATTAGAGGTGCCAATGTGCCATGTCACAGCATAGCCATAGTTCATGCAGAGGGAAAGAAAAGGACTTGGAACTCTTCATCTGAGATCTAGAGATGTTCATCATTTCATTATAGTCTTTGGCCTCTTTGACTAACGTCAGATAACCTGGGTGCCACTTTGTGCTGCCATGTGGTGTTAATAGCTTTGCTGAGATGGAAGCCTCCCCACTGGAGGTAAGACCATAAAACTAATTTTAGGCAGCCCACAGAACACCTGCAGACCAGAAGTTTTCAGTCCTTCCAGCTGGAGCTCACATTTGATCCACACAAAAGACCATGAATCTCATCACTAATCCAAGGAGCCATGCTGAGTTCTTTGGAGGCCTCTGCTGAGCAGTTATAGTAATGCTCCATCTAAGTGGACAGAGGCAGACTTTGGAAAACATTTTAATTTCCATCCATGGGAAAGGAGGGAGAGAGTGGCTGAGCATTAATGTACAATTCATAAACCATATGTGCTCGTGTGCTCGCTACAAAAGATCACAGTGCCTAATAACATAGAAGTCTGAGCCGAACACAAATAGAAATGGAATTTAGAAACCATGTTCTTATCAGAAATAATAAAGATCATAAACATACCATATGTACAGTTATAATTATTATAAGATATTCAGAACTCAATAGAGCTTACTTCAAAATCAGAGAAACACAGGAAGCCACTTTCTATTGATTCAGATCCTTGGTCCAACTCTGGTTGACACTGATAGGTGTCCTCCAACAGGAGTCTTTCATACCCTAGTGTAGTGGTATGTGTGAATGACCTTGAGGGAAGGGAGGAAGAGGTCCTACCTATGGAATGATCAAACAAGGGGGGAAGGAACCCATAGTTGCTTAATAGTCAAATCAAATATCTTTATTATGCTATTTTACCAGCTTTTACATTTTAAAAAATATCATTATTTGGAAAGGTAAAACAAATAAGACAATAAAGTGACATGTCTAATTAAAGTGTCATACAGTTGTATAACTTGGTGAAGAACTTTGGCTACCTGATACATGAATGGAGGTTAGGTAAGCATCCTTTAAAAATAATAGACATAAAATGTATCAATGTGGCCATCATATCTGGAAATGATTTGAGTGATCAGAGTACATCTTGGGGCATCCAAAAAAAGGACACTGTATGAGAATATGAGCGAGAGTTTCTACCTCCCTGGATCCACAAGAGCAAAGTTACTGCAAATAAGGAGTTCCATGAAATCTTCCCACCAGTAGAGAGCATTAAAATAAAAAGGCCCATATATCAGGAATAGATTACTTGGTGATCTACTTGGTACTTTACTTAGTCAGACTGTAAAAAGAGATGGTGGGAGATTTTTACTTTCAGACTTGCAAGGTTCTGTTAATGTAGCCTTACAATAAAGTAGCATTAGGTCATCTGATCATGGTTCCTATCTGGTTTACTTGAGAGGGATGATGTCTATTGAACCTGTCAACAAGAAATACTAAGACCTTTGGCTAACCAAGAAATCATTCTACTTGGGCCTGTGGATAAATGTTGCTTTTTGTTTAGTTCGCAATTTGATGAACAAAGTCCTCTGTTTTGCAGGAAACAAGAATGTTGGGAATATTCTCACCTATGAAATGTGGTGTTCTACTTCTTACTGTATTTTGTTATATGCTGATCAGGAGTGCGGGAAGCCTGTGAACTGCAGATAATTAGGGCAATGCTTTAACTAAATCCTGAAGGGAGACATTTGGGGGGAAAACACCTCCCATGGGACAGCCAAGGAATCTTTAGACCTATATGGAGAGATATGGGAAAGGATATAATAGTAGCACCATACTTCATTTCTGGCAATAAAATAAGTTCCAAAAGCCCACCAGAAGAAATTAAAAAGAGATTCTCATGCACACTCAGAATAAAGTTATAAAGTCAAAATTAAAGAAATTAATATCTGAGAAATTTCCAAACCAGGACAACATTATTTCTGCACTAAGCCATATGTAACTCTGTTAATAAAGACTATATCTAGCAAACCTATGGAATAACTAAAACACAAGCAGTCACTTTAGAGAATGTCTGGAAGTTAGCTGGACTACTGCAAATTTCACTGTGTTCCCATCCATCCCAAACTGACTGTCTAGTCCAATATTGTGTGTGAATCTCAAAAGCTGCTATGATTTGCTCATAATTACATATAACATTCTAATTAGTGGCTTTGTGAATAAAGGGAAACAAACAATGAAGTTCTGCAACCAACTCATAAAACAAAGAAACTTGCACAGTGTATACATTAATGGGAGGATTTGCATCTTTCACTCAACGATAGAGGATCCCTTTATTCATGGGACTATTCCACATGACTTAGATGTGCAAGAGTGCTTTCCATCCACACAGTTCCTTCACTGCATAACTGAATATCAAATATTGACATTCATGTGGTGCCATTATTCTCATACCAAATGCATCTACCTAGGCTCCTGTATGGGAAACACATGAGGATGTAACTTTGTAAGAGGAAGGCAATTATGACATGACACAATAAACAGGAGTCCCCTAGGAATGTGCAAAGCTTTGAGGGGTACACATTTCAATGAAAGTTGATATAAAGTACCCCTTTAAAACTGCTTTCTGGTCCCCTCTCTTTGTTCTGATCCTGTCTCTTCTGCAATTTTCTCTGGCACTTTGCAAGATTGGAAGCATCATGAAAGACTTCTATGATCACAGGGCATTTGCAGGAACTTCTTGGGGGGGGGGGGTTAAAGGAGCCAGAGGAGATTAAGGAAAGACTCAAAGGCATCTTAAAGTAACTTGTAAAAGCCAAGGTACTTCAACACTCAACTTGGGGTCGTGGCACAAAGAGCCTCATTAAAGGTGAAATCAAAGCTGCCTCACACAGGCCCAACATTCAAACTGAACAGCAGCCCAATTTAAATGTAAGGAAGTCATGGGATGGTTTGAAAAGTGCACATTTATCTTCTGAGATAAAAGGGGGCCAAGTAAAGAATTGGAGTCATGAAATAAGTCTAATGGGGATTATTCCAACATTGCCACACACAAAGTGGAAGCTCAATGCATGTGTGAACTTAGTGTTGTGAGGATGAGTAAGTGCAAGCTTGTGTAGGTATTTTTATTTCTCTGTATCTATACCAGAGGTGATATTCAGCAGGTTCTGACCAGTTCTGGAGAACCAGTAGCGGAAATTTTGAGTCGTTCGGAGAACTGGCAAACACCACCTCTGACTGGAGATTTTACAGTATCCTTCCCTTGCCACACCCACCAAGCCACGCCCACAGAACCGGTAGTAAAAAAATTTGAATCCCACCTCTGATCTATACATTTTTAATTAACAGCCTAGTTTTGCTGTGGCATCTTAAGCAGCAAACTATGGATTGTGCCATCACAACTCTTATTTCAACTCATTTGATCATTAATTCCAGTAAGATCATAAACCAAAGTAAAAAAGTACAATTTGGGGCACTAAATTGTGGACAAAATTATGATACTCTTCTAGCAACAGCATCTGGATTATTATTATTTTTGTTCATGGATAGTAGAAGAAAAATACAGATATGTGCCAAAATTGCTATCTTAATAATAATCCATGGTTTGCTGTTATACCTAACTGAGAACCAGAATTATTATATAAATGTATCTTAGCTCATTGTGGGGGAGAAAAATATATTTGTAGGTAAACAAGCTGTAGTACATAAAACATTTAACATTTACATTTCCAGGTTTCACCTTTTCCCTCTAGGTAAACAGCTACAGATGAAGAAGCTTCCTATTCATTACTGGACATCCTGGGAAAGCATTCTAATATTTTGGAAAATGTGATTGCTTTTTGAAGTGAACATGAAATTTCTTTTTTGGTATGCAAAACTCAAGTACCATTTTTCCAATATCACAGGCAATTGCCGGGCATTGGCTTGTTCCTATTGCGTATGCCAAGAGAAGCAACAGATAATGGAATTCAGGTATCTGCAACATTAGGGCCCTATTTTAATAGACATCCTAACCTGTCAGAAGCCCTGAGTCAAGAAGACAAATGCTGTTGACAAACACTGAAAGCGACTTTTGTGATCTAAGAACAGCCTGAATAATACAGGTTCCCTGTACTTGACAGGTACATCAGAGGTGGTACATTGTGTTAGGGATAACATTGTTTACCCTAACTGGTTTAGGTAAAATAATAAATATGTAATCATAGTTTATAAGTTAAAGTGTCTGCAACTTTAAATATGGGAATGTAATTAGGGGAGTGGTTGTGAAAGCACTTTAAAAGAAGCAAGACGACAGCTTGCTCTCTCTCTGGCTTTGATGATCCCTAATTACTGCATGGACTCAAGACTGCGTTACTCGAACGGGAGAGATAAACAAAGAACTGATTTGTAAGTGAACTGACATAGGATATTCTACATGGACTTTGCTAACTGAATATCCTTGAATAGACTGACTAAATGATACATGACTAATGGACTGTTATTTTGACTATGCTATAAATGGAATAAACTATATTTTTGATAGCACAAGCATATCTGTTTTTTACTGTATGTTAACAAACATACAAACTTATATCACTCATTTATCTGTGTGCCTATCTGACTAACGCTGCACATTCTGTTTAGCTTGTCTCCTTAACCCTGGTTGGGGAAACCAGGCTTAACACATTGCATCAGAGGTGGTATTCAGCAGGCTCTGACCAGTTCTGGAGAACCAGTAGCGGAAATTTTGAGTAGTCCAGAGAACTGGCAAATACCGCCTCTGACTAGCCCTGCCCCCACCTATTCTCTGCCTCCCGAGTCCCAGCTGATCGTCTGGGTCTTTTTTTGTTGCCCTGAACAGGAGAACGGAGCTGGACAGCAGGTTAGTGGGGTGGGGTAGGAATGGAATTTTGCAGTATCCTTCCACTGCCATGTCCACCAAGTCATGCCCACCAAGCCATGCCATGTCCACCAAACCATGCCACACCCACCAAGCCATGCCCACAGAACCAGTAGTAAAAAAAATTGAATCCCACAACTGCATTGCATGTACTTTCTTTTTTTTTTTTTTTCAACAAGAACTATGTTCATGTACAGCTTTCTGGTATTCTTGGCCTCTCCATCCAATCACTCTTCAATATATTTGTTTTCCAATCTGAACCTTATATGTTATCTTTATATTATTAAGCCACCGCTTTGTACTGTCCTAATTTTTGAATTCAGTTCATAATCATTGACCATCCACCCGTGTTCAACCTAATCTCAGCCTTCCATCCAAGGTTAGTAAAATGAGGACCCAGATTTTTGGGGGAAATATGCTGATTCTGTAAACCACTTAGAGAGGGCTGTAAAGCACTGTGAAGCAGTATATACTAGTAAGTCTAAGTGCTATTGCTATCAATACAGAATGCAAGCTGTTCCAGATAAAGCTAATTTTTGCAATTGACTGATAGTGATTTTGTCAATGTTGTGAGTGTTCAATTGGTGCTCCAGATGTTTTAGGATTGCTCCCCATTACTATTATTACTATTGGTGCTATTTTTACTTTCTTTTGGTACAATCATTCTACTTCTATTTGCAGATTTACGTTTCTGTGCCACTGGACTCACAGCAGCTCCCAAGACAATTAAAGAAACTCTCACAGTACAAGAAAACTATAAATAGATCAGTAAATCAACATAATCAAAATATAATTTACAATATCATTTATTTATTATTATTATAATATATATATCTATATATCTATATATCTATATATCTATATATCTATATATCTATATATCTATATATCTATATATCTATATATCTATATATCTATATATCTATATATCTATATATCTATATATCTATATATCTATCTATATATATATCTGGCATTCAGCTTTGTTCGGGTATTTTCCCACGTCATAATAGTTTTGCTTTTAAAGTTGTAGCAACATTTCAGCAGAATCTCATCTGCCATCATCAGGCTTCTGTATGGCGTTCATCTGTGAGTCAGACTTTTATAGTGGTTTCAGATTTAAATTTGGGGCAGCCTATTGCTGTGCCAGAATGGTTTTTTTTTTTCTTCCTCCTGATTGGTTGAGAGTCTTGGTCTGTGTTTATTGGTCTTGGAGTTTGCTGTGTTCTGCTTCTAATATCTTCTGTCTGTTTTTTTTGGGGGGGGGCTCTTTTTGTATCTTGATTGGCTGGCAACATTGTGTTACTTTATTGGAGGCCTTTAGTGCAGCTTGGCTTCGGGTAAATGGACGGCTATCATTAGTTAGGAAGCTGGGTTTCATCTGGGTGCCTGGTTGGGGTGTGTTTGAGCTGGAGGTATCAGGGGGGATCTGTTTGTGCCCAGGTGTTTGTCTGGCTTGTGGTGTGGAGATTTTTTTGTTTGTGAGTGCAGGCTTCCAAATGATTGACAGCCTGGTGGAATCATCTCTTCTGTTCATACTTTCTGGTAAGACCAGAAAGCATGAACAGAAGAGATGATTCCACCAGGCTGTCAATCATTTGGAAGCCTGCACTCACAAACAAAAAAATCTCCACACCACAAGCCAGACAAACACCTGGGCACAAACAGATCCCCCCTGATACCTCCAGCTCAAACACACCCCATCCAGGCACCCAGATGAAACCCAGCTTCCTAACTAATGATAGCCATCCACTTACCCAAAGCCAAGCTGCACTAAAGGCCTCCAATAAAGTAACACAATGTTGCCAGCCAATCAAGATACAAAAAGAGCCCCCCCCCCCAAAAAAAAACAGACAGAATATATTAGAAGCAGAACACAGCAAACTCCAAGACCAATAAACACAGACCAAGACTCTCAACCAATCAGGAGGAAGAAAAAAACCATTCTGGAGCAGCAATAGGCTGCCCCAAATGCGAACATGGTGTGATAAGACAGCAGCCATCAATTTATAAAATGAAGACAGCATCCTGTCCCCAAATGTTGGAAAATCTCTATTTTCAGCTGCTCCTAAGCAAGTAATAAAGGAACAAACTTAATCTCCAGTGGGAGGCCATTCCAATGGGCTGGGGCTGCTAATGACAATAGACCTCTTATCTCCTGACAATGAGCCATCAGGAGCTTAACCCATGCAGCAGCAAGAGTGAATATAGAAGAGTAGAGTTAGCAAACAAGAAGCTTCTGTTTCATCTACTATTGAAATTTGGCTTTAGTGGGAAATGGTCCATTTGTTGTAACTCTTCCTTTCACTTCAATGTGTTTTGTTAAATATACTCCATCCAGATTAGTGTCTGGTGAAAAAAAAACCACATTCATTTCTTTGAGTCATCAGTTCACAATTCTAACCCATCTCCACTCCCAGATTCTGGTTTTGCATCATTTTTGTGCATCAACCCATTTCTACAGTATCCTCAGCCAGCACAAAGAAAGCAGGGGGCTGCTAAAATATCTATATTCTTCCCTCCCCCATATTCTGGGGATTTTGTTTTTCCATTATTACCCATTTTCTTTCATGCTCCCCATGAAGGAAGACAATACTGATAATGTTCCTAGAGAGAGCTAAGTTCTTTAGAGCTTTCCAGGATATCATCTCAAAAGAGGTAAGAGCTAGTTAAGCCAGTCAAACAACAAGTCACATGTCATCATTGACCAAGGTGATTTACTTTAGCCCCAAATAAAACTGAATCTCTTCAGAATTAAAATAGGCTTCGGTGAAGTTAATTGACTGGGTCTATTTCCTGTCTGTACAATGTTCAGTCTTTGATGACATTAAAAAAAAGTTGTACAAACAAGGGCTAAGAAAGGAAATTGGATTGTTGTTGTTGTTTTTTAAAAAAAGGGTTGCTAAGTGAAGTTTCCTGAGGCAAAATCTGGAAAAATTTCATCTGGAGCTCCTAGTTAGAAATATAAGAGCATTCAGTCAAGCCAGATAGGTTATCATAAAGAGCCACACAAGGCATTATTGTGTTTGTATTCAGAATGTGTGATATTTTTGCTCACATAGGTTGCCCTACTGGGAATACTAAAGACCATAACTTTTGTGGAAGAGCATTGCTGTTCTTCTTCATACAACAAAAGATCTTAAACCAACCATTTTCTGAAGCTGTTGCATCTGGAAAATTCTTATCCTGACACAACTTTTTAATACAGATCTTTTGCATTATTTTACCTTCTCCATTTTTGATGCCTGAAACAGACAAATATTATATTGATATTGTGAGTCTTAGGTGGTTTTTATCCTAGAAGTTAGGACATATTTTTTTAGAAATAAATAGACTGTAGTAAAACAAAAAAAAGGAAGTTTGCCCAGTTTATGAGTGACAAAAGTTACAATGAATTTACAGTGTCAAATGTCATGATCAGTGGGTATTTGCAACGGATGACTAATCCATCTAAATGGAGCATCATTACTAGATGGCTAGGTATATTTTTTTATTTTAATGAATTAATTATTTTTTGTTTCATTGTTTTTAATGCCAAGGGCTGCACAAGGCAAATGGCTTTCAGTGGAGATTTCATTTCCAAGATTGATTCTTGGGTGTGTGTTTATTTAGGTACATTAGTACTTCCCCATAACTTTCATGTCTATGAAAAAAAAAATGTTTTCTATGAAATATTGACAATAAGATCTGTTATATTAGTTCATTTATAAAATCTAATCATATTAAGAAATAATTCTAGAAAGCTAACAAAAATATAGATAAAACCACAATATAAAAATTATGAAATACTTTCAGTTGCTGCATTCTGGACCTATTAACAGCTTCCAATACTTTTTAAAGGCAACCTCTTATATAGCATACTTGCACTACTCCAACTAGAAAGTGACTAAGGCAGGGGTGTCAAACTCATGGCCCTCAGGCTGGATATGTCTTGTGCTGGCCCTGGCCCCACCTGGTTTAGCAAAGGGGGAAAAAGTCCTGATATGTCATGTGATGATGCCATGATGATGCAAGTTTGACATCCCTGGACTAAGCATGAGCAGCTGTGAGCAGCATTTCCCAAGTCACAAATAGAACCACAAATTGAATAACAGAATTGGAAGGGACTTTTGAGGTCTTCAAGTTCAACCCCCTGCTTAGGCAGAAACCATATACCACTTCCAATGTTGGAGCGTCTACAACTTCTGGAGGCAAGTTGTTCCACTGATTAATTGTTCTCACACCATTGCCTCTTGTCCTGCCCTTAAGGTGCTTTGGAGAATAGATTGACCCAGGGGTGGGATTCTCCAGTTCACACCTATTCGCTAGAAGTAGTTGTTAACATTCTAAGCAGTTCAGAGAACCGGTTGTTAGAAGAAATTACTGGCCTAATCCTGTGAGGAAGGCAGGAAGGAAACATTCTGGTGTTGCTTACAGAAACTGCCTCTCCGTTAACCCTTATTACATTCTTGGCAGGACTAGACTTCCTGTCTCAGGAATGTCTCTAGAGTTTTTTTCCCCTCCTTTGCTGGTACTTTGCTTGTGCGGAGTGACCATTCAAAGTTACAATGGCACTGAAAAAAGTGACATATGATTATTTTTCACACTTACGATTGTTGCAGCATCCCCACAGTCATGACAGACCAGGCAAGGAGATGCGTGATTTGATGTGAGTGATATTGAGTTGGCCACACCCAGCCAATAACATGACCACCAAGCCATGTCCACCCAGTCACATGACCACCAAGCCACACCCACCACCTAAGCCACACTCACAGAACTGGTTGTTAAAAATTTGAATCCCACTCTGGATTGAGCAAAGCACCTGAGGGCAGGACAAAAAATAATGGATGGAAACTAATCAAGGAGAGATGCAACCTAGAACTAATTTAAAAAAGAACATTATTGGTGAACAAGGTCATGGCTTCCATGTGTTCCTCAAGCAGGAGTCACAGGTCTAAAAGTGTACCAACTTGAGAAGAATCCCATATAAAGTTAGTGATAAAAATTTTCTAGATCTAGGGAGCCGTAAACCCATAGCTACTCAGTCTTACTAGGATTTTATCCAAAATGTCATAGCTTTCAGGCACTGGAAACTGACAATTGAGTATCAATAGCATAATGATGATACTTAACCCTGTCCCAACAAATGACCTTGCTATATTCAGTAGTTTCATTCAGGAGCTTAACTAAGAGTTGGGGTGAGATTTGAGCTATAGGACACTTTATAAAAACAAAGGCCTGAGGCCATATTTCTCCCCAGTCTAACAACAACAACTGGAACCAGACTTGGTGAAAGTAGCAGCACCAATGTAAAACTGTATTCCCTGCTCTCAGCCTGCTAATCGGGTCCAGAAAGATACCTCAATCAATAGTACTGAGAGAATCTGAAAAATCTAGGAGGATCAGGGCAAATATAGCCCTCTTACCCCAAGTCTTCTAGAGCAGGAGTTGCCAATCTTTTGGACCTCAGGGAGCACCAAACTCATAATTTTAAATCCCAGGGACCACAAACCAGTTCTGTGGGCTCGGCCTAATTTCTGGGTGTGGCTTGGTGGTTATATAACTGGCTGGGCATGGCTTGTATGTAAATATTATAGATATTTAAATAAATTGTTGTGAATGAATAAATATCAAATAAAGTTATCTTGAGCTTGAAGTAAAGTTCAGGGTTCTGGCTCTGCACTTCTGATTGGCTATTAAATGGCAAGATCAGATTGGTCCGTTCAGGAGAATCTGATTGGCCATTAACAGGCCGTTCTCATTGGTTAATGGAGCTAGCGGTCCTAGGTTGCTATTGGTTGAATAGTAAATAAGTTGCCTTTATAAGGAAGGCTGTAGCCTCCATCCAGTTTGAGTTGTCACACCATGTAAATAAAGAGTTTGAAGTTCACTGTTTCCACCGGCTCATCTCCATTATTCACACCCATGCTCCATACTTAACACTGTCGAGGAGGATGGGATGTGGAGACGTCAGAGCTGACTAAAACAACGAAGAAGACAACCAAACACGTGGCTGAAACGCACAACGGCGGAACCATGTCCAGCAGCGTAGTACCACCCAGTCCGTTCAACCCAGCACAAGAGGACTGGGAGTCCAACATGGACCGTTTCCAAATGTTCTTGGAAACAAATAATCTGAAGGATGCCACAACCGGGAAGAAACAGGTGGTATTCCTGACGCACTGCGGGCCGACCGTATTCAAGATGGCCAAGGCGCTAGCAAAACCAGCTGAAGTGAAGGCTATGGACTGGGACGTCCTCGAACCGCTACTACGGGCCCACTATGCACCGACCATTCCAACACTCATTAGACGACACGAGCTCTATCAAAGAAACCAGCGGAAAGGAGAGAGCGTTGCTGACTTCGTTGCGGACCTCCGAAACTTGGGAGGCCTCTGCGATTTCGCCGACCTAGAAGAGGCTTTGAGAGACCGAGTAGTTCTAGGATTAGATGTGCTCCACGTGCAGAGCAAAATAATGGCAAAGGGCGACATTAGCCTGGCCGATGCCATCGCTGAGGCTACGGCAGTGGAAGCGACCAAAAAGTTGGCTGCCCAACTGCGCCGAAATCGCACTCTGACACACCAACCAGCCTTCGAAGTCTCACCTAAGTCAGAAGGACAGCTTCCGACGGCCCACCATGAGGACCTCTCTTCGTCGTCAGACAGCAACAAAGAAGAGGTCCATCGACTGCAGTCCAATCGGGACCATTACCCGAAGTCCCAGCAACCATGCGCTGGCTGCGGGGCCAACCATTACCGGTCTGACTACAAATTCCGTGACGCGCTCTGCCATGACTGCGGGAAATGAGGCCATATCGGACGGGTCTGCAGAAGTCTCCTAGGACCCAGCCAGACCTCGAAAGGGGCCAACTATTGCCAATCGACAGGAAACCGTCCTGTAAGGCGAGAACCAGCAAACCACTCCTACAGAAACTGACCCATGAATCGCCTAACGAGGCGAGAAGAGGCTCACCAAACTATCATTTTCGGTCACACCTCTTCATTGGATGCCAAGAAAATCCGAGTTAAAGTGGCCATCGAAAATCAGCCTTGCCAAATGGAAGTCGACTTGGGATCGTCCCTTTCGATGGTTTCCTGGAAGACCCTCAAGCAACTCATCCCTACTATCCAGAGCCAAGACCATCAATTCCAAAGACTCGTACTAAAAGATTACCAGGGGAACCGGATTCCATTCGTAGGATCCAGTCGAGTCCGGGTTTCGTTCAAAAACCGCACAGCGTACTTACCTCTGACGGTGATCGACAAGGACCGGCCTAGCCTGTTAGGCCTTCAGTGGTTCGCACCACTCGGCATTGAAATGGCGGGCATTAACCGAATTGGCGGCAGTGACTGGGAGGAGGACCTCGCCCACGAATTCAAGAACATCTTTGCAGAAAAGCTAGGCGAGTACAAGGGGACCCCAATATCCTTTAGCCTTAATCCGAAAATAGCTCCCATCCTCCTTATCGAGTTCCGTTTGCACTAAAGCCGAAAATCGACGAACAGCTTGATAAGTTGATAGCCCAGGTAGTGTTAAAGCCATCTGATCACTCTCCTTGGGAGACCCCAATCGTGACACCAATTTAGCCGGACGGCTCAATGAGAATTTGGTTGGACTATCGAGCTACCCTGAACCACACCCTGCAGCAAAACCCATATCCAGTGCCGGTGATGCAACACCTCCTCCATTCCCTGGGGGGTGGAAAAGTCTTCGCTAAACTAGACTTAGCTCAGGATTATCAGCAACTGCCGGTTGATGAAAAAACGGCACAGGCACAGACAATCGTAACGCACCAAGGTGCCTTTAAATGTATGCGGCTCCAATTCGGAGTGAGTGTAGCCCCGGGGATCTTTCAGAGCCTAATGGAAAGACTCTTACAAGGGATTAAAGGCGTTGTCCCTTACTTTGACGATGTGTTAATTGCTGCCCCCATTCCAAAAATCTTACGGGATCGTCTAAGACTAGTTCTCCAAAAATTCCAAGAAGCAGGCCTTAAGGTGCAAAAAAATAAGTGTAAGTTGTGTACAGATCGTGTCGAATTTTTGGGGTACTTAATTGACAGTCAGGGTATTCACCCTACAGATAGCAAATTGAGAGCAATAAAAAACGCTCCCAGACCCCGGAATAAGGCCGACCTCCAGGCATTTCTAGGCCTCATCAATTTTTATAACATATTCTTGCTGCACATGGCGACTGTCGCTGAACCTTTACATCGCCTACTGGACAAAAAAGCAAATTGGGTGTGGGGTCATAGAGAAGAGCAGGTGTTCCATAATGTAAAAAAGCTATTGACTTCTGACGCTGTACTAATGCAGTACAATGAAACCTTACCCTTAAATATCACATGTGATGCATCGCCTTTCGGAGTGGGCGCCATTTTGAGCCATGTATTGCCAAATGGTAGCAAATTTTTCAAAGACACTTTCGAAAACTGAGTGAAATTATAGCCAGATTGATAAAGAAGCCCTTGCAATTGTATCAGCTGTCAAAAGATTCCATGAGTACGTGTACGGCCGGGCTTTTACTATATTAACTGACTACAAAACTTTCTTGGGGATAATCGCTGGGGATAAACCGACCCCCTATATATTATCTCCCAGGATGACTCGTTGGTCAGAATTCTTGGCTGCTTATAATTATCAACTGCAATACCGCCCCGGAAAAGCTATTCCCCACGCCGACGCATTGAGCCGTGCACCACTTCCAGAGACTATCAACAATCCTGCGCCAATGATGACAACGTTGCAGATCGAGACACTTCGTACGCCGCCATTAACTGCCCGTGATATCGTGAGAGAAACAAAACGCGACCCCACCTTGGCACGAGTCCTCATGTGGGTGGATCGCGGATAGCCATTGGACCAAGTATCAGATGACTTCGCACCATTCAAAACTCGGCAAACAGAGTTGTTTTCTCAGAAGGGCTGTATCATCAGGGCCAATAGAGTCGTTATCCCAGAACAACTCCAACAGGCACTACTGAGAACCTTGCATGATGGCCACCCTGGTATCGTGCACATGAAGGCCCTCGCACGAAGCTACGCGTGGTGGCCAGGCATCGACAGACAAATCGATTCGTGGGTAAAAACTTGCCATAGATGCCAAGAAGTAAGCAACGCTCCACCAAAGGCAATCCCAACCAAATGGGAGACACCGCGGGGACTCTGGTCCCATATCCATCTGGACTTTGCCGGGCCAACCAAAGGCCACACCTTTTTGTTAACCGTCGACGCCTACTCGAACTAGCTCGAAATCCACCGAATGAGGAACACGACCACCTAAGCGGTCATCAAAAGACTAGAAAGACTGTTTGCCACCCACGGATTACCAGACGTTCTGGTATCCGACAACGGGCCCCAATTTACTGCGCTGTCTTTTGAGCAGTACCTGGCTGACCGCGGTATCCGACATGCGCTCACTTCGCCTGCGCACCCTGCGGCAAACGGTAGGGCTGAGCGCATGGTCCAATTCGTCAAGAAAACACTACAGAAAGTGGACTATGACAACATCGAAAAGAAGATAAACCGAATCCTCTTTTTACAGCATATTATGCCTCACAGCGTCACCAACAAAACTCCCGCTGAGCTGCTAATGGGATGAAAGCTCCACTCCCACCTCGACCGGTTGCACCCAGCCTACGAACCGGAAAAACCACTCAGATCCAGCAGCCGATGCCGTACCTTCCAGGTAGGTGATTTGGTGTTCGCTAAAAACTTATCGGGCGATCCGCTGTGGGTAGAAGCGACTGTAGTCCATGTAACTGGCCCAAGGTCATACCTTGTACAATGCCTTGACAATAGACTTTGGAAGCGCCATATCGATCAACTACGATCAAAGCTGCAGTCAGGCAATTCCGAGCTCCCAAATAACCAAACTGAGGGGGGGGGGAGATACAGAGGAAGACGAACCTCTACTAGAGGAAAACCTTTTTGAAGGAAATGATAGCGGAACAGAAACGCGAGAACAGGAACCAGGGATGGGAGTGAGTTCACCTCAGGGTGTTGCCGAAGAGTTTGGTGACAACAAAAACGCGAACTCTGAACCAGAGGCACCCCTTTCGCCAAATAACGCCCTACCTCAACAAGAGTGCAGCCAAATGCTGGGCGCACTGCGAAAATCAAAAAGACTAACAAAACAACCGTCCTACCTCAAGGACTACGTGACCGCACCCCATAAACAAAAGCCGGGGGAAGGGGTGTTGTGAATGAATAAATATCAAATAAAGTTATCTTGAGCTTGAAGTCAAGTGCAGGGTTCTGGCCCTGCACTTCTGATTGGTTGTTAAATGGCAAGATCAGATTGGTCCGTTCAGGAGAATCTGATTGGCCATTAACAGGCCGTTCTCATTGGTTAATGGAGCTAGCACTTCTAGGTTGCTATTGGTTGAATAGTTAATATGTTGCCTATATAAGGAAGGCTATAGCCTCCATCCAGTTTGAGCTGTCACACCATGTAAATGAAGAGTTTGAAGTTCACTGTTTCCACCGGCTCGTCTCCATTATTCACACCCATGCTCCATACTTAACATAAATATTGATTTTTTTTGTTAAAAAAAGAGCAACTTTTACCCAAAATCAGGCAATGCAGGTAGGCAGATTGTGTTGCTCATGGAATCACAGATTCATTCAGAGATCTATCTATCTGCCATCGGCTAACTCAGTCTGTCACATAAAATTTGCTAGCAAGCAAGCTCACAAAATTAACTCACAACACACCATGTATGTAAATATTGATTTTTTTATTTAAAAAAAGAGCAACTTTTACCCAAAAGCAGGCAAAGCAGGCAGGCAGATTGAGTTGCTCACAGAATCATTCAGTGATCTATCTATCTGCCATCAGTTTCCTGAGTCTGTCACATAAAATTTGCTTACTGTGAGTCTGCACTGAATAATAGAATCTTCAGTCCTAAGGAAGGTTTGGCTGTGCTTAAAAGCAGAGCTGAAGATCTAAAGACTAGCTAAAAATCAAGAAATGCAACAATTTCCTGCTTCCTAGCTAATCTAAATCTCCTGGCACAGCAGAACAGTTGATGGTCAGAAAAAGAAAAAATAGCAATTTAGCAGGCAAGTTTGCTGGGTAAGGAGTAAGTGGGTGGGGAGGGTTCCTACGGGCCATGTGGGCAGTGCAGCCTGGATTAATTGCTTTCGGGGTGCTCTGGGGGTGAGATTTTTCTGCGGCCCACCACAATTTTCTCGTGGCCTATCAGTGGGTTATGGCCCACCAGTTGGCGATGGCCCAGCAGTTGGCGACTGTTGTTCTAGAGGTCATATACAAACACAAGAAATGCTATCTCAGCTTGAAACCCAAAGGAAAAGGATCTAGAAAATCACTTTCCTCCAGGACCATGTGGAGCTGTAAAGCCATCTTCTCAGTAATCTTCTCAACATTGCAATGTTTCCTAAAAAGGAAAAGCGGGACACGGAATGAAAATGTCCATGAGGATGGAACCAACAAAAGTTTTTTATGGAGAGGATGAACTACCACTTCCTTTCAAAAGAGGCAGAATCTTCCACTAATACTTCATTTAGATGCATCAACAGGAGGCTTTAGCCAGCCCAGTTGAACATGGCTTTAAAACCAGGTTGTAGAATTCAAAATCCTAATAAAAGTCTGCACCACAATTGGCATCAATAGAAGGGTCAAAATCTGCTGAGCCCCACCCACTTTGCACAGATTGATGACATCATTGCACATACCAAAGAACAGAACTTCAATTATACACTGTTCTCACCATCTTGTAGATTTTAACTCTCTCCTTGTGCTCTCTGGTATGCACAGCCCCAAGATTACAGGGGAAGATATAAGGATCATGCATCATGAGTACTGTACTGATATTGAAATATACTGTAGCAAATGAAAATACTTCTAAACCAGTTTTTCATTTCATTCCAAACTTCATTATTGGAGTTTACATTAAAATACACTCTCCAACAAGGCAAATCAAAAGTTTAGACTGGAGCATATGTATGATTCTAATTTAAATAGGAATGAAAACTCAGCCCCGTTTTAACTGAAGCAAAAATAATATTCCCAGCCAATTTCCTCATTCATTTCATAGATTTATATGGCAAGCTCAAATCTGAAAAAAAATCTACTTGCCATCTCAAAAGGAAAAATGATCACTAATTATTACACCATTCATAGGAATTATTTATAGTTCAGACTTAGAATATCTAAGTCTGAATAACTTCAGACTTAGAATATCACAAAGTTTATGCTTTAGAAGAATCCCTATTTATAGGATACCTAGTTTACAAGCATGAAATATTTTTCTCATAATCTAGCTGTGGTTTGTTTATATTCCTTGACTATTACATCATGAAGATTATTTTATAACATATTGGTCTTGAATTAGTGAAACCAGCACATAAATAACATAGAAGATAATCAGATTGTGGCTTTATGAAAACTTCCATTAGCAATAAAAGTGAATTAAAAAGAAATATAATAATTGCATAATGAACAGGTAGAGTCTTCTTTTCACATTAATGTATTTGTGTCTGAAATCTCAACAGAAGAATTGTATTACTCCTTAATTGGGAAAACTTGTGTAATTTAATCAGTAGCCATGATTTCCAGCAGCATCATGGACAATATATCTAAAAGATTCATATGTCAGCACTCAATGTCTTTTACAAATGGTGAAACTGTTTGCTTGTCTCCAAAGAATAATCAACACTGTGTAAATAATCTGAAACCTGGGAGCACTTTTTCAATAAAGAGGGGGAAAAATACACATTATAAAATCAATAAGGCTGGTTGACAAATGAACCCAAGTGTGCATTTTTGATACAGAGGTACAAAAAAAGTCTATATTTTAGTTTCACAAAGCAAATCAAATCTTAAGTTTTATGGAGGTGAAATAAATAGATCACAAGACTTCATAGATCATACTAAAGAATTTCTAGTCCTCATGGTGAAAAGCCTTTTTTTGTTTGTTTATGGTAAGCAAATATTGAAGATTTTCCACTGATTGCCTAAAGCATCCAGTATTCAGTGTCAGGGACCTTCCAAATAATGCAGTTTTAAAAATAATAATAAAAATAAATTAGCACACTTATATGCCTAACAAGATTAAAAATAAATAAATAATTAAATATATTTATTTATTTATTTATTAAGTAGGAGAGAGAGAATGCGAGAGAGACAAAAACTGAAACTATGATTAAACCACTTCTACATAGAGCAGGGGTCTTCAAACTTGACAGCTTTAGGACTTGAGGACTTCAACTCCCAGAATTCCTCACCAGTCATGTTCAGGAATTCTGGGAGTTGAAGTGCACAATTCTTGAACTTGCCAAGTTTGAAGACCCTTGACATAGAGCATAGTTAATATTATGACTTGGTGTACTGTTTTTCTGGTCAAACAGATTTTTCACTTGTACAGCCAGATGTTGCTTTTCTTTTTTATTTGCAAGCTATCCAGAGTCAACAAGGAGTCAGGCATCCTACTATATTTGTTGCAGCTAAATTATATGGAATTTTGCCACCTGCTATAAATCTTAAATGGCTCATATAAGTAGACTTTTGTTTAATCAAAATAAGCTTTTCTTTACAATGTTACCAGATCTTTTGAATTTAAATGCATTGTCAATAATCAGTCATAGCAGTATTCCAATATCTAAAGAGCTGCCACAAAGAAGAGTGAGTCAACTAAAGCAGGAGTCACCAACCTTTTGGACCTCAGGGACCACCAAACTCATAATTTTAAATCCCACGGACCACTAATATTGTTGTGAATGAATAATGCCAAATAATCAACTACGATCGTGGCTACCGTCACACAATTCCGAACTCCCTTATGACCAAACTGAGGGGGGGGGGAGATATGTAAGCCGGGGGAAAGAGGTGTTGTGAATGAATAATGCCAAATAAAGTTATCTTGAGCTTGAAGTCAAGTGCAGGATTCTGGCCCTGTACTTCTGATTGGCTGTTAATGGCAGGATCGGATTGGTCCATTCAGGAGCATCTGATTGGCCATTAACAGGCCATTCTCATTGGTTAACGGAGCTAGCGCTCCAGGATTGCTATTGGTTGAATAGTTAATAAGTTGCCTATATAAGGAAGGCTATAGCAGCCCTCCAGTTTGAGCTGTCACACCATGTAAATAAAGAGTTTGAAGTTCACTGTTTCTACCGGCTTGTCTCCATTATTCGCACCCATGCTCCAGACTTAACACTGGCGACGAGGATGGGATTGGATGACATCAGAGCCAACGATGAAGACAACTAAGCAAATGGCTGAAGCGCACAACGAAGGAACCATGTCCGGCGACGCAGTACCACCCGCTCCGTTCAATACAGCTCAAGAGGATTGGGAGTCCTACATGGACCGTTTCCAAATGTTTTTGGAAATGAATAATCTGAAGGATGCCACAACCGGGAAGAAACAGGCGGTATTCCTAACACACTGCGGCCCAATGGTATTCAAAATGGCTAAGGCATTAGCGAAACCGGCTGAAGTGAAGGCCATGGACTGGGACGTCCTCGAACCGCTACTAAGGGCCCACTATGCACCGACCATTCCAACGCTCGTAAGACGACACAAGTTCTATCAAAGAAACCAGCGGAAAGGAGAAAGCATCGCCGATTTCGTTGCAGACCTCCGGAACTTGAGAGGCCTTTGCGATTTCACCGACCTAGAGGAGGCTTTGAGAGACCGAGTATTTCT
Organism: Hydrophis major; assembly: GCA_033807585.1. Lineage (NCBI taxonomy): Eukaryota > Metazoa > Chordata > Lepidosauria > Squamata > Elapidae > Hydrophis > Hydrophis major. The sequence goes on along the minus strand of CM066328.1, from coordinate 248,615,235 downwards.
CGGGTTAGACGCTCTAAACATACAGAGCAAAATAATGGCAAAGGGCGACATCACCCTGAAAAACGCCCTAGCTGAAGCTACAGCAGCGGAGCTGACCAAGAAGTCGGCTGCCCAACTACACCGAAATCATGCTCCAGCACATCAACCGGCCAGCAAAGTTTCACCTAACGCAGAAGGGCAGCTGCAGATGACCCCCCCATGAGGACCTCTCTTCATTGTAAGACAGCGATGAAGAAGAGATCCAGCACCTATGGTCCGATCGGGACTGTTACCCAAAGTCCCAGCAACCGTGCGCTGGCTGTGGCGCCAACCATTACCGCTCCGATTGCAAATTCCGCGACACGCTCTGCCACGAGTGCGGGAAACGAGGCCACATCGGATGGGTCTGCAGAAGTCTCCTCGGACCCAGCCAGACGGCGAAGGGTACCAATCTCCGCCAATCGACAGGGAATCACCCTGTAAGGAGAGAACCAGCAAACCACTCCTACATAAACCAACCCGTGAATCGCCTAACGAGATGGGAAGAGGCCCACCAAACACTCACTCTTGGCATGCCTCTTCACTAGACGCTAAGAAAATTTGGGTCAACGTGAACATCAAAAATCAACCTTGCCAAATGGAAGTTGACTTGGGGTGGTCTCTGTCAATGGTCTCATGGAAGACCCTCAAGCAACTCATCCCCACTATCCGGCACCAAGACCTTCAATTCCATCGGCTCATGTTAAAGGACTACCAGGTGAACCGGATTCCAGTCGTAGGATCCAGTAGAGTCTGGGTTGCATTCAAGAACCGCACGGCGTACTTACCCCTGACGGTGATCAACAAGGACCGGCCTCGCCTGTTAGGCCTGCAATGGTTCGCACCACTCGGCATTGAAGTGGCAGGCATTAACCAAATCGGCGGCAGTGACTGGGAAGAAGACCTCGCCCACGAATTCAGGGACATCTTCGCGGAAAAGCTAGGCGAGTACAAGGGGACCCCGATATCCTTTAGCCTTAATCCAAAGATAGCTCCCATCCGCCTTAAGCCTTGTCGAGTCCTGTTCCCTCTAAAGCCAAAAATTGATGAACAGCTTGATAAGTTGATAGCCCAGGGAGTTTTAAAGCCAACCGACCACTCCCCATGGGAAACACTGATCGTGACCCCAATTAAGCCGGACGGCTCAATGAGAATTTGTGGGGACTATCGAGCCACCCTAAACCACGCCCTGCAACAAAATCCATATCCGGTGCCAGTGGTGCAACACCTCCTCCATTCCCTGGGGGGGCGGAAAAGTCTTCGCTAAACTAGACTTAGCTCAGGCTTATCAGCAACTGCCGGTTGACGAAAAAACGGCACAGGCACAGACTATTGTAACACACCGAGGAGCCTTTAAGTGTACGCGGCTTCAATTCGGAGTGAGTGTAGCCCAGGGATCTTTCAGAGCCTAATGGAGAGACTATTGCAGGGGATCAAAGGCATTGTCCCCTATTTTGACGATGTGCTCATTGCTGCCCCCACTCCAAAAAATTTACGGGATCGTTTAAGACTGGTTTTACAAAAATTCCAAGAAGCAGGCTGGAAAGTGCCCTGATGATAGACTTTGGAAGCGCCACATAGATCAACTATGATCGTGGCTACCGTCACACAATTCCGAACTCCCTTATGACCAAACTGAGGGGGGGGGGAGATACAGAGGAAAACGAATTGCAACTAGAGGAAAACCTTTTTGAAGGGACTGAAAACGGAAATGAAATGCAGGAACAGGAACCGGGGACTGGAGTGAATTCACCTCAGGGAATGGCCAGTGATATCGGTGATGACGGGAACGCGAACTCGGAACCAGAGGCACCCCTACCGTTAAACAACAATCTACCTCAACAGAGGTGCAGCCACCCACCAGGCACTTTGCGAAAATCAAAAAGACTGATAAAACAACCGTCCTCCCTCAAGGACTATGTAACCGCGCCCCGTGGGCAGAACCCGGGGGAAAGAATAATGAATAATGCCAAATAAAGTTATCTTGAGCTTGAAGTCAAGTGCAGGATTCTGGCCCTGTACTTCTGATTGGCTGTTAATGGCAGGATCGGATTGGTCCATTCAGGAGCATCTGATTGGCCATTAACAGGCCATTCTCATTGGTTAACGGAGCTAGCACTCCAGGATTGCTATTGGTTGAATAGTTAATAAGTTGCCTATATAAGGAAGGCTATAGCAGCCCTCCAGTTTGAGCTGTCACACCATGTAAATAAATAGTTTGAAGTTCACTGTTTCTACCGGCTCGTCTCCATTATTCGCCCCCATGCTCCAGACTTAACAAATATGAATTTTGAGTGTCAGTGGCTTGCTGACATTGGTGGGAGAGAGAGAGAGAGATCTGATCTAACCTCAAAGGGTTGGCAGTGATGTTCTCTCTCTCTCTCTCTCTCTCTCTCTCTCTCTCTCTCTCTCTCTCTCTCTCTCTCTCTCTCTCTCTCTCTCTCTCTCTCTCTCTCTCACACACACACACACACTTATACACACACACACACGTCCTTCACATACTTCCACCCTCTCCAACGCAGCCACATTCCTAACCTGCTTTTCAGCTCTGTTCTCAGAGAGGGAGGGAGGGAGAGAGAGAGAGAGATGGTATCCTGCAATCCTAAATAAAGAATGATCAATCGGTAGGAAAATGGGGTGGGGGATTTTCCTGCAGACTTTTGGGGGAATTTTCCAAGGATCTCTGCAGAAAAAGCAGAAGCAGCAAAGACCCTGGGAAAATCCCCCAAAAAGTTTGCAGGAAAATTCCCTGCCCTGTTTTCCTACCGATCGATCATTCTTTATTTGGGATCGCAGGATACTGTCTCCAGCTCCATTTTCAGGGGGTGAGGAGAGAGAGAGAGAGAGACTTTTGGCTTCATGCAAGGAAAGCAGCAGAAGTCTTTCTTTCTCTCCCCCAAACTCCACCAGAAATGAGTCTTTGCCAGCGCAGTCTCTTTGAACAGGATGCCTTGCAGGGCCCCAAAGACTCATTTCTGGTGGAGTTTGGGGGAGAGAAAGAAAGACTTTTGCTGTTTTCCTTGCATGCAGCCAAAAGCAGAAAAAGGAAAGAAGTGGAAAGAAGCAGCCTGGTGGCCAGGTGAGGCATGTGGGTCGCAAGGGGCAAATCCCCCACTCCGTCCTTTCCCCCTCCTCTCATTACCTCATGTTGTTCACAATGCAAGTGATATAAGCCTTGTGTTCCTGCAGGCCATGTGGGTGGTGCAGTCTTGTGTTCCTGCACAGCCTGGATTAATTGCTTTGGGGGGTGTTTTGGAGGTGACATTTCTCTGCGGACCACCAAAATTTTCTCGCGGACCACCAGTGGTCCCTGGCCCACCAATTGGGGACTACTGAACTAAAGCACTTGAAGGCAGGACAAGAAGCAATGGGTGGAAATCAAGGAGAGAAGCAACCGAGCACTAAGGAGACATTTCCTGAGAGTCAGAACAATTAATCAGTGGAACGAATTGCTACAGAACTTGTGAATGCTCCAACACTGCAGGTTTTTTTAGAAGAGATGTGACAACAATTTTTCTGAAATGGTATAGGGTTTCCTGCTTGAACACCTATTTACACTAGAAGTCTTTTCCAACTCAGTTATTCTATTGTTCTGTTATTCTAGCATCTATACTGTTTTTCTGATTATTATCAGAAATTATTAAAAGTATTTCTATTTTAAATACTTCCACTTATTATTTCATATTATCAATCAATGTCAGCAAGTGTTCGCTCTTGAGCATATCCTAATAGGCCAGGTTCCTTCAATCCGGAATCCTACAATCATATTGGACTACCTGTTGTGCTCAAGGAGCAGGCTCCAAGGCCTAGTTGGATCAGGGGAAGCCAGGCATTACGTTGCCAAATAATAATAATAATAATAATAATAATAATAATAATAATAATAATAATAATAATAATAATAATAATAATAATAATAATAATATATTAATAATAATAATAATAATAACAACAACAACAACAACAACAACAGATAATGAGAGTTGGAAGGGACCTTGTAAGTTATCTAGTCCAACCCCCTGCCCAAGCGGGAGACCCTATACCATTTCTGACAAATGGCAGTCCAATCTCTTCTTGAAAGTCTCCAGTGATGGCGCTCCCACAACTTCCAAGGGCAAGCTGTTCCATTGGTTGATTGTTCTCACTGTCAGAAAGTTTCTCCTTATTTCCAGGTTGAATCTCTCCTTGTTCAGTTTCCATCCATTATTCCTTGTCTGTCCTTGGAAAATAGATTGACCCCCTCCTCTCTGTGGCAGCCCCTCAAATATTGGAAGACTGTTATTATGTCTCCTCTGAAGGTCTCTCCCAGCATAAGTAACAGGAAGTAGGAATCTTAGCTCCCTCCATCTTAGCATGTAGGTCCCATATACCACTCCAAAGTAAGTAACTCAAAGTAAGTAACAGACCATCCTCTCCTGGTTGTAGCTGGCTCCTCCCTGTGACAGTTGTGCAAAAGGAGCTGCAGCTATGCCAGCCCCACTAGGAGAGGATATCAATAATGCCATACTCATTCCCAAGTGGCTCAAGTCCAGTTGCTTGTAACCAAGCCTTCTGCTTTTGATGACTGCAATGGTTGTGGTGCTGGTTTGTCACTGTTTTCTCCTTGACAACGCCAATATTTCAGTACTGTATTTTAGAAGAGATTGCTTGGTTTTACTTACATCTCTCCCACAGCTTTGGAACAAGGTGGTGTGCATTCACACATTCCCATGTCTTCTTCCCCTACAACCCTATTCCTGCTTGCCTTGCTGTTCTCTGTCCATCCTGCCTCTGTGCTCACCCCTCCTTGCTCTCATTTCTCTGCTGGTAATTTTTGATAAAATTGACACTAGCTGCACACACACTTAGTGCCTGCGCACATCTTGTGCTCTGCTGGTCACAAGAAAATACAACTACCTTTATGATGGGAGAATCTGGAAGAGTTATACAACATAACTGTAAGATAAGAGGTTACAAACATCTGCCAGTGATTTACAGCTGGCAGTAAAAATGATGGTAACTGTTGTTTTTCACAGTAAATAAAAATTACAATCATGTTGCAGGAGGAGCCATTTTCAAATTACAGCAAGCGTTCTCCAAATAGAACAAAGGAAAACAGGGCCTTCAAAAATTTTAGCAAAGGGTTCTCTGCCCAGTTGCTGGGTGGGTGTGGCCTAGTCAGCCTCCTGCACCATGGTAGAGGGGGCGTTTTGCCCTCCCCAGCAGTGTTGCCAGACGTACGATAATTATCGTATTTGTACGATAATTTGGCCCTCTGTACGATGTACGATCAATAATTGCCAAAAAGGTCAAATGTACGATAATTTTACAGTTTGGCAATTTAAGAAGATAGTTGGCCTACTTTGACCCTTTTTTGTGCCTCGTGACTGTACTTTTCGTGGGTTCATGCAACTTCATGAGTCTAGATCACGTGTGTGTGTGCGTACGCGCGTGTAGTTTGTGCATACGTGATACACGCTCGCTCACGAGCTACGTACAAGTACGAGTACGAGTCGAGTCAGCTAGTCGTCGCGCGTGTCAGGCCCATTGAGGTAGTTTATTGCTGATCGTAAGTTTTGCGGGATCGTATCTTGTGGCTTCATGCCTTCAGTTCGGACATTTTCCACATGGATATATGCCTACAGTTGGTACTTCCTGTGAGATATAGAGTTTGCTATATGTACGATAATTTTCTCAAAAAAACGATAATTTGGAGGCTCGGGTACGATAATTTTACATTTTGAATCTGGCAACGCTGCTCCCCAGGCTCCGGAGGCTTTCCTCAAGCCTCCAGGAGGGTGAAAGTGGCCTCCCTGGGCTCCGGAGGCTCCCTGGAAGCTGGAAATGGATCCATTTCTGACTTTCCCAAACTTCCGAGGCCTGTTTTTCATCCTTCCCAAGCCTCTGTGTGCACCCCACACTTATCTGCATCCAAAATGGGCCATGTGGAGACTCTTTGGAGGGGCAGGGTGGGGTGGGCAGAGCCAGCCAGGAGTGGGATTTTGGGGGATTCTCCAAACTGCACAGAAACTTAGCTAGGGGCTCTTCCGAACCCCTGTGACCCCCAGCAGCCCACCCTTGCACAAACCCAGTCTACAGACTAAAGCAGAGGAGGAAGAAGGAACATTTCAGTCCAGAGAGCGGAGAACTACCAGAAAGAGCAATTCTGAAAGCAATTATACCTGCCTTACTTGTGCCAGGTATAAGTTGAGTAGAAGAATTACTTTGACAGGCTTTCATGATTCTACTACATTATGCTCCAAGCAATAAAGCGCTTTCAAGAAATCCAAGTGGCTCTTGTTTCCTGAGTTTGCCAGCCTTGCAAGGGTTGACAAGTCCTGTTCGAAGGAAGATGGAGAAAAAGATTTGAAATCAAAATATGTGTGTGTACGTATGCATATACACACATATCCATACATATGTGTGTGTAATGCATTATGTCTCTCTGTGTGTATGTCATGGACCAGTAATATAACTTTTATATACTGTTGTTGCTCTCTAGCCCCATCTCATGGCCAGAAGAACAAATACTAATCATATTGTTTGAAGCTGGCCCAACCTCTTTATCCATCAGCCTACACTCTCAAAACAAGTGTATGCTGGGAAGCCAGACTTCAATTCCTTTAGCATTTGGAGAAGGCAGAAGCACAAAGAAGAATCCATCTTAATCTGTGGCACATGGTCATCCAAGAACAAACCATCATCCCACACAAAGAGCAATTTATTAATTGTTATGTTCAGCAGTAACTCAATACTGCTTATCTTGTATTTGGTTCTCATTGTATGTATTCCTATTTTCTCCAGTTTCAGCATATCCTGTCCTTTTAATAAAGCATCCAGATCTACCCACATGGTCTGTTTTATTGGAGGATGGGTGGGCTTAGCTGCATGTTGAGCTGCACACAGACTAACGTGTAGTGAGGACAGAACAATGTGTGTGTGTGTGTGTGTGTATACAGGTAGTCCTCAAGCCTAAAATTTCTGTTGTTAAGTGAGATATTTGTTAAATGATTTTGCTCCACTTTATGATTTTTCTTGCCACAGTTGCTTAGAGAATCACTGCAGTTGACAAATTAGTAACCCGGCTGTTAAGTGAATCTGGCTTCCCCATTGACTTTGTGTGTCAGAAGGTTACAAAAGGGGATCACAAAATCTTGGGACACAGTCACAGTCACAAATGAGTCAATTCCCAGGCATCTGAACTTTGACCAAATGACCATGGGGATGCTGCAAAGGTCGTAACTGTGAAAAATGGTCATAAATCACTTTTTGCAGTGCCATTGTGACTTCGAATGGTCACTAAATGAACTGTTGTAAGTTGAGGAGTCTGTGTGTGTGTGTGTGTGTGTGTGAGAGAGAGAGAGAGAGAGAGAGAGAGAGATGTACTATATATGTACACAGTAATGTATACAGTAGTACATCTATAATATGTGTGTGTATAAATATTAAAAAGGAAAGATAATTCCTTGAAAATTATTCATGTTTATGGATTTCTGAACTTAATACTAGGAGCCACTGTCCTTTATTTTGGTCCTGCTGGACTGCCTTCAGAAGTTTTAACTGGATTTAAAAAAGGAGTGTACAATTTGATTGAGATGAAGGAGAATCATAAATATTTGACAGCCTTTGATACTTGTTATGGAAAATGAATGTATGCAATAATGCCTTTTGATCATACTGATTGCTCTGTAGTCTTTGCCAGATTCAGATTTTTCCAGATATTCTGAACAAATAAGTTGTAATTTACTTGCATGGCATTTTGTTTCTTATTTAAAAAAGCCCACCTTCCCTAAACCTTACTCACATTATAGGTAGTCCTTGATTTATAAGCGGTCACCGAGCAACCATTCGAAATTACAGCAGACCTCACCGCCACCACCACTGGCAGTCATGTGATTGCATTTTGGGTACATGGCAACTGGCACATATTTGCAGTGTCCTCTGGTCATGTTATTTATTTATTTATTTAGTGTATGGCACGTTTTAGCCAGGGATCACCAAGGTGGCTGACTACCTCTGTGAAAGGAATTTTTTTCAGGCAGTGTTATCTTATCCATGGGATGCCTGAATGCCAGTAAGCAGTTGGGGGCAGCTCCTTTCTTGTCTCTCTGCGGTTTATTCTCTCACAGGAATTGAGCCGCCGAGCTACTGACCTCAGCGGTGTGCAGGCCCAGTGTCTTAACACGTGAGCTACCTCAGCGCCTTCTGGTCACTTGATTGTGATTGACAAAGGGTTGTGGGTTTTTTGCCCCAAACCAGCATTTACTTTAGTTTTGGACAAAATAAAAATGCCCATTGTGGATAATGGAGTTATCCATTTAACAACCATCATATTTGCTCAATGACTGTGAATGTTTCACTTAATATCTGCTGCAAAAAAAGTTGTAAAATCAGGTGTTGTCGTATGGTGACCCACTAAACAATCAGCAAGACTTATGACCCTAATTCTGAGCTTAATTACAGTCATAAGTTGAGGATTACCTGTAGAAATGTGCTACAATGCCTTGGAAAAACAAACCTTATGCCAAGATGGAAAAAAGTTCCCCTAATCTTTCTGCCTTAGACTACTGAAGTCATTGCACCTCAAGAGAAGGAGCGAAGAGGGATTCCTTTAAGGAGCAACTCAGTCTTTCCTGGCAAGCCCCTAGAAATATCAAAGATGTTTAACATTTTGGGGGGGGAGGGGTTGCCAACTTTTACAGGGATTTTACTTTTGATTTTGCCCAGGGCCAATGAGGCCATTGACTCAAATTCTAATAAAAGAGATCCAAGGCGGTCTATTTGAGAACAAACAAGCTTTCTGAACTTCAAACTAGCCTTCTCCTCCCAGTGTCAGGGTTCCAAATAATCAATCCACTGTGATTGACAAAGGGTTTTTTTTTTTGCCCCAAACCAGCATTTACTTTTGTTTTGGACAAAAAAAAAATGCCCATTGTGGATAATGGAATCATTTAACAACCATCATATTTGTTCAATGACTGTGAATGTTTCACTTAATGTCTGCTGCAAAAAAAGTTGTAAAATCAGGTGTTGTCTTATGGTGACCCACTTAACAACCAGCAAGACTTATGACCCTAATTCTGAGCTTAATTACAGTCAAAAGCTCCGAGGCAGATAGATTCCTCAAAGAATAGCTTTATTGGAATTTTCATATTGGAACATATCAGTTGAAAGCCAATTCTGAAAGTTCCCTATTAGAGGTTTTTTTTTTTTTTTTTTTGCAGAAAATCACATCCAGAAAGCACACACATTTAACTGATTCAGTAGGATTCATTAACTTCTTTATATACATAATAACACATGAAGTAAATATACAATACCAATGGCAGATTTTCCAACATGGTAGCAGTTCCAAGCAAAACACAAGCAGAGGAGAGAACAGTTTTAGTTTTCTTTCAGAGTTGCAGACAAATTTGCAGTTTCAGAGCTCAGAGCTTAATACGGAGCCACACCCAGGCTTCTTCCAGTTTCAGTTTCCAAACAGTCCTCATTGACTAACTTAATTGCTATGCCGATTCATTGGCTGACCTTGTTACTATGCCTCTGCCAATTCATGAATATTCTGACAGTCCCTCGGTTTTCACCTAATTAAAAGTGAAAGTCCCTCCCATCCCAAACAATCAGTCACATGGCCCAGTCAAGGCAGCTCTTGTTGGTCTTGTGACATAACTCGTCCTTCCTCTGCCCAGTTGTAAGAACATCCTTGGTTCCCAAGAGAAAATATTTTATTTTGACCACACAGCCCCTGCTGTCTCCAATCCCCACTATCTATCCCTCAGCTCTAGTGTGGCAGCACTGAAGACCCAAGATGGCTTCGGCTAGGCCAGCTTCAAGGTTAACCCCTAGCCTCTATTCCATCATTTTGATCCCAACCACCCCTTTGTTGATGGGACGCCCCAATTGTGGCTTTGAGAGCTGTTCTTCATGCCTCAACAAAGCAGAGGCAGCACCTGTAGCATTGTCAATTTTCTTCTAGACTCCTTCAAGAGACATCTCCTGTGTAGAACTGTAAGGCAGCAGCCTCCAACCTTTTGGTCACCACAGAATGGTTCCATGGAGAAATGAATTTCCATGGATGGGCAGAGGCATGCTTTTGTGTACAGCCTGCATCCCACAAATGCAGATGGGGCTTTGCTTGTTTGTGTAGCCTGGTTTCTGGCATGCCACAGCCCAGTGCCAGTCCATGGAGGGTTTGAGACTCCTGCTATAAGGTCAGTGATAGGTAGTTGTTAACAGTAAAAGAAGTGAATCCAACAATGAAGCTATTTCTTACAAGGAGCAGTTCATCTGATGCAAGATCAGACTGATGGTAGGAATTTACAGCCCCTGCAGAAAGCTCAAATCAGCACAAATTTTCTCTCTTTAAGTTCTACATTAGTTATAACATTCCTCCTTGCTGTTTTCAAAATTATTAGCTGAATAATTTTCACAACCCAGGTGAAGCTGTTAAATATCATAACCGAGTTAACTCGCTGCAGATAATACTTTAATTTGACTTAATCATCTGCTCATGACTGATCAGTTATTGAAATAATATATACAACACTGTTGGTAGAGAATACATATTCCAAACCAGGAGCTCTGTGTTAGGCAAAGTAATTCAAACATTTTCAATCAAGGGATGGCAATCATATTTAAAGTTCAGCCATCAGGGTAGGGGAGCAGCTACCTACTCTGGTGCCATGATTCCTTTTCATTACTGCCTATAACAAGATAAAGGAGCCCTCTACAGACATCCAGAAACTTAGCAAATGCAACATAAGGGAGAGAATGAGATGCAACACAAACAAGACAAATTCCTTCCTTGTTCTCAGTGTACAGAATGGGATGTATGTATGTGTTTGTATATGTATATACTACTACATCTAGCTATCTATCTACCTATCTATCTATCTATCTATTGAAATGAGATTTCATAAATATGCCTATTAGATGTGTGTGTGCGTGCATTAGGAATCAACATTAGCAATAGCACTTAGACTTATATACTACTTCCCTGTGCTTTACAATCCTCTCTAAGTGGTTTACAGGTCAGCCTATTGCCTCAAACAATCTCATTTTACTGACTTCAGAAGAATGGGAGGCTGAGTCAACCTTGAAATACAACTATAACCATTTATTCATACTCATTTATTATATATATACTTAAACCTATTTATAGTGATAGGTTTATATGTTATGTTTATACTTGTACTTGTTTTCTCAGACAGGCTTGACAAACAAATTATATGTGTATGTGTGTAAAATGTACATTACATGTAAACACACATTAAGATAGCTGGATAGACTGGATAGACGATAGACATGTTATGTAAGCACACATTAAGATAGCTGGATAGCGAGCTAGCTAGATAAACGACAGACATAAATTAGCGCACATAGACCTATATATACATACACACAGTCTCAAAGGATAAGTCTAAAATATTCCCTTTCATGGTGGAACTTCTGGTATCTTCAATTTTTTTCATGGTGGAACTTTTGGTATCTTCAATTTTCTGCCTAATATTGGCTGAACTGCTGAGTAATTTTAAATATTTCTGTTTATGTATTCGTTGTAGTCCTAAACTTTCCTTAGTTCTTTCAAATCAGAAGGTACCACATGGGCTTTCTAGAATATCAGTCAAGATTTAAAAAAACAAACAAACAACAGACAGATGGTTTAAAATATTATATTGGAAATGATTTCATCCCATAATGCATTTTCTCTGGTGATATGAAACATTTTATAGAACATGAAACAGCTACAGTAATATTTCTGCTAGGATCTGATGAGATCAGGTGTTACAATACATTCTATTTTGTTTCAGTGTCATGCTACATAAGTAAAGATTTGTCTCTCAAAACAGGCAATAACATGTCAGTGTTTTGAAAGCAGCCCATTTAAATTAGTAGTTTCTGCCATGTTTTCCCCTTTCCCCAAGGGACTGCTATAGAAGCTCATGAAGGACACCTGAGATCCATTCAGATAGATAAAGGTGTTGAAAAAAAAGGGAGAATGTCAAATATGTGTCAGTATCTGATGTGTGTGTGTTTTTTTTTTAAATCTACACAAGAAATATATTTTGCTTTGTTGTTCTTGAATTATTGTTCATGTAATATGACAAAGAGCAATCAATTGATAAATCCATGACTTTTATTGTTTTGGTTGAGAGAGAGTGAACAAGAGAGATTGTGTTGCGGTAATAAATGGTAAGACAGCTTTTACATTCCTAATATCATGACTGTCCCTAAATCCTTCAGAAACCAAGACAAGAGAAGCATAAGTAAAGGAGCCAGGTCAGATATTGCTCTTCCTGCTTCTTCAAAACTGTCTTTTTTTTTTTTTTCAAGGTAGAAGAAAACAAACATTATTGGGGCAATGCAAAGCATTTGAAAAGGTGTCTTGCTTGGTACATATATTATTGACTTATATCCCCACCATTCTCTCTAGTACAGGACACAAAAGTTATACAGTTTTGTATACCATATATTGTGTAAATGCTATATAAAACAATGGAATTATGGCAATTGTTAAGTCTGGAGCATGGGTGCGAATGATGGAGACGAGCCAGTAGAACAGTGAACTTCAAACTCTTTATTTACATATTGTGACAGCTCGAACTGGAGGGCTGCTATAGCCTTCCTTATATAGGCAACTTATTAACTATTCAACCAATAGCAAACCTGGAGCGCTAGCTCCGTTAACCAATGGGAATGGCCTGTTAATGGCCAATCAGATGCTCCTGAACGGACCAATCCGATCCTGCCATTAACAGCCAATCAGAAGTGCAGGGCCAGAACCCTGCACTTGACGTCAAGCTCAAGATAACTTTATTGGTATTATTCATTCACAACACCCCTTTCCCCTGGCTTCTGCCCACGGGGCGTGGTTACATAGTCCTTCAGGTAGGACGGCTGTTTTATTAGTCTTTTCGATTTTCGCAAAGTGCCTGGCGGTTGGCTGCACTTCTGCTGAGGTAGATTGTTGTTTAACGGTAGGGGTGCCTCTGGTTCCGAGTTCGCGTTCCCATCGTCACCAATATCATTGGCCACTCCCTGTGGTGAACTCACTCCGGTCCCTAGTTCCTGTTCCTGCGTCTCAGTTCCATTATGAGTCTCTTCGAAAAGGTTTCCCTCTAATTGTAATTCGCTTTCCTCTGTATCTTCCCCCCCCCTCAGTTTGGTCATAAGGGAGTTTGGAAATGCAAGACGGTAGCCGTGATCGTAGTTGATCTATGTGGCGCTTCCAAAGTCTGTCATCAGGGCACTGAACGAGGTATGATCTTGGGCCGGTTACGTGGATTACGGTCGTCTCTACCCACAGCGGATCGCCCGATAAGTTTTTAGCGAATACTAAATCGCCTACCTGAAAGGTACGGCATCGGCCGCTGGATCCGAGTGGTTTTTCCGGTTCATAGGCTGGGTGTAACCGATTGAGGTGGGAGCGGAGCTTTCGTCCCATTAGCAGCTCAGTGGGAGTTTTGTTGGTGACGCTGTGAGGTGTGATGTGCTGTAGAAAAAGGATCCGGTTGATTTTCTCGTCGATGTTGTCGTAATCTATCTTTTGGAGAGTCTTTTTGATGAATTGTACCATGCGCTCAGCCACACCGTTGGCAGCAGGGTGTGCAGGTGAAGTGAGCGCATGTCGAATACTGCGGTCAGCCAGGTACTGCTCAAAAGACAGCGTGGTAAATTGAGGCCCGTTGTCAGATACCAGAACGTCTGGTAATCCATGGGTTGCAAAAAGTCTTTCCAGTCTTTTGATGACTGCGTCAGTGGTCATGTTGCTCATTCGGGAAATCTCAAGCCAATTCGAGTAGGCGTTGAAAGTTAGCAAAAACGTGTGGCCTTTGGTTGGCCCAGCAAAGTCCAGATGGATGCGTGACCAGGGTCCCCGCGGCGTTTCCCATTCAGTTGGGGTTGCCTTTGGTGGAGCGTTGCTTACTTCTTGGTATCTCTTGCAAGTTTTAACCCACGATTCGATTTGTCTGTTGATGCCTGGCCACCAAGCATAGCTTCGTGCGAGGTCCTTCATGCGCACGATGCAGGATGGCCATCGTGCAAGGTTCTTAAAAGTGCCTGTTGGAGTCGTTCTGGGATAACGACTCTATCGCCCCAGATGACACAGCCCTTCTGTGAGAACAACTCTGTTTGATAACTTTTGAATGGTGCAAAGTCGTCTGGTACTTGGTCCAATGGCCATCCGCGTTCCACCAATGTGAGGACTCACGCCAAGATGGGGTCACGTTTTGGTTCTCTCGCGATGTCATGGGCAGTCAATGGTGGTATGTGGAGTGTCTCGATCTGCAACGCTGTCATCATTGGTGCAGGATCATTGATAGTTTCAGGGAGCGGTGTACGGCTCAGCATGTTGGCGTGGGGAATGGCTTTACTGGGACAATATTGTAGCCGATAATTGTAGGCAACCAAGAATTCTGACCAGCGGGTCATTCTGGGAGAAAGTATGTAGGGAGTTGGCTTGTCCCCAGTGATGATCCCCAGCAATGGTTTGTAGTCAGTTACAATGGTGAAAACCCGGCTGTACACGTACTCATGAAATCTTTTAACAGCTGATACAATCGCCAGGGCTTCTTTATCGATCTGGCTGTAATTTCGCTCAGTTTTCGAGAGCGTCTTTGAGAAGTAAGTAACAGGGGCTTTGTTACCGTTAGGTAACACATGGCTCAAAATGGTGCCCACTCCAAAGGGCGATGCATCACATGTAATGTTTATTGGCAAAGTCTCACTGTACTGCATTAGTAAGGCGTCCGAAGTCAGTAGTTTTTTCACATTATGGAATGCCTGCTCTTCTTTGTGAACCCATACACAAATTGCTTTTTTATCTAATAGACGATGTAAAGGTTCAGCGACAGTCACCTTGTGCGGCAAGAATACATTATAGAAATTGATGAGGCCTAAGAACGCCTGGAGGTCGGTCTTGTTCTGTGGTTTGGGAGCGTTTTTTATTGCTCTCAATTTGCTATCAGTAGGGTGAATACCCTGACTGTCAATTAAGTACCCAAAGAATTCAACACAATTGGTACACAGTTTGCACTTATTTTTTTTGATTTTCAGGCCTGTTTCCTGGAATTTTCGAAATACCAGTCTTAAACGCTCCCGTAAGATTTTTGGAGTGGGGGCAGCAATGAGCACATCGTCAAAATAGGGGACAACGCCCTTGATCCCCTGCAATAGTCTCTCCATTAGGCTCTGAAAGATCCCTGGGGCTACACTCACTCCGAATTGGAGCCGCGTGCACTTAAAGGCACCTCGGTGTGTTACGATAGTCTGTGCCTGTGCCGTTTTTTTGTCAACCGGCAGTTGCTGATAAGCCTGAGCTAAGTCTAGTTCAGCGAAGACTTTTCTGACCCCAGGGAATGGAGGAGGTGTTGTACCACCGGCACCAGATATGGGTTCTGTTGCAGCGCGTGGTTTAGGGTGGCTCGGTAGTCCCCACAAATTCTAATGGAGCCATCCGGCTTAATTGGTGTCACAATCGGCGTTTCCCATGGGGAGTGGTCAGTTGGCTTTAAGACTCCCTGGGCAATCAACTTATTAAGCTGCTCATCGATTTTCGGTTTTAGAGTGAACGGAACTTGACGAGGCTTAAGGCGTATGGGAGCTATCTTTGGATTAAGGCTAAAGGATATCGAGGTCCCCTTGTACTCACCTAGCTTTTCCTCAAAGATGTCCCTGAATTCATGGGCGAGGTCTTCCTCCCAGTCACTGCCGCCGATTCGGTTAATGCCAGCCACTTCAATGCCGAGTGGTGCGAACCATTGCAGGCCTAACAGACTAGGCCAGTCCTTATCGATTATCGTCAGGGGTAAGTACGCCGTGCAGTTCTTGAATGCAACCCGGACTTGACTGGATTCTGTGACTGGAATTCGGTTCCCCTGGTAGTCCTTTAACACGAGCCATTGGAATTGAAGGTCTTGGCGCTGGATAGTGGGGATGAGCTGCTTGAGGGTCTTCCATGAGACCATTGAAAGAGATGATCCTGAGTCAACTTCCTTTTGGAAAGGCCGATATTCAATGTTCACGTTTGTTAAGCCTTAATCAGACAACATAGTATTTGCTATTGATTGTAGTGTTTGGCCTCATCTCTCTATAAAGGCATTATGTTGTGGCCTATATGGTGCAGACTTTTTATGTTGAATACCAAACATTCTTAGTCTGTTCTGGAATTTATTATTTGTAAATTCCGTACCATTATCTGTTATAAGAGTTACTAATTTCTTTTTAGTTTTCCTTTCAGCAAATTTAATCCAATTAAAGAGATTTAGATACGTTTCAGTTTTGCTCTTCATTAAATAGCAAAACCCATATCTAGAATAGTGGTCCATTATACTTAGTATGTATCGAGCTCCTCCTACACTTGGTTTTTTTGGACCTATTAAATCAGCAAATACTACTTCTAAAGGCTCTTTGATAGTAAATCCATCAACTCTGTTAGCCGGTTTGACCTTGCTCTTGCTTTGATTGCAAGCATTACATTGCAAATACTTATTACAAGGTTTCAAACTTATTCCCTTAGATAATTCAACAGTTTCCTTAAGCATTTTAAAATTTAAATGCCCTAGCCGTCGATGTAACAAGTGAATACATTCATCATGAGGTTTCTTATTATCATAAACCGTGTTAGCCACCTCTAAACCATTATCATTTAACACATATAATTCACCTCTTAAAGATGCAGTATTTTTCTTATTTTCTTTCTCAATTATGCAGTTATCTCCTTTAAAAGTAACTACATATCCTAGTTTAACCAAAATTCTAACTAAAATTAAATTAAACTTAAGTTGTGGTACATATAACATTTTTACATTCTCTTTTATAAAAGAACAATATGCTATACCTTGACCTTTAGCTTTCAGTTTCCAGCCATTGGCTAACGATATCTGCTGTGTATTCCTGGACATTTTAATAAAATGTTTGTTATCATTTGTTATACAGTGAGATGCTCCACTGTCAACCACCCATAAAATATTTTTTACAGCTCCGTTAGTATACATGGCTAACTCTAAATTTTTATTGATCTTTTGATGACTTTTAGTATTCTGGCCAGATTTCTGGCGCTTTGCTTTTTTACAAAATCTTGCCAAATGTCCTCTTCCTCCACAATTAAAACACTTTTTAATTGCATATGCAGTAGGAGATTCAATATCTTCTTTTTGAGGTTGCTCCCTCCTTAACTGGTATCTTTCAAGCCTTCTTCTGGCCTCTTCAATCAATCTGCCAGTTATATAAGTTAAAGTTAAACTTTCCTAAGGCAAAATTTCAAGGGAAGTGACGTAGTTGTCATAACTTTCATCTAGTGAAGATAGAATTATGTAGACTTGGTGTTGTTCAGAGAAAATAAGCTCTTTCTCGTGCAGTTCTTGAAAAATGCTTTGCTTAGTTTTCAAATAACTAAGCATATCACCATTCGTTTGGAGATGCGTCCTGAAAAGCTTCCGTGTTAGATTTATGTGAGCATCAACGTTATCTCTAACATAAATCCTCTTCAGCTTCTGCCAACACCCAACAGCTGTTTGCTCTCCGTGGATATGAACAAGTTGTTGGTCAGTTAATGTTAATCCAATTATGCAAATAGCTTGTTGATTTTTATGCATAAATTCTTCTATTTTTAGTCTATCTTCATCATCCTCTGGATCCCATTCCTCTACGTTTGGTGGATTTTCAGTTATGATCCACAGACCTTCTCTTCGTAGAAGTAGACTACATTTCATAGACCATGATACATAATTTGTTCCATCCAGCTTGGATATAAGGGACAAACTTTGTGGATTGACTTGTGCCACGTTTTCTTATATGGATATGATACTATAATTAATAAAACACAGCTGTCTGTTTACTGTAATGTATAACAACACAAACTCTCACTTTTTACATAAATCTGTTTTATCCTAGTTAAACTGACTTTGCAGCCTCTGGGCCCATAACCAGTGTTAAGCCTGTGTTCCCCAACCAGGATTAAGGAGACAAGCTAAACAGAATGTGCAGCGTTAGTTAGATAGGCACACAGATAAATGAGTGAGCTAAGCTTGTATGTTTATTACCATACAGTAAAAATAACAGATACGCTTGTGCTATCAAAAATATAGTTTATTCCATTTATAGCATAGTCAAAATAACAGTCCATTAGTCATGTATCATTTAGTCAGTCCATTCAAGGATATTCAGTTAGCAAGGTCCGTGTAGAATATCCTATGTCAGTTCACTTACAAATCAGTCCTTTGTCTCTCTCCCGTTCGAGTAAAGCAGTCTTGAGTCCATGCAGTAATAAGGGATCATCAAAGCCAGAGAGAGAGCAAGCTGTCGTCTTGCTTCTTTTAAAGTGCTTTCACAACCACTCCCTTAATTACATTTCTATATTTAAAGTTGCAGACACTTTAACTTATAAATTACGATTATATATTTATTATTTACCTAAACCAGTTAGGGTAAACAATGTTATTCCTAACAACGTTGACTCGAATTTTCTTAGCATCTAGCGAAGAGGCATGGCCAATAGTGAGTGTTTGGTGGGCCTCTTCCCGTCTTGCTAGACGACTTACGGGTCAGTTTCTGTAGGAGTGGTTTACTGGTTCTCGCCTTACAGGGCGATTCCCTGTCGATTGGTGGAGATTGGTTCCTTTTGAGGTCTGGCTGGGTCCGAGGAGGCTTTGGCAGACCCGTCCGATGTGGCCTCATTTCCCGCACTCATGGCAGAGCGCGTCACGGAATTTGCAATCGGAGCAGTAATGGTTGGCCCCGCAGCCAGCACACGGTTGCTGGGACTTCGGGTATCGGTCCCGATCGGACCGCAGGCGATGGACCTCTTCTTCATCGCTGTCTGACGACGAAGAGAGGTTCTCATGATTGGCCGTCTTTAGTTGCCCTTCTGCGTTAGGTGAAACTTCGCCGGTCGGTGGGTGTGCTGGAGCGCGATTTCGGCGTAGTTGGGCAGCCAACTTCTTGGTCGCCTCCGCTGCTGTAGCTTTAGCTATGACATCTTCAAGGGTGATGTTGCCCTTTGCCATTATTTTGCTCTGTACATTTAGAGCGTCTAGCCCGAGGACTACTCGGTCTCTCAAGGCCTCTTCTAGGTTGGTGAAATCACAAAGGCCTCCCAAGTTCCGGAGGTCTGCAATGAAATCGGCGATGCTTTCTCCTTTCCGCTGGTTCCTTTGATAGAACTCGTGTCATCTCATGAGCGTTGGAACGGTTGGTGCATAGCGGGCCCTTAGCAATGGTTCGAGGACGTCCTAGTCCATGGCCTTCACTTCAGCTGGTTTCACTAATGCCTTGGCGGGCTGAATACCGTCGGGCTGCAGTGCGTTAGGAATACCGCCCGTTTCTTCCCAGGTGTGGCATCCTTCAGATTATTCGTTTCCAAAAACATTTGAAAACGATCCATGTAGGACTCCCAGTCCTCTTGAGCTGGACTGAACGGAGCAGGTGGTACTACGCCGCCAGTCATGGTTCCGCCATTGTGCGCTTCAGCCACGTGCTTAGTTGTCTTAGTTGGCTAGGATGTCATCCAATCCCATCCTCGTCGCCAGTGTTAAGTCTGGAGCATGGGTTCAAATCATGGAGACGAGCCGGTAGAACAGTGAACTTCAAACTCTTTATTTACATATGTGACAGCTCGAACTGGAGGGCTGCTATAGCCTTCCTTATATAGGCAACTTATTAACTATTCAACCAATAGCAAACCTGGAGCGCTAGCTCCGTTAACCAATGGGAATGGCCTGTTAATGGCCAATCAGATGCTCCTGAACGGACCAATCCGATCCTGCCATTAACAGGCAATCAGAAGTGCAGGGCCAGAACCCTGCACTTGACTTCAAGCTCAAGATAACTTTATTGGTATTATTCATTCACAACAGCAATGAAAATCAAAATTAACCATAAAATATTCATCATAGTAATGAAACATCAAAAGAGATGTAATTTTTATTATCTAGTTAAATAAATGCTGGGAATCATGGAGAAAATCACCGAGAGTCAACAACAATGATGGCACATAATCAATCTATCAAATACTGAGAGAGGAAGGGAAATGCACCTCCTTATGGAGTAACATTCATAGCATGAGAATTCCAAAGGAGATGATCCTGTTCTTCCCAAACTCAACCATCTGGCCATAGAAACATCTTCAGAAGGTTCACCCACCATTTACTTCTTCTTCCCCCCTCCCCCCTGCAACCACCAGGTTATTCCTTCTCCCAATTCCTTCCACCAAGTACTGCTTTAATACTTGCTTGCAGAGTTAATTCTATTTGCTTAATTATGATTGTTAATTTATTTACTTATGTTTAAAGACTTATGTAGCTGCCCATATTATAACCATGACCTTGGGGAATGAACAAAACAGCATAAGACACCCTCTCAAAAAATGCTCAGAATAAAAATCCATTTTTAAAAATCAATACAAACGCATGGTGCCCTAGGACAACACTCTCCAACACTGGGCTCCAGCCCTATCCTTTGCTCCCCTCCCCCAATATTTGTGGGAAGAACCAGCTGTTGGAACGTAGGAGGCATGTGGTTCTGCTCAATCCTTGGGGGGAAGGCATTCCACAAGACAGGGCCAGCTATGGAGAAGGCACACCTCTCAGGTCCTGTTATTTGACAAGGTTTAAAGGAAGGAACCTGAAGTGCACTCATCCTGTCTGACCTGGGGGGGGGGGGCAGATACCCTCAGGAGAGTAGAAGCCTAATCCCTTGACAAGTAGGGCTTGAAAGGTGATAACAAGCACCTTGAATTACACCTGGAAAGAAAGTGGAAGCTGAAGCAATCTGTGAAACAAAAATGCAATATGAACAAAATATGTGAGGATGCTGCATTCTGGACCAGTTGTACCTTCTGGATGGTCTTCGAGGTCAGCCCCATGTACAGCACGTTGCAAACTTGCCTACTTTACACGAGAGGTTCCCAAGCATTCTCAGCCAAGGCCACCTTAATGTCTCCACATTTTTTTCATAGTACCTGTTATGAACTAATAAAGGCGTTTCATAGAGTTTTAAACAACCTTAAGTAAAAAGCAGGGTTCTAATCCTGCACTTCTGATTGGCCCGAAAATAGCGACATAGGATTGGTCCCTTCTGGGAAATCTGATTGGCTGCTAATGGGCTGACTCTCATTGGTTCAAGGGTTAAATATTTCCATGCTTTTCATTGGCTAATAGGACAGCAGCCAACCCTATAAAAGGGCTTCTGCTGCCCTAGGTGTTGCTCTGTTCAGTATGATTAATAAAGAGTTGAAGTTCACTGTTCACTGCCTCATCTCCGTTCCTTGCGCCCATGCTCAGAACATAACACTGGTGACGAGGATGGGATGCAGAGACATCTGAGCTGATTGAACACTCACAGAGCACCAAACAGAGCACGTGGCTGAAGGCACATTGACAACGGAAAACATGTCCGGCGGCACCATACCACCCACTCCATTTGACCCGACACAAGAAGACTGAGACTCATACATGGACCGGTTCCAGATGTTTCTGGAGACCAACAATTTGAAGCACGCAACAACGGGGAAAAAGTGAGCGGTGTTCCTGACCCATTGCAGGCCTGCCATCTTTAAAAAGGCCAAGGCACTAGCGAAACCAGCTGAGGTGAAATCCATGGACTGGGACATCCTCGCGCCCCTTCTACGAGCCCACTATGCACCCACCGTACCAACACTTGTCCGAAGATACGAGTTTTATCAGAGGGACCAACGGAAAGGAGAGAGCATTGCAGATTTCATCGTGGACCTCTGGAACCTGGGAGGCCTCTGTGGGTTTGTAGACCTCGAAGAAGCTCTGAGAGACCCAATAGTTCACCCGAATGCGCCGCACCAACGCACTGCTCCGTCAACTCGCCAATGATACCTCACCTCGCCTAGAGAGGCACACCACAGCGACCCACCACGAGGACCTCGAATCTCCATTGAAAAGTGATGAGGAAGAGGTCAACCGGTTCCGGTCCAAACGCGACCAACGAAACCTGTGTAATCGAAGATTTCCGCGCCAATGCACAGGTTGTGGGGCAAACCACCTGCGATCAGATTGCAAATTCCTCGACACGCTCTGCCGTTCCTGTGGGAAAAGAGGACACATCGGGAAGGTCTGTAGAAGCAAGCGAGGATCCAGCCTAAATCGGAGAGAAAACAACTACCACCAGACCACAGGGAATCATCCTGTGAGTCGGGAACGCATGAACCACTCCGACAGAAATAAAACACTTGCCACTTCAACAAGACGGGAAGAGGCACACCAAACCATTACCATCAGTCACGCTTCATTGTTAGATGCAAAGAAGATCCGAGTGAGGGTCGCCATCGAGAACCAACCTTGCATGATGGAAGTCGACTCAGGGTCGTCCCTATCAATGGTTTCCTGGAAGAGCCTTAAACAGTTAATCCCTGCCATCCAGCATCAAGACCTCAGAGCCCAAAGAATTATACTCAAAGATTACCAGGAGAACCGAATTCTGGTCGTCGGCTCCAGCCAAGTCCAAGTATCATTCAAAGATCATACTGCGTCATTACTGCTGACCGTCATCGATTGCGACCGGCCTAGTTTGTTAGGCCTTCAATGGTTCGCCCCACTCGGGATCGAGGTAGCCGGCATTCACCAAACCAGAAGCAATGACTGGGAGGAGGCCCTCGTCCAGGAATTCCAGGACGTCTTTGCAGACAAACTAGGCGAGTATAAGGGGACCCCGATATCATTTAACCTTAACCCTGAAGTAGCCCACATCCGCCTTAAGCTTCGTCGGGTACCTTTTTCCCTAAAACCAAAGATCAATGAGCAGCTCGATAAATTAATAGCCCAGGGTGTTTTAGAACCAACTGACCACGCCTGTTGGGAAACCCCAATCATAACACCCATTAAACCAGATGGATTGTTAAGAATTTGTGGGGACTACCGGGCCACCCTCAATCACGCCCTTCAACAGAACGCTTACCCGGTGCTGGTAGTTCAACACCTTCTCCATTCCCTGGGGGGCGGAAAAGTCTTTGCTAAATTGGATTTAGAGCAGGCGTACCAACAACTGCGTGTAGATAAAAAAACAGCGGAAGCACAGACGATCATTACGCACCGAGGTGCTTTTAAATGCAACCGACTCCAATTCGGAGTGAGCGTAGCCCCAGGGATTTTTCAAAGTCTGATGGAGAGACTCTTACAAGGAATCAAGGGGGTCATACCATATTTTGATGACATTTTAATTGCTGCCCCGAATAGAGAAGTACTAGAGAGGTGTCTTAGAATGGTTCTCCAGAAATTTAAAGACTCTGGCCTGAAGGTTAAAAAAAATAAATGTCAACTGTGTACAGAGAAAGTAGAGTTCCTGGGGTACCTAATCGATAAGCAAGGAATTCATCCCACTGATAGCAAACTAAGAGCGATCAAAAACGCCCCAAGACCCAAGAATAGGACAGACCTCCAAGCTTTCCTGGGGCTCATTAACTTTTACAACATCTTCTTGCCCCAGAAGGCGACCGTAGCTGAGCCCCTACATAGACTTCTTGACAAAAAAGCCACCTGGGTCTGGGGACACCGAGAGGAGCACGCATTCTGAAAAGTGAAAAACTTACTAACCTCCGATGCTGTTTTAATGCAGTATAACGAGACTTTGCCCTTAACCATTACATGTGACATGTCACCGTTTGGAGTAGGAGCCATTTTAAGTCATGTGTTACCAAATGGTAGTGAGGCCCCTATTACCTATTTTTCAAGGACCTTATCAAGGGATGAACGCAACTATAGCCAAATTGACAAAGAGGCTCTTGCTGTTGTATCTGCTGTGAAATGGTTTCATGAATATGTGTATAGATGAGCTTTTACTATTATTACCGATCACAAGCCTTTGCTGGGGATTATAGCGGGAGACAAGCCAACCCCCTATATATTGTCACCTAGAATGACTCGTTGGTCGGAGTTCTTAGCTCCGTACAATTATAAATTGCAACACCACCTGGGGAAAGCCATTCCCCACACTGATGCATTGAGCCGTGCCCCACTTCCGGAAACCATCGACAACCCAGCTCCAACCCTCACAACACTCCAGATTGAAACACTGCATTCACCACCGCTAACAGCCAGAGACATCGCTATCGAAACAAAACGAGATTCTGTCCTGGCGCAAGTTCTCAGCTGGGTCAAACGAGGATGGCCAATAGAACAAACCCCTGACTTCACCCCTTTCAGAAACCGGCAAACAGAACTTTTCTCGCAGAAAGGCTGCATCCTATGGGGAGACAGAGTTGTCGTCCCAGAGCCGTTACAACGAGCAGTTTTGAAAGCATTGCATGACGGTCACCCCGGCATCGTGCATATGAAAGTGCTCGCATGAAGCTACGCATACTGGCCAGGTATTGATAAGCAGATTGAAGCCTGGGTGAAGACTTGTCCAAAGTGCCAACAAGTCAACAGTGCCCCACCTAGAGCAACTCCAATGGAGTAGGAAACCCCCCGGGGGCCATGGTCCTGCATCCACATTGACTTTGCGGGACCTACTAAGGGACATACGTTCCTCCTAACAGTGGATGCCTATTCCAACTGGCTCAAAATCCACAAGATGAAGACTACTACAACCGATTCAGTCATCCGCAAATTAAATAAACTATTCGCAACACATGGCCTGCCAGACGTTCTAGTCTCCGACAACGGACCCCAGTTCACTGCCCTGGCGTTTGAACGATACTTGGCGGACCGGGGTATCCGCCATGCGCTAACCTCACCGGTGCACCCTGCGGCCAATGGCAGGGCCGAGCGCATGGTCCAATTTGTTAAATAAAACTCTCCACAAGATGGACTATGGGGACATTGACGACAAACTAAACAGAATACTCCTACTCCAACACATCACCCCGCACAGTGTCACCAACAAGACTCCAGCTGAACTCTTGATGGGATGCAAACTCCGCTCCCACCTCGACCTTCTGCACCCGTCCTATGCGCCAGAGAAACCCTGTGGATCTAGTGGAAAATGCCATGAGTTCAAGGTAGGTGACTTAGTCTTCACTAAAAACCTTTCCGGAGAACCATTATGGGTCGAAGCAACCGTAACCCAAACCACCAGGCCCAGATCGTACTGCGTGCAAACATTGGATGGAAAGATATGGAAATGCCATATGGATCAGCTTCGCTCTAGGTTGCAACCCAGTTCCCGCGACTCCTGTGAATCTCAAACTGAGGGGGGAGGGGATGTCGAGGGAACCGAATTCGAGATGGTGGAAGGCGAAATAGAAGGAAGTCAGCAGCCCGGCGCGTTACCTGAAGAAGAATCAGGAAGGGGGGTTGCCTCACCACAGAGAAATACTTCAACGGAGGCAAGCCCGCAGAGACCGGAGGACAACAACAACAGAATTAGCGGCGCTGAGTTGTCCTGTGAGGATGCGGAACCGCCTGTACCAGATAAATCAAAAAACGTTCCACCAAAACCGGACTACAGACAGGAACCGGTGGGATAGCGCAAACTAATAGACAGTTGAAACAACCTGCATATCTATAGGATTACATCACCGCAACCCTCAAATGGAACCTAGGGGGAAGGCGTGTTATGAACTAATAAAGGTGTTTCATAGAGTTTTATACAACCTTAAGTAAAAAGCAGGGTTCTAATTCTGCACTTCTGATTGGCCCGAAAATAGCGACCTCAGATTGGTCCTTTTCGGGAAATCTGATTGGCTGCTTATGGGCCGATTCTCATTGGTTCAAGGGTTAAATACTTCCATGCTTTTCATTGGCTAATAGGACAGCAGCCAACCCTATAAAAGGGCTGCTGCTGCCCTAGGTGTTGCTCTGTTCAGTTTGATTAATAAAGAGTTGAAGTTCACTATTCATTGCCTCGTCTCCATTCCTTGCGCCCACGCTCAGAACATAACAGTACCCTACATTCCTAATCTATGTGCCTGGGCACCACAGCACACAATATGGGAAATATAGTCTTAACAGAGACAGCAAACTCATAAAGGTACTGTGGGATATATTTGAAGGAACCAGTGACACCAGCCTAGCAGTTTGCACAGTGACCAATGGGAGTCATGTGTCATTGTTTCCCTCTAAAATATTAAAATATTCTGCAGCATCCATTTCAGTTTGTTGTGGTGCCCCAAAGCATCATGATGCATTGTTTGGGAACCCCAAGGTTTATGCTACAATATAGAAAACACTGCAAAACAGAGGGTGTTTTTGCTTTTGCTTTTGCTTTTCAGCATTCAAAGGCTTCAGAAGATGCAAAAAGAAGAACTGAGGATGGCATGCAGCCTGAGACTACGCCTTATCATCCCTGCTTAGGAGAACATGTAAACTCAGTCATTTAAGGTTTTTGGAACAAACCATAGTTAGTAAAATTGAACTTCAGCATGATGCATTAAGCCATACTATATGCCTAAACCAAGATGCAAGAACCTGTTCCATCATCAAAAACAAAAACAAAAAAAACCCACCATGCTTTACTGCTATATATTTAGCAACCTCAGGAGTGAACCATTTTTGGTTGTTGCACAAGGCTATTTGCATTAGGGCTGTGCAGCACTGAGGAAAATATGATTTGGAGCCTGTGGGAATATTCACACAGCATCTGTGGCAAACTCTCTACAGTATCTCCTAGAATTCTGTAGCTGCTTTTCATATAGCTGCAGCATGATTCCAAAGACATATTTGGGTCAAGTTGACAAGTGTTATATATGATCCAAAGTCGTGTCCCCCCCACCCTTGGAACTGAAGGGCTCTATGTAGACACTGACTTGAGTCATACCCAGGGGTGGCCTGCTAGGGGTTCGCAGGGGTTTGGGAGAGCTCCTAGCTAAGTTTCTGTACAGTTCAGATAACCCCCCAAATC
Organism: Hydrophis major; assembly: GCA_033807585.1. NCBI lineage: Eukaryota > Metazoa > Chordata > Lepidosauria > Squamata > Elapidae > Hydrophis > Hydrophis major. The sequence continues at coordinate 248,588,430 of CM066328.1, read as the reverse complement.
CCACTCCTGGCTGGCCCCACCCATCCCTCTACCCCCTCCCAAGAATCCCCACACGGCCTGTTTTGGATGCAGATAAGTGTGCAGGGTGTGCACGGAGGCTGGGGGAGGGCAAAAAACAAGCCTCCCAGAAGTTCAGGAAGGCCAGAAATGGGCCTGTTTCTAGCTTCCAAAGAGCCTCCAGAGCCTGGGTAGGCCATTTTCGCCCTCCCAGAGGCTCGAGGAAAACCTCTGGAGCCCCAGGAGGGCAAAAACACACACACACCGTGCCGAGGTGCAGGAAGCCAACTAGGCCACCCCTGATCATTGGAACACAGGAACATTAGAAGTATGCTTATCAAAATAATCTTGCAAACTTAGTTTTGATTTACTTTTCTTCTTTCTTATGTTTGAGTGAATCAAGGAGGAACCAGCCTGAGTCATTTCTGAATAATGCCATGTTTCCCTGGAGTTAAAAAAAAATGTTTCAGCCCTCTTTGAATATATAAAATTTATTGTTTATTCCCTTGAAGGCCATCTCTCTGATTCTCTGTACCAAAGTACGGGGACATTCATAAAATATGAATATCTATCTACATATGAGGCCTTGTAGGCTCCATGTGGGGGCCCTGCCTGCAAGAACAGAAATATATTTTGACCTGTAGCCTCCGTTGGCACTCCAAAAGTAAAAAAAGATGACTGTAATCCATTATTTGGTTTGCAAGAAGACTCACTTCAAAAAGATAAAAACCATTCAGTACAATGGGAGTTGTTCTCAATTACACATGCTTGGACCATTAGAGTCAAGGGAATCTAATTTTATAGGGTTTAGAATACTGTTTGCGGGGGCTGCAATTTAAAATCATATCCATCCAACATTCAGAGAAGCATTTCAACATGCAAAGCTGTAGAGCCACATGGCAAAATGCATTTATACAATAAAGCGAAACAGTTGATAATATCAGTATTTGACAGATACCAAAAGAATGTTTACAAAATAAATTGAAAGGTGTGGGATTTATTGAAAAGACATCTGTCTAGTATGGTATGACAGGCTAATAAAAAAGAGTTGGCTAAACTTTTTTAGATGAACAAATCTAATCAGATTTTCAGAATGCATGCTTGGACTTTTTTTAAAAAATGTTCTTTCTTTTTCTCCCAGAAAGGGGACAGGGAGAATTTATGAGTGCTCCATTATTCACATCATTTTAAGCTTCTGTCAACACTTTTCTGAGAAATATTACTTGTTTTCATCAAGCTGTTTCTTTAAAAAAAACAAACAGATATTCACAGTCCAATCCTTGACTTATCTAGTCAGAAATAAGCTCATTTGACTCAATGAGATTTACATTCAGGAATATTGTTCATGACTGCTTGATTAAGAACATTTTCCCTGTTGTGAATGAATAATACCAATAAAGTTATCTTGAGCTTGAAGTCAGGTGCAGGGTTCTGGCTCTGCACTTCTGATTGGCTGTTAATGGCAGGATTGGATTGGTCCATTCAGGAGCATCTGATTGGCCATTAACAGGCCATTCCCATTGGTTAACGGAGCTAGTGCTCCAGGTTTGCTATTGGTTGAATAGTTAATAAGTTGCCTATATAAGGAAGGCTATAGCAGCCCTCCAGTTTGAGTGTCACAATATGTAAATAAAGAGTTAGAAGTTCACTGTTTCTACCGGCTCATCTCCATCATTCACACCCATGCTCCAGACTTAACACTGGCAACGAGGGTGGGATTGGATGACATCAGAGCCAACTAAGACAATTAAGCACGTGGCTGAAGCGTACAATGGCGGAACCATGTCCGGCGGCATAGTACCACCTGTTCTGTTCGATCCAGCTCAAGAGGACTGGGAGTCCTACATGGATCATTTTCAAATGTTTTTGGAAACGAATAATCTGAAGGATGCCACACCTGGGAAGAAACTGGCGGTATTCCTAACGCACTGCAGCCCGACGGTATTCAAAATGGCTAAGGCATTAGCGAAACCGGTGGAAGTGAAGGCTATGGACTGGGACGTCCTCGAACCGCTACTAAGGGCCCACTATGCACCGACCATTCCAATGCTTGTAAGACGACACGAGTTCTATCAAAGAAACCAGTGGAAAGGAGAAAGCGTCGCCAATTTCGTTGCAGACCTCTGGAACTTGGGAGGCCTTTGCGATTTCACCAACCTAGAAGAGGCCTTCAGAGACCGAGTAGTCCATGGGCTAGACGCTCTAAACGTACAGAGCAAAATAAAGGGCGACATCACCCTTAAAGACGCCATAGCTGAAGCTACAGCAGCGGAGGCGACCAAGAAGTCGGCTGCCCAACTACGCCGAAATCACGCTCCAGCACACCCACTGGCCAGCGAAGTTTCACCTAACGCAGAAGGGCAGCTGCAGACGACCCCCCATGAGGACCTCTCTTCGTTGTAAGACAGCGACGAAGAAGAGGTCCATCGCTTGCGGCCCGATCGGGACCGATACCCGAAGTCCCAGCAACCGTGCGCTGGCTGCGGGGCCAACCATTACCGCTCCGACTGCAAATTCCGTGACGCGCTCTGCCACGAGTGCGGGAAACGAGGCCACATCAGACGGGTCTGCAGAAGTTTCCTCGGACCCAGCCCGAACTCAAAAGGAACCAATCTCCGCCAATCGACAGGGAATCGCCGTGTAAGGCGAGAACGAGTAAACCACTCCGACAGAAACCGACCCTTGAATCATCTAGCGAGAAGGGAAGAGGCCCACCAAACACTCACTATTGGCATGCCTCTTCACTAGACGCTAAGAAAATTCGGGTCAACGTGAACATTGAAAATCGGCCTTGCCAAATGGAAGTTGACTCAAGATCGTCTCTTTCAATGGTCTCATGGAAGACCCTCAAGCAACTCATCCCCACTATCTGGTGCCAAGACCTTCAATTCCAACGGCTTGTTTTAAAGGACTACCAGGGGAACTGAATTCCATTCACAGGATCCAGTCAAGTTCGGGTTGCATTCAAGAACCGCATGGCGTACTTACCCCTGACGGTGATCGATAAGGACCGGCCTAGTCTGTTAGGCCTGCAATGGTTCGCACCACTCAGCATTGAAGTGGCTGGCATAAACTGAATCGGCGGCAATGACTGGGAGGAAGACCTCGCCCATGAATTCAGGGACATCTTTGAGGAAAAGCTAGGCAAGTACAAGGGGACCCCGATATCCTTTAGCCTTAATCCAAAGATAACTCCCATCCTCCTTAAGCCTCGTCGAGTTCTGTTCGCTCTAAAGCCAAAAATAGACGAGCAACTTGATAAGTTGATTGCCCAGGGAGTGTTAAAGCCAACTGACCACTCCCCATGGGAAACGCCAATTGTGACACCAATTAAGCCGGACAGCTCCATTAGAATTTGAGGGCACTACCAAGCCACCCTAAACCACGCCCTGCAACAGAACCCATATCCGGTGCCGGTGGTACAACACCTCCTCCATTCCCTGGGGGGCGGAAAAGTCTTCGCTAAACTAGACTTAGCTCAGGCTTATCAGCAACTGCCTGTTGATGAAAAAACAGCACAGGCACAGGCTATCGTAACACACCGAGGTGACTTTAAGTGTACGCGGCTTCAATTCGGAGTCAGTGTGGCCCCGGGGATCTTTCAGAACCTAATGGAGAGACTATTGCAGGGGATCAAGGGCGTTGTCCCCTATTTTGACGATGTGCTCATTGCCGCTCCCACTCAAAAAATCTTACGGGAGCGTTTAAGACTGGTATTACGAAAATTCCAGGAAGCAGGCTTGAAAGTCAAAAAAAATAAGTGCAAACTGTGTACCGACCGTGTTGAATTTTTAGGGTACTTAATTGACAGTCAGGGTATTCACCCTACCGATAGCAAATTGAGAGTGATAAAAAACGCTCCCAGATACCAGAACAAGACCGACCTCCAGGCATTCTTAAGCCTCATCAATTTTTATAATGTATTCTTGCCGCACAAGGCGACTGTCGCTGAACCTTTACATCGTCTATTAGATAAAAAATTGATTTGGGTATGGGGTCACCAAGAAGAGCAGGCGTTCCATAATGTGAAAAAACTACTGACTTCGGATGCCGTACTAATGCAGTGCAATGAGATTTTGCCAATAAACATTACATGTGATGCATCACCTTTTGGAGTGGGCGCCATTTTGACGGTAACGAAAATGGTAACAAAGCCCCTGTTGCTTACTTCTCAAAGACGCTCTCGAAAACCAAGCGAAATTACAGCCAGATCGATAAAGAAGCTCTGGTGATTGTATCAGCTGTTAAAAGATTTCATGAGTATGTGTACAGCTGGGTTTTCACCTTTGTAACTGACCACAAACCATTGCTGGGGATCATTGCTGGGGACAAGCCAACTCCCTACATACTTTCTCCCAGAATGACCCGCTGGTCAGAATTCTTGGCTGCCTACAATTATCGGCTACAATATCATCCCGGTAAAGTCATTCCCCACGCCGATGCGCTGAGCCGTACACCACTCCCTGAAACTATCAACGATCCTGCACCAACGATGACAACGTTGCAGATCAAGACACTCCACATGCCGCCATTAACTGCCCATGACATCGCGAGAGAAACAAAACCCGACTCCATCTTAGCACGAGTCCTCACATGGGTGGAACACGGATGGCCATTGGACCAAGTACCAGATGACTTTGCACCATTCAAAAATCATCAAACAGAGTTGTTCTCACAGAAGGGCTGTGTCATCTGGGGCGATAGAGTCATTATCCCAGAACGACTCCAACAGACATTGCTAAGAACCTTGCACGATGGCCACCCTGGCATCGTGCGCATGAAGGGCCTCGCACGACGCTACGCATGGTGGCCAGGAATCGACAGACAAATCGAATCATGGGTTAAAACTTGCAGGAGATGCCAAAAAGTAAGCAACGCTCCACCAAAGGCAACCCCAACCAAATGGGAGATGTCGCGGGGACCCTCGTCCCGCATCCATCTGGACTTTGCCGGGCCGACCAAAGGCCACACATTTTTGCTAACCATCGACGCCTACTCGAATTGGCTCGAGATTCACCAAATGAGCAACATGACCACTGACGCGGTCCTTAAAAGACTGGAAAGACTGTTTGCAACCCACGGATTACCGTATTAGACGTTCTGGTATCCGACAATGGGCCCCAGTTTACCGCGCTGTCTTTTGAGCAGTACCTGGCTGACCACGGTATTCGACATGCGCTCACTTCACCTGCACACCCTGCTGCCAATGGTAGGGCTGAGCGCATGGTACAATTCATCAAAAAGACTCTCCAAAAGATAGACTATGACAACATCGACAAGAAAATCAACCGGATCCTTTTCCTACAGCATATCACACCTCACAGCATCACCAACAAAACTCCCGCCGAGCTGCTTATGGGATGAAAGCTCCGCTCCCACCTCGATTGGTTACACCCAGCCTACGAACCAGAAAAACCACTCGGATCCAGCGGCCAATGCCGTACCTTCCAGGTAGGCGATTTAGTATTCGCTAAAAACTTATTGGGCGATCCGCTATGGGTAGAAGTGACCATAATCCATGTAACCGACCCAAGATCATACCTCGTTCAGTGCCCTGATGACAGACTTTGGATGCGCCACATAGATCAACTATATCGCGGCTACCGTCTTGCACTTCCGAACTCCCTTATGACCAAACTGAGGGGGGGGGGAGATACAGAGGAAAGCGAATTGCAATTCGAGGGAAACCTTTTTGAAGAAACCGATAATGGGACTGAAACGCAGGAACAGGAACCAGGGACCGGAGTGAGTTCACCTCAGGGAGTGGCCAGTGATATTGGTGACGACGGGAACGCGAACTCAGAACCAGAGGCACCCCTACCGATAAACAACATCTACCTCAGCAGAAGTGCAGCCAACCGCCAGGCACATTGTGAAAATCGAAAAGACTAACAAAACAGCCGTCCTACCTTAAGGACTATGTAACCGCGCCCCGTGGGCAGAAGCCGGGGGAAAGGGGTGTTGTGAATGAATAATACCAATAAAGTTATCTTGAGCTTGAAGTCAAGTGCAGGGTTCTGACCCTGCACTTCTGATTGGCTGTTAATGGCAGGATCGGATTGGTCCGTTCAGGAGCATCTGATTGGCCATTAACAGGCCATTCCCATTGGCTAACGGAGCTAGCGCTCCAGGTTTGCCATTGGTTGAATAGTTAATAAGTTGCCTATAAAAGGAAGGCTATAGCAGCCCTCCAGTTCGAGCTGTCACAATGTGACAATATGGCTCGTCTCCATCATTCGCACCCATGCTCCAGACTTAACATTCCCGGTCTCCCACTTTTTTGCAGGATATATTTTTTCCAAAGAAGAAGTGCACAATCTGGAGCATCAGTCTTTATTTTTTTATTTCATTTCTTACATCTACTTCTCACTTTTGTCTGTAAAAGCTCAGAATATAGTATAGGAACCTTGACTTTAATATTGCATCTGTGGGATAGGTTAATTTGGCTCCAATTAATCCGGGAAGATGCATGGATGAGTGGGGATCTGAACCTGGATCTCCATGATCCCATTTTTCTGGAAATGTATCATTTCCCCCTCCCCATATTGGCTCTTAAATGTATGACAAGATGATACTTGGGAGGGGGGGAAATCATGCAATTTATGGCTCTAAGTATGTAGGTTCTTGGGATAGATTAAACATTAATGCAAGCAGAGGCAAGGAATTTCTCAGAATGGAAAACAGTGAAGGACCCATTTTTTTGGAATATCTCTATCCAAAGGATTTCTGTGAGAAGTGTTGAAGTGTTGAAGTGTTGCCCTGATCTGAATTCCTATCTTCTGTAATGCTAAATTTAATTTAACGAATGCTAGATTTGCTTGCACTGTTTTTCCACACTATTGACCCCTTAAGTGAACTGCACTGACCTAGGATCAATGTTTCGTCCCACAATACTATCAGTTTTGGAGAGGTTCTCTACAGTTGAACTCACAAATATCTTCTCAAGGTGATGTCAGCTATGGCCAACATGCTGGTGCCTCTACCAGAAAGCACGATGTGAGTCATGTGGTGTTTTTCTCCTACTTTTTCATCAAGGCCAGGTTTGCTCTTTATTACAGATACTCTTCTCGCCCGCTTTTAAAAGATATTATCTCTCCTATAAAAAAATGATGCTCACTCCAAGTAAAACTCTTTAGATTAAGGTTAGCAGAATCAAAATCCTGGATTCATGATAGAACACCAACATTAAAATGGCAAATTATATTTCAGAATCTTTTTCTTCTTGTTCTAAATCAAAGCTGGCAAACGTTGTTTTATTTGTATTTTGGACTGAGTTTTTGCTTTAAACACCCCCACAATATAGAACTCAGCCATTCTAAATGGAGGAGGAGGAAGGGGGAGGGGAGAGAGATCCTCAAGAGTCAAGATTTCATGATTTAATTAAGCAAAAGGTTTCAAAATAATGTAGGTGCCCCATTGAGACAAAGACAATTATGCTATCTTATTTTCCATTTTGGGGGGATAATATTGCAAAGATCAAGTTGAACACTTCAGAATATAATGACATTGATTTGTCAGCATGTTTACAAAAAACAAGGAACATCTATGGATGTATGTGCGCACTCAGAAGTCAACACTAAATCTATTCAGTTGTGCTTTGTTTTACTTGTTTTGCAATTTTACAATGGACAAACTTTTCTATACACGAGCCTGCTTTTCTGTATGCAATATGGAAATGAATTTTACCTTTAAGCTTCATCAGATAAAGGCACAGTTGCTCCAAATAAGGTTTCCCTGAGTATAATTAAATTTTCTTCACTACCATTTCTGCAACCATTGTGCATATAACACTGAGATGTTATTGTGCTGTTATTTTTTTAATAAAATTGATTGAGAATGTTATTTCTATCACCTATTATAGCCATACTTTGGGCCATAACAAAATTAGAAAGCGGCCATATAGAATAAATACTTTTATTTTCTATATAATTCAGTTGTTTTTGACAACTTATATCTGGAATGAGTGCAATATGAAAGTGAATCTTAATATGGCATGGAATTCTTCCAACTTTGGATCAAATAATGGGAACAAATCAACGGAAATATTCTTCGCATAGAATCAAAGCATCATATATAATATCTCCATAGAGGAATGGAAAATGATAAATATATTCATTTCTCCCAGATTATATAGGAGTTGGTTTTGTTTTATTTTTAGACTTAAGCATAGGGAATTGTCGCCATATTTTTCTCCTTTGTAAGCAAACTGAATTTTCTGCAGATGTCTTGAATAACATGACAATAAGAATGTTGAACAGAAATTGAAAAAGAGGCAGGTTAAAGATCATGTTATGAATTGACCAAGGAGTGGTTTTAGGGGCATTGTGAAAAATCTGGAAAGCCTCTGGTATCCCACTGTATCCCTATGGCAAAATAAATGAGGGAAATAAAATAACAGAAAGGAAAGAAAGAAAGAAAGAAGGAAGGAAGGAAGGAAGGAAGGAAGGAAGGAAGGAAGGAAGGAAGGAAGGAAGGAAGGAAGGAAGGAAGGAAGGAAGGAAGGAGGAAGGCATGGTCCTGAAAAGCATGAGAAGACAGAACATCACTCAAGAAAATGTCAACTTGGGATTCCTCAAAAGTCTGTGGTATTCCACTATATTGCAACAGAACAATAAATGAGCTGATAATAGAAGGACATTAACACAAAGAAAAATAGATCAATCAAAATGAGTAAAATTGGAAAACATTGAAAGGATCAGTTGTCAAGTCAACTAATGTGTTCATTTTCAGCCAACCATCTTTTCACAGGAAGATTATCGTTTTGCCCTAAAGAAGAAACTCACGCAGAGCTTACTTTTGTCAACATCGGACCTTGAGCTTCTTGGCAGGTGTAAAATTTGAGCACTATTTTTTTAAAAAAAGTAACAATAGTGAAACTGCTGCTTTCTGCTAGTCATGTTAGAGGACAAAGGTGGAAACAAAGTCAACAGGAACAGGCAGAGTTTGGGGACATACAGAGATTGAAAGGTCATTTTTTGATTCAAAGTTGGCTGAACTTAAATTCTATAACAACCATTTCCACAATTCTGTCCTTTTAAATTGTGTTTGAACGGAATACCCATTATCTAGAGCAATCAGGGCTGGGACAATAAGGTTTATAGTCTAATATATCTAGAAATTAGCAATTGAAAAAAAAGTTTTGTTTTATTTTATTCTATTTTATTTTATTTTATTTATTATTTCATTTTATATATTTATATAGCTGCCAATCTTCTAACCAACTGGGTATTTTCCAATCAGAAGTTAAAATAACACTTAAAAACCATATTAAAACTATGTGAAACTAAACACATTAAAAAAAATTAAAACAAAAAACAAAATCTGGCACCAAGTCAAGCTTCTAATGTGCACTTATCCAATCTTCTTGTCTAGACAATTTTTGCCAGCTCATAAGAAGTGTCTGGGTTTAAATTTGATAAAAGAAAATTGACATGAAAGGTATCTGGTCTATTTGAGTATTTGACCAAAGAAATATTATAATTCAATATTGGGCATCATTGTAGACAGTGCAGTACCATAATACATGTGTGTGTGTGTGAGATGGAGTATATAACAAATTTAAAGAACATGAAGATGGGAGCATGACCATTACAAGAGAAAATGATTTCTGAATTAAGGATAGTGAAAATATGAGGAAAAAGTTTAGAGTAAGTCCACCTTAATTATCCTAGTTGTTAAGGTGAGCTAGGCAAGAGTTCTGTTAAGGCTGATTTAGAATGTCCCTCAACTGCCTATTCCTGTCACTGCATACCTGTGCTGCAAAGGTTTGGTGGGTAAGGAGGTCACAGAGGGCTGAAGATGGGACGCAAACACCTCCTGAATCCCAACTGTGCATCTTGCAGTAGTGACTGATTTTGACCTCCTGCCAGGAGGCGGAAGGTGGGAAGGCACATTCAAGCAGTAAACATTAAAATTTGCTGATGTGTAAAAATAACACCTATATAGCCATCCCTGAACTATAGTATATACATTCCATGCACTGGAGTGTAGCAGAAGTCTACTCCAACTCTTAGATTTTCAAAATTATACTTTGTTAGCTTACTAGCGATAAAAATCTTTCAAGAAATCTAAGTTTCTTCTTCCTTAGGTTTGTCAACCTTCCTGAATTTAACAATGTATCACATGTTTTTTAGTGAATCCAGAAAATCATGGACAAGGAGATGGACAATTAAGAAACATGATAGATGATAGGTAGATAGATAGATAGATAGATAGATAGATAGATAGATAGATAGATAGATAGATAGATAGATAGATAGATGGGTGGATGGATATATAGATAGATGGATGGATGGATGGATAGATAGATAGATAGATAGATAGATAGATAGATAGATAGATAGATAGATAGATAGATAGATAGATAGATAGATAGTTAAATAGATGGGTGGGTGGATGTATAGATAGATAGATAGATAGATAGATAGATAGATAGATAGATAGATAGATAGATAGATAGATAGACAGACAGACAGACAGACAGACAGACAGACAGACAGAGTAGATGCATTCATACATCTGGAATAACAGCAAATCTACTGCTTAATTGCAGAGGTCAAAGAAAGACTTAAGGAAAGGTCAACTGGAGTTTTGCTTTTTCCTTGAAGATGTTTCACTTCTCATCCAAGAAGCTTCTTCAATTCTGGGTAATGAAATGTCTGCAAAATGTCTATGGAGATTCTCAGTCATCCGAGTCATGGTTATCCCAAAGATGCTTTTTCAAAAGGCACTTAACTTTTTGTCCTCTCTTCTTATCCTTTCAATGACCTTGCAAATGTGCTTTTTCAAAAGGCAACTGGGCTTTGTTTCTCCTTGAAGATGTTTCACTTCTCATCCAAGAAGCTTCTTCATTTCTGCACCTTTGGGACATTCATGACCTGGAGAATCTCCACAGACATTTTTCAGACATTTCATTACCTAGAACTGAAGAAGCTTCTTGAATGAGAAGCAAAATGTCTTCTAGGAAAAAGCAAAATCCAGTTGCCTTTTGAAAAAGCACGTTGGGGAGATCTTTGAAAGGATAAGAAGATAGAACAAAAAGTTAAGTTAGTTCTTTGACTACAAAGCAATGGGGGATTATTCAAAACTCTTTTCCATTGTTTGATATCTCATAGATGCTGTTTGGTGGCTTCTTTTTGATTGTTTATTAAAAGCATTATGTAGCTTTAAGATGATCTGAAGTGATACTTAGTTCTTCAGCAGCATAGAATTCATGCATTCTATGCATACCTAGATACTTTTCAATAAAATGATTTTTTTCCCATTTATAAATTAGTGTGCATAAAATTTCATAATTTCCATTTGAGAAGTGCTGAAATAGGAGAACATCCTCACAAGCCAAATGTAAGGCAAATGACAGCTTAAATATATATTTTTCAGGAAAAAAAAAACTCCCGAAACAATCTTTTCTTTTTCTTTTTTTCTTTTTTCTTTCCTTTTCAGCTCAACATGCTTGTAAGGAACTTTCCCTCTTTTAACCAGATTGTATGAAACATTTTGTGTTATGGCTGTCTTAAATTCCCCAGAGATTTTTATAGTGCTACAGAGACATAATAGTTGTAGATCTGATTCTTACAACCTATGTTAGCAACCTCATGCTGATGGTCCCTTGTACGTTGTGAAGTTCTTTAAATAGAAAGAAAAAATGACTCTAATCTGGCCTCATGTCTGTACAACTTCATTATCTCATAAAACATCTGCATTGCCAATTAACATGGTGATACTTTAACTAAGGTTATCATATCTGAGCAAGAAAAATCTGTGCAACCATTAAACCAAAGATTTTCAAATTCAACTTTATGATGTTCCATGAAAAACTAAGCAAGGAAAAGGTTTCCTCTATGTTGACAGAGGTGTCCATAGCAATTTTTTTTTGTAAGGAACATCAGAAAGGTGACATTCAGATGATGTGCAATATGTATTTTTTTGTTAGTGTTTCTTAAAATCATTGTTGAAGATTCAAGAGAAGATTGCATATAGAGATAATAAAATAAGAGCACAACAACAATTTTCTCTCAGGGACAATCTGGAGCAGAAAAACTATGCTGTGGTGCTTAAACTGGGTTGTATCTATCTTCCAATGTTCATTCCAAATGTTGTCCTTGTTAGGAATAACATAGGTTACCTGACTTAGTTTGGGTAAAATAATATATATAAACTATGTTAGTGAGTTTAAGTGTGTGTATCACTTTAACTGTTAAAACATGTATTTTGGGTACGGTTGAAAATCACCATAAGAGGGAGCAAGAGAGCTCACTGTTTGCTGGCTTTTATTGGATTGATGGTGATAACTGCGTGTGTTTCCCTGCTGTTGCTGAAACGAAGAAAAGGGGTTTGATTTTCTTCATATCTCTGACTGCAAAAGAGATATATTGCTGGACTGATTATTTGTAAGTTTACTGACCTTTTTTTTCAACACTGGACTTTGCAACTGATTAACCCCTGGATGGACTGAACGAGTTTATGACATATGGACTGGTTGACTATGCTATAACTCTTGCTGGAATAAAAAACTATTTAACTGGCACAGTGTATCTGTTTTACTGAGTGTAAGCTACAAAAACATTTATCTCAAATATCTGCCTGCCTGCCTGACTACCGTGCACATTCTGCTAGGGTGTGTATCCCTAACACTGGTTATGGGCCCAGGCTGCACAGTCAGACTAACCAAGATATAACAGGCTTATATAAAGTGAGAGTTAGTGTAGTTACACAATACTGTAAACAGACAGCTGTGTTTTATTAATTATAGTTTAATATCCAGAGAAAGATGGCACAAGTCAATTTACAAAGTTTATCTCCAATATCCAAACTGGATGGAACAAACTATGTTTCATGGTCTATGAAATGCAGCCTACTTCTACGCAGAGAAGTTTTGTGGAGTATAATTCAAAACCCACCAGAAGTAGATGCTTGGGATCCGGAAGATGAGGATGATGCCCAGAAAATACAAGAATATAAACTGAAGAATGAGCAAGCTCTCTGTATAATAGGACTGACACTCTCTGACCAACAGCTTGTCCATATTTGTGGAGAAGAAACAGCTGCAAAATGTTGGGAGAATTTAAAGAAGATTTATGTTCGAGACAGTGTAGGAGCACATATAAATCTTACACGAAAGCTGTTCAGAACACATCTTCAAAAGAATGGAGACATGTTAACTCATTTAAACACTATGAAGAGAATTTTTCAGGAGCTGCGTGAAAAAGGACTTATCTTCACAGAACTACATCAGGTTTATATAATTTTGTCTTCTTTAGATGAGAGCTACGACGACTACGTAACTTCACTTGAAGTTCTGCCAAAAGATAACCTCACATTAACTGACATTACTGGCAGATTAATTGAAGAAGCCAGGAGAAGGCTTGAAAGGGATCAACTCAGAAGGAAACAACCACAATGTGAAGAAGAGAAAATATCTTCAACAGCCTATACAATTAGAAAATGTTTTAATTGTGGAGGAAAAGGACATTTGGCAAGATTCTGCAAGAAAGCAAAATGCCAAAATGCCAGCCAGAATGCTAAAAGGCATCAAAAGGATAAAAAATGCATAGAGTTAGCCATGTATAACAACGAAACCATGAATAATAATTTATGGGTTGTAGATAGTGGAGCATCGCACTGCATAACCAAAGATAAGAAAAGATTTGTTAAGATGTCCACGAATTCACAGCAGATATCGTTAGCTAATGGCTGGAAACTGAAAGCAAAAGGTGAAGGTATTGCACATTGTTCTTGCATACAAGAAAATGTAAAAATGTTATATGTACCACAACTTAAGTTTAATTTGCTTTCAGTTAGAGTTTTGATTAAACTAGGCTATGTAGTTACCTTTAGGGGAGAAAATTGCATAATAGAAAAAGAAGGTAAAAAAGTGACTGCAACTTTAAAAGGTGAATTGTATGTGTTAAATGATAATCAATCAGAGGTGGCTAACACAGTGTATAATAATGTTTAGCCTCATGATGAATGCATACATTTGTTACACAGACGTTTGGGGCATATAAATTTTAAAATGCTCAAGAAAATGGTTGAACTATCTGAAGGTATAAAACTGAAGCCTTGCAGTAAGTATATGCACTGCAATGCTTGCAGTCAAGAAAAAAGCAAGGTAATACCAGCAAATAGAATTAATGGATTTAAAACAAAGGAGCCTCTAGAGGTTGCATTTGCTGATATTATAGGTCCTAAAAAACCAAGTGTGGGAGGTGCTCATTCTATATTAAGTATAATGGATCATTATTCTAGATATGGTTTCTGTTATTTAATGAAGAGTAAAACGGAAACATATCAGAATTTCTTTAATTAGTTGAAGTTTGCAGAAAGAAAAACTAAAAGGAAATTAGTATCTCTTCTAGCTGATAATGGTACAGAATTTATAAATAATAAATTCCAAAATAGACTGAAGATGGCAGGTGTTGAACATAAAACATCTGCACCATATAGGCCACAACATAATTCGTTTATAGAAAGACGAGGCCAAACAATACAGGCAATGGCTCATACTATGTTGTTGGATTCAGGATTACTTGAAACTTTGTGGGGAGAAGCAATAATGTGTGGTAATCATATATTGAATAATGTTGTTAACTCAACAACAGGTGAATTACCATTCACACGGTGGCATGGTAGAAAACCTGACCTAAGCTACATGCACACATTTGGAGCACCAGCATGGGTGCATATTCCTACACAATTGAGACATAAGGGGCAGCATAGGGCTAAAAAGTTATTCTTTGTAGGTTATGAATCTAATCACAAATCATACAGATTCTGGGAAAAAGGTACAACTAGAGTAGTGCTAGTGCACAATTCCTTGAACATGTAGGCTGGGAAAAACTGGAGCAAGATTCAAGTAAGGAAGTAATCATAGAAACCTACAAAAGACCAAAACAACATATCAGTAATAATAAGAGTACAGTTAAAGAGGAAGTACAGGAAGAAATAGATGAATAGGAAGAAATAGATAACCAGGAACAAGTAGTACATGAAAGTCCACCTGTAAGCCCTGTAATACCTAGATGTTCAACATGTGAAACCAGACCACCTGACAGGTACCAAGCAAGTGTAGTTTGCCAAGTTAGTAAAGTTCCAACAATTGTTGAAGAACTTAGAATGTATCCAGCAAAGGATCAAGAAAATTGGCATAGAGCAATGGAGAAGGAATTAAATTCATTGAAACAAATGGAAGTTTATGAAAATGTTAAATTACCTCCAGGTGAAAAGTCCATTGGCTGTAAATGGATATTTAAATTAAAAACAGGTTAAAATGGGACTGTTACCCATAAGGCTAGGTTGGTAGCTCAAGGATTTAATCAAACTGCATGTGATTATGATGAAGTATTTGCACCGAGTCTAAAAGCAACAACCTTGAGAGCAGCTTTAGTGTGGGCAGCTAAGAAGAATTATATTATAAATCACTTAGATGTAGAAACTGCCTATCTGCATGCACCATTGCAGCACACTATATACTTAAAGAAACCTGTAGGAATTAAGGATGATAAAACAAATAATGACTGTTGGAAGCTTAAAAAGAGTCTCTATGGATTAAAACAATCTGGTTATGAATGGAACCAATATATTGTTAAAGAGTTAAACAATATAGGGTTTAAAGCAGGTTTAGCTGATCCATGTGTATTTAAGAAAGAGACAAATGGAATAGTGTCATTATTATTGTTGTTTACAGATGATATTGCCTTAATTACAAAAACTAATAATGAAGCTACTGAAATAATATCATTATTAGGTAAGAGGATAAAATTAAAGCAATTAGGAGAGATAAAACAGTATCTAGGATTGACAATAAACAAAACCAAAGTGGCTATAAGATATCACAAGAAGATAAAATTTACCAATTGCTAAAAACGTACAAAATGGAACTTTGTAAGCTGGCAAAAACTCCAATGAGTCAGGAACTTTGCCACACTGATGCTCAAAGTCCAAAATTCGATAAGACTATTTATCAGTCATAAATAGGTAGTTTATCATATATTAGTAATTGGTCAAGGCCAGATATTGCTTATAGCGTTAATCAACTGGCAAGATTCAATGCTGAACCCACTGAACAACACTGGCAAGCGCTAAAGCATATATTAAGGTATCTTAAAAGGACAATGCACTATGCATTGTATTTGGAGCCAAAAGATGATTTGATTTTAAGTGATATGCTGATGCAAGTTTTGCAACAGATATAAACACTAGGAAATCAACTTCAGGTATGGCTATACTGTTAGGAAAAGCACTGATTGGTTGGAGGTCAATTAGACAGCAACACATAAGTATGTCCACAATGGAAGCAGAATTTTCATGTGTATCTTTATTATGTACTGATTTAATTCTGTTTAAACAGTTGTTATTAGATATGGGAATAACTATAATGATTCCATTGTAGTTTATGAGGACAATCAAGCAGCCATACGGTTGGCTACAAATATTGCTGTGAAAACGAGATCTAAGCATACTGATCTTAGATATTTGAATGTAAGACAATCTGTAAAAAATGGTTTAATAAGATTGGAATATTGCATGACTGAAGAAAATTTTGCTGATCAGTTTACAAAAGCCCAAGGTTCAGTCAAGCACAAGGAACGTTGTGAAAACTATGGGTTAAAGTTGTAAATAGATATATATATATTATTATATTACCCAAAAGGGGAGAATGTTAGGAATAACATAGGTTACCTAACTTAGTTTGGGTAAAATAATATATATAAACTATGTTAGTGAGTTTAAGTGTATGTATCACTTTAACTGCAAAACATGTATTTTGGGTGCGGTTGTAAATCACCATAAGAGGGAGCAAGAGAGCTCACTGTTTGCTGGCTTTTACTGGATTGCTAACAATGATGGATTGATGGTGATAACTGCGTGTTTCCCTGCTGTTGCTGAATGAAGAAAAGAGGTTTGACTTTCTTCATATCTCTACTGAAGAAGAGATTTATTACTGGACTGATATTTGTAAGTTTACTGACCTCTATTTTGACACTGGACTTTGCAACTGATTAAGCCCCGGATGGACTGAACTAGTGTATAAAATATGGACTGTTTGACTATGCTATAACTCTTACTGGAATAAAAACTATTTAACTGGCACAGTGTATCTGTTTTACTGAGTGTAAGTTACAAAAACATTTATCTCACATATCTGCCTGCCTGCCTGACTACCATGCACATTCTGCTGGGGTGTATATCCCTAACAGTCCTTCAAGCAAGAGTAGAAATCCAAGGGAAGGAGAACAGTTGGAAAGCTAGTTAGATTAAAGAAGGCAGAAACAGCTAACTTTTGCATTGTCCTATTTTACAGCCAAATCTCTCCAGAATGCCAAGCAGGTGGCAGGCTTCTGATGAATCCATACATCAGTTGTGCATAGCATCAGCAGGAACCAAGCCTAAATTGAAATGTTTCCTTATTTGTTTATGGGATTGCTGCCCAGATTTTCACATTAGATACAGGTAGACCCCGAGTTATGACCACAACAGACTCAAAAATTTATGTTGCTAAGTGAAATATTTCTTTTTTTTTAAATATAGTTTATTAATTTTTACAATTAAAACCAGTCACAATACATACACAAATAAGCAAAAGAAAGGAAAAGAAGGAAAAGACGAGAGGAAGAGAGGAAAAGAATTTGGGAAAGGAAAGAAAAAGAAAGGGGGAAGAAAGAAAGAAGGAGGTTACAAGGTTAAAAATATTCTTATTTTAACAGTTTACGAGATCTTTTGTTTTCATAACCTTAACTTGTGTCATATAACCACACCTGTTTTTAATTTATATTGCTACTTCGTTATTATGGGTTGATACTTTTCTTTTATGCCTTATGATATATAATTTATCTTTGGTCAATCCAATTATACCAACAATTCCAGCTATCATAGTATAGTGAAGTGTCTTTGTTTTTTAGCGCCAAAGTCAATTTATCCATTTCTGTGCATTTTGAGATTTTTTCAATCATCATTTCTTCTGATGGAGTTTGATGTTGTTTCCAGTGTTGAGCAAACGCTAATCTGGCTGCTGCTAAGTGAAATATTTCTTAAGTGATTTTTTTTTTTGCCCCATTTCACAACCTTTTCTCACCTTGGTTCTTTGTGAATCTGGCTTCCCCATTGACTTTGCAAGTCAGAAGGTCGCAAAAGCTGATAACGTGACCATGGTTATGCAACCATCATAAATATAAACCAATTGCCAGACATTTGAATCTTGATCATCTGACCATGGACATGTTGCAACAGTCGTAAGTGTAGAAAAGGATCCTAAATCACTATTTTTCAATGCTTTTGTAACTTTGAAAGATCACTACATGAACTGCCGTAAGTCAAGGACTACCTGTACTTGGTTAAGGTTTGGGTGGCATGAGTTACTATGACTATTTTTTGAGTTTCCCAACTTAAGCATGGCATATTTTATACCGTGGGTGCAATTCAGTTTGCATTTCCACAACCAAACTTAGCATCCTTGTTTGTATTTATTATCAATCAGTTTATATTGCCCTAGTTAATATTTGCCTAGGGCTTATGCTGTGATTTCACAACACATGCAATCTCTGGGTTTCTTCCTTATCTTGAAGGATTAGATGAAGTAAACTGCCTTGTAATAATTTAGCTTTATCTTGTGCCTTACAGTTTTATGTTCTTGTAATGGCAGTTTGCCTTTTTTTCTCCTTTATTTAATTAAATATCTCTTATTTCACAATGAGAACATTTTTATGGGGAAGTTTATTTGCTTAGCAGCTGGCACAGCAAAGCAATACTTGCCATTAAGAGTGTGTGTTTATTTTTAGCAGCATAGTCAGAAAAAAAACCCTGATATACATACAAAGATAATGAGAGAATGGTTGTTTCACGGATTGTAATATTCTGGAATGAAGGGACTATTGCTTAGCCTTTCTTGAGACACAGTTCCACGAATGTCACTTTTACTGTGACTTTTCTTCTTTAACGAGAAGCTTTTTTGATGATACTTCTTCCCCTGATAAAAAAAATTCTTTTGCACATTGCAGCTTGCTTCTCTGTATTCACTGCCTCTGCTTTGTTAAGCCAGTGGACCATTGATCATGAACAGTCTGGACTAAGTAGCTATGCAACTACAACTTCCTCATGGAGAGCAGAGGCTCTAAACGTAATTCAGAAGAACAAAGTCTGGCGGTAACTATAGATATATCAGGATCCCACTAGAGCTAATGCTAAGATACATCAAGATAGATAGATAGATAGAAAGAAAGAAAGAAAGAAAGAAAGAAAGAAAGAAAGAAAGAAAGAAAGAAAGAAAGAAAGAAAGAAAGAAAGAAAGAAAGAAAGAAAGAATACTTTACTGGCCAAGTGTGATTGGACACACAAGGAATTTGTCTTGGTGTAAATACTCTCAGTATACATAAAGAAAAGGTACATTAAGAATCAAGAAACATAACGTACAACCCTTATTGATAGTCATAGGGTACAATCAACAATCAAATCATACTAGGAAACAGTCGTAAGGACGTAAGGATACAAGGAACAAAGTTACAGTCATACAGTCACAAGTGGGAGGGGATGGGTGATAAGGAGTGATGAGAAGATTAATAGTAATAGTGCAGACTTTGTAATAGTTGAACAGTGTTGAGGGAATTATTTGTTTAGCAGAGTGATGGCTTTCAGGAAAAAACAGTTCTTGTGTCTAGTTGTTCTGGTGTGCAGTGCTCTACAGCGTCATTTTGAGGGAAGAAGTTGAAACAGTTTATGTCCGGGATGTGAGGGGTCTGTAAATATTTTCACAGCCCTCCTTTTGACTTGTGCAGTATACAGGTCCTCAATTGAAGGCAGGTGGGTAGTAACTGTTTTTTCTACAGTGCAGTCCTAATGATCCTCTGAAGTCTGTGTCTGTCCTGTTGGGTTGCAGAACCAAACCAGACAGTTACAGAGGTACAGATGATAGACTCAATAATTCCTCTGTAGAACTGGATCAGCAGCTCCTTGGGCAGTTATAGCTTTCTGAGTTGGCACAGAAAGAACATTCTTTGTTGTGCTTTTTTGATGATGTTTTTTATGTTAGGTGTCCACTTTAGGTCATGTGATATAGTAGAACCTAGAAATTTGAAGGCCTCCACTGTTGATACTGTGTTGTCTAGTATTGTAAGAGGTGGTAGTATGGGAGGGTTTCTTCTAAAGTCTACTACCATTTCTACGGTTTTGAGTGTGTTCAATTCCAGATTGTTCCAGTTACACCATGAGGCAAGTTGCATAACCTCCTGTCTGTATGCAGATTCATCGTTGTCTCGAATGAGACCAATCACTGAAATCACTTGAAACTTCAGCAGTTTCTTGGATAAATAATCTTCAGTCAACTTTGTTTGTCCAAATTTGATTATTTCTTTCCATGTATCTTTTAGCTAGAATTTATATTCACTTTCCTTCCATTTATGGCTGGGACTTCATTTAACAGCTCTCTGCAAAATAATCATAATTATCTTAGTCAAGCCGATCTTTCTGATGCAGAATGTAGAATAATAAAATGAAAAAAAATGGAAAGGTTAGGGTTAGTAACTGAATGCTTGAGAACATACACCTCCTTTTTAATTGATGTTTCTTGATTTTGATTCATGTTGTAGAACTGTGATTTAGTTCTGTGATTACATTTAATGAAAATAATGAAAATATTTCCCAACAGCACCATGCATTAACAATTGTTGGGCTGACTCAATTTCATGGAGATGCCCTTGAAGAATCAATAGTGAGACATCTTCATGCCATAGATTGTAAGGGGCGACAATGTGTTCCAAGTATTTATTTAGGGCAGATTCCTGTAGTAGAGGATTTCAGAAAGATTGTAATAATACCATTTTAGAAGCTGAGAAAGGATTCAGGAAGGAATTCATCTCAAATCAGGGTATCCTTAACAAGCAAAAAATATAGAAGTAGAACGTGGAGAATTTTATAAAATTTTATAAGATTATAAAAGTTTCATTGGTCCAGGTATGACTTATCTATGATAGTATTATGATAACAGAGTATTTGCTGAGTCAGCTCTCCTTTGCATTGTAAAGGGAGTTCACATTTCAAAGTAAGAATAAAATCTAATTTAGACTCTTAATATTTTGGGACAAATAACAGATCCATGAGGGTAACTTCATTCCCTTAAATAAATAGGTAGCACATACCATTATACACTGAACCCATGAAATACTGAGGATCATTCTCATAGCTGTAATACCCAAAAACCTAACTCTTTTTGTACCCTTAATATCTGGAGATCATATGATAGCATAGTTCCACTCAACTAAATCAATGCAGAAAGTGGGAAGGGCAGCGGCAGTAAACAAATAATCAGAAAAAAATAAATCTAACAATCTAACAGACAAGTTAGTCTTTTATTATGTAGGTTACTCTTACCTTTTCCAGCCAATGTACTGTTCTAATCGTGTGTGTGTGTGTGTGTGTTTTCTTAAGTTTTTGCGGTACTCACGTGTATGGTATTCAGCTTTGTTCAGGTATTTTCCCATGTCATTATAGTTGTGCTTTTAAAGTTGTAGCAACATTTTGGCAGAATCTCATCTGCCATCATCAGGCTTCTGTTTTGTGTTTGTCTGTGAGTCATACTTTCACAGCCGTTTCAGTTTTAAATTTGGGGCTAGCCTACTGCTGTGCCAGAATGGTTTTTTTTTTTTCATCCTGATTGGTTGGGAGTCTTGATCTGTGTTTATTGGTCTTGGAGTTTGCTGTGTTCTGCTTGATTGGTGTTTCTAATATCTTCTGTCTGTTTTGTTGCTTTTTCATGTCTTGATTGGCTGGCAACATTGTATTTACTGTATTGGAGGCTTTTAGTGAGGCTTGGCTCTGAGTAAATGGATGGCTATCAAAGCTAGGTTTCATCTGGGTGTCTGGTTGGGGTGTGTTTGAACTGGAGGTATCGGGGGGGGGATCTGTTTGTGCCCAGGTGTTTGGCTGGCTTGTGGTGTGGAGATTTTTTTGTTTGTGAGTGCAGGCTTCCAAATAATTGACAGTCTGGTGGAATCATCTCTTCTATTCATGCTTTCTGGCCTTTTTTCAATCTCTGTGGCTTCTCTGATAATTCTGTAGCTGGGGTTTTCTATAGTGGCTAGGGTTTTGGTGCCATTGAAGTCGATGCTATGACCTATTGCTTTCATTGTGTTGGACTAGTGAGGAGGTGTGTATCAGCTTTTTTACTGCATTTTTGTGTTCATCTGGGCGGGTACTTATTCTTGTATTGGTCTGTCCAATGTATGTGGCAGGGTATGATGCACAGGGGACTTCATATATGCCTTGGTTTTCCAGGTCAATTTTGTCTTTGGGGTTCCTGAGGATGGCTGCTATTTTTCTGTCTGTTTTGAAGGCAGTCTTGATGTGGTGTCTGTATAGAATCTTACTGATTTTGTCTGTAGTACCTCTTATGTAGGGCAGGACAGCTGTTCCATAGGTCTGTTCATCTTCTAGATCTCCATTATGTCTCAGTGTGTTTTTGTGGATCAAGCTGGTGATTTTGCTTTTGTGGAAGCCAGTGGCTATCAGTACTTTAGTCAGGGTGCATAGTTCAGTCTTTATGTGTGTCTTGTCTGCCAGGCGTTTGGTTCTGGCGATTAGTGTTTTGGCCACGGAGTTTATCTGTGCTGGGTGGTGGTGGGATTGGATGTTGAGGTAGTGGTTGATGTGTGTTTTCTTCCAGTATATGGTGTATCCTAGTGTGCCATTTGTTTTTTTGTAGATTAGTACATATAGGAATGGTAGTTGTTTGTTTGTTTCCATTTCCATGGTGAATTTGATTTTGGGGTGTGTGCTGTTTAGGTGTGTTAGGAAATTGTTTAGGTTTTCTTTTCCATGGGGCCAAATCACAA
Organism: Hydrophis major; assembly: GCA_033807585.1. NCBI lineage: Eukaryota > Metazoa > Chordata > Lepidosauria > Squamata > Elapidae > Hydrophis > Hydrophis major. The sequence goes on along the minus strand of CM066328.1, from coordinate 248,565,613 downwards.
ATGTGTCATCAATGTATCTTAAGCATAGTTTGGGTTTGTGGGTGGCATTAGCTAAGGCTCTGGATTCAAATTCTTCCATGAACAGGTTTGCAATGATGGGTGACAGTGGTGATCCCATAGGGGCTCCTTCAATTTGCTTGTATCTTTGTCCTTTGTATATGAAATATGTGTTGGTTAAGCAGTGTTCTGCTGGTTCCATGACGTGTTTAGCTGGTTGGTATTTATTTTTGATGATTTCAAGAGTTTCTTTTATCGGGAGTTGAGTGAATAGTGAAACCATGTCAAAACTTCTTGTTCCACAGGTAGATCTTTGACCATTTCCAAGAGGTGGTATAAGTTTTGTACATGTGAAGCTGCTGCTTCAGCATGGGGCTGTAGCTGCTTTGCTAAGTGTTTAGCTAGGTTTTGTAGTGGTGCTCCTTTGGAGCTGACTATGGGTCTGAGAGGTATGGCTTCTTTGTGTACTTTTGGGAGGCCGTATAGTTTGGGGCATCTGGAAGATTTTTCTCTTGGGATGATCGTCTGTTGGATCTCTTTGCTCATGTGGCTGGTTATAATTTTCTTCTTGGTTATTTTTTCCATATATGTGGTTGGGTCCGTGTACATGGGTTTGTATGTGGAGTCTTGGAGTAGGTCTGTCAATTTTGTTTCATAGTCTTTTCTATCCATTACTACTGTGGCATTACCTTTAACTGCTGGAAGTATGATTATGCTGCTGTCGTTCTTTAAGGCTTGCAGGGCTTTTAGTTCCTCTTTGTGCAAGTTGCTTTTGGGTGGTTTGCTTGTGCATACAATGTTAGTGACTTGGTGTCTTATTCTATCAGCTTCATCTGTATTTAATTTAGTTAGGCTGAATTCCACTCCACATATGATGGATTCTGTTGGGATTTTTTTGGGTGCTATATCATAATTGAATCCTTTGGTTAGGACATCTGTTTCTGTTTTGGTGAGTTCTCTGTTGGAAACGTTGTTGTGAGTTGTTGGGACCCCCGACAGACGAACACTATACAGAATCCTGATGGTGGCAGATGAGATTCTGCTGAAACGTTGCTACAACTTTAAAAGCACAACTATAATGATGCGGGAAAATACCCGAACAAAGCTGAATACCATACATGTAAGTACCCGCGAAAACTTAAGAATGAATATAAATATATAAATGTGTGTGTGTGTGTGTAATTAAATAATAAAAAAGAGGGAGAGGGGAGGGAGGGAGGGAGGGAAGGAGAGAGGGAGGGAGGGAGAGAGAGAGAGATTAAATGTTAATTTGTTTTTCAAAAAGCAAAGTGTAAAGACTTTTTAATAACACATGCTGCCTGTGCTTTCCATTTGCAGCCTCAATGAGTAACCACAATTTGAACATTTGTACTTTACACTGAACATCAATAATTGTTATTAATTGTGGTTTAAATTCTACAAACTGCATTCCAAATCTGTCTTGCCTTGTAAACATTGTATAGAAGGGAACTTGCTTAAACTTGGTTAAACTTCTATTGTGAATATATGCAATTTCTCCATTATTGTTATTCTCCTTTTTTTTGTCTCTTTTGATATCATAGATAGAGTTTCTCTTTACCCAGGTTTGTTCTTGCTGTTATCTACTAGTATCTTAGTAACCTGGAATATTTCATTGTTTTCTGGAATTATACATCATAAAAATATCTGGTTTCAGTTCAAAATGTATTTTCGGACATGATGCTCTTATGTATTTCTTTCTGGGTTTTTTTTTTTTTTTTTGGCATAAGCACCAAATGTGGTAAAATATTCCATCTTTGTTGTAGCATTTTTCCAGTTATTTGAAAATACTTGAAAATACATTATTTGAAAATAGAAGGTTCCTTTTTTTACTGAATAGCCCTGTTTTGTCTTCAGTCTGCTTTCTGAATCTGGATGTCATATTGGCACATATAATTAAGCTTCTTATTGTTGTTTTTACTATAGTTGTCCTTGGAGTAGAAAAGCATTTAATGATGATGTTAATGGTGAAATTGCAAATATATATTCATAATTTTAGAAGATTCTATTTAAAAAAAATATCTTTGTTTTATATTATGTCCTTTGAAGTTATTTAACTTGTATCCTTGTACCATAAATGCTACGTAAATGTGAAGATTATTTGATAAGGTTGCTCTTTCTATTATTGCTGCTAACAGATTTTATTCATTCTGTGATACATACATTCTGCTATTTAGTCTATTATATAGACTAAATTTCAGAAATTCTAATCCTTCTTTTTTTTTTTTTTTTGGATCTTGAAAAAACTGAATCTTACTCTTGAGTTTCACCCCCGCCCCCAACTCCATATAAATCAATGAACTGTTCTTTGCCAATCTGCAGATTTTTATCCAAATTGGAATCAGTGTCATTTAGAATAGAAAATTTATATTGGATACTATACTCATTTTGGTTTACCCAGGAAAAATTTAAATGTTTCCATCTTGTTTTATTTCTTTTCATAATTGATTGCAATTGTTTGAAACATATTTTTTACTACTTCCTGTCCAATAAAGTCTTAACTCTTAACTGAAGTTTCTTAACTGAAACTTTTGTTATCTCACAGATATACTATTTCTTGACACAATCTTCTTTGACAAAAGTTAAATGCCTTATTATCTTTGTTTTCTTTTCATTAATTTTATAGCCAGAAAGACAGCTAAAATCTTTAATTACTACCATCAATTGTGGTATGGAGTTTTATGTTTATGTACTTGTTCATGCTATATCATCTGCACAGCATTATATCTTGTATTTTCCCACTTAACTTTTGATTCTAGTTGTTTATCTTTTCAGATCTTGTTTGCTGGAATTTCCAAAACAATTACAAAAGATAAATAAAGATCAAAGTGAATGCCCTTGCTGTGTACAATTACATACTGAGACAGTTGCAGAGAGTGTTCCATTTGCTATAATCTTCACTGCTTGCTATTGAGACCTGCTCTCCAACCTCTCTCCGTTTTGAGTGCTGCTCCAAGATTTATTTTACCTAGAACCTCCCATAGAAATATCTATTCCAAATTATGACATAGTAATAGATTATTTATCATTGTGAGGCTGTGGTTTGAAAGCAGTATTGCAGGCTGCCAGCAATTCAATCCTGATAGGTCTCAAGGTTGACTCAGCCTTCCATCTTTCCGGGGTCAGTAAAATGAGGACCCAGATTGTTGGAGGTAATAGGCTGACTCTGCAAACCGCTTAGAGAGGGCTGTAAAGAACTATGAAGCGGTATGCAAGTCTAAATGCTATTGCTATTGCTCTCCATCTAAAATGTTGTTTCCCCCCCTAAAACCATATTATGATGACATTGTGATCTGCACGTGCCATTGGGAAGTCCTGCACTTATTTGATCAGCAAAGTAAGAGTCTTGGTGACCCAATTCCAGTGACTTCTTGAGTATGTTTGATGTTTAGCTGGAAAAAAAATGTGTAGTCTCTTGCTTTGGAGGGTTTTTTGTCTCCAAACATCTATCGAAGTCCTAACCTATTGTACTTCAGATTTCTTTTTAATGTCTCCCAATACTAGACCTTATAAAAACTAAATCCAAAATCCTTGATTGGGAAATCCTGGATTAAGAATTATTTTCAGAATGAAGTTATGGAACAATTTGTAATGAAATTTCAAAGAGAATCAAAGTCATTTGACACTTTCATAAATAGTCTCTACTTTCCTTAAGCTTCATAGAAAATTGTTCCTTTCATTCATCTATCAGCAAAATACAGACATGAGACCTGTTCTTAATCTGGCATAAGGTTAGGCCAGATTAAGAAATAGAACCTATATGAGCCTAAATCTATTTTTATTACAATGGTTTTAACAGCAGACTCTTTCTCTCTCATTTACCTTCCTGTGAATAGGGCAGATGGTCTGTCTTAGATATTTCTATAAAGCACTTCCTTGGTCTGATCTTAAACCATGTTGATCTGAAATGTTGCTTTGGTAACCAATTTTCTCTCTGTCCTTCAAGGCTCTACTCTATACTTTCTACACTATTATACTATTTTTTTTCATCCTTCCTATTTAAAAAAATCCTGCAATCAACAACAACTCCTATTGAGTAATAGGAACTGTTCAGAGTACTGCAGTGTAAATTCAGCACCAGAAAAGTAAACACAGATGGCTGAGGCTTCATTTAACTTCTTTATAAATACATGAAGTAAAGTTTACAGACCAGTTGTAGATTTCTCCAGTATGGCGCAAATTCAAACAGAAACAGACATGTTACAGGTTCAGAGCAGAATAACAACACGGGAGCTCAGAAACAGACATCAGTTTCACTTTAGTTCAGCAGGCAAGCAAAAAAGTTAGTTTCTCTTTCACTTTAGAGCTGAGCACAGAACAGAGATAAACCCCAACCAGAGTCTCTCTTTAAGTTTCAGCCCTCAATTCAGCTCTCATTGGCTGACCTTGTTACTAAGCTCTATTCCAGTTCATGAATATACTCTGACAAGAACATCTATTCATTTTCTCTCAACTTCTTTGTCACATCTAGGTGACATAAAATTAGAAATTTTCCAAGAAAATCTGCCTAATAGTCCTGCCTCTATCATTTGCCCCATGTTACCTTGGCACTGTTTAGAAGTACAGAGAAATAATTTCTGTGAAAGTTGATAGGTTACAGATACTTTTACACAGTAGATTATACCATTTTCATTCATGTTTTTTATAGATCTGTGATGTTTCCTTTTTATAAAATCTTTCCATTCATGGCCACCACAGCAGAGAACTGTAGCCATGCTAGAAGACTACACTGGCTCTTTAAAATGCTTGATCTTCACTTAATATCCACAAGACCATAACACCATTCAGTTTTAGGAAGAAGAAAAATCCTGCATTTATTCATGAATCAGTTCCTCCATATACCTTACAATTCCTACTTTAAAATCAGCAGCGCACAACAAACTATGGTCAAGAGCTTGGATTTTCACTTGGCCTACATTCTCCTTTAAACACTGCAGACAATTCTAGTGACTGTGTGAGCAAGAATAAACTCACCACTAAGGTCATGAGAAGATAAAAGACATCTGGAGATAAGCTACACCTTATTACCCTTCCAATATACATTCTCGATCTCCTGGAAATGGAATTGTATCACTTCTTGGATCGCCCAAGTGCTTAAGTTTGACAATGATGCACAGTGTGTCCCAGGTTCACTTTTATACTGTTTTGAACAAAAAAATATTTCTTTGTATTTCTTTGGTGTGTTTTTGCTCTTTGAAATTTCCACTTTCCATTCTGTAGCCTATTATCAGTGCCTGGACAAAAATAATAACTTGGCTTGACATTCACTGTATCTTTGAGATTTAAGCTTGAAGCTTGCATGCTTAAATTCTGCGCTACTGAACATTTCAGCTTTTTCATCCTGTCTCCTCATCACTGTGCACTTCCCATTAGGAAGGCAATCAGCTTCAGAACTCTTCTCTATTCACCATTGGAAGCTTTGTAACTTTTCTCTCTGCTACAATAGCTAAAACTACACCATAATTGTTCTACAGAATAATAGGATTTATATCTTTTCTAAACTTAACACTATTCCTGGCTTCCAGCATATAGCCAAAAATAGATCCTTTTCTTCTATATACAATTTTAAGAACGTACAAAGTACTTGTGTTTTGAAGAATTTTTTTTTAGTTGACGTGGAAAATGTATATAATCTGGGACTGTGCATTCTTATAGTCAAACAAGAAACTTTATAGTGATAGGGATTCACAAAAGAATGTCCTTTATAGCTCTTTGCTAGCTCTATGGGAGCGGAGAGCCCTTCTGACTACCATGGCTTTTCTTATAAAGTAGGGAGAAAATTCATTAACTTCATTGCAAAATTCTGCTACTTAATATAAATATCAATACAGTGAAGAACATTTTTTTTCTTACAAAGCAGAAACAAAACATGATTGTCACAGTTTTTATTTGGATTTTGAATGATCTGGGTTTTGGACCAAGAGGGTTTTTTTTTGGGGGGGGGGGTTTGAAGTTTTTCTGAGGCGTGGTTTAGGTAGGCACAGACAGCTAGTTAGACAAATATTAGAAAGAGTCACATCTCATTTTCAACATCTGCCTCAGGATGAACCAAACAAAAGAGCACCACAAATTCAACTTATGGCCAGATAAGCAGGAGTTATAGTTCAGCTGCAGGAAGTTAGTACTGAATCCTGCTTGTTAGCTAGGGCAAGATCTATTTCACCTGGATCTCTGAGTAGATTGACTTACAGTCAGGATCTCTTGGCTAATCCAAACTTGGATCTCAATGGCTAATCCAAAAATTGAAAGGATCTGCCAGGTATTTGTCTAATTTCCACATGGGAACATTCATATCCAGAGATATCTGCAGCTCTCCAACTTGACCTACGGCTACCAGCATCTTTCACCATTAGCCATGCTAACTGCAGATACCTGGATGTTGTAGCAACATCTAGAGGCCAACATTTCCTTGTAAGGTCCAAGCGATTTGCAATATACTTGCATGATGTAGTAAAATGCTTTATGTTCTAAATAGAAGATTGAAGAAGAAATGTATGGGCTCAAAAGCATATTATTTTAAGAACAACATTTGTAGAAGCAGGCCATATAGTTTTAGGAAGGAGTAACTAGCAGTATAATAATTGGCACAACAGCAAAAATAGTAGGACTTATGCTATCAATGGATTTACAGATGCCCTATTAATATACTGCATATAAGGACTGATACTGGATTGTAGGGATAGAAAATAGCATTTAAAGATGTTTATTCTTGGGGCATTATTAACACCTCTGCATATTGGTATTATTTCTGGCTCTAAGGATATAAGAGAAATTCAGAAGTGTAAGAAGATGAAGAAAATGGCAATCATAATGCAAAATGATACCAGAAAAGAGACAGAAAAGGTGGGGGGAGTAGGATACCTGTTCCATACTAGCAGGCTTGTAGGCCTGCATTCCTATTGGTCTGGAAAAGCCGGGCCGTGATTTGACAACATTAAGCATTTCTGATTGGTTCATATTCGGGCTGCCGCGATTGGGTAAAACCAAGCACGGCAAGCTCAAAAGCATGTCATAGGCTGCCTAGCCGCAGCCAGCTCTATAAAAAGAGCTGCCGCGGCTAGGGTTTTGGTCTCAGTATCTGATTTCCTAATAAAGAGCTGTTGTCACTACTTCGAGTCTCATCTCTCCTTGGGACCCACCGCCCAGACTTAACAATACCCATGTTTATCTCCTTGGTTCATTGTATATAACTGGCCTTTCCTCTGAGAAGTACAGGTTCTCTGCTAATTTCATCCGCACGATAGCCATCCTTTGAACGATACCAATCAGAGAGAAACTGGCTCAAAGTGAACCAGCAAGCTCCATGATCAAGTGAGGACTTGAACTTTATATTAACTGTATATGTCCAGATAAGTCCAAGTAAATTGAGTCCAGTTTTAGTATAAGAGTTGTTTAGCATCTCTGTGTCTAAATAAAGAAGAAAGTCAATGAGAATTTGACATTTCCTGAAATCTCTTTGTGGGCGTGGAGGTATTTGTCTGTCTCTGATGGTTTTCCACCTTTGTCATTATTTATCTGTTTTATCTACCAGATGAAGGTCGCCCTTGTTCCTGCAAAACTAACTGTATGGTCCACAGGGCCTGTTCCCAAGTAATTTCTTTCCTAACTAGAAAAGAGAGAAGAAGGGGAAAAAAAGACTGCTTACATAACGTTTGAGTCAGAGACACTAAGCTGACAAAATTACTAGTTTTAAAATGCTCCTGATCTCAACTTTTTGTTAAGTAGAAATGGAATGTTTGGGTGTCTGCTTTCCTTTGGTTCTTTCTCCTCCTCCCTCTTCCCCTTCTATTCAAGTAAATGGGATTTTCACATTCAAAGTCAACATGAGCTTCTCAACTGCCCTAGTAAGTGGATGAATATAAACCAAGAGTGTTCTGTACGGACATTAACATACTTGGAAGCACCACGCTAAGATTGGCCAAAGCGCACGGTGATCTCATTGGCTAAACAGGTCGTGCTGATTGGCCCGTAACGAATCTCCCGCGATTGGTGGAAACTAATCGCGGGAGATTCAAAGTGGTGCCATTGGCTGCGGCCGCGGCGGCTAGAGAATAAAAGCCACGGCTGTTCCCTTTAAACCCCGAGCCGATCCAGGAACTTAATAAAGAGTTGAAACTAAGTCACTGGCTCCGAGTCTCCTTTCCCACGACGGACACGACACTGGCGACGAAGGTGGGATCCTGAAACTAACCCTATCAAGCACGTGTCCTGAGGAAATGAGACCAACAAGAGGGCCAGCATTGTACCGCCCACACCCTTCAACCCCACTACCGAGGACTGGGAATCATAAGCAGACCGATTCCTAATGTTCCTTGAAAGTAGCAACTTGAAGGATACAACCGGGCAGAAGAAAAGAGCCATCTTCCTAACACACTGTGGGCCCGCAGTGTTCAAGATGGCTAAAGCCCTCGCGAAACCCGGGGACGTGAAGGAGATGGACTGGGCCGACCTCAAGCCGTTGCTCCGAAACCACTATGCCCCCGCCATGCCCACCCTCAATAGGTGTCACAATTTCTACTGGCAGGACCAGAGATCGGGTGAGAGCATCAGTGACTTTGTGGCTGATCTGTGGAGCCTAGGAGGCATGTGCGGGTTCTCGGACATGGACGAGGCTTTGCGGGACCGTGTCATGTTCGGACTCAGAGACCCAGTCCTACAAAGCTGGCTAATGGCAAAAGGCAACATCGCCCTCACCGACGCCCTCGCTGAAGCCACCGCAGCCGAGGCAACCCGGAAATTGGCGAATCGAATGCGGAGACCGGACACCGGGGAACGCACAGCAACCAACGAGACGGGCCGGGCGACCGATGCTCACCCAGAAGCAAGCCACCAAGAGACCACCACCCACCATGGCAATTTCCACTCCGCCTCTGACACCACGGACAAGGAAGAGGAAATACATTGGCTCCAGTCGGGATGAGATCGGCGCGATCGGCGAAGTCGTAAGTTGGGGACCACTTGTGCTGGGTGCGGAGGCGACCACCCTCGATTGGAGTGCCAGTTTTTTTATGTGATTTGCCGGCATTGCGATAAGAAAGGTCACATCACCCGAGTCTGCTGACTGAAAAGAGCCTACAGCCCCCGTCGGCGAGACCACAGCAATCGGAGACGAGACGGCACCCCCCCCCCAGGGCCAGAGACCACCAAGCCGAGAATCGCTGGAACCGAGATGGACGGAACCGACGAAGCAGCAAAACCCAGCAGAAAGAGGAAACCCACCAGACGGTCGTCATCGGCCACTCATCCACCACAGACGCCCGGAAGGTGAACGTAGAAGTGGATATCGAAGGCGAACCATGCAAAATGGAGGTGGACTCCGGGTCCTACCTCTCCATGGTTGCCTGGCGAGAAATCAAACGGTTGGTGCCGGAAATCCAAAAGAGGAGGTTGGAAACCCAGAAACTCATCCTCAGAGATTACCAGGGGAACCGCATCCCAGTAGTTGGAACTGGACACTTTGAGGTAAACTTCAAGGGCCGCTCAGCAAAGCTTCCCCTGACGATCATGGACCGGGACCGTCCAGCCTTTTGGGACTACAGTGGTTCGCACCACTCGGGATCGAGGTTACAGGCATCGACCACGTCGCAGATGCCGACTGGAAGGAGCAATTGGCATGGGACTTCCGGGAAGTGTTCAACGGCACCCTAGACAAGTACCGAGGGCCTTCTATTTCCTTCAGCCTAGACCCCAGCATTCCCCCAATACGCCTAAAACCACGGCTGGTATCTTTTGCACTCTGGCCCAAAATCGATGAGCAAATAGACAAGCTCGTCAAACAAGAGGTCCTACAACCAATCGATCACGCCCGGTGGGAGACCCCCATAGTCACCCCAGTCAAGCCCGATGGGTCGGTGAGAATCTGCGGGGACTATAAGGCCACCCTAAATTGCACCTTACAACAAAGCGCCTACCCCGTCCCAGTAGTGCAGCACCTCCTACACTCACTGGGAGGGGCAAGGTCTTTGCGAAGCTCGACCTGGTGCAAGCCTATCAACAGTTGCCGGTTGACGCAGAAACCGCCGAGGTGCAAACTATAGTCACCCACTGGGGAGCATTTTGCTGTAACAGACTCCAGTTTGGAGTCAGCGTGGCTCCGGGAATTTTCCAGAGCCTCATGGAGAGACTCTTGCAAAGAATTAAGGGGGTGGTGCCCTACTTCGACGATGTACTAGTGTCAGCGGCCAACCAACAAGAACTAGAGGGTTGTCTAAGGGAGGTACTAACCAAATTCAAAGAGGCTGGGCTAAAGGTGAAAAAAGAGAAATGCCAGCTGCACACAGAATGGGTCGAATTTCTGGGATACCTCCTAGACCGACACGGCATCCACCCAACCGCAGAAAAAATCAGAGCCATTAAAGAAGCCCCAACACCACGGAATAAAACAGAACTGCAGGCATTTCTGGGACTGCTTAATTTTTATAATGTTTTCCTGCCCCAAAAGGCGACCAACCGCGGCGGAGCCTTTGCATAGGCTTTTGGACAAGGCAGCCACATGGACTTGGGGGAAATGTGAGGAAGCCGCCTTCAACAAAACCAAGGACCTGCTCACCTCGGATGCTGTCCTAATCCAATACAACGAGACCCTACCACTTGCCATCACATGCGACGCCTCACCTTTCGGCATCAGCAGTGTCCTCAGCCACATGCTCCCCGATGGAAAAGAAGCACCCATCAACTTCTTTTCAAGGACACTTACCAAACCGGAAAGAAACTACAGTCAACTGGACAAAGAGGCCCTGGCTATCATCGCCACAGTAAAGAGGTTCCACGAGTACCTCTACGGCCGCAAGTTTACCATCATTACTAATCACAACCTGCTGCTGGGAATCCTGGCAGGGAACAGGGCCACCCCGAACATTCTATCTCCTAGAATGACAAGATGGTCCGAATTTCTTGCCGCCTACAGCTACCGGCTCACACACTGACCCGGTAAGACAATCACCCACGCAGACACCCTGAGCCGCACGCCATTACCTGATGTAGACACTGACCCAGCACCCACGACAGCCACCCTCAGCATAGAGACTCTGCCCGATCTACCCATAACCGCGTCAGAGATTGCCCGCGAAACAAATAAAGACAAACATCTGGTGCAGGTGTTACATTGGGTAGAAAAGGGTGGCCGGAAAGAGACAACGACGAAGCATTCAGAACATGCCGGAACCGGCAAACAGAACTCTCATTACAAAAAGGTTGTGTACTGTGGGGGAATAGAGTTGTTATTCCGGAAAGGTTACAAGGGAAGGTATTGGTTACACGAAGGGCACCCGGGCATAGTTAGAACAAAAGCCCTGGCCAGGAGTTATGCCTGGTGGCCAGGGATGTACAAGCAAATCGAGACCTGGGTGGCAAAATGCAAATGCTGCCAAGAAACCAGACCGAGTCCCCCGCAGCACCAATCCTGGAATGGGAAACCCCCAGGGGCCCATGGTCCAGGATCCACATAGATTTTGCCAGGCCCACAAAAGGACACATATTCCTTATCACGGTAGATGCTTACTTCAACTGGTTGGAGGTAAGCAACATGAAAACCACCACCACGGAAGCTGTGACCAAGGAACTCAGCAAGCTGTTCGCAACCCACGGCCTCCCAGATGTCATCGTGTTGGACAACAGGCCTCAATTTACCTCGCTGGAATTCGAAAAATTCCTAGTGGAACGAGGCATACGATACGCACTGACAGCACTGGCACATCCGGCAGCGAACGGGAGGGCGGAACAGATGGTTCAATTCACAAAAAAAAACCATCCAAAAAATTGAACACAGGGAAATCCAAGAAAAAATAAACAAAATGCTCCTTATACAACACATAACCCCAAATACGATTACCAACAAAAGCCCAGCAGAACTATTAATGGGGAGGAAATTAAGGTCCCCACTCGACAGACTGCACCCCACATACAGCCCAGAAAAAACCCCAAACTCCTCAAGCAAAAACCGAACATTCTCCCCAGGTGACGCAGTCTACGCAAAGAACCTTACTGGAGACCCACTCTGGGTACCGGCAACCATAACCCAGCTGACAGGTCCCCACTCACACCGCCTCCAAACAACCGACGGATGAGCATGGAAACACCACATCGATCAAATAAGATCGAGGACAGCCACAGGAAACACAACCAACACGCAAACAGATACAGATAGGCCGCACAACACATACTAAGAGGGGAGGGAATACCCTGGGAACCAGGAAACAATAAAAAGAAACCAGCCATACTCACTGGAAAGCAGCCAGCTCGAAGCCTCACTGGGGAGAAGCAGCCAGGCCAGCTCAACCAGCCCAGAAAGATCAGGCAGGAGCGGCAACAACTGCAGCCCAACCAGCCCGAGTAGACTGGGAGGGAGCTGCAACAAAAGGCCCGGTGAGCCTTTCCAGGGGTTCCATCAATGAGGCAGAGAGCAACACAGAACTCGACCAAACCGGCCGAGAGCCAAGCAACAACTAACCTGTGCAGGTCAAGTCAAAGGTCAAAGCCCCACCTACTTATGGGACTACATTACATAGGACCATACCAAGAGGGGAAGGGTGTTCTGTACGGACATTAACATACTTGGAAGCGCCGCGCTATGATTGGCCAAAGCGCACGGTGATCTCATCGGCTAAGCAGGCCGTGCTGATTGGCCCATAACGAATCTCCCGCGATTGGTGGAAACTAATTGCGGGAGATTCAAAGCGCTGCCATTGGCTGTGGCCGCCGCGGCTAGAGAATAAAAGCCGCGGCTGTTCCCTTTGAACCCCGAGCCGATCCAGGAACTTAATAAAGAGCTGAAACTAAGTCACTGGCTCCGAGTCTCCTTTCCCGCGACAGACACAACAAAGAGCAACTTAGCATTTCCTGCTCCCATAACAGAAGTCTGATGAGAAGGAAGAAAACCTTTTTGCTACAGAAAGTTAATCACTCTCAATGACCCCTAATTATTTTGAAGTGAACTGCTGATAACGGAGCAGCGGCAAAGGTTCATTCAAAAGTTAGCCACCTGTGGCTTCTAAGTTTGTGTCCCCATCTGCACAGCACAAACATGGTCTAACTTCTTCTATCAGAGTCATTTCTGACATGTAAAAGTCTTTCCCCATTTTTTTAAACTACCTTGTGATCTGTTCGTGATCTACAATTAGGCCTATGAACACCAAGCTATCATATGGTTTATCTGATTTTAGCTTAAAATATTCTGTTCATCTAGTCATTGTGGTTGAAAGCCGTGCTGGTTAGTGGTTTTAGAAATCCAGCCAAATATAATTTATTCAGTAAACCATGCTAGGGCAAACTTATACTCCTTAGTCTCTGTTGGAAATAATAGCATTCTGGGTTCAGTTCCAAGTGGGGAAGAAAGATACTGGAAACATGGTGACTGATTGGAAAGATGGTTTAATGATGGACAGGATCACATGCCTTGGGTGAAGAAAGAAGGAAAAGGGAAGAGATGCTGAGGGTCCCTTGGTTTTATACCCTCTGTTGTGATTTGAATTTGAGCTTGTATTTTGATTGGTTGTCAGACTCCCATGAGGCCATGCAGGAGCAACTCTGTAGGCTGTCCTGAATCTCAGGCTTGGTTGAGCCTGAATGCTAGCTGATGATGTAATGAAAGGTCTTTGGGCAATTCCTATTACAACTCTACCTGGAGATCTTTGTTATGTAAAATAGACTGGCCTAGGCCAGAGTAATGGTCCATTAGCAAAGGTGGGGGTGAGCTTCTGCTTCTGAGTTTCTATTCTTCTTATGGGAAATATTCTGCCTTTTTAATATATCCCAAAATATTTCATTTTCCTAGGAGAGGGTTGGGTTTTAACTTTCAACATCTCAAAGGTGCTTTCAGAAGACAACTAGACTTTCTTCTTTTCATCTTGAAGATATTTCACTTCTCATCCCAAAAGTTTCAGTCTACAAGGAAAAACAAAGAAAAAGCACCCTTCAGAGAACCATGACCCAGATGATTGAGAATCTCCATTAGACAATTATATTCCTAAACAACCCCACGATAGTCAACTCATTTCTCTGCAGGGTTACATAGAAATAAACTCTATTGAACTTGGGCTTGGTTTTTCTTTAATTTAGGTAGAATTGTTCCCTTTGTAGAATACCAAGTTTAGTTCAAGAGTATAGGATATTTCTTATCATTTCCATTCACCTTTAAGGGGTGTACCTTGGTTAAATTTTATACTTATTTTGTGTATATCTGTGTGTGTACATTGGTGAGACAGAGAGACTAAATACACATACACACCTATGCTCCTGTTTAGCTTAAAGGTTTCCAAAGTAGTTTATTAATATCAGTAGCAAACAACTATATCTTAGGCATGACGAGCTGAGATGGAGCCTATTCGTGGGACTTCACCCTGTCCTAGACTAAAGATAAGGGGAAAGTGACAACAGAATAGTCCTGGGGCTAGAAGCTGAATATCTGCTGAACCTGTGAACATGATCACAAATACAGAAAAGGAGTTATATCGCTCAACAAAGATGACAAGATTGCTGCTGCTTGGTCTTTGATCTGCCTTCTTAGTCCACTTTCTTGCAGAGCCACCGGATTTATGAGCCCCTGCAGCTGGTCCCTTTTCACAGACCCTGAGACTCACACCAAGTTGCCTCTCTTCTCCCAGTTTCACACAATAGTGCTTCCACCCCACACATTTTACTAACCAATCCTCCTGTTCCTCATTTTAACAGACAGAACTACAGAGGGCAGATATAACAGTTGACATCCTAGTTCAGGGGTGTCAAACGTGTGTCATCACGGCAACATCACATGACATATTGGGATTTTTTTTCCACTTCACTAAAGCGGGCAGGGGTGGGGCCAGCACGTGACAAATCCGGGCCACGGGACACGAATTTGACACTCCTATCCTAGTTCACAATTTGTAGGGAGACAGATGAATAGACCCAAACTGAGAGTAGCCCCAGTGTTGTTGTTGTTGGTGTGTGTGTGTGTGTGTGTTTGTTTGTTTCAGGCATCAGCCCTGTTAGAAAAAGGTCACCCCAGTCTATTCTTAATGATGGCTTAAATGACTGATGCTGACACTTGGCTTTGGCTAAATGAACTGCAAAGCTGAGGATTTATGGAATCAGCTCTTTCCATGCAAGTCACTGAAATACTTTCATATTTTAATAATATCCTGTCACACCTGGTGACCTGAAGGATAAAGTCTCGATCCCTATTAGAGACTCCATTAGCTACACAGTGGCTCTGAAAAACTATTCTTTAGGCAATTGCCTCGTCAAATATCAGCTGTGAAACACCTTCCCCATCAAACTGAGATCCAAGGAAAGGCTCCTGACCAAACTCTGATAAATGGCATTAGAGACTAATTCCAAGATGAGCAGAATCTCATCTGCCATCATCAGGCTTCTATATAGTGTTTGTCTGTGAGTTAGACTTTTACAGTGGTTTCAGATTTAAATTTGGGGCAGCCTATTGCTATGCCAGAATGGTTTTTTCTTCATCCTGATTGGTTGAGAGTCTTGGTCTGTGTTTATTGGTCTTGGAGTTTGCTGTGTTCTGCTTGATTGGTGTTTCTAATATCTTCTGTCTGTTTTTTGGCTTTTTGTATCTTGATTGGCTGGCAATATTGTGTTACTTTATTGGAGGCTTTGGGTAAATGGACGGCTATCATTAGTTAGGAAGCTGGGTTTCGTCTGGGTGCCTGGTTGGGGTGTGTTTGAGCTGGAGGTATCAGGGGGAATCTGTTTGTGCCCAGGTGTTTGGCTGGCTTGTGGTGTGGAGATTTTTTTTTGTTTGTGAGTGCAGGCTTCCAAATGATTGACAGTCCAGTGGAATCATCTCTTCTGTTCATGCTTTCTGGTCTTTTTTCTGGCTTCTCTGATGATTCTGTGGCTGGGATTTTCTATAGTGGCTAGGGTTTTGGTGCCATTGAAGTTGATGCTATGACCTGTGGCTTCCATGTGTTGGACTAGTGAGGAAATGTGTTCCAGCTTTTTGACTGCATTTTTGTGTTCATCCAGGCGGGTGCTTATTCTTCTATTGGTCTGTCCAATGTATGTGGCCGGGCATGATGCACAGGGGACTTCATATATGCCTTGGTTTTCCAGGTCAATTTTGTCTTTGGGGTTCCTGAGGATGGCTGCTATTTTTCTGTCTGTTTTGAAGGCAGTCTTGATGTGGTGTCTGTATAGAATCTTACTAATTTTGTCTGTAGTGCCTTTTATATATGGGAGGAGGGCTTTGCCATTCTCTTGTTCTCTGTCTTGGATTTTGGTTGGGGTTTCTTTTTGGATTAGGTGGGTGAACTTCTTTCTTTGGAATCCATTGGCTGTCAGCACGCCGGTGAGAGTGTGTAGTTCAGTCTCTAGGTGTTGTTCATCAGCTAAGCATTTTGTTCTGGAGATGAGTGTCTCGGCTCTGGATTGATCTGTGCTGGGTGGTGGTGTGAGAGGGCGTGTAGATAGCGGTTTGTATGTGTTTTCTTCTGGTAGATGGTGTGTCCTAGGGAGCCATTGGATTTTTTGTATACCAAGACATCTAGGAAGAGAAGTTGGTTGTTAGCTTCTGTTTCCATGGTGAATTGTATTTTGGGGTGTAGGCTGTTGAAGTGTGTGAGGAAGTTGTTCAGTTTTTCTTTCCCGTGTGGCCAGATTATGAAGGTGTCATCTACGTATCTGAGCCAGAGTTTGGGTTTGTGATCATATTTTTCTAGAGCTTGTGTTTCAAAGTGTTCCATGTAGAGGTTAGCGATGACAGGTGAGAGGGGTGATCCCATGGGTGTGCCTTCTATTTGTTTGTATTTTTGTCTGTTGTAGGTGAAGTATGTATTGGATAGGCAGTGGTTGGTCAGATCTAGGATGTGCTTGGGGGGATTGTATTTGTTTTGGATGGCTGTCAAGGCTTCTTTTATTGGTACTTGGGTGAAGAGGGATATGACATCGAAGCTCACTAGTAGGTCACTGGGTTGTAAGTTTTGTTTCTTTATGATCTCGATGAACTGGAATGAGTTTCTTACGTGTGAGTTGATGGATTCTGCATAGGGCTGTAGTTGTTTGGCGAGAAATTTGGCTAGGTTTTGTAGAGGTGAGCCTATGGAGCTGACTATTGGTCTGAGTGGGGTTCCTTCTTTGTGTATCTTGGGGAGACCATAAAGTTTGGGGCAACTGGATGATTTCTCTCTGGGTATGATTCTTTGCTGGATTTCTTCACTGATGGGGGAGGCTTTTATTTTGGATCTGGTGGTTTTTTCTAGGTAGGTGGTGGGGTCTGTCTTTAGGGGTTTGTATGTGGGGTCTTGGAGTAGGTTGGTTAACTTGGATTGGTAGTCAGATGTGTTCATAACCACTGTCGTGTTGCCCTTGTCTGCTGGTAGGATTATTATGCTGGTGTCTTCTTTCAGATTAAGTAGTGCAATTTGTTCTTCTTTGGATAAGTTGCTTTTGGGTGGTTTGCTAGTGCAGAGGATGTTGGTGATTTCGAGTCTGATTCTATTAGCATCATCAGGGTTGGTTTTGGTCAGGTTGGTTTCAACTCCGCATATGATGGTTTCTGTGGGGAAGTGTTTGGGAGCGACAGCAAAGTTGAATCCTTTAGAAAGGACCTTGGTTTCGGCTTCGGTGAGGATCTTGTCTGAGATGTTGTGCACTGTTTGTTTCATGTGTGGCTGTGAGGGGGGAGGAGTTGGTTTCTGGTGTTGTTGTAGTTTTCTGAGTTTGTTGATGTGTGTGTCTGTCTTGAGGGTGGTCTGTGTTTCGGCTCTCCAGACAGCGAGCTGTTTGGATTTGTCCCAAAGTAAGGGGTAAATCTTGTTGCTGAGTCTGAGGTGAAGTGTGAGGAGATCTTTGTTGATTTGGTCTAGGAGAAATCTTTTTGCGTGAAGTTCATTTCTTATTAGGGCCAATTCTGTTCTTTTTAGGATGTGTTTGGTGGCTGCTGTGTTGGTGTGGAATTTCAATTGGAAGCTTGTGGGAATTAAATTTTGATCTCGGCAGTTGCATAGGAATGCGAGGTCACATAAAATGGAAGCTCTTTGGACTTCAAGGTTTTCATAAGTCCTGGTCAGATGGTGGGTTTCCTCCCCGTAGAGGTGCAATATTTGTTTTCTGAGGTTCTCGCGGGTATTTGTATGTGGATCTTTGGTTATTCGGGTTTTCTCCCGCGTAAGATTGGAAGTATCTAGGCAACATTTCGATGAAGTCTCATTCATCATCTTCAGGCTTGGTCTTCAGCTCTGTGTTTCTCAGAGTGATGTGAGCTTGCAGCTGCTTCTTCCTTTTAACAGCTAGTGGGGGTGTGACTTGATTGGGTGGGAGCTTGGCTGTGTTCTGATTGGGTGGGGGTGTGTTCTCATTGGTTGGGGGTTTGGCTGTGTTCTCATTGGTTGGGGGGTTGGCTGTGTTCTGATTGGCTGAAGAGCTGAAGACCAAGCCTGAAGATGATGAATGAGACTTCATCGAAATGTTGCCTAGATACTTCCAATCTTACGCAGGAGAAAACCCGAATAACCAAAGATCCACATACTAATACCCGTGAGAACCTCAGAAAACAAACATATATATATATATATATATATATATATATATATATATATATATATATATATATATATATATATATATATATATATATATATGTCTGGCATTCAGCTTTGTTCGGGTATTTTCCCACGTGGTGCTTTTAAAGTTGTACAGACTTTACAGAAGCCTGATGATGGCAGATGAGATTCTGTTGAAACGTTGCTACAACTTTAAAAGCACCACGTGGGAAAATACCCGAACAAAGCTGAATGCCAGACATGTAAGTACCCGCGAAAACTTAAGAAAACATATATATATATATATATATATATATATATATATATATATATATATATATATATATATATGTCTGGCATTCAGCTTTATTCGGGTATTTTCCCACGTGGTGCTTTTAAAGTTGTAGCAACGTTTCAGCAGAATCTCATCTGCCATCATCAGGCTTCTGTATGGTGTTTGTGAGTCAGACTTTTACAGTGGTTTCAGATTTAAATTTGGGGCAGCCTATTGCTGTGTCAGAATGGTTTTTTCTTCCTCCTGATTGGTTGAGAGTCTTGGTCTGTGTTTATTGGTCTTGGAGTTTGCTGTGCTCTGCTATTAGTATCTTCTGTCTGTTTTTTTTTTGGGGGGGGGCTCTTTTTGTATCTTGATTGGCTGGCAACATTGTGTTACTTTATTGGAGGCCTTTAGTGCAGCTTGGCTTCGGGTAAATGGACAGCTATCATTCGTTAGGAAGCTGGGTTTCATCTGGGTGCCTGGTTGGGGTGTGTTTGAACTGGAGGTATCAGGGGGGATCTGTTTGTGCCCAAGTGTTTGCCTGGCTTGTGGTGTGGAGATTTTTTTGTTTGTGAGTGCAGGCTTCCAAACAGATCCCCCCTGATACCTCCAGCTCAAACACACCCCAACCAGGCACCCAGATGAAACCCAGCTTCCTAACGAATGATAGCCGTCCATTTACCCGAAGCCAAGCTGCACTAAAGGCCTCCAATAAAGTAACACAATGTTGCCAGCCAATCAAGATACAAAAAGCCCCCCCCCAAAAAAAACAGACAGAAGATACTAGTAGCAGAACACAGCAAACTCCAAGACCAATAAACACAGACCAAGACTCTCAACCAATCAGGAGGAAGAAAAAACCATTCTGACACAGCAATAGGCTGCCCCAAATTTAAATCTGAAACCACTGTAAAAGTCTGACTCACAAACACCATACAGAAGCCTGATGATGGCAGATGAGATTCTGCTGAAACGTTGCTACAACTTTAAAAGCACCACGTGAGAAAATACCCAAATAAAGCTGAATGCCAGACATGGAAGTACCCGCGAAAACTTAAGAAAACATATATATATATATATATGTGGATCTTTGGTTATTCGGGTTTTTTCCCGTGTAAGATTGGAAGTATCTAGGCAATGTTTCGATGAAGTCTCATTCATCATCTTCAGGCTTGGTCTTCAGCTCTGTGCTTCTCAGAGTGAGAATATATATATATATAAGAATATATATATATATATATATATATATATATATATATATATATATATATATATATATATATTCTTATATATATATTCTTATATATATATATATTCTTATATATATATATATTCTTATATATATATTCTTAAGTTTCCGCTGTATGGCATTCAGCTTAGTTCGGGTATTTTCCCACGTCATAGTAGTTGTGCTTTTAAAGTTGTAGCAACGTTTCAGCAGAATCTCATCTGCCATCATCAGGCTTCTGTAGAGAAGCTCATACAGAAGCCTGATGATGGCAGATGAGATTCTGCTGAAACGTTGCTACAACTTTAAAAGCACAACTACTATGACGTGGGAAAATACTCGAACTAAGCTGAATGCTATATATATATATATATATATATATATATATATCCCTGGAATCTCAGACCATGCTCCTCTTTTCTATCACACAATATATGTGCAAGCGTAGAAACTCAGACTTAGATTTCAAAGATCAGAGGATTTCTGCTCTGGAAATTTCTAAATGGTAGCACAAGTACATTATCCTTGACAATGGTAATTATTTAATGGGGCACTTCAGCAAATGCTGCAACAGAAACAGCACAAGTGGAAAAATGGATTGTCACATAAATAGAATTAGCATTCTCAAGTAATAAGAATGGGAGCAGAAAAGGAGGTTTAGACCCAGAGGTAGAACTGCTCTTTCACTACTTCACATTCGGTGAAGTATAGCAATTAAGGCAGGATGTTTTTGAAATATTCTTCATCAGATTTATCTCCCTGAATTCTGATGTTTTCAAATCTTCATGTTTTCAAACACATACATGATCTCCTGCTGTTTTGCCTGTCTCCCCCGCCCCCATTCTTTCCCACTTCTTTCTGGATTCGGTAGAAGATGTTATATTTCACTTATTTATATTCACTTTCCTGAAATGATTTGCAAAAGTGCTTTAGCACATTGTCAAACATACACACACATACTGATAATTTGGATGTCATCGTGTTTTTCCAAAGCACACATATGTAATGGTTACAGAGTGGCTAGAAAATACAAGGAAAGGAACAAAAACAATGGAAAATAAAAGATTCTGGTTACTCTTAGATTTAGGACCCATACTGCATTAAGGAGTGTGTGAACGCATCAGTGTTGACTCCTGGCAATTACCTGGACACGTCCCTGCAGTTTTCCTGACAAGGATTTATTGTAAGTGGTTCACCATTACTTGCTTCTCAGGGCCAAGAGACAGTGGCTAGTCCAAAGTGACGCAGTCTCTCAGTTTTTGGTCTGATATGTTAACCACTATACCAAACTGACTCACACCTAAAGGACTAGCTGATGCTTCATCTCGTGCAATGTATTCTCAGAAAACTTGTATATCAACTTACCTATGCTGAACTCGCACATTTTGCAATGATCCTACAATGGGGAAAAGGAATAGAAATGTGACTTGGAACTACTCATCTTGGCTTGGGCCTACATTTGTGGAGAAGTTTGACATACATAAATGATATGTTTATTTCCCAGTTATATTATTTTTACAAATAACTGAAGATGGCAACATTTCCCACACATCTTCCTCCTCCTATTTTCCCCATAACAACAACCCTGTGTGATAGGATGGGCTGAGAGTGAGTGACCGGCCAAAAGTCACTTAGCTGGTTTTTGGGGCTAAGGCAGGACTTGAACTCAAGTAGGCTCATCCTGCTTTCTAGCCTGGTGCCTTAGCCACCAGATCACACTGCCATAAATCTCTTTGCAATATGGTAACAATGAAGCTTCCATCACTAAAATAGTAATCAAAAAGTAAAACGTAGTTTAAGAGCTGAAACAAGCCTTGGTTGAAGTTCATAGTCCAGGAATTCTGGAAGTTGTCATCCCAACTCAGGTTGGACATTGTTATGGACTAAGCCAACTCAGCGAGACAACCCTAAACAGCTTTTACTTTACAGCAGGCTTGTAATCCTGCACTTCTCATTGGCCCACAAATAGCGAGTCGTGATTGGTCGTTTTTAGCCAGTCTGATTGGCTGTTAACAGGCCCCTCTGATTGGACGCTTGCGAAAGCGGTAAACTCAAACCATTGGTTGTTTTGACAGCAGTCAGCTCTATAAAAGAGCTGCTGCTGCCCAAGTATTTGCTCTGTTCTTATTTTACAATAAAGAGTTGAAGTCACCGTTCGATGTCTCGTCTCCATTCCTTGCGCCCATGCCCAGAACTTAACACTGGCGACGAAGGTGGGATACGGAGACGATAGAACTGACTAAGTACGCATCAAACAAGACAGAGCACGTGGCGAAAGAGCACACGCAACAAACAGCAAGATGACCAGTGGTGCCATACTACCCGCTCCATTCAACCAGCAACCAAAGACTGGGACTCGTACATAGATCGCTTCCAGATATTCCTGGAGACCAACAATTTAAAAGATGCTACGCCTGGCAAAAAATGAGTGGTGTTCCTGACTCATTGTGGCCCTGCCATTTTCAAAATGGCTAAAGCACTGGCAAAACCAGTGGAAGTGAAGACCATGGATTGGGATACCCTCCCCCCAATCCTCAGGGCCCATTACACACCCATAGTACCTACACTGATACAAAGACACAAATTTTACCAGAGGGACCAACGGAAGGACGAGAGCGTTGGGAATTTCGTACTGACCTCCGGAACCTAGGAGGCCTTTGTGGTTTTGCAAACTTAGAGGAAGCCCTAAGAGACCGCATAGTTCTGGGACTAAATGCGCCACACGTGCAGAGTAAACTGATGGCGAAAGGCGACATCAGCCTTACAGATGTCATCACCGATGCTACTGTCACAGAAGCAATCAGGAAGCCAGCCACTCGAATGCGCCGAGTGAACGCACCGCTTTGCCAACTCGCTAACGATAGCCCACTCGCCACTGAAAAGCACGCTACCACCACCCACCACGAAGACCTTGAGTCATCCTCAGACAGCGAGGAAGAGGAGGTCAACCGGCTCCACTCAGAACGAGAGCAAAGGAACCAGAGACTCCTGCGCAAATGTGCGGGTTGCGGGGCAAACCACCCGCGATCGGACTGCAAATTCCTCGACGCACTCTGCCGGACTTGCGGAAAAAGAGGCCACATCGCAAAAGTCTGCAGAAGCAGGCGAGAGTCCAGTCCCAGCCGAAGGGAGAACAACCTCCATCGGGAGACAGGCAAACCTCCTGAGAACCAGGACCGTCTGAACCACCAATTGAACAACCACTACTACTACAGAAATCGAGCACCTGCCTCTTCAACGAGATGAGAAGAGGCCCACCAAACCATTATTATCAGCCACGCTTCATCATTCGATGCAAGAAAGATCCGCGTAAGGGTTACTATCGAGAATCGACCCTGCGTGATGGAAGTAGATTCGGGATCATCCCTATCGATGGTATCCTGGAGAACCCTCAAACAGCTGATCCCTGCCATCTGCCGCCTGGACCTCAGCACTCAATGAATCATCATAAAAGACTACCAGGGAAACAGAATTCCAGTTGTCAGTTCCAGCCACGTCCAAGTATCCTTTAAGGACCGCACAGCGACGTTTCCCCTGACTGTCGTCGATCATGACTGACCCAGCTTGTTAGGGTTACAGTGGTTCGCCCCACTCGGGATTGAACTAGCCGGCATACATCAAACCAGAAGCGACAACTGGGAAGAGGCTCTCATCCAGGAATTCCAGGACGTGTTCACAGGAACATTAGGCAAGTACAAGGGGACCCCTATATCATTTAATCTCAGCCCCGATGTAGCTCCCATTCGGCTTAAGCCTCGTCATGTGCCTTTTGCCCTAAAGCCGAAGATCGACGAATAGCTAGATAAACTGATAGCCCAGGGCGTATTGGAACTGATTGAACATGCCCGCTGAGAAACTCCGATAGTAACGCCCATGAAGCCAGATGGTTCGTTAAGAATTTGTGGGGATTACCGGGCCACCCTAAATCATGCTCTTCAACAGAGCACTTACCCAGTACCGGTGGTTCAATACCTTCTTCATTCCCTGGGTGGCGGGAAAATATTTGCGAAATTGGACTTAGCTCAGGCGTACCAGCAACTACCTGTAGACGTGACAACTGCAGAAGTCCAGACAATAGTTACACATAGAGGCACTTTCAAGTGCAACAGACTCCAATTCGGAGTAAGTGTGGCACCGGACATTTACCAAAGTTTAATGGAGAGACTATTACAAGGCATAAAAGGCATCATGCTTTACTTTGATGACGTCCTAATAGCTGCCCCCACTAAAGAGTTATTAGTACAACAACTCAGAAAAGTTCTTCAGAAATTTAAAGACGCTGGTCTGAGGGTAAAAAGAGACAAGTGTCAACTTTGTACGGAGAGAGTGGAGTTCCTGGGATACCTTCTCGACAGACAGGGAATCCACCCCACCAAAAAAAAAACTAACCGCAATAAAAAAATGCCCTGAGACCTAGGAATAAGATAGACCTCCAAGCCTTCCTGGGACTCATTAACTTTTATAACATCTTCTTGCCCCAGAAGGCGACTGTAGCTGAACCCCTACATAGACTTCTTGACAAAAAGGCTTCCTGGGTCTGGGGACGGCGTGAAGAGAGAGCATTCCAAGAGGTAAAAGACCTCTTAACCTCTGATGCTGTATTAATGCAATACAATGAGACGCTACCTTTGACAGTTACCTGTGACGCCTCACCATTTGGAGTGGGAGCCATTTTAAGCCATGTCCTACCAAATGGGAATGAGGCACCTATTGCATTCTTTTCGAGAACTTTGTCTAAGACCGAAAGGAACTATAGTCAACTTGATAAAGAGGCTCTCTGTATTGTATCCGCAATTAAATGTTTCCATGAATATGTGTATGGGAGACCCTTTGCCATAATTACAGACCACAAGCCGCTACTTGGTATTTTGGTGGGAAATAAACCAACTCCACATATCTTATCACCAAGAATGACACGTTGGTCAGAATTTTTAGCCCCCTACGATTACCGATTGCAACATCTCCTGGGGAAAACCATTCCCCACGCTGATGCTTTGAGCCGATCCCCACTACCAGACATCATAGAGGACCCAGCTCCAACCTTATCCATATTGCAAATCGAAACCCTCAAATCGCCGTCGTTGACCACTAAAGACATTGACTTTGAAACAAAAAAGGAACCTGTTTTGGCACGAGTCTTCAGCTGGGTGGAACGGGGTTGGCCGGTCAGCAAACCCAATGATACATTCAAGCCATTTAAGAATCATCAAACAGAGCTATTCTCCCAAAAAGGCTGCATAGTGTGGGGAGATAGAGTCGTAATCCCAGAGAAATTACAACATAGAGTATTAAAAATGCTGCACAATGGACATCCAGGCATCGTGCAGATGAAGGCATTGGCTAGGAGTTACGCATGGTGGCCTGGGTTAGATAAACAAATAGAAACCTGGGTAGCAAAGTGCAGCAAATACCAGGAAACTCACTCTAATGCTCCAAAAACTCCACCAACTCAGTGGGAAACGCCTCGAGGTCCTTGGTCCCATATCCACATTGATTTTGCGGGACCCACAAGAGGACACACCTTCCTCCTAACAGTGGATGCCTATTCAAACTGGCTCGAAGTCCACAAGATGAAAAGCACCACCACAGAGGCGGTCACTAAAAAGCTGAATAAGCTATTCGCTACCCACGGATTTTCGGATGTCCTGGTCTCTGATAATGGCCCCCAATTCACTGGCATTCGAACAGTACCTGGCAGATCGGAGCATCCGCCATGCCTTAACATCGCCAGCTCACCCTGCGGCCAATGGTAGGGCTGAGCGAATGGTTCAATTTGTAAAAAAGACCTTGCACAAAATGGACCACGGCGACATTGACGACAGAATAAACTGGATGCTTCTCCTCCAGCACATATCCCCAAACAGTACCACGAACAAAACTCCAGCTGAACTCCTGATGGGTCGCAAACTTCGCTTGCATCTCAATCGCCTCTACCCAAACTACACGCCAGAACAACCCCCAGGATCCACCAGCAAGTGTCGGGCATTCCAGGAAGGTGACCTCGTGTTTGCGAAAAACTTCTCAGGCGACCCATTGTGGGTCCCCACTACCATAACGCAACTTACGGGACCCCGATCCTATTGCCTGCAAACTACAGATGGTAAGATGTGGAAACGCCACATAGACCAACTCCGTTCCAGATTAGCACCTAGTCCTATCTCAGCCCCGGAATCTCTAGCTGGGGGGGGAGGGAACATTGAGGAGGCCGAAGAAGAATTAACAATCGAAACCCAATAATCTATACAACCAACCAGGGGATACTCACCATCAGAAGGAGAACCGAGCCAGGGAGTGGCCTCGCCACGTGACAGCACTGCGATGGAAACGGATCCAGGGAACCTGGAAGACAGCACTGGCATAAGCAGAGAAAGCAGCCCAAGGCCATAGTTTTCACCATCCAACCCAGCTAGCAGCTCACCGGAACCAGAGCCAGGACAGAAACCAGTGGAACAGCGCAGGTCGAGCAGGCAGGTGAAGCGACCTGCCTATTTGCGAGAATACGTCATCCTACCCCTCAGACGGAACCTAGGGGGGAGGGGTGTTATGGACTAGGCCAACTCAGTGAGACAACCCTAAACAGCTTTTACTTTACAGCAGGCTTGTAACCTGCACTTCTCATTGGCCCACAAATAGCAAGTCGTGATTGGTTGTTTTTAGCCAGTCTGATTGGCTGTTAACAGGCCCCTCCAATTGGACAACTTGCAAAAGCAGTAAACTCAAACCATTGGTTGTTTTGACAGCAGTCAGCTCTATAAAAGAGCTGCTGCTGCCCAAGTATTTGCTCTGTTCTTATTTTACAATAAAGAGTTGAAGTCACCGTTCGATGTCTCATCTCCGTTCCTTGCACCCATGCCTAGGACTTAACAGACATGACTCCTGTTAGGACTTTGCATTTTATTTTGGGAACCAGTATCAGATTGCCCACTCAGTGGCTTTCTAGGTGGAAATGGACCTATTATGACCAAGCATTTATGTGTGTTTTTGCAATTTCATTCTGTTTTCATCATTATCATTATAGCCATTTTTTATCCACTGCAGGATGAAGGCCTCTTCTGCATGTTTCCAACCTATACGGTCCTGAGCTTTCTTTTGCCACTTGGGACTGCAATACTTGCTTATGTTGTCACTCAATCTTATTTCAGGTCTCTTTTGTGGTTGCTTTTTATCAAGTGGGATCCATTCAGTGACTGCCTTGGTCCACCTGCCATTCAGTTCTTCTTGCTATGTGACCAGTCCATTGCCATTTCAATCCTTTTACTGTCTTGATGATATTGTATAGTTTCATTTGTTCTCTAATCCATGTGCAGGTCTTTCTGTCTTGTCTTGTGATGCTGGGCATGTATCTTTGCATGGCTTTTTGTGCCACTCCTAGTTTTTGTATTGAATGTGAGCTTAAGCTCATGTTTCACTGACATTTGTTCAAATCGGTAGCACAACTGATCAACTGATTTTTTTTTTTCAGGGATAGGGGGAGGTTGTTCTTGAAAATTATGCTTAACTTGCCAAAATCTGTTTTATGCTCTTTAATCCAATTGTACTTACAACCCCCTTAGATAGGCCAGCTTTCCAGCGGGATTTAGACTCCAAGGGTACCTTCTTTTGCTTTGTGGGTAGCATTATTCCAAAACTAAACTTCAGACAGTTTTGTAATGTCAAGTGGGGAGGGAAGATTTTGCCTGAACTTCTATGGCAGGAGAAGGAACCTAAATAATGTTCTGTCAGAAGCATTAGGCTTCTACTAAACTTGAGAGGGAAAACACGACTGATATCCAGTGAAATAAGTTGTCTTCTTTTGCTACTCAAACTTTCCTGTCTTCTGGACGTCCCTTTTGTCAACCAAACAAATCTCTTCTCTCTCCAGGAGCTCCTTCTGAAACTTCTTCTCCTCCACTTTCCTTGTGTTCGAGACTTGCCAGTTTCTCAGATGGCCCCCTGCAGCTGTTCCTTTTAATAGCACATTGCTGTGCCAAATTTTTAGCAAGTGATATTCCCTGCAGTGGCAAGCATCCTTGGCAGATGTCTGAACACTGAACTGCTGTTCAAGGGACAAGAGTAGACTAGGCCTTTTCCACCACCACCCTCCACATTGTTTGGCAGTCCTCCTGAGAATTGCTCTTTTTCACTTTCCTGAAAGTGAAACCAGCATTGATCTAATAATACGGTCCTTGCTAGGCACTTCATGCCTTCCAGCAATTTCCAGGTAGACATCATGGGAGACTCAGCATAATGCTTTATGACATCACCTCCCTATAGAGATGGGTGAGTGAGGGGAGGGGGAGCAGATTGGACTTAAAGGAATAACAGCAAGCATCAAACACATGGATGCCTTCCTCTGCTTAGGTACTGGGTGAGAAACCTTTTTTGCAGGAGAAACAAAAGGGAATTGTAGGAAAGACTCTCCTAGACTAAAAGTTCAGGTGTGAGATCCATGCCAGGTATCAGAGTTATAATTAATTGTGGCTTTCAGTTGTGAGAGCCATATTATGTACCATGCCTGAGTTATATTCATTATAGCTAACTTTCATCAAATGTATTTGAATTGTATCCGAAGTAGTTTTCCTTCTATTTTTCAGAACACCGTTACCTTCCCACCAAAGTGGTACCCATTTAACTGGAATTGCATGCTTTCGAGCTGCTAGCTGGGCAGGAGCTAGGGCAAGTAATGGGAACTCCCCATTGCAGGTGTTATGTTCTGTGCATGGGTGCAAGGATGGAGACGAGCCAGTGAAACAGTGAACTTCAAACTTTTTATTTACATGTGAAAACAGCTCAGCACCATGGCCACAATGGGCCCCTTTATATAGGCAATTTCTTAACTTATTTAACCAATGAAAACACAGGGAGCACTAGCTCCATTAACCAATGGGAGAGGCTTGTTAATAGCCAATCAGATTCTCCTGAACGGACCAATCCAATGTCACTATTATCGGCCAATCAGAAGTGCAGGGCCAGAACCCTGCACTTTGCTTCAAGCTCTTAGTAATCTTTATTAAGTATTTATTGATTCACAACACCTCTTCCCCCCGGGTTCTGTTTAAGGGATGCGGTCACGTAGTCTTTGAGGTAGGCAGGTTGTTTCGATTGTCTATTAGATTTTCGTTGTCCTCCCGGTATTTGGCTACAGTCTTGTTGGGGTAGGACGTTATCTGGTGAAGAGGGTGCCTCCCGTTCCGCATTCGAATTTTCATCGTCGCAACTGCTCTCAGCATCTCTTTGAGGTGAGGCCACCCCCATTCCGGATCCATCACATGCTGTCTCTGAGCGGTCATTACTACCGCTTAAACTTTCTGCCACTTCGAATTCAGCTTCCTCGCTATATTCTCCCCCCTCGGTTTGGAAATCAGGGGGCTCGGAGATCTCCAACTGTAGCCTTGAACGCAGCTGATCAATATGGCGCTTCCATATTCTATCATCGCGACATTTCACGCGGTACAGTCTAGGGCCAGTTACTTGTACTATAGTTGCCTCGACCCACAACGGATTGCCCGAAAAGTTCCTAGCGAAAACCAAATCGCCTACCTGGAAATTGTGACATTTCCCGCTGGAACCGTATGGTTTTTCAGGTTCATATGATGGATGTAGATGGTCAAGGTGGGAGCGGAGCTTCCGTCCCATTAATAACTCGGCAGGAGTTTTATTGGTGACGCTGTGTGGAGTGATATGCTGCAAAAGGAGTATCCGGTTAATCTTGTCTTCTATATCACCATAGTCCATTTTATGCAAGATTTTCTTGACGAATTGTACCATGTGCTCGGCCCTTCTGTTGGCTGCAGGATGCACCGGCAAAGTTAGCGCATGCCGAATACCGCGGTCCACCAGGTACTGTTCAAAGGACAACGCGGTAAATTGAGGCCCATTGTCGGATACCAAAATGTCTGGCAATCCGTGTGTTGCAAAGAGTCTGTCTAGTTTCCTGATCACTGATTCGGTCCTTGTATTCCTCATTTCATGGATTTCAAGCCAGTTCGAGTAGGCATCCACTGTTAATAAGAATGTGTGTCCCTTGGTAGGACCTGCAAAATCCAGATGAATACGAGACCATGGTCCCCTCGGTGTTTCCCATTCAGTCGGGATTGCTTTCGGCGGGGCGTTGCTTACTTCCTGGCATTTGTGACAGGCTTTTACCCAAGTCTCTATCTGCTTGTCAACACCTGGCCACCATGCGTAGCTTCGTGTGAGGGCTTTCATATGCACGATGCCGGGGTGGCCATCGTGCAAGATCCTTAGTATCACTGGTCGCAACCGCTCTGGGACGACAACTCTATCACCCCAGATAATGCAGCCCTTTTGGGGAAATAGTTCCATTTGCCGATTCTTGAATGGGGTGTAGTCATCAGGTATTTGATCCAACAGCCATCCCCGCTTGACCCAATTGAGGACTCGTGCTAAAATGGTGTCACGTTTTGTTTCCATTGCGATATCTTGGGCTGTTAATGGTGGCGTTCGAAGTGTCTCGATCTGCAGTGTTGTAACCGTCGGAGCGGAGTCATCAATGGTCTCTGGAAGAGGTGCATGGCTCAATGCGTCGGCGTGGGGAATGGCCTTCCCCGGGCGATGTTGCAACTTGTAATTGTATGCCGCCAAGAATTCTGACCAGCGGGTCAATCTGGGAGAGAATATATAAGGTGTTGGCCTATCTCCCGCTATTATTCCCAACAAAGATTTGTGGTCAGTCACTATGGTAAAGGCTCGGCCATACACATATTCATGAAATCTCTTAACCGCGGATACTATAGCAAGGGCCTCCTTATCCATTTGACTGTAGTTGCGTTCTGTTTTATATAACGTCTTTGAGAAATAGGCAACAGGGGCTTCATTACCGTTTGGCAAAACGTAGCTTAAAATGGCGCCCACTCCGAATGGGGATGCATCACACGTGATAGTTAAAGGCAAAGTCTCATTATACTGCATCAGAACAGCATCAGAAGTCAATAATTTTTTTCCATGTCGAAACACCTGTTCTTCTCTGTGTCCCCATACCCAGGTTGCTTTTTTGTCCAATAAACGATGTAGGGGTTCAGCTACAGTTGCTTTGTGAGGCAGGAAAACGTTATAAAAATTGATAAGGCCCAGAAAAGCCTGGAGGTCAGCCTTGTTCTGGGGTTTTGGGGCGTTCTTGATTGCCCTGATTTTGTTATCGGTGGGGTGAATGCCTTGACTATCAATTAAATATCCCAAAAATTCTACACGATCGGTATATAAATAACACTTGTTCTTTTTAACTTTGAGACCTGCGTCTTTAAATCTCTGGAGAACCAACCTCAGGTGTTCCTTTAGTATTTTCTGAGTTGGGGCTGTGATTAACACATCATCAAAATATAGGACAACACCTTTTATCCCTTGTAATAGCCTTTCCATCAAGCTTTGAAAGATTCCCGGGGCTACGCTCACTCCAAACTGGAGTCGGTTACATTTAAACACACCTCTGTGCGTAACGATTGTTTGAGCCTCTGCCGTTTTTTGGTCAACAGGCAGTTGTTGGTATGCCTGGGCTAAGTCTAGTTTAGCGAAGACTTTTCCATCCCCCAGGGAATGGAGGAGGTGTTGCACCACCGATACCGAGTAAGCATTTTGTTGAAGGGTGTGGTTCAGGGTGGCTCAGTAGTCCCCACAAATTCTTATCGATCCATCCGGCTTGATGGGTGTTACGATTGGGGTTTCCCAGGGAGAGTAATCGGTTGGTTCTAACACACCCTGAGCTATTAATTTATCAAGCTGCTCGTCAATCTTTGGTTTAAGGGCAAATGGAACTCAACGAGGCTTAAGGTGGATGGGAGCTATTTTGGGATTGAGGTTAAATGATATCGGGGTCCCCTTGTACTCGCCTAATTTTTCTGCGAAGACGTCCTGGAATTCATGGACGAGGTCTTCTTTCCAATCGCTGCTGCAGGTTCAGTGAATGCCGACTACTTCAATTCCAAGTGGAGCGAACCATTGTAGGCCTAACAAACTAGGCCGATCCTTGTTGATTACAGTCAGGGGTAGAAATGCTGTACGGTTCTTAAACGATACCCGTACTCGGCTGGATCCAACTACCGGGATTCGATTTCCTTGATAGTCCTTGAATATGAGCCTTTGGAATCTGAGGTCTTGCCTATGGATAGTGGGGATGAACTGCTTGAGGGTCTTCCAGGAAACCATCGAGAGGGATGATCCTGAATCGACTTCCATCAGGCAGGGCTGGTTTTCAATGGCCACTTTCACTCGGATCTTTTTGGGCATCCAGAGATGAGGCGTGACCGATCGTGATCATTTGGTGAGCCTCTTCTCACTTCGTTGGGTGGTTTAGGGTTTTGTTTCTATAGGAGAGGTTGTTCCATTGGTGGTTCACAGGTTCTTGCTTCACGGGACGACTTCCCATCAGTTGGCGATAGTTAGCCCCCCTTGAGGGCTGGCTGGGTCTTGGCTTGCTTCTACAGACCCGACCTATATGGCCTCTTTTCCCACACACATGGCAGAGCGCGTCGAGGAATTTGCATTCTGACCGGGGGTGGCTTCCTCCACAACCAGCGCATTGGTACTGCGATCTCTGGCATTGGTCCCGTTCGGACCGAAGTCGATGGACCTCTTCCTCATCGCTTTCTGATGACGATTCGAGGTCCTCATGGTGGGCTGTGTCTAGCTGTCCCTCTGACTGAGGTGAAATATCGCAGGCTCGTTGGCGAAGCGGTGCGTGCGTGCGGTGCATTTGGACAGCCGACTACCTGGTTGCTTCTGCTGCAGTAGCTTCAGCTATGGCATCTTTAAGGCTAATGTCGCCCTTCACCATTAGTTTACTCTGAGTGCCTGGTGCATCTAATCCCAGAACGATTCGGTCTCTTAGGGCTTCTTCTAAGTCAGTCAACATAGGCCTCCCAGATTCCGGAGATCCGCGATGAAATCAACAACAGTCTCGCCCTTCCGCTGACTTCTCCGATAGAATTCATGCCTTCTCATGAGCGTTGGCACGGTCGGTGCATAGTGAGCCCTCAGCAGTGGTTCGAGGACGTCCCAGTCCATAGACTTTACTTCTGCCGGTTTTGCTAGTGCCTTGGCCATCTTGAATACGGTTGGCCCGCAATGAGTTAGGAATACCGCTCGTTTCTTTCCAGTAGTGGCATCCTTCAAATTGTTGGTTTCCAGAAACATCTGGAAGCGATCCATATAGGAGTCCCAGTCTTCTTGTGCCGGGTCGAATGGAGCGGGTGGTATGACGCTACCGGACATGGTTCCGCCGTTGGCGCATTCAGCCACGTACTCGGTTATGGTTCTTCGTTGTTCATAAGCTCTGATGTCTCCACATCCCATCCTCGTCGCCAGTGTTATGTTCTGTGCATGGGTGCAAGGATGGAGACGAGCCAGTGAAACAGTGAACTTCAAACTCTTTATTTACATGTGAAAACAGCTCAGCACCATGGCCACAATGGGCCCCTTTATATAGGCAACTTCTTAACTTATTTAACCAATGAAAACACAGGGAGCGCTAGCTCCATTAACCAATGGGAGAGGCTCGTTAATAGCCAATCAGATTCTCCTGAATGGACCAATCCGATGTCACTATTATCGGCCAATCAGAAGTGCAGGGCCAGAACCCTGCACTTTGCTTCAAGCTCTTAATAATCTTTATTAAGTATTTATTGATTCACAACAGCAGGGTACTCAGATCTTGAAACTGGGCTGTTTGCTTTCCAGCTGACAAACTCAGGGTCTTTAACTGCTAAGCCTTCAGCATATAGTCACGCTGGCCACATGACCATGGAAATATCTTCAGACAATGCTGACTCCATGGGCTAAGAAATGGAGATAAGCATTGTCCTCTAGAGTCACATACAACTGGACAGGGGAAATCTTTAGCTTTAGCTTTTAGCTATTTTGCAGACTGTGTTCGCCGTATAGGCCACAAAAGAATTGTGGCCTAAAGAATAAACCTTTGTATTGCAGAGCTCAAGGGCCAACCTTGGCATGAATTGTGCCCCCAATATCTCTCACTAGGACTGCTATGGCCCCAATTATACTTTTCTGAAGTGCAGGTCAAGAATTATCAACTCGATTGTTGGGTTATGGTATCTGAATTTCCAGTCCATAAAGGGTTAATTCTTGCACTTCAGGAAAAATACTCGTTGCTTTTGATCCATTAAGAAACTAAATCATTTTTTGGATGGCCCCACCTCAAAACAAACTTCCCTGACTGCGGCTTTGCTCCGCATTTGGAAGGCTTCTCACTGGGTGGTCGAATGCATCAAGAAAGACACCAGGCTGGTTCTATCTCAGGTGAGCTGCCCCGATCACGAGCTCAGGAAGTTCTTTTATTAAAAACACATAGTAATACGTCACAAGCGGTGAATTCTATCCAATCATTATTTTACATGAGTAGGAATATTAGTGGACACATAGTAGCTTCCAATCACAGTGTTATGGTCAGCTTAGAGGGTACAAGATAGCAAATCAGTGCCTGCATTCCAGTTAGTAGCCCCTGGTGACATATTGCTGATTGATGTTCTTTGTTCCTGGTACATGCTTTCAGCCTACATGAGGCCTTGAGGCCTGGCATGTACTGAAACTGTTGAAGTTGATTCATTACTGCACCTGACTAGAATGACACAAGAAATGGACCAATAAGCAGGGAGAGAATCTCTCAGAACAAATGTAGAATGGAACATAGAACTCACCATGTGATGCATTTCTTTTAATTTCCAACATGTCAACAGATTTGAGGGAAACATTTTTCAGTAAGCACAGCTGCTATCAATTTGGGTAATGATAGTCCATCTTCATTTTTTTGTTGTTGTTTTCGTATATGTTTATGCAAACAAAGCAAGCAAATTCCCTCACAGAACAAAGATGGTATAATTTTAATTCACAAGCTACTTATATTCAACACATGGTCAGAATAAATACACACACACATATGTGTATGATTTTATATATGATTGATATATGATTAAATTTTATATCCTGAAAACCAATGAGGGTGACCAATGAAGGAATATTAATATCACCACTGAAAAAGAGGCATCTTGACTATGACTATTGTAGCTGTAACTTCACTGGTTAATATTTTCATTTGCATATTCCTAGTTCTTTTTGGAGTTTTGCCCTAATAGTGAAACTGCTCCAAGTTGAAATTGCTTTTGGGCCATGTTGAAATGGATGAGAAAGATTTTGTTAATGCTGGTACAGCTAAGGACCATAAAGGGTGTCTCCTTCGAGGTCTGAAGAAGAGATTAAGGCATCATAAAACATGGCACAAAAAAATGTTATTCCCAGAACATGTTTTTTCAGAGATTAGCTAAAAATGGGAAAATTTTTGTTAGATTCTGTACTATTTCCCAGAATCTCATATTGAAGATTTCTCCTTCCATACCTGAAAAAATGGAGCTCAAACCAGACACCTCCTACACCCAAAACACCAAATGGGAGGTGATAAAGATTTTGTAGAAGTTCAAGACCAACTGCATGTCTTTCTATTGGACCTTGAAGTTGGAATAGAAGGTCACTATTTATCTATCTATGCATCTATCATCTATATTTATCTGTCTGCCTATCTATCTATCTATCTATCTATCTATCTATCTATCTATCTATCTATCTATCTATCTGCTTGTTGTCTTTCTTCTTGGATCTCAGACATAAAACAAGTAGCCAGTATTTAAGTCTGTGTTATGTAGTTCAAAATCCCCATGTTATTTCTTCTCTGGGAGGATTTTGCTTATTTAATAGGTCATCTCTCTGCAAAACCTACAGAAGTATAAAAAGGGAGCACAACAATTATTGCCAAGAGACATAGGAGCTAAATAGAACAGATTTATCAGTGAGAAACCCCCTAAATTCTCCAGCAAATATGGCCCTGCTAGGAAAAACCACTATATATTATATCAATATGAAGCTAGACAGCAATCTCACCATCAATAATTGGATGTCAGTAGACATTTTACATGTTAGGATTATCCCATAAATATGGAGATGAATAGTCATTTCAGAGTCTGCATACTACAGCCAAGTTTTTTCTTACTTTCATGCAGTATGCCCTTGTTAAAACAAATAATTGGCACATTGTTCCCAGGACATTTCATTCTCCATTTTGATGTGGCTACAATGCCTTTAGAAACTAAATATAGTAAAGGACATGTGAAGCTCCAAAGATTGGCCAATAAAAATAGCTAGAGCTGTTGAAACAGCAGGACTAAATAACAGATTGCTTTTACAGGAAGAGAAGCAGTGAGCAGGAATACACAGAGCCAAGTTATAGCTGTGAACCAATTCACAGCCTTTTACACTCATACTTGTTACTCTTTGTGCCCATACTAAAGCCTTGTTTTTAACAAAGTCAATACCTGATTGTTTCTCCATGGAGCCCTGTTATAGCACAGCAAACCTCCTTAAAGGGAATTGAAGAAATATCGGATGAGCCAAGTGGCCTAACTAAAAACTCAACACTAACTATATTACCAAGGATCCGCATCCCTGGTCAACTTCATATTTCTTTTTTTTAGATGTGGAAAAGAAAGGGATTGAGGCACCTTTTTAAAAAAAAAATTGGCCACAAAATATGAAAGTATACACGTTTTTCATATGCTTATTCACACACTTTGAAAAACAATTCTTAAATGCCTACTTATTCCATAAATTGTTTAAACCAGCAATCAGAATTGAAAAGTCATTCAATAATTATAATTTAGGGCAACCATTATACAAAATGACATTTGACCTAAATGTAAATATCTTGTGCTACAATTAAGAATTTAATCTAAAATGTTTCAAATCCATTTGTCTTCACACTTATTTAATTTCAATCTAAGATTAAATCAGAATATTTAAATATGCTAGCAACATAATATTATACTGTCCACTCAGCTATAAATTCCGCTGAATTCATTTACTCCTCATCCCCAAAGTGTAGTTTTTCAATTTAAAGGAATGATTACTTTACTCTATCAATTGCATTTCTCTTCCAATTGTTGCATTTAAAAAAATCCTGAAGTTGAAATTACTAAAATGCTTTCTTATCTCTTGACAATATGTCTGTGCCGACTTCAGGGAATTTAGAAATATAGTTTAGGACCCTGATGCTCTCTCAACATTCTTCAGTTTATTCAGAATTAAAGGATTAGAAAGTTGTTGGTCTGCATGTTCTGTCACAAGACGGATCCTATATCTACTTACCATACACAATCTAAAGCAGGGGTCTCCAACCTTGGTCCCTTTAAGACTTGTGGACTTCAACTCCCAGAATTCCTCAGCCAGCTTTGCTCTAACTCCACCGGCTTTGCTGGCTGAGGTATTGTAGGAATTGAAGTCCACAAGTCTTAAAGCGGCCAAGGTTGGAGACCCCTGATCTAAAGCATAGTATTCCGTAAGCAGGAGCTTGTTTTCTAATTATGGCCCTATTCAGAAGTTCTCAAAAGTATACATGGAAGGACTAGACTTTGCTCTTCTTTGATGTCCTTTCCATATTGAAAGGAAGGCTTGAGGATACCCTGTAGTCATATTTTGCAAGAAGCAATTGTAATCCTCCCCTTAGTTAGGTTGTCAGTTGAAGGGAAGATTGCAAGCTAAGTTTAACTAAATTCAGTTAAATGTTTTTTTTCTTCAAGCCATGCTACTCCATGAATTCAGAGGTGAAAGGGGGCAGATTTAGTGGGTGTGCAGATATTTCATGGATCCACTTCCATAGTACCTGAGTGAGAACAATCAACCAATGGAACAGCTTGTCCTCGGAAGTTGTGGGATCACTTGAGACTTTCAAGAAGAGATTGGACTGCCATTTGTCAGAAATGGTGTAGTCTCCCGCTTGGGTGGGGGTTGGACTAGATGACCTACAAGGTCCCTTCCAACTCTGATTGTCTGTTATCTGTCATCTGAGTGGTCTTTTGCATCTTGGATATATTTTTCTCCATGATTATTCAGGTCAGGTGCATTGTTAAGTGGCAACTGAAATTTAATATTTCAGAAACTTGAAGTAATGAGCTGTCAGGATCCGCAAAAAAAGAGAATGGAACACTCCAATAACAAATCTTCGCATGGAGAACTTTTCCAGAATTAGATGAAAGGGGGTATGGTACGTTCCTAGGTTCCAGAAATTAATGAGCCTATTCCAGTATTTAAAATGCTATTTACTAATGAAGAAGGCTGAGAGAGCAAGCACATTAGTTTCAGCTCTGATTTGATTTCCATTTGTAAAATGGTCTTCTAAACACAGTATCATTTGGCGTCTCTCTGGAGCATAGATTTTGCTTCAGATGCTCAGCCTGCAGACGAAGAGAGTAATGAGAAGCCAAACTTGTATACCTCTTGTCATCCCCTCATATGCAACTCTTTGAATGCGCAAAGATGGCTTCTGAGACAATTTTGACTGTGATATTGAAATGCCGTAGAGATATGGGATTTTTTCTTGATTACTTGAATGATCTTTCATTTTTTAAAGTTGAAAATTTTGACCTTGCTTGACAGTTTTAATTAAAAGCCAGTAAGAGTTCTCAATAAGTAATTAGATGTAGGTCTCAGGAGAACTGAGTGGTCAAATTTTGAAGGATAAATGTGAAAGTTCCTTTCTGGTTTTTCCCTAGCTATCTCTTCATTGTCCTCCTGCAGGATCTATACCTCTAATCAAATGGACCTTCTGAACCATGTCTTCTTGCAACTTTATTGTGTAGTTCTAGATAAGGGATGATTCTCTCACCTCTTCAGAGTGCAGAGAACTAAGCCGCCCTTTGCTAGCAGATTGCTCTTAATGTTGAGATTTAAAAACTAAATGGGAAATTAAATGTTTTGTATATCCAAATTTACTGAAAGTATTTTTCCCTCCCTTTCCTGAATTTATATATGAAAGGGCTTACTCTTCAGTTTTAGATACATATTTTTCCAAATGTAAGAAAATGTCTATAAATCTACTGAAGAATAATAATTGGACAATGAAAAAAATATAATTCTGAGCTTTCTTCTTTCAGAATTCAATGTTCTGTTTTGTCTCTGCTTCCATAAGATCATTTTGCATGGACATCTGTGTCCATTTTATGGGTCAGTACTACTCACAGGTAGTTTTGATGTGTTGGCTTTATAAAATGGCATGGCTTGGAAAAGCTCTGGCTGGAACTTTGGAATGTTGCTTCTTGTCAGACCTGTTAAGATTGGACTACAGAGACCAGTGTCTATGTACAAAATGGAAGATGGTTTTATGTTTTTTTATGTATTGTCTGTATATGTTTGTCTTAAAATAATTTTTTTTTTAAAAAAGGTTGGACTACAGAGACCAGTGTCTAAGATAAGCTGCTTCATAAAATACGGTTATGCCATATAGCACCTATCCTTAACCTCAGAAGACCCATTAATATAGATCTCATTTCACCCTTGCCATCTATTAAAATCTTGTGGGTTCTTATCTTAGGATCTGCTATGCTCTCTGCCTCAATTGACTTTTTTTCTTTAAGATACTTTTAATTGAAAATAATAATAATAATAATATATGTACTGTCACAAGAAACCACCATAGCCTTTATTTAGAAGTATACTCATTTAATCAGGATAAAGGCAAATGTAAAAGTGGGTTTTTGTCAGCTCCGCCAGATAGATCAGATCAAGAATCAACTCCATCACAGGGATAAACTATTTTTTCCAGAGTGCTATAATAACAGGGTCTTATAAATCTGATTGTGCTACTTCTTCCCTTTCTTATACTCATGTGAATTGGGAGGAGGGGAGTTTCTCTAAGACACTTACACATTTATTGTGCTTCTTTTCTAGTTAGGCATTTTTCTTCTTGTCTCTTTGGTAGGGGATCAAGCCTATTTCAGGTGAAGTCATCTTTACTGCATTTTACAGATATAGAGAGATCTTACAAGGCTGGAATTTGTCATTTTGGTAAATAGTTTTTCTGTAAATGATCCCTCTCTCCCCCACAACCATTTTGTAAATGGATAAGATCCTTACAAGGCAATTATTTTGCTAAATATTGCTAAAAGGTGTCAAAATGCCTTTCTTTCGAGGATTTGATTTTCCCGCTGGGAGAGCTCTGGCGCAAGGATACAGACAACTGCTTGAAAGCTGGATCTTTTTATTTTTCAGGAAGGCGGAAAACAGCGAGAAGTCTGCGTTCCTGGGCTAGCTAGCTTCTTATGGTATGTCCCTGGTTTTTTATACCCTTTTTTCCCTTTGTAAGTTGATTTTGTGTGAGTGTTTGTATTTGTGCCTAATGTTTCAAATCCTGTTTGAGTTTGTCTTCATTTCCATCGGAGGGCAAATTCCGTGGGGTGGCCAGATTGTATTATTGGTTTTCTGTAATCTCTTTTAGCTTTAAGATAGTTTCTCATATTTGTTCTGTGGCAATTTCCTGTCTGTCCCTTTTGTAATTTATATTTTGTGTCTTTTGTCTGTTTGTTTTGCTTATTTCGTATGTCCTGTGTTTGTAAGGGTTTTCTAAATTATATTTTGTTTCCTTTTCCTATTTGTCTAGTTTTCTTAATTACTTAGGCTTTTGTCTATAGGGATTCTTTAATACTTTTTATTTGATTCCTTTTCCTATGTAAGTTTGTTTTCTGGCTGACCTGATGTTCCCCTTGGGCTTTTCCTTTTTTTTGTGACACTACTGCCTTCATGAAATTCCCTTTCCACAATATAATTCCAAGATGTTCTCATAGTTGTCAGTTTACCAGACACTTGAAAAAAGTTTTCTTAGAGGAGAGATAAGAGATAACCCATAACCCTCTAATTGTGGCTAAAAGAAAACTTCTTATGTCCTTCAGAAGTAAAAGTAATTGCAGCAAAGGTTTTCAGAAAAACGTATTTTCTTGAGAATTTATCTTCTCTACTTTAAAAGGTTTTTGAATAACCCTTCTCCCAAAAAGAAAAAAAGGGAGAAAGAGAAACTTAGATTTACAAATTTTGGCCTATTTCTTGACTAAATTAATTTTTTTTCTAAATGTTTCACTGTATCTTTGGCACCTATTTTGTGTAAAAGCTTAGAAGGCACTAATCACATAATTATCATCTTTTTAAAAAAAATCTTATTACTCTGGTTTAGGCTTACCACACATAATAGCAGTTTCCACATAGCTATACTTCTACCATAGTTGTGTCAGTATCCAGGGGAGACTTCCTGACCAAAAACATCCTATAATTTTCTGTCATATATATCTGGATCTCCATATGTTCATTCAGACATAAAATATCTGGAAAATGAAATCCTGGAGCAAAACGATGGGCAGCAAACAGACAGGCTTCATATTGTTCCAGCAGATATGCGAGACATAAGCAGCCAAACTGCCTTGTGTGTTCTTCTCTGACACAGTCTCGCAAAGTATAATATACTCAGCTAAAAGAGCCACAAGGAACTAATGTGGTGGTGAAGCAGGAGATGTGCAATGGGACAATAAACCCCCTCAGTCAGACCAATTCTGTAGACTTCATTTTTTAAAAAAAATTTGGAGTGCTGTTAGCTCAGGCTAACTTCGTGGAGTGGAGAAGGTTTGTTCAGAAGAACTCTTCTTCCCTCTTGGCATGCTAGCTGGAAGTTCAAATAGCTATCTTCAGAACTCCTACCAAGTACCTCAGAAGTAGATCAGCGGGCTATTGGAAAATAGACACAAAGGCACAAGAGGTTGCTTAGCTTTGTTTTTCTCAGCAAAAGTGGCCACAGAGATTTTTGCTGCCCTGCAAAGTGAAAAAAACAAAATATGTGTGCCAGATGGCCCCAAACCTATACTGAGGATTGTTTTGAATGGAGAATGAGTATAAACAAATTTTAGACTTGCAATTTGGAGCATCGGCTTCCAATATCAACTTTTGTGGAGAAAGGTACCACATGTGATTTCTTAGAAAATAAAAATGTTAAGTAGGACCAGCCCCTCATAATAATCCTTCACCCATGGGTGGATTCTTCCAAAGTGGTGAGAGGTATGGCAGGTGTTGGGAAATTTGGAAGACTTATGTATGCTATTTGTTACTTGATATGTTTTATTTAAAAACAGTTCTGTATATTCTATCTAACCAAACTGCATTGAGACACATAGTAATACCCCTTAAAAGCCATCTAGATATGTAGTCACTGATATAATTATCTCATATTAAAGTACTAGAATTGTCTTCACATTCAGGATTTAGGAACTCACCCAAAAATTGTTATTTCACTTGCATTACCAAGCAACAATCTATGTCATTACCTAACAACACTATACTTGTTATGTAAATTCTATGTTAGTAACCTGCTGGGGCTCTTGGCTTAAGGTTGGTGGCTTACCATATTCAGTAAGATCAGCATTTTGGGCTTCTCCAGTTGGTTTGGTAAACTTTTTGGGTGTTTCTTCCACCTTTGGAGAAATAGAAAATCCTCAAGGATCTGCCAGGATCCCTTTTCAAAAACAATTCCATTAATAGAAGGTGCTCAGCTCACATTTAATGACATCCTGCCCATTCATTTATATGGCTTCCAAATTATTGGCCTGGAACTAGTAAGCAGCAGGTCATTCAGGATGAATAGATTTGCTGTTATTTAAGAATAATGACAATGCATGATAATTCCCAGATAACAGTTACTTAATTAAAATTATCATGAAATGGGAGTTGCACTATCCCAGACTCTGTTTTGTTTGATAACAGACCTAAACTAGACTAAGGCAGTGTACTCACTGAAATCTGCAAGTCTTGGAAAGCACTAGATTTGTGGCCCATTCACTGGTTTACTCAGTTCTGCACTAAGATGAACAAGGAAATAAAGTTTGGACAATCAAAACTATCCACAGAGGCTATAGTACATGGAGACACTCATTGGACAGGCCAAAAGAGGGTTGAACTTAACTTCCCTTGGAGGAAGTTTGGCAGGAAAAGAAAGAAAGATGGAATTTTGCCATCTATATGTTGTCCATATCGTTTGCTGGTCAATTGAAAAACAATGAAATTACATTATGGATATTGTTCAGTTCCCCTTCTGAAAGCCAAATGCTATGGTGCAGAATTGTTCTACTCAAGCCAGGAGCTCTCTGAAGCCTAGAACGAGCCTGGGAATCGACTCAATTGGAGCACCACTTTTAAAATGCTCCAAATGGATACATTGCAAATAAAAGCAGTTTTACACGTGACTTTCCAGTAATGTCCATGTTGTGTATGTACCATAGTTAATAAAGTATGAGCTTGAGGTAAAGTGCAGGGTTCTGGCCCTGCACTTCTGATTGGCTGTTAGGCGGCCAGATCGGATTGGTTAGTTCTTAGGAATCCAATTGACCCTTAACAGAGGATTATTATTGGTTTAAAGTGCTAGCGTTCATAGCTCGCTATTGGACAATTCTCACAAAGGTTGCCTATATAAGGCAGGGTTCACTGTTATTGTTTTGAGAAGTCACTATGCAATAAAGAGCTGAAAGTTCACATTCAAAGACTGTCTCCATTTACTCCAACCCATGTCCAAGTACTTAACACTGGCGACGAAGGTGGGATCTGGAGACGTCTGAACCTAAGAAGTCAGGAAGCAATACCGAGCATGTGAAAGACGACGCCAACAACGGAACCATGTCCAGCGGCATCGTACCACCCGCTCCGTTCGATCCAAACCAAGAGGATTGGGAATCCTACATGGATCGCTTCCAAATGTTTCTTGAGACGAATAATTTGAAGGATGCCACACCAGCAAAAAAGTGGG
The DNA here is from genome assembly GCA_033807585.1 of Hydrophis major. Taxonomy (NCBI): domain Eukaryota; kingdom Metazoa; phylum Chordata; class Lepidosauria; order Squamata; family Elapidae; genus Hydrophis; species Hydrophis major. Next base: position 248,522,012 of record CM066328.1, on the reverse strand, counting down.
CACTGTTCCTGACGCACTGCGGCCCAGCTGTTTTTAAAATGGCAAAAGCACTCGCCAAACCTCGAGAAGTGAAAGCCATGAGCTGGGATGACCTCGAACCCATCCTGAGAGACCATTACGCGCCAACCGTGCCTACACTCGTGAGACGCCACGAGTTTTATCAGACGAACCAGCGAAAAGGAGAGAGCGTGGCCAATTTTGTGGCGGACCTCCGGAATTTAGGGGGCCTCTGCGGGTTCGCCGATTTAGAAGAAGCACTAAGAGATCGAGTAATTCTGGGATTAGATGCACTAGGCGTGCAGAGCAAGCTGATGGTGAAAGGTGACATCAGCCTTGCTGACGCCATCGCCGAAGCCACGGCTGCGGAGGCGACAAAAAAGTCGGCTACACAATTACGGCAGAGCCGCACTCTGGCAACACAACCGACCGGCGAAATCTCACCCAACTCAGAAGGGCAGCTTCTAACGACGCACCACGAGGACCTCTCTTTGTCGTCAGACAGCGATGAAGAAGGGGTCCATCAACTGCGGTACAACCAGGATCCTCGCCCTAAGCCCTTACGCCCTTGCGCTGGCTGTGGAGCAAACCATGCCAGGTCCGAATGCAAATTCCGCGACGCACTCTGCCATGAGTGTGGGAATCGAGGCCACATCAGCCAGGTCTGCCGCAGCTTACCAGGACCCAGCCAGGCCTCAAAAGGGGCCAACTATCGCCAATCAACAGGAAACCGTCCTGTAAGGCAAGAACCAGTAAACCACTCCTACAGAAATCGAGCTTTGCAAAAAGAAGAGGCTCACCATACTATCACTATAGGTCATGCCTCAGTTTTGCACACTAAGAAAATTCGAGTCACGGTAGCCATCGAGAACCAGCCTTGCCACATGGAGGTCGACTCGGGATCGTTCCTCTCGATGGTGTCTTGGAAGACACTCAAGCAACTTATCCCCACAATCCAACGCCAAGACCTCCAATTTCAACGCCTCATCCTCAAGGACTACCAAGGAAATCGAATCCCTGTGGTCGGGTCCTGCCGAGTCCGAGTCTCCAAAAAGCATACAGCGTACTTACCTCTAACGATCATCGACAGAGTTAGGTCTAGGCCTCCAATGGTTCACGCCACTAGGCATCAAGGTGGTTGGCGTGAAACGAGTCGGTGGTTGTGAGTGGGAGGAAGACCTTGTTTCTGAGTTCAGAGACGTCCTCGCGGACTGTTTAGGCGAGTATAAGGGGACCCCAATCTCATTTAGTTTAGATCCAAAAGTAGCCCCAATTCGCTTGAAGCCCCGTCGAGTTCCATTTGCTCTTAAAGCTAAGATCGACGAACAACTCGACAAGCTAATTGCTCAAGGGGTGTTGAAGCCCATCGATCACTCTCCATGGGAAACCCCTATTGTAACACCCATTAAGCCAGACGGGTCAATCCGAATTTGTGGAGACTACCGGGCCACTTTAAACCACGCCCTACAGCAGAATGCGTATCAAGTTCCAGTGGTGCAGCACCTCCTCCATTCCTTGGGGGGCGGAAAGGTTTTCACTAAATTAGATTTAGCTCAAGCTTATCAACAACTACCAGTGGATGAAAAGACGGCCCAAGCCCAAACAATTATAATGCACAGAGGTGCTTTTAAATGTACTCGAATGCAATTTGGGGTTAGTATGGCCCCGGGGATGTTCCAAAGCCTCATGGAAAGGTTGTTACAGGGAATCAAGGGCGTGGTTCCGTATTTTGATGACGTATTAATTGCAGCCCCTACCAAAAAAATCTTGCAGGATCGTTTGAAATGTGTTCTTAAAAAATTCCAAGAGGCAGGACTTAAGGTGAAAAAAAATAAATGTCACTTATATACTGACAGAGTTGAGTTTCTAGGGTATCGGATTGATAGCCAGGGCATCCACCCTACCGAAAGTAAATTAAAGGCGATAAAAAATGCCCCCAGGCCATGTAACAAGGCCGATCTACAGGCATTCTTAGGCCTCATTAATTTCTATCATGTATTTTTACCGCACAAGGCGACTGTTGCTGAACCGTTACACCGGTTATTAGATAAAAAAGCATTGTGGGTATGGGGTTACCAGGAAGAACAAGCATTCCGGAATGTTAAAAAATTGCTCACATCTGACTCTGTACTTATGCAATATATCGAGACTTTACCATTAGTTATAATCTGCGATGCCTCACCCTTCGGGGTGGGCGCCATTTTGAGTCATGTACTGCCTAATGGGAACGAAGCCCCTGTTGCATACTTTTCGAAGACTCTCTCACATGCAGAGCGGAACTATGGACAAATTGATAAAGAAGCTCTCGCAATTGTTTCAGCTGTAAAGAAATTTCATGAATATGTGTATGGAAGGACATTCACCATTATAACTGACCACAAACCGTTGCTAGGGATAATAGCCGGGGACAAGCCAACCCCCTACATATTATCCCCTAGAATGACCCAATGGTCAGAATTCCTCGCTGCTTATAATTATCGCCTACAATATCACCCGGGGAAAGCCATTCCCCACGCCGATGCATTAAGCCGAGCACCGCTTCCAGAGACTCTCGACGATCCGGCACCAACGGCAACCACGTTGCAGATCGAAACACTCAACTCGCCGCCTATGACTGCCCGAGACATCGCGAGAGAAACCAAACGAGACCACACCCTAGCTCGAGTCCTAGGCTGGGTAAAACGCGGATGGCCATTGGACCAAGTACCAGATGACTTCGCGCCGTTTAAAGCAAGACAGACTGAACTTTTTTCCCAAAAAGGCTGTATCATCTGGGGCGATAGAGTCGTTGTCCCAGAATGACTCCGGAAGATGCTGCTACAAATTCTGCACAAGGGCCACCCCGGCATCATGCGGATGAAAGCACTTGCACGAAGCTACGCATGGTGGCCGGGCATGGACTGGCAAATCGAGCAGTGGGTCAAAGCGTGTACCAATTGCCAACAAGCCAGCAACGCCCCACCAAAAGCCATGCCTACTGAATGGGAGACGCCACGTGGACCCTGGTCCAGAATCCACCTGGATTTCGCGGGGCCAACCAAAGGATATACCTTCCTGCTGACAGTCGACGCATACTCCAATTGGTTAGAAATTCATCGTATGACGGCCACAACTTCTGAGGCAGTGATTAAAATCCTAAATAGACTCTTTGCAACCCACGGATTGCCTGACGTCCTGGTGTCTGATAACGGGCCACAGTTCACGGCATTGATGTTCGAGCAGTACCTCGCTGACCACAGCATCCACCATGCACTCACCTCGCCTGCGCACCCTGCGACCAATGGCCAAGCTGAACGCATGGTCCAATTTGTTAAAAAGACTTTGCAAAAAATGGACTATGACAATATCGATGACAAAGTCAACCAAATTCTCTTTTTGCAACACATAACTCCACATAGCGTCACCGGCAGAACTCCTGCAGAACTACTGATGGGACGAAGACTCCGTTCCCACCTCGACCGGTTGCACCCTGCTTACGAACCGGAAAAGCCAATAGGATCCAGTGGCCGCTGTCGCACTTTCCAGGTAGGAGACCGCATTTACGCATGGAACTTATCAGGCGATCCGTTATGGATAGAGGCAACGGTAGTGCGAGTGACCGGCCCCAAATCCTACGTAGTGAAATGCTGTGACAATAGACTGTGGAAACGGCATATCGACCAATTACGGTCACGACTCACAACGGCCAGTCAACAACTCCCCCATGACCAAACCGAGGGGGGGGAGGTACAGAAGAAGATGACATTCCAGGGAACCTGCTCGAAGGGAGCGACGAATCAAGTGAGACTCAGAAAATGGAGCAGGAAGGAGAATTGTTTGCACCGCAAGAAATTGCACCTGAGCAAGAAGCAGAGACACTGCCAAACAACAATCTACCTCAACAGGATTGCAATCAACCAGTCCAACGAAAATCCGAAAGACTTAAAAGACAACTGTCCTATTTAAAGGACTATATAACTACACCGTAATCAAGAAGCCAGGGGGAAGGGGTGTTGTGTATGTACCATAGTTAGTAAGTATGAGCTTGAGGTAAAGTGCAAGGTTCTGGCCCTGCACTTCTGATTGGCTGTTAGGCGGCCAGATCGGATTGGTTAGTTCTTAGGAATCTGATTGGCCCTTAACAGAGGATTATTATTGGTTTAAAGTGCTAGCGTTCATAGCTCGCTATTGGACAATTCTCACAAAGGTTGCCTATATAAGGCAGGGTTCACTGTTATTGTTTTGAGAAGTCACTATGCAATAAAGAGCTGAAAGTTCACATTCAAAGACTGTCTCCATTTACTCCAACCCATGTCCAAGTACTTAACAGTCCAAGATGAGATCAGCCAGGGATTTCCACTGGGAAGGCCACAATGGTTGGAAACAATAGGAAAGACATTACAGTGCAGATGGGGATACAGATAGGTTACACAGAAAAGCCAATGCCCAATGCTTGCAGGACTCCTACAATTAAAATGATCTGGGCTTCACTTCTTTGAGTTATTGTTTCTTTTGTAACACATGAGACGCTCCTATTTTACATCCAATATCTCACTAGGCAGGAGGATGCTTCCCCAAATTTGTTTTCCGGTACATTGTTTGTGGCTTCATAAATCAAAGATACATTTTGGAGGGGGTTTTTTTCTCCATGCTTGTAGGTTTCTACAGGGAAACATCAGCAGATAGTCAATGTCCTGCCTTGATCCATGTGCAAAGAGGTCACATCCACTTATTGCAAACTTACTTTTTATGTGGTTCTTTCCCAGGCCTTAACTCCATTTAAGATGGTTGAATGTGTTATGTAATAATTTTTTAATTGGGTGTATTATCATATGCTTTGAATATTGCTATAAAAAAAACATAAGGGTTTGTAAAGTAAAAAAAACAGCTTTATTTGATTAAATACTTCTGATAAAATCATAGTATTTATTCCATTTTTTTAAAAAAATTGCCAATTTCATTCCTTCCTTCTGTGGGAAGCCTTCAGGTGATACAGAGATCTATAAAAGAATCAAAGAGATCTTGACTATTCTGTGAATTAGGTATGAGATAAATTTCTGGACATACATTTAGACTAAAACAAGTATTTCTTCCTTTGAAGGAAGATGTAATGTTACACATCAGCTGTTTTATTTTAGGATTGCCAGACCTTGGATTTTAGCCTTCTTGTCTCAGGGAAGGGGTCATATTTCTGGGGAATGATTAGAATAAAGGAAGATGAATTTTGCCCATGAAGTATCACCAGACTTTATTCCTTGACTAAAGTTCCTTAGCCTCTGACAGACTAGCAACTTATAATACATCTTATAGAGGGACTGGATTTTCACATAAAATCAGAGCTGAGTTAGAATGAAATCAGGCATTGCCTATCCTAAAAAATAAACTCACATGCGTTTTTTTAGACTCAGTGAACAGATAGAATGGTGGACAGAAGCATTGGACAAGACCCATTTCAAGAAGCACAGGAGTGGATTGGGACTGGAATCAGCAGGGAGGCAAGCAGACTGGCAGAGCTGAAATTCTATCTCAAGCTATCTTTGTTGATTTTAGACTAAGCATGATGAGGAATACTTAAGCCCTTGCACATGTTCATATGTCATATGGAGGTTATCACCAATCTATTATCATGGTACTTATTCAAGGTCATCACTGCTAGCCTGTCATGCATGGTACACAGCAGGTACTTAATATGTTCCCCTCAAGATGTTACTTACTTACTCACTCACTCACTCAGAAACTTTGTCACTTTGAATGTACACCAGTGGTGGGATTCAATTTTTTTTTACTGTTGGTTCTGTGGGAGTGGCATAGCAGGGGAAGAATACTGTAAAATCTCCAGTCAGAGGTGGTATTTGCCAGTTCTTCGAACTACTCAAAATTTCCACTACCAGTTGTCCAGAACTGGTCAGAACCTGCTGAATACCACCTCTGATGTACACTAATCGGCATACATTAAAATGAAATTTCATTTCATACAGCTCTCAAAGAGTCACCACCTCCAATATATTCTACATAAACATACATACATAATTATGTATATACCTACAGATATTATACCACACAGAGAAACAGCACGGTCTAATTTGGATCTATACATGTACATGGCGAGAAAAATGAATCTTGCAAGTTTACTAGATGGATGGCATACGGAACAAAGGTGTTGCAGAATCAGGTAGTCCTGCTAGAAATACTTCAAAACCTCCTCCCAGAGGGAAGCAACCTGTTATGCAAACAGGACAATAATATATGATACTACTTGGTATGAAAGGTGATTTGGTTTACCAAAAAGGAAGCACTTTGAACTTGGGAAGAAAACAAGTATGTTACCAATGTGCAGTTTTATGCTTTATTTTGACCCTGGTCTTCACACATTTGGCCACAAGCAAATCTTGGTCCTACCAAAAATGAGTCTGTTGTGTGCTGTTTTCTACAATAATTTCATAATATTCATTATTTTTCAAAATAATACTCCCATAATTATATAAATCAGTCTTTAAACTGCACATTAAACCTAGACCTTCTGGAGCCATGCTGTCTGATCCTGTCTTTCCTTTAGAAGCAACAGATATTAAACTGCACAATGGGTTTTCACCTAATCTATGCACCGCAGAGCAGGGGTAGAATAAAAGCACAGAAGAGAAGAGACTGCACTGAGGAAAGTCATAGGGTTCTTACCCTTCATGTTTCTCTTTCTATTTCAGAGAAAGGTTCAAACGTGAACACATGAAAGCTCTTTTGTGCTAACATCAAATAAAGATTATTTGTGCCAGAACTGACAATAAGGTTTCCAGAGGGTTTGTTGTTTGAATAGGAATCCTCTAACCTTAGTCTATGCAGAGATCTAAGTCTGCCAATAATATCAGAAGAATCCCAGATGCTCAAACATATCCCTGCGTTCACAATAGAAGATTAGACCTGGTCATTTTCACCTTAAAAACTAAATGGTAAAAAAAAAAATCATCCTTGGTCAAATTCGCCATTTTGATCTGTGTATGTCCTACTATAGCTCAATAGTAGGGCATATACATTACATGCAGAATTTTCCAAGGACAGTCCTAAAGGTTGGCTACTAAAAAAGCCAGGAAGAACAGATCAACCTTCTGCCATCCCTATTCCGGACACTAGGGCTTCTATCTTCAGAATTTCTCCTACCAGCATTGTTCTGCTGAGAATTCTGGGAGTTGAAGTTCATGCATTTGGATAGCACCTATATTGAAGAAGTTAGAATAGACATATCCACCAAGATTTTGTTTTTTCTTATTTCAGCATTGATTTTCACATTGTTGTTGAAAAATAAAATTGCAGGGAAAGTTTTTATAAACTTTTGCTTACTTTGTTTTTTTCTATTTTTTTATTTCTACTTTGCTTAAGATATACATTTAAATCAATTTTGCCTAATATATTTGTTTCTGCAAGCAAACTTTGTTAATGCAATGCATTTCATTCATAGTATATTTAGGTTTGTAGAGGTGTGAATGTGCGTGTAAGCAACTAAGTCACATAACTAATGATTCAGTTCTTATAATAATTCAAAACTTACTGTCAACTCATCAGATATTTCTGTAGTCTTTTTAGAGTTGCCAACAGAAAGGAATCCTGACACTTACATTGGATCATCAATGGATATTTTAAAAAAAATAAAATAAAATAAGAATTTCTGTCTCCCCCTTCTATATGCCTAGTGACAAAACATCGATCCCCATTTCGCTCCAAGAACTTAGAGGACAATTATTAATAAAAGACACAGTACCGGATAGAAGATAACTCCACTTATACAATAGAAGGCAAGTAATGAAGTCCTCCATCTGCCTAGAAACCTACTCTCTTTGAGGGAACCTTACTTCTGACATCCTAATTCTATACTATTGTAGGCTTAAACAGGAGGAAATATTGACAGAGAAAAGGGATTATTACAAAGCAGTGCTGATGGGGAATCCCCTTCCTGTACGTCTCCCCCTCCTCATTTGCAGATATGACCTTTTTCTCAGGGGTAATACCAATTATAGGTAGTCCTCAACTTATGACCACAAAATTTCTATTGTTAAGTGAGACATTTGTTAAATCGGTTTTGCACCATTTATGACCTTTCCTGCCACCGTTGTTAAGCAAATCACTGCAGTTGATAAGTTAGTAGCATGGTTGTTAAGTGAATCTGGCTGCCCCATTGACTTTGCTTGTCAAAAGGGTGCAAAAACATGACCTTGGGATACAGCAACAGTCATAAGTATGAGTCAAGCATCATGTGATCATGAGAATGCTACAAAGGTCATAAGCGTGAAAAATGGTTTTCTCAGTGTCACTGTAAATTTGAACGGTCACCAAATGAACTATTATAAGTCGGGGACTGCCTGTATGCTTATAGATTACAACTTCCATCTTGGAGGTGAGAGAACAAGCAGGTAGAGCTTGGGTTGAAAGATGGAGTGGATTACAAATCTAATCAATACAGATCATCTTTACCAGGGCTGTCAAACTCCCCGCCTGGGGGCTGGATGCGTCATACATTGGCCACGCCCACTCCCGTTTTAGCAAAAAGTCCCGATACATCACATGATGCTGCCTTGATGACATGAGTTTGACACCCCTGATCCTGAACAAAAAAGAAAGGGATAAATCCCGCAAGGAGTCGCAAGTACATCTGTGAGACCCTCAGAGCTAGGGAGCCTTTTTGTGCTTGTCTCTGATTGAGAGGGCAATTTAGCAATCTGCATGCATAATGGAGCAGAAACATTATGAAAACCTTGACCTCTGTTAGGAACATAAGTCACCTAACAGCTATTTGGGTTAGAAATATATAAACCAGGTTAAACATTTTAAAACTGTAACTTTAAGAAAATGCAAAACTGTAATTAGGTGTGGTTTCTCAAATGGCCATAAGGTGGAGCCAGAAACCTGGGTTGTTTTGTCTGAGTCTCAGAAGAGAGTGTGCGTGTATCTCTGTTTCCTTCTGTTGAAAAGTATTGCCATTGCTCCATTTCTTCTAATTGACTGATATTACTGGATTTAATGTAAGTCTGATACTGAACTGTTTTTGACACTGGAATTTGATATTTGGATTATCCCTGGATTGAAAAACTGACTGATTTTACCTGTGAATGACTTTGGACTGCCTATTTTGGACTTTACTTAATGTTTCTGGAAGTAAAAACCTACATTTACTGTACAGTGTATCTGTGTGCTGTATGTGTATTATTCAAACACTCCTTTCAAATACATCTCCCTGTATGTGTTCATTCTCCTAATGGGGAATTATCTCAACAATCTCTGTGTTCAGCAAAGAATTAAAAAAAAATCTCATACTTTATTTTGAGACCTTTTTTTTCTATTCCTAGCTGAAGCCACCTAAGGAAAAAATGCAGAGCTAGGAAGCCTATCTGAAGCCTTGGCATCTTTGCAAGTCCTTGTTTATTATTCCCAGCAGGGGAGGCTTGTTGAGCTGCCTGAAGCCTGGTCTCCTTTAACAGATTGGACTTGATCAGCAGGACCAGGAAAGGGGCAGAGGGGGACACATGTCAGGGCCTTCCACTCGGTTGGTTGTACTTACAGGTCCAAGGAGGCTGTAGGCATTGTTGATTGTTATTCTCCCACTAGATCTTCAATCTTCAATGCTATTCCCCCAATGGCTGCTTGTTTCTCTTTCATTGCTATTTCTCACTGACAAGTTTTCATTGTGTTGCCATTTCAGAAGTCCACGGTTGGCATGCCAATCCTTGTGGAAAGACCTCGTGTAATCAGCTCTGGGCTATATTTCTGTAATTTCCTGTCCCAGATTGGGATTGGGAGTCAGCAAAGGATCAAATTCAGAAGAATGTTGTGGCCGGGAAGACATACAGAAATGAGGGAAGAAAGAAACCCTTCACCACACCACTCTAAAACTTCAAGAAGGATCCAGAGGGCAAAGATAAGAGAGCAAAGATCAAGGTGTAGTAATCAAAGAGTCACTGTGACAATCATAGTCCAATACACAAGAATAGCAGCTTTACCAGTTCACAAGCAATAGATTGCTTCCAACGATGAGGTATTCTCAAGCAGAGAGTTTCATTTAAGAAGATACACCCACTCTACTCTTATTTGGATGGTGTTTATTAATCTGCTATCCCTAACCCTAACCCTTCCCTCAAAACAATGCTATAGAGCACTGCACACCAGAACAACTAGACACAAGAACAGTTTTTTCCGGAAAGCCACCACTGTGCTAAACAAATAATTCCCTCAACACTGTTCAACTATTTACAAAGTATAGACTTCTATTACTGTTAATCTTTGTTAGGGATAACATTGTTTACCCTAACTGGTTTAGGTAAAATAATAAATATGTTATCATGGTTTATAAGTTAAAGTGTCTGCAACTTTAAATATAGGAATGTAATTAAGGGAGTGGTTGTGAAAGCACCATAAAAGAAGCAAAGAACATCAGCTTGCTCTCTCTGACTTGATGATCCCTAATTACTGGATGAAGACTGCGTTTTTCCCTACTGGAACGGGAGAGAGATAAAGGACTGATTTATTGTAAGTGAACTGACATTGGATATTCTACATGGACTTTGTTAACTGAATATCCTTGAATGGACTGACTAAAACGATACATGACTAATGGACTGTTATTTTGACTATGCTATGAACTCATAATGGAATAAACTATATTTTTGATAGCACAAGCGTATCTGTTATTTTTACTGTATGTTAATAAACATACAAACTTATCTCACTCATTTATCTGTATGCCTATCTGACTAACGCTGCACATTCTGTTTAGCTTGTCTCCTTAACCCTGGTTGGGGAACACAGGCTTAACACTGGTTATGGGCCCAGGGGCTGCAAAGTCAGTTTAACTGGGATAAAACAGATTTATGTAAAAAGTGAGAGTTTATGTTGTTATACGTCACAGTAAACAGACAGCTGTGTTTTATTAATTATAATTTTATATCCATATAAGAAAATATGGCACAAGTCAATCTACAAAGTTTGTTCCTTTATCCAAATTGGATGGCACAAACTATGTATCATGGTCTATGAAATGTAGTCTACTTCTACGAAGAGAAGGTCTGTGGAACATAATTGAAAACCCATCAAACGTAGAGGAATGGGATCCAGAGATTGAGGAAGATAGACAAAAGATAGAAGAATTTAAGCAAAAGAATGAATAAGCTATTTGCATAATAGGAATAACACTGTCTGACCAGCAACTTGTTCATATCCATGGAGAGCAAATGGCTGTTGGGTGTTGGCAGAAGCTGAAGAGGATTTATGTCCGAGATAACGTTGGTGCTCACATAAATCTTACACGGAAGCTTTTCAGGATGCATCTCCAGACAAATGGTGATATGCTTAGTCATTTGAATTCTATAAAAAGCATTTTTCAAGAACTGCACGAGAAAGAGCTTATTTTCTCTGAACTACACCAAGTCTACATAATTCTATCATCACTAGATGAAAGTTATGACAACTACGTCACTTCTCTTGAAATTTTTCAAAAGGAAAGTTTAACTTTAACTGATATAACTGGCAGATTGATTGAAGAGGCAAGAAGAAGACTTGAAAGATACCAGTTAAGGAGGGAGCAACCTCAAAAAGAAGATAATAAATCTCCTACTGCATACGCAATTAAAAAGTGTTTTAATTGTGGAGGAAGAGGACATTTGGCAAGATTTTATAAAAAAGCAAAGCGCCAGAATGCTGGCCAGAATACTAAAAGTAACCAAAAGATAAATAAAAATTTAGAGTTAGCCATGTATATTAACGGAGCTGTAAAAAATAATTTATGGGTGGTTGACAGCGGAGCATCCCACTGTATAACAAATGATAACAAAAATTTTATTAAAATGTCCCAGAGTACACAGCAGATATCGTTAGCAAATGGCTGGAAACTGAAAGCTAAAGGTCAAGGTATAGCATATTGTTCTTTCATAAAAGAGAATGTAAAAATGTTATATATACCACAACTTAAGTTTAATTTAATTTCAGTTAAAATTTTGGTTAAACTAGGATATGTATTTACCTTTAAAGGAGATAACTGCATAATTGAAAAAGAAGATAAGAAAATTACTGCATCTTTAAGAGGTGAATTAGATGTGTTAAATGATAATGGTTTAGAGGTGGCTAACATGGTTTATGATAATAAGAAACCTCATGATGAATGTATTCACTTGTTACACCGAAGGCTAGGGCATTTAAATTTTAAAATGCTTAAGAGAACTGTTCAATTATCTAAAGGAATAAGTTTGAAACCTTGTAATAAGTATTTGCAATGTTATGTTTGCAATCAAAGCAAGGTCATACCTGCTAATAGAGTTGATGGATTTACTACCAAAGAGCCTTTAGAAGTAGTATTTGCTGATTTAATAGGTCTGAAAAAACCAAGTGTAGGAGGAGTTTGATATATATCAAGTATAATGGACCACTATTCTAGATATGGGTTTTGCTATTTAATGAAAAGCAAAACTGAAACATATCTAAATCTCTTTAATTGGATTAAATTTGCAGAAAGGAAAACTAAAAAGAAATTAGTAACTCTTATAACAGATAATGGTGCGGAATTTACAAATAATAAATTCCAGAATAGACTTAGGATGTTAGGTATTCAACATAAAAAGTCTGCACCATATAGGCCACAACATAATGCCTTTATAGAGAGATGAGGCCAAACACTACAGTCAATGGCATGTACTATGTTGTTTGATTCAGGATTACCTGACAATTTATGGGGAGAAGCAATAATGTGTGGTAATCATATATTAAATAATGTTGTTAATTCAACAACAGGTGAATTACCATTCACACTGTGGCATGGTACAAAACCTGATTTAAATTACATGCACACATTTGGAGCACCAGCATGGGTGCATATCCCTTCACAACTCAGACACAAAGGACAGCATAGAGCTAAAAGATTATTTTTTGTAGGATATGAATCTAATCACAGATCTTATAGATTCTGGGGACCAGGTACATCTAGAGTTTACACCAGTGCTAGTGCAAAATTCCTAGAACATGTAGGATGGACTAGATTAGAGCAAGATTTAAATAACAAAGTAATTATTGAACCCTTCAAAAGGCAAAAAGATCAGACTAGTTATAAGAAATGTCCAATTAAAGAAAAAGTCTATGAAGAACAAATAGGACCAGAACAAGAGGAAACTGTTGATCAGGAAGAGTTAGATAATCAAGAAGAGTTAGTAAATGAAAGTCCACCTATAAGTCCTGTAATACCTAGACATACTACACGGATAACTAGACTACCTGATAGGTATCAAGCAAGTATAGTTTGCCAAGTAACTAAAGTTCCAACTAGTGTTGATGAACTTTGGATGTATCCTGCTAAGGATCAGGAGAATTGGCAAAAGGCAATGGAAAAAGAACTAAATTCATTAAAAGTAATGAAAGTATATGAAGATGCTAAATTACCTCCAGGAGAAAAATCCATTGGGTGCAAATGGATATTTAAAGTAAAAACTGGCAATAATGGGACTGTTATCCATAAAGCTAGGTTGGTAGCTCAACGATTTAATCAAACTGCATCTGATTACGATGAAGTTTTTGCACCAAGTCTTAAAGCAACATCTTTGAGAACAGCTTTAGTGTGGGCAGCTAAGAAAAACTATGGCATTAACCATTTAGATGTAGAAACTGCTTATTTGCATGCACCATTGCAGCACACTATATATTTACAAAAGCCAGTTGTTATAAAAGACAATAAAGTAAATAGTAATGATTGTTGGAAACTCAAAAAGAGTCTTTACAGGTTGAAACAATCTGGCTATGAGTGGAACCAATATATTGTAAAAGAATTAAACAACATAGATTTTAAATCTGGTTTAGCAGATCCATGTGTGTTTAAAAGAGAAAATAATGGAACGGTGACATTATTGTTATTATTTACAGATGATATTGCTTTGATAACTGAGACTAATAATGAAGCTAATGAGATTATATCATTATTAGCCAAAAAGATAAAATTAAAGCATTCAGGTGAAATTAAAAAGTATCTAGGATTGACAATTAACAAAACAAAAAATGGATTTAAGATATCTCAAGAAGATAAAATTTGCCAATTAATTAAAACGTATAAAATGGAACTTTGTAAACGGGCAAAGACTCCAATGAGTCAGGAAGTTTGCCAAACTGATGATCAAAGTCCCAAATTTGATAAGTCCATATATCAATCTTTGATTGGTAGCTTATCATATATAAGCAATTGGTCTAGGCCAGATATAGCTTATAGTGTAAATCAGCTGGCACGTTTTAATTCAGATCCACATCAATGTCATTGGCAATCATTAAAGAGAATTTTAAGATATCTTAAAGGAACAATGAGCCATGCATTGCATATAGAACCAAAGGGTGATTTGAGTCTTAGTGCCTATGCAGACGCAAGTTTTGCAACTGACATAAACACTAGAAAATCTACATCTGGGATGGCTATATTATTTGGTAAGACACTAATAGGGTGGAGGTCAATCAGACAACAGCATATCAGTTTGTCCACGATGGAAGCGGAATTTTCATGTCTCTCATTACTATGCACTGACTTAATTTTGTACAAACAGTTATTATTAGACATGGGTATAACTGTTAAAGATTCCATTATTGTGTACGAGGACACAATAGCAGCCATAAAGTTAGCTACTAATATTGCTGTAAAAACTAGATCAAAGCATACTGATTTAAGATATTTAAAAGTTAGAGAATCTGTAAAGAATGGGCTAATTAAATTGGAATACTGCATGACAGAAGAAAACATTGCAGACCAATTTACAAAAGCTCAAGGAGTAATTAAGTTTAAAGAGAGTTGTAACAAATATGATTTAAAGATGTAAATAGTTATTTTATTATATTTACCTAAAAGGGGAGAATGTTAGGGATAACATTGTTTACCCTAACTGGTTTAGGTAAAATAATAAATATGTTATCATGGTTTATAAGTTAAAGTGTCTGCAACTTTAAATATAGAAATGTAATTAAGGGAGTGGTTGTGAAAGCACCATAAAAGAAGCAAGGAACGTCAGCTTGCTCCCTCTGACTTGATGATCCCTAATTACTGGATGAAGACTGCGTTTTTCCCAACTGGAACGGGAGAGAGATAAAGGACTGATTTATTGTAAGTGAACTGACATTGGATATTCTACACAGACTTTGCTAACTGAATATCCTTGAATGGACTGACTAAAACGATACATGACTAATGGACTGTTATTTTGACTATGCTATAAACTCTAAATGGAATAAACTATATTTTGATAGCACAAGTGTATCTGTTATTTTTACTGTTTGTTAACAAACATACAAACTTATCTCACTCATTTATCTGTATGCCTATCTGACTAACGCTGCACATTCTGTTTAGTTTGTCTCCTTAACCCTGGTTGGGGAACACAGGCTTAACAATCTTCTCACCACTCCTTATCACCCATCCCCTTCCACTTGTTATTGTAGGATTGTAATTTTGTTGCTGGTATCCTTACAATTTATATTGACTGTTTCCTAGTATGATTTGATTGTTGATTGTACCCTATGACTATCATTACGTGTTGTACGTTATGATTCTTGATTCTTAACGAATGTATCTTTTCTTTTATGTATACTGAGAGTATTTACACCAAGTCAAATTCCTTGTGTGTCCAATCACACTTGGCCAATAAAGAATTCTATTCTATTCTATGTCAGCCTTACCCTGACTTAACTCAATTGTCAAGCCTGCTCAAGCCTAAGATGAATCAGAGATGCCAGAATATCACATTGGATCTTATTTCCTGGGATAGTCTCTCTTGCAGATGAGCATTTTTAAATTGATAATCCCCAAGTGCCACAAGCATCAGTTCAATCCACCCTATATAGTACAATTAAGTTTATATTACCGTTTCACCCACCGTACAAATCCTCCTTCAAAGCAAAGGATTCTGGCTTTCCATTCAATAACAGGATAACATGGATCGTTTTCTCCTGCACAATTTTATACTTCTTTTGCAGATTTTTCACATATTGCTTTGGAAGCTTCTGAGACATTGAAATCTGAAGGCTAGGATCTTAAAAAGATATGGTTAGGGAGTCTCTGCAGGATCAGACAAAAGAATTCAGCATTGTGGGCAGGAATATTTTCTTTTTTAAAGAAAAGATGGGAAAATCTAGTTTTTGTTCAACTGGTCAGATAATTTCAGATAATTCAACCTCATGTTTTGCATGCCGCAGCACAAGGATCTTCCTGTTCTTGAGGGATAGGCTAAAGCATTTGAAAGACCTCTAACTTTTCTAGTCTGGAACTTTTCATTCTTCCCCCAGAACAAAACCTCTCCATGTGGGAAATCTAGTGTTTCAGTGACAACCTAGAATGATGGGGATGGATACAGAGATTCTTCTCAGTTCTTATTAGGGGGCTGGAACAGGGCTGGAATTCAAAAAATTTAACAACCAGTTCTGTGGGCGTGGTTTAGGTGGTGGGAGTGGCTTGGTGGTCATGTGACTGGCTGGATGTGGCCAACCCAACATCACGCACATCAAGGCACGCATCTCCTTGCCTGGCTTTTCATGACTATGGGGACGGTGCAATAGTCATAAGTGTGAAAAATGGTCATAAGTCACTTTTTTTCAGTGCCATTGTAACTTTGAATGGTCATTCCACACAAACAAAGTACCAGCAAAGGAGGGGAAAAAAACTCCAGAGACATTCCAGGGACAGGAAGTCTAGTCCACATGACCACCTAGACAGGAAGTCTAGTCCTGCCAAGAATGTAATAAGGGTTAACGGAGAGGCAGTTTCTGTAAGCAACCCCAGAATGTTGTCTTCCTGCCTTCCTTACAGGATTAGGCCAGTAATTTATTCTAACAACTGGTTCTCTGAATTGCTTAGAACGTTAACAACCTTTCTAGCGAATAGGTGTGAACTGGTAGAATCCCACCCCTGGGCTGGAGGCTAAAACATATTGCTGGAATTGGATATGTCTAGTTTAATGAAAGGAAGGACTAGGGGTGACATGATAGCAGTGTTCCAATAGTTGGGGGATTGTGACAAATCTATTCTCCAAAGCACCTGAGGGCAGGACAAGAAGCAATGGTTGGAAACTAATCAAGGAGAGAAGCAACCTAAGAACTATGGAAAAATTTACTGACAGAACAATTAATCAGTGGAACAACTTGTCTCCAGAAGTTGTAAATGCTCAAATACAATGTTTTTAAGAAGGGATTGGACAACCATTTGTCTGAAATGATATAGAGTTTCCTGTCTGACCAGGGGTTGGACTAGAAGACCTCCAAGGTCCCTTCCAACTCTGTTATTCTATTCTATTAACCACCTAAGTCTGCTGTGGGTACAACCAACCTGCAATGCTCTTCCCAAGGTCACTCAGCCTGTAGAGGGGGTTGCCTTTTCCAAGATAAGCATTCAGTTGACTCTCCTCAGCTTTCTCACAATCTCTCATGCTTGGAATCAGCACTTTTCCTCACATGACAACAAGATCTTCTATACCACCAATATTGTAACTTGCAGAGTCTATTGCCTTGCCAACCAAACTCATATCTAGGCCAAAGCCATCCTAAGGCTTTATCCCAATCAGCTACTTTGCTCCAAATCCAGTTGATGTTTAGCCAGGAATGGTGACCACCAGCTGATTAAGTGGCTTCTTGAAATTACGCTCAAAAACAGCCAAGGTGTTCATATTTCTGTTACAAGCTCAGTTAGCCAATCTCCAGCTACACTGTGCAACCAATCACAGAAAATTCCAGCAGCTTTACCTCATTCCTCAGGATCATCCAACATCCACAGTCAATCTTTCCAATCCTTCACTATATCTTCTCTCTTCACACAATTCTTCACCATGTACTATCCAAATCAATCCTCTTTCTGCAAAGTTTTCATCACCTTCACCAGTTCCGCTATCTCTTCCTTCCATAGATTCAAAACAACCATCTGCATCTACTTTATTAACCACACATCATTCATAATCTACTATAAATGTTAGATGCACTGCACTAAACTGATGCCTGATGCTGTTTTAAGGCTTGCATTTTTAAGAAGCCATATATCAGAAATATTTTTACTAGCTGGCCAATGGAACATGCATGGGCCACACAATGAAGCAGGAGAAATCACCTACCAATCCAAGCAGGGCTACATGTTCAAGGGAAGAATTGGTGATTTTTCTCCCCATCCATAGGTGATACTAGGAGAGAAGGGAAAGCAAAGTAGAGGATCTACCATTCACTGCTGTGTAATACAAACTATAAGTAGAACTTCATTGCTAAAGTGTTGTAAAGCATAATTGTGTGAGGAGCAGTGCAGTTTACGTTATGCACTTTCCTGCTATCAAGCAAAGCATATTAAAGAGGCTTTCTGGATGAAGCCTGGGCTTGCAACAGCCCAAGGGAAAGCAGGGAAAGCCCTGGACTAATCTATTTCCTATTTCATAAACTTCTGCAGTATAGCTATAGCTGAGCAGATCTGTTGACACAACAACCTCTTATCATATTTGCCAGAGGGTTCTCTCTCTTTTTTTTTGTTTTGTTTCTATGATTGGACTGGATTATTAGACATTTGCATTTTCAGAAGAGCAATAAACATTCCAGAGCTAAGTAGGCACCAATGGTTTATTTGGAAATAAATAATAAATTCCATGAGCATCATTTTTGAGTAAGTATGGTGAGGAGTGCATATTCATGGGCGAATATTTATCCCCACCCCAGGCCATGCTGCTGGGATCCTGGATTGCAGCAATATGTTAGGCGGGATTCTGCTGCAGGGTCAATGAACGCTTAGGGTTATTTTCCCCTCTGGTGGATCATTCAGTTGAAATCAGCAAACAGATATCAATCCGCCAATGGGCCCTCTACCTTCTGCAAATCTTTTGTGCCTCTGCTCAGAAAAGGGGCCCTCTTCTTTCATTCACCTGTCATGTCCCAGATTTAACTTACAGTAGAAAACCCAGGCCCTAGAGCAGGGGTGTCAAACTGACCGCCTGCATGTGTCAAACTGTGGTTTAGAGAAGGGGGAAAAAGTCCCAACAGATCATGTGATGCTGCTGTGGCAATGCAAGTTTGACATCTCTACCCTAGACAATAAATAGCTAAGGTCTTATTTGCGGGTATACAACAATTCGCCATGGCCAACTCGTTTCAGTCACCTCGCCATGGTCAACTCACCTCAGCCAATTTGCCATAGCCCACTTGCCAGTGACAACTTGCCATGACCAACTTGCCACAAGACAATTCACTGTGGGACAAGACTTACACTAATATCAAAGAAATGGTGGGATAGAATGATGAAAGAAAGGAGGCAAAGGGAGGGAGTGAATAGAATGTGAATGGCAATAATTAAAATATTTTTTATTCATTTTGAATAATTAAATTGAATTGTTAAAATATCCTGGGGCTAGTTGTCCACTGGTGAGTTGGCCATGGCAAGTTGTACGACAGCAAGTTGACCATGGCAAGTTGGCCGTGGCAGTTGACTGTGACAAGTTGTCCCATCCTACTTATCTGTAATTTAGAAATACTGAAGTTTGGTGTTTTTTGAGTTCTTTCTCAAGTTTCTGAAGGTGTTTTAAAGAACCTCATCCTCTAAGTTCTTGTCCTCCTTAACACTGCTTATTAGAAGTCAGACAGAGAATAAGAGATAAATAATTTCTTCCCTTCCATCTTCCCTGCTTCATATATGCCAGCCGTTCTGATAAGAAAGGTAGGCAAAGAATGCTGGGAAGAAAAAATGGGTGATAATTTCAGCAACTGCAGATAAATACCCTGCATTGACCACAGGAACTGGGATAAATCTGAGGAAGAAAAGCTAAAGAAGAAAATGGCCTGCAGGCAAGAGAGAAACTGGAGCAAATTGGGGATTGTCCACAAAGACATGAGATTCAGACACTTTCAAACAAAAGTAGTTTCTTGTGACCTTGAATGTGAAGAGAGCTTCAGGGAAAGAAGAAGAGGAAACCACTTCTAAAAGAGTTACTAAAAAGAGCAGAGAGACCCCATTTTAAAACATTTCATTACCATAACATTAAAGGAATGGGAACCAAACAGCACCCCACCAACTACCCCTTAGGCAATTTCCTCTTATGAATTCCCCTAACAATAATGTTAGGGGAAACAGCAACATGTCTAGCTACGGAATGGAGAAGTTTCCAGGGGGATGGGGGGGGACATGGTTGCACAGTCACACCTCTCTCTAAATCAGCTTTCAGTTATTAGCCCAGCTCTGGAACTGATGTTTAGTTGGGCTGCTTTAATGGCCCACGAGGAAGCTACAAGACCCAACTTCTCTGTTCTGTGCCTTAATTTGAATTCTTGAAATCCCCGCGCTTTGATTGGCCAAAGCGTGGGGCGATCGGATTGGTTAGGTGAGCCGCGCCGATTGGCTCGCTGAGAATCTCCCGCGATTGGTAGATTCGAATCACAGGGGATTTAAAGCAGTGCCAATGGCTGCGGCCGCCGCAGCTTGGAAATAAAAAGCCGCAAAGTTTTCCTGAGAGCCAGTTGGGTTCCTAACTACAACAAAGAGCTTGATACAAAGTCACTGACTCCTGGCCTCTTTCCAAACGGATACAACATTCTCATTGGCTAAAAACAATAACACATTTTCAGTCCTCAGAATCTGTGGCTAGAATGAGCTCCAAACAGACTTCTTAGACTTTGTATGTTTTGTTATAGTTTCACTGCATATCACATTATAATTTTGCTGGCAATTTTTGAAGATACTCTGGGTTCTGCACTGAACATTTTCAGAGGCGGTGTGCAGCCCTGGGACTTTATATATTTAAGTAAAGGGTGGTTGCAGGCTAAGGTGATGTTACTCTAACTAGCATTTTTGCTTTGAATGCTACTGTTTAGCTATTTGTCAAATAGATGAAGAGGTAAAGCGACAAAGAAAACCTTTTAGCCATAACCAGCCTGTATGACATTTTGCTATTTTTACCAAAGGCCTATTGACAAAAATGACAGCCTCTCCCAAGACTAGCATGTGCTCGAAGTCTAAATCACAGCCACATTAAAGTCAAGAATTTGATCCAATGTGACCATTGAGGTTGATGATTATCTAAATTATCTGTGTTAAGTTCTGCGCATGGGCGCAAGAAGTGGAGACAAGACGATGAACAGTGAACTTCAACTCTTTATTTAACATTGTAGAACAGAGCAAAAACTACGGCAGCAATAGCCCTTTGTATAGGCAAGCTGCTGATCAAATAACCAATAAGAAACAGGAAGCATTAGTTCCCTTAACCAATGAAAGAGGCCTGCTAATAGCCAATCAGATTCTCCTGAACGGACCAATCAGAGGGATTCTGGAGGGTATATAAGAGTGTGTTTTTATATGTATATTTAGAATATAAAATTTATTATGTAATTTTAGAATTTTTTTTAAACAGAATCCCAAGAAAGATTGCTATATGTAGTATTTCTAAGTTAGGGTAATGAGTTATAGATGTTACTCCAATTGGTGTACAGGAGAAGTATAGTAAAAGAAAAAAAAGATGAATGGATAATTGGAAATAGAACAGACAAAGAATGTTATTGAAAATGGTAATAAGATATGGAAGGATATATATGCTTTTTTTTTTTTGGATTTTGTGTATTGATAAAAGGCAATAAAATTTTAATTAATAAATAATTTGGATGGAAAAGAGAAGTAGGGACAAGATATGAAGTTAATATTATATGAAATATTGATATTATAATCTGGAAATGTTATGCTTTATTGGTCTATTATTATTATTTTTTCTTAGAAAAGAATTTATAAGCTGCTATGCCTTGATTTTTTGTGCATTGTTTTTATAAAACTGATAAAAATGGTTTTTATATATATATATAAAAAAGAAAATGATAATAAGATTTGGAAGGAGATATGGGTTGAATATGATGTTTGAATTTGTGTCTGTGTAAAGAGTTTTAACCCGGGAACAGACAACCTTCAGAAAAGATCTTTTAGTTTTGTTTATGTTTTGTGTTTGTATGTTTGTGTATTGTGCTTATGGTAAAACTAACAAAATTTGTTTTTTATAAAAAAAAAAAAAAAAAAGGAAAGAATCAATAAAACCTTGGAGGAATGCTAGACGAGAATAATTTATACAAGCCAGAAAGAAAAGAATATGATGACTATAAAATGGATAAATATGGAAGAGAAATGAAATTGAATAGGAGTAAAGAGAAAAAATGAGAAACTTGCTGAAAGATGTTTGTGTGTCCATATGGAGATGGGATAAATTGGAATTATGCTGTATAAAAATAATGTTTTGTTTGACTTGTAAGGATTTACAATGTTAAGAGGTTTTATGTGTTTATGTATTTAATGGTTAATGATGTATTGTTTTATCTTTAAAATTAATAAAAATTTGTTTCAAAAAAAAAAAAAAAGAAGTGCAGGGCCAGAACCCTGCACTTTTCTAAAGGTTTTAATAATCTTTATTTAAGCACTTTTATTAATTCACAACACCCCTTCCCCCCAGGTTCCGCTTAAGGGGTGCGGTGATGTAATCTTTAAGGTAGGCAGGTTGTTTAGATTGTCTATTAGATTTTCACTGTCCCCCCGGTACTTGTTTATAATCTTGTTTGGGTGGGACGTTTTCTGGCGAGTAGGGTGCCTCCGGTCCTTCATTTAAAAACTCGGTGCCGCTAATGTCCTCGTTGTCCTCTAGTCTTTGTGAGCTTGCCTCTGATGAGGTGTCTCTTTGAGGCAAGTCCACCACCCTCTCTGATCCTTCTTTATGCGTTAAGTCCGAATGCTCACTTCTTCCACTCATGCTTTCTGCTGTTTCAAACTCGGTCTCCTCGGCATCTCCTCCCCCCTCAGTTTGGAAGTTACCGGAGTTGCAGAAACCAGGTTGCAGCCTTGAATGCAGCTGATCAATATGGCGCTTCCATATTCTTCCATCGCGATGTTTTACTCGGTATGACCTGGGTCCTGTGATTTGGATTACAGTTGCCTCGACCCACAACGGATCGCCAGAAAAGTTTCTAGCGAAGACTAAGTCACCTATCTGGAATTTGCGGCATTTCCCATTGGATTCGTGTAGTTTTTCTGGTTCGTACGATGGGTGTAGTAGGTCAAGGTGGGAGCGGAGTTTTCGTCCCATTAACAATTCAGCCGGAGTCTTGTTGGTGATGCTGTACGGAGTGATGTGTTGAAGAAAGAGTATCAGGTTAATCTTATCTTCGATATCACCATAGTCCATTTTATGTAGGGTCTTTTTGACGAATTGTATCATGCGCTCGGCTCTTCCATTGGCCGCAGAATGCGCCGGCGAAGTTAGCACCTGGCGAATACCACGGTCCGCCAAATACTGTTCAAAAGAAAGCGTGGTAAACTGGGGGCCGTTGCCAGATACCAGAACGTCTGGCAGTCCATGGGTTGCGAATAATCTGTCCAATTTCCTGATGATGGATTTGGTTGTGGTACTTTTCATTTCATGGATTTCAAGCCAGTTTGAGCAGGCATCCACTGTTACTAGGAATGTGTGTCCTTTAGTAGGTCCCGCAAAGTCAATATGAATGGTCCCCTGGGTGTTTCCCACTCTGTTGGGGTTGCTTTCGGTGGGGCATTGCTAAATTCCTGGCATTTGCAACAAGTCTTTACCCAGGCCTCGATTTGCTTGTTGATACATGGTCACCACGCGCAGCTTCGTGCAAGCGCCTTCATGCGCACGTTGCCGGGGTGGCCTTCATGCAAGGTTTTCAATACCGCTCATTGCAGCCGCTCTGGGACGATGATTCTATCCCCCCAAATGATGCAGCCTTTCTGGGAAAACAGTTCTGTCTGTCGATTCTTGAAAGGACTGAAGTTGTCAGGGATTTGATCCAATGGCCATCCTCGCTCGACCCAGCTAAGAACTCACACCAAAATGGGATCGCGTTTGGTTTCGATCGCGATATCTCGAGCTGTCAGTGGTGGTGATTGAAGTGTCTCAATCTGGAGCATTGTGACAGTTGGAGCTGGGTCGTCAACAGTTTCCCGAAGTTAGTGCGTCAGCGTGGGGGATGACTTTCCCCGGGCGGTGTTGCAGCTTATAATTATATGCAGCCAAGAATTCCGACCAGCGAGTCATTCTGGGAGATAATATATAAGGGGCTGGCTTGTCCCCCGCTATAATCCCCAGCAAAGGTTTGTGGTCGGTAACTATAGTAAAAACTCGCCCATAAATATATTCATGAAATCGTTTAACAGCAGAAACGACAGCAAGAGCCTCTTTATCGATTTGACTATAGTTACATTCAGCTTTTGATAGCGTTTTTGAAAAGTAGGAAATAGGGGCTTCACTACCGTTTGGTAACACATGGCTCAAAATGGCACCCACTCCGAATGGTGATGCATCACATGTAATCGTTAAAGGCAAAGTCTCATTATACTGCATCAAAACAGCATCTGAAGTCAATAAGTTTTTTACTTGTCGGAACGCGTGCTCCTCTCAGTGTCCCCAGACCCAGGTTGCCTTTTTGTCCAACAGACGATGTAGGGGCTCGGCTACGATCGCTTTGTGGGGCAGGAACATGTTGTAAAAATTGATAAGGCCCAGGAAAGCTTGGAGACCAGTCTTATTTCTGGGCCTTGGGGCGTTTTTGATTGCCCTTAGCTTGCTATTGGTGGGGTGAATGCCTTGTTTATTGATTAAGTACCCCCAACATTCTACCTTATCCGTACATGACACTTATTTTTTTTTACTTTAAGGCCAGAGTCTTTAAATTTCTGGAGAACTAACCTCAGGCACTCCCTTAGTATTTCTCTAGTCGGAGCAGCAATTAAAACGTCATCAAAATAAGGTACAACCCCTTTTATACCCTGTAGTAGTCTCTCCATCAAGCTCTGAAAAATTCCTGGGGCCATGCTAACTCCGAATTGGAGTCGGTTGCACTTAAATGCACCTCGGTGCGTAACGATCGTTTGTGCCTCTGCCATTTTTTTTATCTACAGGCAGTTGCTGGTATGCCTGTGCTAAATCCCATTTAGCGAAGACTTTTCCGCCCCCCAGGGAATGGAGAAGGTGTTGTACCACCAGTACCGGGTAAGCATTCTGCTGAAGGGCGTGATTCAGGGTGGTTCGGTAGTCCCCACAAATTCTTAATTATCCATTCGGCTTGATGGGTGTTACAATTGGGGTTTCCCAGGGAGCATGGTCGGCTGGTTCTAACACACCCTGGGCTATTAATTTATCAAGCTGCTCATCAATCTTTGGTTTAAGGGCAAATGGAACTTGTCGAGGCTTAAGGCGGATGGGAGCTACTTCGGGGTTAAGGTTAAATGATATCGGGGTCCCCTTGTACTCGCCTAATTTATCTGTAAAGACATCCTGGAACTCCCGGACGATGGCCTCTTCCCAGTCATCGCTGTTGGTTCGGTGAATGCCGGCTACTTCAATTCCAAGTGGGGTGAACCATTGGAGGCCTAACAAATTAGGCTGATCCCTGTCAACTACGGTTAGTGGTAGGGATGCAGTACGATTTTTAAATGAGACACGGACTTTGCTGGATCCAACAACTGGAATTCGACTTCCCTGATAGTCCTTAAGTATGATTCTTTGGAATCTGAGGTCTTGCTGCCAGACGGTGGGAATTAATTGTTTAAGGGTCTTCCAGGAAACCATCGAGAGGGACAATCCTGAATCGACTTCCATCATGCAGGGCTGGTTTTCGATGGCGACCTTCACCCGGATCTTCTTGGCGTCTAATGATGGGGCATGACCAATCGTAATGGTTTGGTGTGCCTCTTCTTGTTTCGTTGACTGGGCTGGTGGTTTGTTTCTGTAGGAGTGGTTGTTCCATTGGTGGATTAAGTATTCCCGATTCACAGGATGAATTCCTGTGTGCTGGCAGTAGTTGGTCCCCCTTTGAGGTGGGTTGGATCCTTGCTTGCTTCTACAGACTCTTCCGATATGACCTCTTTTCCCACACACATGGCAGAGCGCGTTGAGGAATTTGCAGTCTGATCGTGGGTGGTTTGCCCCACAACCAGCGCATTGGTACTGCACTCTCTGGTTATGTTGATGGCGTTGGTCTCGTTCAGACCGGAGCCGGTTGACCTCTTCTTCATCACTTTCTGATGACAATTCGAAGTCCTCGTGGTGGGCTGTCATTGCCTGTCCTTCCAGGTGAGGTGAGATTTCGCCGGCGAGTTGGCAGAGTGAGGCGTGGGTGCGGTGCATTCGGGCAGCCAATTTCCTGGTTGCTTCTGCTGCAGTAGCATCAGCGATGGCATCTGTAAGGCTAATGTCACCTTTCACCATCAGCTTACTTTGTGTAGCTAGCGCATCTAATCCCAGAACTATTCGGTCTTTCAGGGCCTCTTTGAGGTCGGCGAACCCGTAGAGGCCTCCCAAATTCCGGAGATCCGTAATGAAATCTGCAATACTTTCTCCCTTCTGCTGGTCTCTCTGATAAAATTTATGTCTTCGAACAAGCGTTGGTACAGTTGGTGCGTAGTGGGCCCATAGAAGGGGCTCGAGGACGTCCCAGTCCATGGACTTCACCTCAGCCGGTTTGGCTAGTGCCTTGGCCATCTTAAACATGGTCGGGCCACAGTGAGTTAGGAATACCGCTTGCTTCTTTCCGGTAATGGCATCCTTCAAGTTGTTGGTTTCCAAAAACATCTGGAATCGGTCCATATATGAGTCCCAGTCTTCTTGTGCCGGGTCGAATGGAGCGGGTGGTATGAAGCTGCTAGACATGGTTCAGCCGTTGGTGCGTCTTCAGCCACGTGCTCTGTTTAGCGCTCTGTAGTGCTCAGACAGCTCTGATGTCTCCAAATCCCATCTTCGTCGCCAGTGTTAAGTTCTGCGCATGGGCACAAGAAGTGGAGACGAGACGATGAACAGTGAACTTCAACTCTTTATTTAACATTGTGGAACAGAGCAAAAACTACGGCAGCAAGAGCCCTTTTTATAGGCAAGCTGCTGATCAAATAACCAATAAGAAACGTGAAGCGTTGGTTCCCTTAACCAATGAAAGAGGCCCGCTAATAGCCAATCAGATTCTCCTGAACGGACCAATCAGATGTCGCTATTATCGGCCAATCAGAAGTGCAGGGCCAGAACCCTGCACTTTTCTAAAGGTTTTAATAATCTTTATTTAAGCACTTTTATTAATTCACAACAATCTGGATCACTGTTTTCCTCCTGAAACAGAATTTTAATGCAGGGATTTAGCCTTGCCATGTGAAGATAATGTTGTGTCACTTTTGTTCATTCCCACAGTGGAAAATTAGATTAGGATGCTGAAGAATTGGATTTACTCAGACAGTACATTTACATATTTGTAGGACTGGACTCTGACTCAAGGAAAAGGTCAAACACAAGGCAAATTGAGACAGAATTTTACTCACCCAAGGCAGGAGAAATTACCCCAATTTGCTTCTGTTTAATTCTTTGCCACAATTTCTCAGTTTGGGCCCCAGAGCAATAGCCATGCCACAAAAAGGGGAAATGGTTTTTTTTTTTTTTAATTTGCTGCTAGCTTGTATTACACACAGCAGGAGTAGGAGGGAATTCTGAATTCTGAAAACAAGATCCTCCTGCTAAAGTGATGCTTGTGGGCACATCATCATCATTTGCTCAATCCCAGCCTTTTGGTGGGCAAATGAGATTGTGGAAGATAGCAATAGCAATTAGACTTCTATATTGCTCCACAGTTTATGTCATTCTTTAAGCAGTTTGCAGAGTCAGCCTATTGCCCCCCAACAATCTGGGTCCTCATTTTACCAACTTCAGAAGGATGGAAAGCTGAGTCAATCTTGAGCTGGTGAGGATCAAATTCCTGGCAGTGAGCTGAACTAACCTGCAAATTACTGCATTTTAACTATTGCACCACCATGGCTCATGGCAAGGCAGTACACTAGGGGAGGACTCAAGGATGATGAGACAGAGGCAGGTATCCATCAAACTCTGCTTCCTCAATAGTGTTAGGAACTTTGGGAATGGTTTGAGGAAGTAGCTTCTCAATCTCCAGGCAGAAAGAACAAGATGCCTATTATGGAGCATGAGGTCATTGATTCAGCTTGGGACATCAGAGTCCCGGTCATGGGGCCAGGAGACCTGAAGGACTGCCTTTCATCACTTGTTTCTCTCTCTCCTATCAGATGGAGCAGGAAGGCATACTTTGGGTCTTGTCAAAAGATGCCATCTTGCTTAAGCCTAGCAAACCTGAAAGTTAGGATGTGATGGGCAAACAGCTTGAAAGGAAATTTCGATCACATGTTGAATGACATGGCGACAATCTTAAATGCACTAAGATGGAAACATTAATTCCCACCGTGGAAGAATGGATGGTGAAGGTGATGGGATTGGTGGAGATGGTAGATCTGACTCTTCTAATTAAAGAGAAGAATTTATCTACGTTTGTATTCATTTGGGAAAACTTTAGAATTTTGTACCCAAAACTAAAAAAATAAATAAAATAAACCTGTAACTTTAGGTTTTGAAGATTTAAAATGGCTTTAATGGTGTGGAAATGGCTGGAAGTACTTAGATATGCAAAGAAAATAAAACAAAACATGAGGTTATTTTTTTTTGGGGGGGGGGGGTATTCTACTGCATTGAAAAAAATAGGAAGTCACTTCTTTTTTTCTTTCTTTTCTACTTCTTTCTGCTCTTCTCTTTCCTGTTTCCTCAAGTTTTGTTTCTTTTTGTATTTTATCTTATAATAAACTGTAAGAAAAAGTTGTCATCTTAGAGGATCCAGGAAGTGAGCCTTTTTGGTCTGGACTTTTGCCCTTGAGAACATGTCACTAGCAGAGACATGTCTTTCCAGAAAACCTTGAAAACATGATATGAGAGTCAGGAAGTTAGTGAAGCACTGGTGGTTTATCCACAATTTTAAGGGGAGGAGTGTTATTTTGCCTGTCATTTTATTTTCTTTGGATCACATGGTGTATATTTGTCATAGCTATATTCATGTTGCTGTTTTGACCCCAAACTTTGTTCATCATCTAGAGTCACTTTGGTAAGAATGGTAACAACCTAAATCAAAATAAAAACATGAATTAAAATGTGTCAGGGAATGGCCAGAAAAGTTGGTTTTAGAGAAAAGGGAAAGCGATAAGTGGCTACAAGTAGATTAGCACCATTTTACCTAGAGGTGCACTTTCATTGACAAGGGGCTCGCTGGTAATGCACATGCTCGCTTTACTCACACGGGCCACTTTGGGGCTGAAACGCAGCTTCAAACAGGCAGCTAATTGAGTCGGGCAGCTCTGGTGAGTACAGAAGGGCAGCGCAGAACTTACCTGGGTAGCCTGGGCAGGGGAAAAGCTAGTTACAGAAAGCATAACACAAGGGTGAGTGGGCGGGCCCAACCAAAGATTATAGCAAGGGCCTTGCCCATACCTCGCCGACCATCCAGCAGCCCACCACTGATTTTACCATTTAAAGAACAAAGGAAAGAAATTGGCAGCAATGCTGTTGCCTAGTTTGGTAGAAAAACACTTGTAAGCAAACAACCATGTTCAGAGAGCAATAAGGACTCCAAAGAAAGCAAGCTTGAAGGAGGCAGATTTATTTATGCACTACACACTACATGAAGAATGCCCTTGGCAAAAACAGAATTTAGTTTTTCCTAATTCATGCTGGGAAGCAGGAACAGGTACAGAAGTCTACCAAGTGGCTTAAATAAATGGCTTGAGCTTCTTCAAAAGCACCAGATCTGACCACAAAGGATCATGGCTGACCTTTGCACAAGCTGAGGTAATATTTATCTGTACCGCAAGCAAATCTCTTTTGTCTTGCATTTAGGGTTTGTCAAAGTGAGAAAGGCTAGTGATCAGCAGGGTAGCGTTTGGAAGCACTCTCATGCCTCTGCATCATTGCATGGTCTCCTTTCTGTGTAACAATTGGGATTTAGTTTTAAGGTTTAAGAAAGGGATTTAGTTTGAGAATCTGAGACAGGTAGCAGCGTAACAGGTATCCTGGGAAGCAGCTGTACAAGCACGGAGAAAGAGTGAAATACAGTACTTGTGGGTGAATGGGAGACCTTTGAACAGCTGAAGTTGTGGCTCTCAATGAGTGAAGTGAAGATCACACATGAGGGTATATCAAGTTATAAGAACCCAGAAGGCCATTAAATTTGGAAAAGAAGAAGGAAAAGCAGCAGCTTCTTATCTAAATCTTGCTAGAAAAAAAAACACAGTGTAAGGATTTAAATTGCCACGTGACCAGGACAATTAAAGAAGTAAATCATTTGGGCAACAGAATATGGAATAGACATTAGGGTATCATGAAGAGACAATAGAGACAATTAGTCTAGATGAAGGGAGACTAGAAATTGTAATGGAACAAAAAGACACAATTTGGTAATAGACTGGGTACAAACAACAAGGAAGAGCAGTTTCAAATAGAACCAAAGCTACCTTAATCTTAGTGTGTTTAATAGGATGGATGAATAATGACATTTAGCATTTAAGTCTGAGGCTATGATGAAACATTCAAGCAGAGTGTTCAGAGAAGCAATTAGAGAAATTGGATTAGAAGGAGAAGGGGAAGGAAGTTTGGGGCTCAAGTCATAATATTGGCGATTGTGCCTGGCACTAAGAGCACACAACCTTTCTCCAGCATTATTTAATGACATCAAAGTTGACTGTTAACTGGACCATGGTTCATTTTTAGTACTTCTGCCCCTCTGCTTTGAACCATAAAGGACTATTCTCTCAGAAGCATGCCACTGAGCACAGGTCTCCAATAACTGTTTTGTTCATATGATCTAGGACATCTTCAATTCCACCCTTCGGATTACAGTAAATCGTAACAGTTCTTCTTAAAACCAGCCTGTATACAGTACTTATAAACCATTTTAAAGCTAGCATGCAAACAAGGTCAAGCTTTGCTAGCATTTGGATAGAAGATCACAAGGAAATTCTGAGGTTTCCAGCTAGATTGGGAAGTTGACAAACACAGAAGAAAGAAGCAAATCCCTTCCATAATGTTGTCTTGAAAGCTGCATGGATATGGTCAACAGGAGTCAGATTTTACCTTTTTTTTTTTCTTTTTTGAGATACAGAATATCTAGGGGAAATGTGGGGGCAAGAGGGTCAACATTGTTTCCTCTTTTTCAGTGGTTACCCATTTTAAACCAATGCACGAGCCAAAATAAGACTTCGGGGAAAAAATAAATCAGCCTACCTCTATGTCATAATAAAAATAAGACATTGGTGCACAATAACCACTAATGCTAGTAGAGATGGATACTTGGGATGAGGCAAAGAAAAAAAACATAGTAAAAGTTATATGAATATCACAAAAGCAAGATTTTAATTGGTCCCATGAATAATATGGCAACTCAATACAGCTTGGCAAAATGGCCGCAGAAAGAGAAAATGCGGCACAAGAGAGACCACTTTCTCTCCAAAGATAAACGTATCTAATTATTCTGCAAGCTAGCGTGACTTTATGGCTCAGAAAGAGGCCTAAGTGGCTGTGTGCCATTGATTTCCCGATTTCATACAAGCTGAGGGATAGTTCGGTTGCCTTTAATTTGACAGATAATAAATGACGGTGCCTGAAAGGCACCCAAGTGAAAGCTAGCAAATCTTGTTTCTCTTTCAGATGGGCTATTCAGCTTCATGTACACCTTTATTTGCTACGCCTGGGGTGGGAGGACTTCAGGCTTGCCAGGTCTCCATTATTGTCTTAATATGTACCAACCACAGGGGCAAAAAAGCTGCAAGTAGACACCTGAACAGCTGGGAGCATCAAGAATTTGTGTTTGGAGCCAGAATTGTAAACACCCACTCCTGATGATCTCAAACTCTCTTTCTTCCCATAACTTTCAACCACAACAATACAAGAGCAGATAACAGATACAAATTCAATATTAACCACTCCAAACTTGATTGCAGAAAGTACAACTTCAGCAACAGAGTGGTCAATGCCAGGTATGCACTACCTGACTCTGTTGTTCCATCCTCTAACTCCCACTCCTTTACCCTTAAACTATCCACTATTGACCTCACCCAATTCCTAAGATGTCTGTTAGGGACATGCATAAGTGCACCATCATGCCTACTGTCCCTGTCCTATTGTCCCCATTTATTCATCCCTATTTCCTGTATTCTTGCTCATGTTTATACTTATACCTATTATCTTGTAAGTGATTGATAAATCAAATAAATATAAATAAATAAATAACTTAATGCTGGTGGAGAAATTCTTTGGCTGCTGTTACAAAAAAAAAAGTCATTCGGAATAAAAAACATGACTGATCTCCACTGATCTGTCAGTGATTCAACAATTAGTTCCTACATGCTTCTGGCCATCTCTATTCTGATCTCTGTCAGATCTTTCCAGTACTCCTTTGGCCTGGATGGATGAACCACACATTCTGATTACCATTAGCAGACCAAATACCCTGGCTATATTTTTGCCACGTTACTTGCGACGTTTTTATTTGGCCATAGTATTGAAATGGAGAAAAAAAAATTGAACTCAACATGTATAGTTCACATTTTATATACCTATCCATCTCTGGTCTCTCTCTTAACTCATGTGGGGGGAAATGGGCAGTTAATCTTCAGCAATGCCCCTTTCAAAAGTGGAAACAGAACCAAAAATATTGGTCCTGCCTGCCCATACTGGAGGTAACTAAGGCATGCTCAGAGGACTATTGAAAAAGCACTGGCAGTTGCCCATTCAAGCACTTGGTTTAAAAATTTGCTCTAATGGTGATGACAATGGCTCCCAGTTCCTAGGCAGAGGCAAAGTTTTATTCTGGTCTTCCCTTTGGTTTGGCCCATCTTTCAATTTCATTATGTATTTCAAAAAAGTGCCCTCTTATTTCTTTTCTTTTTCCTTCAAGTGTTTTAGCTTTATGCTTACAATTTTCAGCCCTAGACAGTGTTTTTTTTTCCCCTGAACATTTTTAGCACCCATTGTTGTCACATATCAATAATTCTGCCAAATTGTACTTAAGCCATGAGCTGGCTCAAAGAGTGTGCCATTACTGTATAACTCTGGAATGCTAATAATCACACAGCTCACCCTTTCAGTACCTTCCTGCCAGAACTTTATCTTCTTTCAGTTATATTATCAGCTTCCTAGCTATAGTATTCCTTCCTAGCTATAGTATTCCTTTTTTGTAGCTTGCAACATCTGGTTAGTGTACCGTTCACTACCACTCAAAAGTGAGTTTGTGGGCAAGTGTTTTGAAAAAGTATAAAAAGAAAAAAGTTTATGTATTTATTAAATTTATATGCTGCCTTTCTCACTTTGCAAAGCAAATCTGGGTGGCTTAGATCTAAAGCAACAAGCAAGGATGATCAGATTTTATATTGTGTATTTCTCATTTGTAGAACTGGTTCTGCCTCTAGGAATCAGTTTTTGTAATTCTGGGCAAGATTTGTCAGATATTAATTCCTTCCTTCATGCAAGGAGTTTTCAAGAATCCCTCCAAAAGCCCTGAAAACATTTATATTTAAGTAGTCTCAGATGAGAAGAAACAGGATTTGTTCACCTTATACTTTTATATGACTTTACTTAATTTCCCACTTGCAAATTAAGAGGTAATCTGGTATTCAGTTACTCTCTGAATTTATCACTTCTCTGAATTTTGCAAGATAGTTCTTTGATTAAAAGTGTACTATAAACATGAAAATGTGTAAGATTGTGTGAAAAAAACAGAGAAATTTACGTGATATTTAGGGAAATTGTTTTCAATTAGGTAATTGTAAATTAGGAATGTTTCTATGTGTGTATGTGTTTTTAATTAAAATGATGCAAAAATGGGACAATCCAAACTGAAAAATATAAACACATGATGAGGAAACATCTAATTATACCAACTAATGTATAGGATAAGGTGGGGGATAAAATTACTGTTTCAATCTGCAAATAATTGCCACAGGGCACATCAGATATGAAGACATCATTTCCATTATGCAACCATCTTCTAATTTAAGAGCCCTTGTGGTGCAATGCTTGTTAGGGATAACATTGGTTACCTAACTTAGTTTGAGTAAAAATAATATATAAACTATGTTAGTGAGTTTAAGTGTGTGTATCACTTTAACTGCAAAACATGTATTTTGGGTGCGGTTGTAAAATCACCATAAGAGGGAGCAAGAGAGCTCACTGTTTGCTGGCTTTTACTGGATAGCTGACAATGTTGGATTGATGGTGAAAACTGCGTATGTTTCTCTGCTGTTGCTGAAACGAAGAAAAGGGGTTTGATTTTCTTCATATCTCTGACTGCAAAAGAGATATATTGCTGGACTGATTATTTGTAAGTTTACTGACCTCTATTTTCGACACTGGACTTTGCAACTGATTAACCCCTGGATGGACTGAACTAGTGTATGACATATGGACTGTTTGACTATGCTATAACTCTTGCTGGAATAAAAAACTATTTAACTGGCACAGTGTATCTGTCTTACTGAGTGTAAACTACAACAACATTTATCTCACCTAATTTGCCTGCCTGCTAGACTGCCGTTGCACATTCTGCTAGGGTGTGTATCCCTAACACTGGTTATGGGCCCAGGTGCACAGTCAGACTAACCAGGATATAACAGGCTTAGATTAAAGTGAGAGTTTGTGTAGTTACACAATACTGTAAGAAACAGCTCTGTTTTATTAATTATAGTTTTAATATCCAGATAAAGATGGCACAAGTCAATTTACAAAGTTTGTCTCTGATATCCAAACTGGATGGAACAAACTATGTTTCATGGTCTATGAAATGTAGCCTACTTCTATGAAGAGAAGGTTTGTAGAGTACAATTCAAAACCCACCAGAGGTAGATGCTTGGGATCCGGAGGATGAGAATGATGCCCAGAAAATACAAGAATATCAACTGAAGAATGAGCAAGCTCTCTGTATAATAGGACTGACACTCTGTGATGAGCAACTTGTACATATATGAGGAGAAGAAACAGCTGCGAAATGTTGGGAGAATTTAAAGAAGATTTATGTTCGAGACAGTGTAGGAGCACATATAAATCTTACACGGAAACTATTCAGAACACATCTTCAAAAGAATGGAGATATGCTGAGTCATATAAACACAATGAAGAGAATTTTTCAGGAACTGCATGAAAAAGAACTTATCTTCACAGAACTACACCAAGTTTATATAATTTTGTCTTCTTTAGATGAA
Source organism: Hydrophis major (assembly GCA_033807585.1). Classification (NCBI taxonomy): domain Eukaryota; kingdom Metazoa; phylum Chordata; class Lepidosauria; order Squamata; family Elapidae; genus Hydrophis; species Hydrophis major. Next base: position 248,486,989 of record CM066328.1, on the reverse strand, counting down.
AGCTATGATGACTACATAACTTCATTTGAGGTTCTGCCAAAAGATAACCTTACATTAATTGACATTACTGGCAGATTAATTGAAGAAGCCAGGAGAAGGCTTGAAAGGGATCAACTCAGAAGGGAACAACCACAATGTGAAGAAGAGAAAATATCTTCATCAGCGTATACAATTAGAAAATGCTTTAATTGTGGAGGAAAAATGCTTTAATTGTGGAGGAAAAGGTCCACTCTATCCTACAGGGCCTGCAGGAGGGAGATTTTTTTGGCTTTGGTAGGCCTGACAGAGGCCTACCTCCATGTGCCCATAGACCCCAACCAGCGTGAGTTCCTGAGGTTTTGCTATGGCAGCCACCAAGAAAGGAAAAAGCCAAAATGCCAGCCAGAAAGATAAAAGGCATCAAAAGGATAAAAAGTGCATAGAGTTAGCCATGTATAGCAACAAAAATGTGAATAGTAATTTATGGGTTGTAGATAATGGAGCATCGCACTGCATAACGAAAGATAAGAAAAAAATTTATTAAGATGTCCACGAGTTCACAGCAGATATCGTTAGCTAATGGATGGAAACTGAAAGCTAAAAGTGAAGGTATATCATATTGTTCTTGCATAAGAGAAAATGTAAAAATGTTATATGTACCACAACTTAAGTTTAATTTGCTTTCGGTTAGAGTTTTGATTAAACTAGGTTATGTAATTACCTTTAGGGGAGACAATTGCATAATTGAAAAAGAAGGTAAAAAAGTGACTGCAACTTTAAAAGGTGAATTGTATGTGTTAAATGATAATCATTCAGAGGTAGCTAACACAGTTTATAATAATGTTAAACCTCATGATGAATGCATACATTTGTTACACAGATGTTTGGGGCATATAAATTTTAAAATGCTTAAACAAATGGTAGAACTCTAAGGGTATAAAACTGAAACCTTGCAGTAAGTATTTGTACTGCAATTCTTGTAGTCAAGAAAAAAGCAAGCAAATACCAGCAAATAGAGTTAATGGATTTAAAACAAAGGAGCCTCTAGAGGTCATATTTGCTGATATTATAGGTCCTAAAAAACCAAGTGTGGGAGGTGCTCGTTATATACTAAGTATAATGGACCATTATTCCAGATATGGTTTCTGTTATCTAATAAAAGGCAAAACGGAAACATATCAAAATTTCTTTAATTGGCTTAAATTCGCAGAAAGAAAAACTAAAAGGAAGTTAGTAACTCTTATAACTGATAATGGTACAGAATTTATAAATAATAAATTCCAAAATAAACTGAAGATGGCAGGTGTTGAACATAAAAAGTCTGCACCATATAGGCCACAACATAATGCCTTTATAGAAAGACGAGGCCAAACAATTCAAGCAATGGCTCGTACTATGCTGTCAGATTCAAGATTACCTGAAACTTTGTGGGGAGAAGCAATAATGTGTGGTAATCATATATTAAATAATGTAGTTAACTCAACAGGTGAATTACCATTCACACGGTGGCATGGTAGAAAACTTGACCTAAGCTACATGCACACATTTGGAGCACCAGCATGGGTGCATATTCCTACACAACTGAGAAATAAGGGGCAACATAGGGCTAAAAAGTTATTCTTTGTAGGTTATGAATCTAATCACAAATCATACAGATTCTGGGAAAAAGGTACATCTAGAATTTACTGTAGTGCTAGTGCCAAATTCCTAGAACATCTAGGATGGGAAAAACTGGAACAAGATTCAAGTGAGGATGTAATTATAGAAACCTACAAAAGACCAAAAGAAAAAATCAGTAATAAGAAGAGTATAATTAAAGAGGAAGTACAGGAAGAGCATATAGGACCAGAACAGGAAGAAATACCAGAACAGGAAAAAATAGATAATCAGGAACAGGTAGAACATGAAAGTCCACCTGTAAGTCCTGTAATACCTAGACGTTCTACACGTGTAACCAGACCACCTGACAGGTACCAAGCAAGTGTAGTTTGCCAAGTTAGTAAAGTTCCAACTACTGTTGAAGAACTTAGAATGTATCCAGCAAAGGATCAAGAAAATTGGCATAGAGCAATGGAGAAGGAATTAAATTCATTGAAACAAATGGAAGTTTATGAAAATGCCAAATTACCTCCAGGTGAAAAGTCCATTGGCTGTAAATGGATATTTAAGTTAAAAACTGGTAAAAATGGGACTGTTATCCATAAGGCTAGGTAGGTAGCTCAAGGATTTAATCAAACTGCATGTGATTATGATGAGGCATTTGCACCAAATTTAAAGGCAACAACCTTGAGAGCAGCTTTAGTGTGGGCAGCTAAGAAAAACTATATCATAAATCATTTAGATGTAGAAACTGCCTATCTGCATGCTCCATTGCAGCACTCTATATATTTAAGAAAACCAGTAGGTATAAAGGATGATAAAAATAACAATGACTGTTGGAAACTGAATAAAAGTCTCTATGGATTGAAACAATCTGGTTATGAATGGAACCAATATATTGTAAAAGAGTTAAACAATATAGGGTTTAAAGCTGGTTTAGCTGATCCATGTTTATTTAAAAGAGAGACAAATGGAATGGTGTCATTATTATTGTTGTTTACAGATGACATTGCTTTAGTTACTAAGACAAATAATGAAGCTACTGAGATAATATCATTATTAAGTAAGAGGATAAAATTAAAGCAATTAGGAGAAATAAGACAATATCTAGGATTGACAATAAAGAAAACCAATAGTGGATATAAGATATCACAAGAAGATAAAATTTACCAATTGCTTAAAATGTATAAAATGGAACTTTGTAAGCTGGCAAAAACTCCAATGAGTCAGGAATTTTGCCATACTGATGCTCAAAGTTCAAAATTTGATAAAACCATTTATCAATCATTAATAGGTAGCTTATCGTATATAAGTAATTGATCAAGGCCAGACATTGCCTATAGTATTAGTCAATTGGCAAGATGCAATTCTGAACCCAATGAAAGACACTGGCAAGCGCTAAAGCGTATATTAAGGTATCTTAAAAGGACAATGCACTATGCATTGTATTTGGAGCCAAAAGATGATTTGATTTTAAGTGCATATGCTGATGCAAGTTTTGCAACAGATATAAAAACTAGAAAATCAACTTCAGGTATGACTATACTATTAAGTAAAACACTGATTGGTTGGAGGTCAATTAGACAGCAACACATAAGTATGTCCAAAATGGAAGCAGAATTTTAATGTCTAACTTTATTATGTACTGACTTAATTCTGTATAAACAGTTATTGTTAGATATGGGAGTAACTGTTAAGGATACCATTGTAATTTATGAGGACAATCAAGCAGCCATACGGTTGGCTACAAATATTGCTGTAAAAACTAGATCTAAACATACTGACCTTAGATATTTGAATGTAAGACAATCTGTAAAAAAAATGGTTTAATGAGATTAGAATATTGCATGACTGATGAAAACATTGCTGATGGATTTACAAAAGCCCAAGGTGCAGTCAAGCACAAAGAAAATTGTGAAAAATATGGGTTGAAATTGTAAATATATATATATATTATTATATTACCCAAAAGGGGAGAATGTTAGGGATAACATTGGTTACCTAACTTAGTTTGAGTAAAAATAATATATAAACTATATTAGTGAGTTTAAGTGTGTGTATCACTTTAACTGCAAAACATGTATTTTGGGTGCGGTTGTAAAATCACCATAAGAGGGAGCAAGAGAGCTCACTGTTTGCTGGCTTTTACTGGATAGCTGACAATGTTGGATTGATGGTGATAACTGCGTGTGTTTCCCTGCTGTTGCTGAAACGAAGAAAAGGGGTTTGATTTTCTTCATATCTCTGACTGCAAAAAAGATATATTGCTGGACGGATTATTTGTAAGTTTACTGACCTCTATTTTCGACACTGGACTTTGCAACTGATTAACCCCTGGATGGACTGAACTAGTGTATGACATATGGACTGTTTGACTATGCTATAACGCTTGCTGGAATAAAAAACTATTTAACTGGCACAGTATATCTGTCTTTCCGAGTGTAAACTACAACAACGTTTATCTCACATAATTTGCCTGCCTGCTAGACTGCCATTGCACATTCTGCTAGGGTGTGTATCCCTAACAGTGCTAAAATGCAGTAATGCAGGCTAACTCTGCTGACAGCCAGGAGTTCAATTTTCACCAGCTCAATTCTCAGCCTTCCATTCTTCCAAGGTCAGGAAAATGAGGAGCCAGGTTGTTAGGGGCAATAGGCTGACGTTGCAAACAGCTTCGAGAGGGCAGTAAAACACTGTGAAGTGGCATATACTGTAAGTCTAAGTGCAATTGCTACTTAGTTATCCAGAAATCCTGCCTCACTTACATTCACCTTGTCTGATTGTGTCTTACGTGTCCCAGAGTTGTACATGCTTTGTAAAGATTCAGAAGGGCTTTGGGTCTTGAAAAAAAACCTGCTTTTTTTAAAAATAGCTTTTGTGGGAGCCTGGGAAAGTGATCCTGCTGGTTTATGAGCTGCCTTATCAGTAACAAGACTTACAGTTAAAGCAACTCATAAGAGTTACAGATAAGCCAAATGGCAGTATATATTTTTTTTCAAAATAACATGCCAATGTGTGGACTTCAACTTCCAGCTCAGGTGGAATCTGGAAAAAAAAATCAGCCTGCTTTAAAGAAAAGCAGAGAGTTGCTGTGCTCATGCCAACCATTTATCTTTTCGGGAAAGTTTGAAGTCATTGGTTTCATTTCAGGAAACCTTCATGGATTGACTGATGAGTAAGGAAGAAGTACACTAAAGTTTTAAGAGTGCTTTGGCTGGGAATTCAGGTTGAAGAACAATGTCACCTCTGCCAATTACCAATATGTAAGACAGGGGTGGGATTCAAATTTTTTAACAACTGGTTCTCTGGACATGGCTTAGGTGGTGGGAGTGGCTTGGTGGTCATGTGACTGGCTGGGGGTGGCCAACTCAATATCATTCACATCGAGGCACACATCTCCTCGCCTGGTCTCTCATGGCTGTGGGGATGCTGCAACAGTCGTAAATTTGAAAAATGGTCATAAGTCACTTTTTTCAGTGCCATTGTAACTTTGAATGGTCACTCCACACAAGCAAAGCACCAGCAAAGGAGGGGGAGAAAAACTCCAGAGAAGTTCCAGAGACAGGAAGTCTAGTCCTGCCAAGAATGTAATAAGGGTTAACATAGAGGCAGTTTCTGTAAGCAACACCGGAATGTTTCCTTCCTGCCTTCCTTACAGGATTAGGCCAGTAATTTCTTCCAACAACTGGTTCTCCGAACTGCTTAGGATGTTAACAACCGGTTCTAGCGAATAGGTGCGAACTGGTAGAATCCCACCCCTGATGTAGGATGAACAGTGTCCTTTTAAAAAAAAAAAAGGTTTTGATTAAATAATTCTCCCTTGCAGTATCCTAAGCAATGAGACCTTTTTTGTCTTTATTGTGAGAAGCTTCCCACCAGCCTTGCATGGACATCATTATGGATGCCACCTACAATCTGATCTATGTTTAGTACACAGAATTGTCTGCTACAATGTTCTACCTGTCAACGACTACTTCAGCTTCAACTGCAATAATACAGGGGCAAACAATAGATACAAACTCAAAGTAAACCGCTCCAAACTCGATTTCAGAAAATACGACATCAGCAACAGAGTGGTCAACACCTGGAACTCACTACCTGACTCTGTTGTTACATCCTCAAACCCTCAAAACTTTAATTTTAAACTGTTTACCGTGGACCTCACTCTATTCCTAAGAGGTCTGTAAGCAGGAGTGGATAAGCACACCAGCGTGCCTAACATCCCTGTCCTACTGTTCCCATTTATCTATTTATTCGTACTCATTTATTATATATATATATTTATATCTGTTTACACTTATATGTTCATACTTATACTTGTTTTCTTGTACATGCTTGACAAAAAAAATAAATAAAAATAAATAAAATAAAATATAAATAAATAAATGTTATAACAAGCAAATACGTAGAGGAGGTTGGTAGCTCTCAAGCATGATGCTTGTGGGGTTGTTTATCAGATCTTTGTTTGTGTAAGAGGTGGCTGAGAAGGTAAAAGCAAAATATACAGATAATATATGCTTTGTATAAATAAATCTAGGGACATCAAGAATGCTTTGTTTGGGATTAATGCTTTCAGTGACGCACACTTTCATCTTTGTAGTCTTTCTACTGCTTTCAAAAATAGTCTCATACCTGCATGCATGTCTCTGTGTGTTTTGCATGCATCGCAGGAACAAAGATTTCTTAAAAAAAAAAAAAGTGATTATTCACAACTGTATACTACTATAAGTGAGCCCTAGCAACATTTCAACCAAAACCCAAAAGGGGGAAAAATGTTAATCTCTCACTTCATGCTTGTGATTAAAGGAGATGATTGGAAAAGCTATTGTAAAACATCAAGCTCCCATTGGGATTGATAATGCCTTTAAATCAAAACATAGAGAAAGGAATCATGCTAGAAAACCATATTAACTAAAAAGAAACCCACGATAGAAATAGTGGCAGGAAAAATAACTGGGAAAAGGCAACACTGAAGAGTTTGGAGGGAGCAATACAAGTGTGCCCAGATGTCACTTTCCTGGAGTGGAATCTAAGTCTGTCCTGTTGCTCTTTATGCTTCAGCTACGATGGATGGAGCAGAAGCTTCTTAAGTATCCCAGTTAAGAGGTTTTAATAAGCTGTCAATAAACAACAGAGCTGAGGAACAGATGCAAAGATAGGATTTTATGCATTGGAATTATCTTTTTCTAAAAAATAAAAAAATAAAACTCTGTTTTGAAAACCATTTTATATTTTTGTATAATAAAGACATAAGTAGTGAAAGAAACATAAAGTTAAGCTACGTAAGCTAATGAGAATCATTTAAAGTATTCTTTTAAAGCCAATAAACATTGCCTTCTCCTCCTCCTTATAGTTAAGCAATTCAAAAAGATTCTATTAAGACTGAAGGTATTTGTAAGAGGTGCATTTCATCTCAAGGATGGAGAGAATTGTTATCAACAAAAGCAGTGCCTTTCTGAGGCAGAAAGCAGACTTTTCTGAAGAACGCTGATCCAAAGGAGTTAATTGGTTTCATGGTAATTCCGCTTATCTTTGCCAACCATTAAAGAAGCCTGGATTGCACACAAATTCATTTTGGATTCAGTCTTCCCTCTTCACTTTGGTGCAACCAAGTAGAACAATTTTATAGCATCCAAAGAGACAAAAACTAGTTAACTATCAGAAATGATATATCTCATGGCAAAACCTTTGTAAAAGTCCCAAAAAAGAATATCCAGAAAATATATGCTCTATCCATAGAAATGGTTGGTTATTTGTTAATTTCCTTGTAATCGGATGATGCCAAGTACAGCAATCTATATTTGCATTTCCTGGGCTATTGGTTTTTTTAATTAGATATGACTATTTTTATGGAAAATGAAAAACCTGATCAAAATGATGATTACATTGTGCAGAGATAAAAAAATTATTTGTGTATACTTTTGCATACAAAGGGATAATTTTAATACAAGACATCAAGTGTTGACTATTTGGGGGGTCATGAATATCCAGCAGATGGACATTAGTCCTCCTGTAGGACCATTTTATTGTTCACAATGCTTGCCATCAAGCCAAAAACTGTACTGTATGTTCCAGAAACAATTACTTCTTGTGAGCCCATCATTCATCTCTTATGCTATATCTACATGATCTTTTGCAGGTCTCTTGGATTGGATCTTTTTTTTTTTTTTATTAAAGTCACACTGAATTGGTTGTTTTTAAAAATAGGTGCAAACCCAGCAATTGTGCAGGAACAATTAAACTTGCAGCTCAGTTCTGCTTTTCGGTGGCCTGGTGCTTTTGCTTGGGATTATACCTGCATCAATTATAACAGTTCCATTTGAAATCTGTCATACCGAAGGGCTGCATCATGGCTATGAGCATCCAATATGGTTTTTGTTTTGAACTAATAAAATGCTTAAATAAAGTTTTGTCAAACCTTTAGAAAAAGCAGGGTTCTAATCCTGCACTTCTGATTGGCCGATAATAGCGATATCGGATTGGTCCGTTCAGGAGAATCTGATTGGCTGTTAACGAGCCACTCTCATTGGTTCAAGGGGTTAACACTCCACGTTTCTCATTGGTTACTAGATCAGCAGCCTGCCCTATAAAAGGGCTGCTGCTGCCCTAGGTTTTTGCTCTGTTCAGAATGATTAATAAAGAGTTGAAGTTCACTGTTCACTGCCTCGTCTCCGTTCCTTGCGCCCATGCGCAGAACTTAACACTGGCGATGAAGGTGGGATGCGGAGACGTCAGAGCTGACTGAACACTACAGAGCACCAAACAGAGCATGTGGCTGAAGGCACATCGACAGCGGAAACCATGTCCAGCAGCGCCATACCACCCGCTCCATTTGACCCGGCACAAGAAGACTGGGACTCGTACATGGACCGATTCCAGATGTTTCTGGAGACCAACAACTTGAAGGATGCCACTACAAAAAAAAAGCGAGCAGTATTCCTGACCCACTGTGGACCTGCTGTTTTTAAGATGGCTAAGGCACTGGCGAAACCAGCTGAGGTGAAATCCATGGACTGGGACGTCCTCGAGCCCCTCCTATGAGCTCACTATGCACCTACCGTACCAACGCTTGTCCAAAGACATGAATTTTACCAGAGAGACCAGCGGAAAGGAGAGAGGGTTGCAGATTTCATCGCGGATCTCCGGAACCTGGGAGGCTTCTGTGGGTTTGCCGACCTCAAAGAAGCTCTGAGAGACCGAATAGTTCTGGGATTAGATGCATCACATGTGCAAAGTAAGCTGATGGTGAAAGGCGACATCAGCCTTGCAGATACCGTCGCTGACGCTACTGCAGCAGAAGCAACCAGGAAGTCAGCTGCCCGAATACGCTGCACCAACGCACCGCTCCGCCAACTCACCAGCGAAACCTCACCTTGCCTAGAGAGACACACAATGGCAACCGACCACGAGGAACTTGAATCATCATCAGAAAGTGAGGAGGAGGAGGTCAACCGTCTCCGGTCTGAACGTGATCAACTCCACCAGCGTAATCAAAGACTGCAGCATCAATGCGCAGGTTGTGGGGCAAACCACCCGCGATCAGACTGCAAATTCCTCGACACGCTCTGCCACTTTTGTGAGAAAAGAGGCCACATCGGAAAGGTCTGTAGAAGCAAGCTAGGATCCATCCCATTTCAGAGGGGGACCAACTACCGCCAAACCACAGGGAATCGTCCTGTGAGTCGGGAACATTTGAACCACCAATGGAACAACCACTCCTACTGAAATAAACCACTGGCCAATTCAATGAAACAAGAAGAGGCACACCAAACCATTACAATTGGTCACACCTCATCACTAGATGCAAAGAAGATCCGAGTGAAGGTCGCCATCGAAAACCAGCCCTGCGTGATAGAAGTCGATTCAGGATCGTCCCTCTCAATGGTTTCCTGGAAGACCCTTAAACAATTAATCCCTGCCGTCTGGCGGCAAGACCTCAGAACCCAAAGAATCATACTCAAGGATTATCAAGGAAACTGAATTCCGGTCGTTGGATCCAACCTAGTCCAGGTCTCATTCAAAAATCGTACTGCATCTTTACCATTGACCATCGTCAACCGTGATCTTGTTAGGCCTTCAATGGTTCACCCCACTCGGGATCGAGGTAGCTGGCATTCACCAAACCAGAAGTAACGACTGGGAGGAGGCCCTCGTCCAGGAATTCCAGGATGTCTTTGCAAACAAACTAGGTGAGTACAAGGGGACCCCGATATCATTTAACCTTAACCCTGAAGTAGCCCCCATCTGCCTTAAGCCTCGTCAGGTACCTTTTGCCCTTAAACCAAAGATCGACGAGCATCTTGATAAATTAATAGCCCAGGGTGTTTTAGAACCAACAGACCACGCTCGTTGGGAAACCCCAATCGTAACACCCATCAAACCGGATGGATTGTTAAGGATTTGTGGGGACTACCGAGCCACCCTGAATCACGCCCTTCAACAGAATGCTTACCCGGTGCCGGTGGTACAACACCTTCTCCATTCCCTGGGGGGCAGAAAAGTTTTCGCTAAATTGGATTTATCACTAAATTGGCATACCAACAACTGCCTGTAGATAAAAAAAAACAGCAGAGGCACAAACGATCGTTACGCACTTTAAATGCAACCGACTCCAATTCGGAGTTAGCGTAGCCCCAGGGATTTTTCAAAGTTTGATGGAGAGACTCTTGCAGGGGATCAAAGGGGTCATACCATACTTTGATGACATTTTAATTGCCGCCCCGAATAGAGAAATACTAGAAGAGTGTCTTAAATTGGTTCTCCAGAAATTTAAAGACTCTGGCCTTAAAGTTAAAAAAAATAAATGTCAACTGTGTACAGATAAAGTAGTGTTCCTGGGGTACCTAATCGATAAACAAGGCATTCACCCCACCAATAGCAAACTAAAAGCAATCAAGAATGCCACAAGACCCAGAAATAAGACTGATCTCCAAGCTTTTCATTAATTTTTACCACATCTTCCTGTCCCACAAAACGACCGTAGCTGAGTCCCTACATAGACTTCTCGACAAAAAAGCAACCTGGGTCTGGGGGCACCGAGAGGAGCACGCGTTCTGACAAGTGAAAAACTTATTAACCTTAGATGCTGTTTTAAAGCAGTATAAAGAGACGTTGCCTTTAATAATTATATGTGACGCGTCACCATTTGGAGTAGGAGCCATTTTGAGCCATGTGTTACCAAACGGTAGTGAGGCCCCTATTGCCTATTTTTCAAGGACCCTATCAAAGGCTGAACGTAACTATAGTCAAATCGATAAAGAGGCTCTTGCTGTTGTATCTGCTGTGAAACGGTTTCATGAATATGTATATGGACGAGTTTTTACTATTCTTACCGACCACAAACCTTTGATGGGGATTATAGCGGGAGACAAGCCAACCCCCTATATATTATCACCAAGAATGACTCGCTGGTCGGATTTTTTGGCTGCGTACAACTATAGACTGCAACACCGCCCGGGGAAAGCCATTCCCCACGCTGACGCACTGAGCCATGCACCACTTCCAGAAACCGTCGACGACCTAGCTCCAACCCTTACGACACTCCAGATTGAAACGCTACATTCACCACCGCTAACAGCTAGAGATATTGCGATCGAAACAAAACGCGATCCTGTCTTAGCACGAGTTCTTACCTGGGTCGAACGGGGATGGCCAGTAGAACAAACCCCTGATGACTTCACCCCCTTCAATAACCGGCAAACAGAACTTTTTTCACAAAAAGGCTGCATCCTATGGGGGGATAGAGTCATCATCCCAGAGCGGTTACAACAAGCAGTATTAAAAACACTGCATGAGGGTCACCCCGACATCGTGCGTATGAAAGCGCTCGCACAAAGCTACATATGGTGGCCGGACATCGACAAACAGATCGGAGCCTGGGTAAAGACTTGTTTAAAATGCCAAGAAGTTAGCAGTGCCCCACCTAAAGCAACTCCAACAGAATGGGAAACACCCCGGGGACTGTGGTCCCGCATCCACATTGACTTTGTGGGACCTACTAAGGGGCATACGTTCCTACTAACAGTGGATGCCTATTCCAACTGGCTCGAGATCCATGAAATGAAGAGTACTACAACCGAGTCCATCATCCAGAAATTGAACAGGCTATTCGCGACGCATTGACTGTTCTGGTCTCCAACAATGGACCCCAGTTTACCGCTCTACCCTTTGAACAATACTTAGAGGACCGGGGTATTTGCCATGCGCTAACTTCGCCAGTGTACCCTGCGGCTAACGGAAGAGCCGAGCGCATGGTACAATTTGTTAAAAAAAAACCTCTACAAAATGTACTATGGGGACATTGAAGATAAAATAAACAGAATACTCCTTCTCCAACACATCACTCCACACAGCGTCACCAACAAGACTCCAGCTGAACTATTGATGGGATGCAAACTCCGTTCCCACCTCGACCGGCTTCACCCGTCGTATGAGCCAGAGAAACCCTGTGGATCTAGTGGAAAATGCCACGAGTTCAAGATAGACAATTTAGTTTTCACCAGAAACCTTTCCAGCGAACCGTTGTGGGTCAAGGCAACTGTAATTTAAGCCACCGGATCCAGGTCGTACCGTGTGAAAACCTGCAACGGAAAAATATGGAAACGCCATATAGATCAGCTTCGCTCGAGGCTACAACCCAGTTTCTGCGACTCCGGTAACTCCCAAACTGAGGGGGGAGGGGATGTCGAAGAAACCGAATTCGAGATGGTGGAAAGCAGGAGCGAAAGAAGTCACCAATCGGGCATGACAAATGAAGAAGAATCGGGGAGGGGAGTGTCATCGCCACAGAGGAACACCTCAACAGAAGCAAGCCCACAAAGATCGGAGGACAATAACGAGAACATTAGCGGCACCGAGTCATCCAATGAGGATACAGAACCACCAGTACCTGAGTTGCCCAAAAACGGCCCGCTGAAACCGGATTACAGACAGGAACCGGTAGGACAGCGTAAATCTAATAGACAGTCAAAACAACCTTCATACCTCAGGGATTACATCACCGCACCCCTTAAACAGAACCCGGGGGGAAGGGTGTTATGAACTAATAAAACGCTTAAATAAAGTTTTATCAAACCTTTAGAAAAAGCAGGGTTCTAATCCTGCACTTCTGATTGGCCGATAATAGCGATATCGGATTGGTCCATTCAGGAGAATCTGATTGGCTGTTAACGAGCCACTCTCATTGGTTCAAGGGGTTAACACTCCATGTTTCTCATTGGTTACTGGATCAGCAGCCTGCCCTATAAAAGAGCTGCTGCTTCCCTAGGTTTTTGCTCTGTTTAGAATGATTAATAAAGAGTTGAAGTTCACTGTTCACTGCCTCGTCTCCATTCCTTGCGCCCATGCGCAGAACTTAACAGTTTTTGTGAAAGATTTAATATGAAGCTGTTATCAAAGCTGTGGGAGGTTCTGCCCAAAGGGAAAACTCGCCCTGATTGCATTTACAATTGCAGTGGAGAATTGCTGAGAATTAACATTGGAAAAAATAGTATTGCCAAATATTAGATTGGTCATAACTTCTTAAAATATACTATATCAGTCTCCATAGGAAAGTCTGTGCATATAGCATCTTAAAAAATATGTTGTTGCTATGGTATGATAGGTATGTATATGTAATAGTGCTAATATTAATGTAATAGTGCTAATAGTTTAACTGGAAGCTTACAGATAAAATAATTATGCCTCTTTCTCTGAATGAATGCCAGAAGCTTTTCCCTGAAACTCTTTCATTGATGTGAGGGCTCCTACAAGAAATCTAAACAAATCTACTAATGAAGCTTCATAACCCAAATTGTTTATATGCTGCAGAGAGGCTCCAAACATGACTTCAGACAATCTTTTCCTTCCTCTTTTTAAATTTTATTTGCTGACAACAATGCTGATTGTAATGTATTCCTCACATAACTAAGGCAGAATATTAGCAGATAGCCTGAATCTGCAAAGATGAAGTCAGGAAAGCAAAGGCTCCGAATGAACAAAGACTTGCAACAAAAGTCAAAGATTTTTTAAAAGTGTTTTTTGATATATAAATAACAAGGAAAAAGTCCAAACAGTAGGTCCTGCTAAAGAGAGAAAGTATGGCAAGAAAGTAACAGGCAGCAGAGAGAAAACAGAACTGCTTAACTCATTCTTTGCACCAATCTTCACCCAAAAAGAAACTATAACCCAACCTACCAAAAGTTGATTGTAAAAGACAGACTAGAAATAAAAATTCAAATAAGAAGAAAATGATTAGAGAACACCTATCTGATCTTGATGAATACAAATCACTGGGACCTGATGGATTACATCCCTGAGTTCCGAAGGTGCTGGCAGATGTTACCTCAGAACCATTGTACCATTGTACCAGAACACTGGGGAATTACATGAGGATTGGAAAAGAGCTGATATGGTTTCCATCTTCAAAAAGGGGGCGGGGGAACTAACATAGGAAACTACAGACCAATCAGCCTAATGTCAATACTTGGGAAGATACTAGAAAAGAAAAGAAAAAACAGATTTGTAAACATCTAGAAACAAATAAGGTTATTACTAAAAGCCAGCATGGGTTGTTAAAAACAGATCATGCCAAACCAATCTCATTTCATTCTTAGGCAAAGTAACTAAATTAGTAGACCATTAAAATACTGTGGACATAGTATACTTAAGCTTCAGGAAGGCATTCGACAAAGTAGACCACAACCTACTTCTTGGTAAGCTAGAAAAATGTGGGATAAGACAACATCACCACCAAATAGATTTGTAACTGGCTGACAAACTGTACTCAAAACATCATTGTTCATGGTACTACATCTACATCTAAATGGAGGGAAGTAAGCAGTAGGATACCGCAAGATTCTGTCCTAGGCCCAATATTCTTCAAAATCTTCATAAATGACTTAGATTAGGAAATAGAAAGGGAACTCATTACATTCGCAGATGACACTAAGCTGGCAGGAATACCCATCCAGTCAGGATCCAAAAAGATCTTGCCAGACTTGAACAATGGGCCCTATACTATAACAGGAAATTTAATTTGGAGAAAAGCAAAATTTTACACTTAAGCAGGAAAAACCAAAGGTACAAGTACAGATTAGGTGAAACCTGGCTCAAAAAAGTAACTATGAGAGATATCTTGGAGTTCTAGTGGACGATCACTTAAATATGAGCCATCAGTGTGTGGCAGCAGCCAAAAAAGTAAATACAATCCTTGGTTGTAAAAACAGAGGCATAGAATCAAAATCATATGAAGTATTAGTACCCCTTTATAAAGCCTTAGTAAGGCCACACCTGGAATACTGCATCCAATTTTAGTCACCACATCACAAAAAAGATGTTGAGACTTCAGAAAAAGTTCAGAGAAGAGCAACTAAGATGATTAAAGGCCTGGAGACAAAAGCTTTGCAGGATTTGGGTTTGGCTAGTGTAAAGAGAAGAAGGACTAGGGGTGGCATGATAGTAGTATTTCAATAGGTTACCACAAAGAGGAGGGGGTCAACTTATTTACCAAAGCACCTGTAGGCAGGACAAGAAACAATGGATGGAAACTAATCAAGGGGAGAAGCAACCTGGAACTAAGTAGAAACTTCCTAACAATTGTTAATCAAGAACAATTAACCAGCTTGCCTTCAAAAGTTCCGAGTGCTTCATCACTGGAGGGTTTTAAGAAGAGACTGGAGAGTCACTTGCCTGAAATGGTATAGGATTTCCTGTTTCAGCCGGGGGTTGGACTAGAAGACCTTGAATGTCCCTTCCCACTCTATTCTGATTGATTGATAGTCTTAAGTTATATTAAGTTAGCTGTCAGGAGAAATAGAACGCCCAAAGCAGTTGACTAGGTCATAGAAACTCTGAGGACTTCCAGATGACTACGCTTTTTGTCTCCCAACCCTTCTGGATACACTTTAAATGCACATGAAATCAATCTCAACTCCTTGAGTGTCTTCTGCTTTAGCGTAGGAGGGCAGGCCAGGGTTAGCTGAGCATCTAGAAGTAAAGGGTACTTCTCTCTTTCATTCCATTCCATTCCTCTGCCTTATTGGAAAAAGAAGATTGCTGGTGAAAACCAAGGCAGGCAATTGCTGATTGCTTCTCAGTTTCAAGTGATTGGCTGAGGTTTCCTACTCACCCTAAGGATCTCCTCTCAACAAATCCATAATCTCCACACTGTTTTGGAAGAGTTCCTGGTGTTCCCAGAAATCAAATTACGGAGGGTAGACCACTATTTTAATCCAGCTGGGTGTTTTGCCAGTTTTCCTTCTTCCCTATTTGCTCTTTTAAAATGGCATTTCATCATTCAAGAAAAGAACTGAATGGCTCACCGTGGCAAGCCCCTAGTGGCCTCCTCCTCTGATTAGCAAGAAGTTCCTCTCCTGCCAAAACCACAATTGCACCTTCACCTAGTGCTGTTTCTGACCTGTATGAAGCTAACCCTAAATGCCACTTTATAATCCCTTGGTTGGATCATCCTTGGAATATTGCATCCAGTTTGGGTGGCAACAATATAAAAAAGATGTTGAGACTCTAGAAAGAGTGCAGAGAAGAGCAACAAAGATAATTAGGAGACTGGAGGCTAAAACATATAAAGAATGGTTGCTGGAACTGGGTATGTCTAATTTAATGAAAAGAAGGACCAGGGGTGGCATGATAGCAGTGTTCCAATGTCTAAGGGGCTGCCACAAAGAAGGAGTCAAACTATTCTCCAAAACACCTGAAGGCAGGAAAAGAAGAAATGGATGGAAACTAATCAAAAGGACCAACCTAGAACTAAGGAGAAATTTCCTGACAATCAGAGAAATGACTTCTCTCCAGAAGTTGTGGATGCTTCAACACTGGAGCTTTTTAGGAAGAGATTAGACAATGATTCGTCAGGACATGGCATAGGGTTTCCTGCTTAAGCAGGCAATTGGACTGGAAGATATCTAAGATCCCTACAACTCTATTATTCTGAGCATGAAGGAATTCCTCATGTTTGCTGCTGGACAAGCCATGCCATGATACAAGGATCATACAAACAATCATCATTGTTATAGTAGTCTAAGAGTCTCTAAAACACATATTTTAGAACTGATAGCTGAAAGAGTAACAAGAGAGTCCCCCAAATAGTTTAAATTCACAAACTGCTTCCCTCTATGCAGCAGTCTGGACATTAAAAAAAGATGAAGCCAACAGGCTAACTGATGCTCTAGTCCTTTCACGCCCATAATTTTGGAAAATGAAATTTCCTCTCACAGATGGTGCCTCTTAGCCTTCTGCTGGGAATTTTAGTTGTAAGGTGATGACATCTGTTATGATGGGAGTGTTGCATGTTATCTTTGAATCAAAGCAATTAGTTCAGCTAATCCTCTGCCAGTTCAGAGTTATTTTCCACAGCACATTTACCAAGGCAATAATACTGACATTATTTTACAGATTCCAATATTTTACCTTGAGATGCTACATCAGCTCTGAATAGACCTCACGGATAACTTCTATTGACTTTGAACTTATGTTTCCTTTTTTCTTGGTGTTTTTCTTGATATACTTCTGCTGAAGTTCATTTGTCTGATATTGCTTTCCCATGCGGGTAAGGTGGCCATGGGGATGGCCCATAACACTATCAGATGGTTTGGTCTCTATTTTTAACTTGCACAGTTCCTCCTTTCTTATATTTTTCTCCCCGGGACTCTGTTCTTTCATTTAGCACCTTTGTCTTTCCTTCCCATAACCTTGTTCTTAATTACCTTTAAAAGCTCCCCAATCTTGGTAGTCTCCAGCTTCTGCCCTGTGGTCCAATACTTATAAACTTCTATGTTCCAAAATGTTTTTTCTAGTTCAGGGCTGACAAACTCCTGGCCCAAGGACCGGATACATCATGTGCTGGCCATGCCTGGTTTAGTGAAGGGGGGGAAATCCAGATGCATCGTGTGATGCTGCTGTGACGACGTGAGTTTGACACGTTTCTAGTTCATCACACTCCATTTATCTATTTTTTTAAAAAAGCAATGAGCATGTAAACAATTTATATTGGAAATATAATTTAGTTCCAATGTAAAACATAATTTATATTGGAAATAATTGCAAAAGAGACAGTGGAATATCTCAGTACATAGGAATTGTTATCCCAATAAGCCTTTCACTCCTGATGGTAATAGTGAAAAGGAAACAGGAAAAAAAGGAAACACATTAACATTCACATTAAGAGACATTAAAATTAGAGGCCCCATTCCAGGGACCTCAACTATGAGAAGTCAGAAGCCTTGCAATTCATGATGGGTCTCCCAAGGGCCTACTTTACTATCTCTTTGATGCCAGGCAAGGACTTTTGAGGAAAAATCTGTTAGAGAAAAATGTTAAATTATTTTAACCAGAAAACTAGGATTAGGATTAAAGTCCAAAGAACTTCCAGATGTTGCTGAAACTAATGTCCTTATTGTGTTAGATTAGTTATCTGTTCCTTTCAAAGCTACCGAAAAGATTCTAAGCCAATTTGTTTGTTTGTTTGTTTGTTATGCACTTTGAATTTTTTTACTCCAGTATCCAGTACAAGTATATTCTTCAGAGATGATTTATGCCTCTTTTCCCTGGTACCTCCCTGGTGTATTGAGACTATATTCTGAGAATTGTAGCCCAATCCCCAGAAGAGCACCAAGCTGAAATCTAACTTATCAGTGGAGCCTCAGACTACATTGCTCCTATGTGGCCTCTTCCTGTCCACTGATCTTATTTCTGATTAATGATCCTGCTCATGAAGTGGTAGGGAATTAGTGCCGGCATATTATTTTGGACTTTACAAACAAGCTGAATATTCTTCCAGTCTTATGGTTGATTTGTGACCCATTTGGATCTTTCCTGTGGCTCCTTGCTCTGGTTTCCAGGATAGCCATAAAAACATTGTTGTTATTTTTTAATTGTCTAGCTTTATTGACCATACTCCTGATGTGTTAGAGCCAGAAAAATCAGGGAGTTCATGATCTCCATGGCAACCATGACTTTGTTATAAGTAATCTCTGGCTTGAGAGGTAGTAGACCAGTGGTGGGATTCACAATTTTTTACTACCAGTTCTGTGGCATGGCTTGGTGGGCATGGTGTGGCTTGGTGAGTGTGGCGTGGCTTGGTGGGCGTGGCAGGGTAAGGATACTGTAAAATCTCCATTCCCACTGCACTCCAGGGGAAGGATACTGCAAAATCCTCATTCCTCCCTACCCCACTAACCTGCTTTCCAGCTCCATTCTCCTTTGTAGGGCAACAAAAGAAGACCCAGCCAATCAGCTGGGACTTAGGAGGCAGAAAATAGATGGGGGCGGAGCCAGTCAGAGGTGGTCTTTGCCAGTTCTCCAAACTACTTGAAATGTCTGCTACTAGTTCTCCAGAACTGGTGAGAACCTACTGAATACCACCTCTGTACCTTGGCCAACGGATCCCAATGGAAGGTGAAACAATAAAGGAAATTAATTGATATGTTAAATGTGGTTGGCAGGCATTTGGCAAGTTAAGCATAATTTTCAAAAACAACCTCCCCTTATGCCTGAAGAGAAAAGTTTTCGATCAGTGTGTACTGCCTATCATATGCCAGTGAGACATGGAGACTAACCTCACAGATTAGTCTCCACGTTTCATGGATACAAAAGCTACAGGTGGCACAAAGAGCCATGAAAAGATACATACTTGGCATTACAAGACAAGATAGAAAGACCTGCACATGGATTAGAGAACAAATGAAAGTATATAATTTCATCAGGAGAGTAAAAGAATTGAAATAGAAATGGGCTGGTTCACATAGCAAGAAGAGCTGATGGCAGTTGGACCATCAATAGAATAGATTCCAATTGATAAAAACGTCCACAAAAGAGACCTAAAATGATATGGATCAATGACGTCAGCAAATATTGCAGGCCCAACTCCAGAGTGAGTTGATTTATCTAGATTTAACCTTTTCCATCAGGATGCCAATCATCACATGAAACAAAGATGACATTGATTGCCCTAGTCTAGTGGGTGACCCTTGTGGAGCCTTGATGAGTGTTGTGCATCCCTCTTGATTTTACAAGACTTTTTAACAGCTTTCAGTACTTACCACCATGGTAACACATGAAGCACCTGTGAGCACTGGGGATTAACAGCAGTAGTGGGAGAAGAGTGCTGCAGGAACCAGTCCATTCGTCTTAGATATGCAATATCTATAAGAAGCCACTGAGAGAGATGATCAGTGATTTGGATGTGATACCTTCAGTATATTGATGATATTTAGTTTTACGTTGCTACCCCAGGCTCAGCTTGAGATGCCACTGAAGTCTTGTTCTGAAGTCTGAAGGTTGTTCGAGTCTGTAGAGGACAAGGAAAGCTAAAGTGGAAGAGACAAGCTAAGTGAAACTCAAGCAAGCGAGAGTTGTCATTTGTTCAGCAACAGCTCCAGAGTTTGTCTCTCAAAAGGATGAGAGGCTGTGGCCAGGAAACATTTTTTCCCTAGCTATGGCTGATGTACAAATTGGAGCCTTATCTGCAGCAAAAAGATCTGACTACAATAACCTTTTTTTCACTATTCAGTCTGAATTAGCCATTTCTATATACTACTAAAACTATCCTATCTATAACTTTTAATAAGAGTGAAATGGTGTATTACAGGGCAAACCTTGTCAACAAACATTACCGTATCTCAAATGGACTAATGTACAGAATGCCGGGACCCATTGCACCCAATGGAATAAAATGTGGAAAAGTGGCAGCTGCTTCAGCACTGCTAGGCTGCTCCAGCCACATGATCCTCATTTTCAATCTTCCATGACAGTTTCCAGGCCACTCACATAATTCTTCTCTTTCTCCACCACCCAGCAGCAGCCATTTAATTACCTGCTGCAAAGGAAAGGAAATTAAGGGAGGGAGAGAGGAAGCAGTGGTGGGATTCAATTTTTTTTACTACCAGTTCTGTGGGTGTGGCTTGGTGGGCCTGGCAGGGGAAGGATACTGTAAAATCTCCAGTCAGAGGTGGCATTTGCTCAAAATTTCTGCTACTGGTTCTCCAGAACTGGTGAGGACCTGCTGAATACCAACTCTGGGAGGGAGAGAGGAATAGGGAAAAAGAAACTCTCATACACCCTCTTCAACTCATATTGTCCCACACATGCATCTTCCCTGACCGAAGTGGTATCTCTTGTGCCCTCCCACACAATCTTCCTAATCGATGCTGTCCCCCACACATACTCCCTGACCTGCATGGCACCTCTGCATATCCTTCCCAACCAGCAGCCCCTCCCTCTCTCCCCCAGTAACCGCTTACCTACACAGTGGTTAGAATGCAGTATTGCAGGCTAATTCAGCTAGCTCACTGCCAATCCTCACCTGCTCAACCTGTATCAGGTTTCCAGATATAACACAAAATGCTAGTTTTGACTTACAAAGCACTACCGAGCTTGGCAGGGCCACCTACCCAACCCTAAGTCCATTCATCCAGGACAGGGGTGTCCATTGTCACAGTGGTGTCATGTGATGTGTCAGGACTTTTTTCCCTTTCGCTAAACCAGGCATGGGCATGGCCAGTACGTGATGCATCCAGCCCGGAAGTTTGACAGCCCTGATCTAGGAGAAGCTGCTGGTGGGTCTGCAGTTTCATGAAGGGAGGAGGGCCTAGAAAGTCTTGATTTTGACTCATGGTGCCAAGCTGGGGCTAAACCCCTCCTGTTCTGACCCAACCAGGTTCCCAAAGAGCAAACACAGACAAAGTCAGCAGCCCCCACCTTTTAAGATTTAATAATGAATTCTGTTCTGAAGACTGCTTTCTACTAATTAGCTCCAACAAGAAAGAGCCTTGCCAATTCTCTAGATCAATCCCATATCCAAAATTCTTCCCCCAAACAATCATAGTTTATTTGACTTGTTCTTCCTCTAATTTCATTCCCAGTAAATAACCATATAATTTTTTAATCACCTTCTCATCAGTACCCATCAAGATCTTATCTAAATCAGTCTGCTTATCATAGAATCCCTCCGTTTTAGAATCTTATCATACCTTGAATGTATTTGCGCATATGAAAACCAATTCATCCTTATACCTTGTTCCTCTAAGTTTTGGATCGATTTAAGTTCACCCTTTTCATCCAAAAGTTCCCCATATCTAACTGTTTGTTCCTTCTTATAAATTATAGGATAGGAAAATGCTTGAATAGTTGATAACCAAACTGGAATTTTCAAATAACATTGTCTTTTTATCTTCTCCCAGTTTAACCTCAAAGACTCCCGCATATAATGTCTTCTAAAATAACCCTGTGTTTTAGTTCCCTTATACCATAAAAAAGCATGCCAGCCCAACAGCAAATCATGCCCTTCTAATGTCAACAACCTATGCTTTCTTAATGTTATCCATTCTTTGACCCACATCAAATTTGCAGCTTGATAATACAATTCCCAATTAGGCAGGCCAAAACCTCCTCTAATTCTAGCGTCTTGCAAAAGCTTTAGCTTTATTCTCGCTTTTTTACCTTGCCATATAAACTTCAACATGATTTTATTTAAATCTTCAAAATAGTCCTTTCCAAGCCTAATTGGTATTGTTTGGAACAAAAATAAAATTCTAGGTAAAATATTCATCTTGATTATTGAAATTCTCCCTATTAATGACAATTGCAAGTTTTCCCACTTCTTCAAATCTGTAGCTATCTGTTGTTTGAGTTTAATATAATTATTCTCTTTTAATGTGCTACATCTTGCTGTCAAATATATCCCCAGATACTTAACCTTATTTGTAATTTGAATTTTCAAAAGATCTGCCAGTTCTTCTCTTTGTCTCAATAGCATGTTCTTTGTCAAAATCTTTGTTTTATCTATTTATTTTCAAACCAGCCATCTCACCATATGTCTCTATCTTTTCCAATAACCTTGGAGCTGTTTCTAATGGGTCTTCCAGAATAAAAGCTAAATCATCAGCAAAAGCTTGTAGTTTAAATTATTCCTTCTTAATTTTCATTCCTTTTATGCTTTTATCATCCCTAATATTTCTATTCAACATTTCCAAGGTCAACACAAATAGCAAAGGGGATAGGGGACACTCTTGTCTTGTACCTTTTCTTATATTAATAAAATCTGTAAGTCAAAAACTTTTTTTTTTTAAGTGATATTAGGATATATAAGTTTGGATTGACAATATGAGTTGTTATGTAACATAATTGTAATTGAGACTACAGAATGAATGCACAAAAATGATGAACCAACTGACACACTGGATGTACATATAAGAGTTGATGTTTTTATGTTTTGTTTGTCTTGTTTGTTTGTAGAAAATTAAAAAAATCTTTTTCAAAAAAGAAAAAAGAAAGAGCCTTGCCAAGTTGTTTGTCAAGGCTTTCAAAAACCCAGAGATAAGAATTAATTATAAGATGCTCCAAACACAAACTAAGATGTCCACCAGTTGAGCTTGAGAGCTTCTTTGCTGTCTGCAAAGAACACTTTTCCAAACCTGGCTTTTATCCTCTTGAGGGAGGGGCCATTACCTTGCAGCCTTACTGTTGAGTTGCCTGTGCTGCTGTAATTGTTCTTTCCTCCGAATAATCCTTCGTGCATATGCACTTGGCATAGGCTCCTCAGGAACCTCCTCATCACTGCTGCCAGCCCCCACAATCTCTGAAGGCAGCAGTCCACTCCCTGATGGTCCTGGCCCCTCATCAGAGTCATCGATCTCCTCAGCCATCTGCACCTGCTGGCGGCTAACCACAACACCTCCCTAGAGGTTAGGCTGATCCCTTTCCAAACTGTTCCTGCAGGCCCTTCAAAGAATTATGCCCCCACCCATATTTTTAAAAATGTTTTGCGAACGACAAACATTTGGATGTCTTACAAATTTAGTTAACATTATTTTGGGTTACAGGTTATTAATTCTTACTCTGGCCAATTTATGAGATTTTTCTATTGCTGTAAAATGTCATATGTCTTGAATGATCTGGCAAATTATATACTATTGTTAAAGAAAGGCTAGGGTTGCGACAGCTTTGAAAAGAACAGCATAATAGATGCATATAGTGCTACTCATATGAAACTCACAAAGAAGATACAAGCCTTCTTTTCCCAGTGCTGCGCTGTCTAAAAATTATTCCTTTTATAGAAGGCATGGAGGGGAGCCTCATGATGTATTTCCATGCATAAAATGGCCTCTTGCGTCCTCCCTTTCTTATCAACTATTCTCAGGATGTAAAATTATGAATGGTACAACCCCAACCTTCTCCATCACACCCACACAGAGTCACCCTTTTGTAGTCAAGGGAAATGATTGCCAGCACTTCACTTGTGCTTGAGCAACAGCTGCAGATGATTAAATCCCAGATGTTGGTTCCAGCCATGCAAATTAGGGGGAAAGTAGATTGATTTTAGAGGAATGATCCCTTTGTTTAGTGGGTGTAAGTGACAGGAGAATTAAAGCTAGAAATGGAATGGGAAATTGGGTCAATGTGTTAAAAATTGTAGCGTACACATTGCAAACTTTCTATATTATACAAGCAGTGCTCCCCCTTGGCTGAGGCTTTGGAATTCTCTATATTACAGCTTCATTGTTACTCGGTAATCTTCTGGTGCTCGCAAGAGACAGAAAATGTATTAGCAAACAAAAGGGAGTTTGAAAGGCAAATTTTTGCAGCATCCTGATTATTTTATTGTGCTGCTACACAATTGAGGGAAGCCTATTGAAAAAGCCACTATTCAGAAAAGGAGTAGTTGCTTTAAGAGTGGGTTCTTCATATATGTTAGGAGATGCAAAATATTTTCATTATGGTGAAAGCTAAGGAAAAAAAAAGGGCATTTACATTTTCTATAAGGCAAAAATAAAGCAATGCAGGTAGTCCTAGATTTACAACAGCTTGCTTCGTGACCATTTGAAGTTACAACGGGACTGAAAAAAGTGATTTATGACAGCTTTTCACACTTATGATTGTTGCAGCATCCCCATGGTCACGTTATTTACATTCAGATGCTTGACAACTGCACTGTCCTAGGGGACAGTGGGATCATCTTTTGCAACCTCCTCCCAAGCCAAGTCAATGGGGAAACCAGATTCACTTAACTAGCATGTTACTAATTTAACAACTGCAATGATTCTCTTAACAAAAGGATAGTTAGTAAAATGGGACAAAACTCACTTAATTCTTACTTAGCAACATAAATTTTGGATTCAGTTGAAGTCGTAAGTTGAGGGCTACCTGTATTTAAGAGGCAGCCAAATAAACCTATGGATTATAGAGATCCTAGAAAAAAATTCTGGGATGTTTTTCCCTAGACAATTAGTAAATGAGAGTTAACAGAAGCCATTTGGGGGGACAGAATTCTTCTGAACTAGCTGGATCTGCCAACTGCACTGATTCCAGATAAGCCATCAAGCTGACACACAGCAGAAAATATAATTGGCAAATCAAATTGGTATGATATTTGTTCCAGCTCAGGGACAAAATTGAATTAGTCATTTTGATTTGCTGATCCAATTTCAGTTTTTGGTCTGGTGGGCTTGATCCGAAAACAATATCAGATCAATTTGCTTTGCTTTGTTATAACTTCCTCTTCCAACTTTGGTCCAATTGATTTGCTGATCATATTTAGCGCTCCCCATAGATCAGCCCTGTGGCTTGTATAGAAGGGAAGCAGTTGGCTGTACCACTCGGAACAAAGGACCTGATTTATGACTCTAACACCTATTCTGCCATTTGACCCAATTTTCCCCAGATGGAGACATAATTCCCATAGAAGACTAGATCATGCATCTAATTGTTTCACTGCAACAACCTGAATTCAGTTTAATTTAAGTTGCAGTGCTAAGCTAATTTACATAGGAGCAACTGTAAATGTGAAATGTTGTTTCCAAAAGAAGCATGATGACAATAGGAACTTTTCTGCACCTGCAACTTACTTCCTGTGAACAGAGTTAAGGCAAACCAGTGACTGACTCTCTCTCTCTCTCTCTCTCTCTCTCTCCCTCTCCCTCCTTTCTTCTACAGGAGACAAGTATTGGTTTACCTCCTTCCTTTGAGGCTGGTGCCAATCACTGCTGATAGGGAGTTAGAGGTTCAGCATACAATCCCTATTATTTCGGGTGCCACAGATCTCAGTGTCTCTCTGCTCCTTTTTAACATCTGCATGAAGCTGCTGCGTGAGATAAAGCATCTTCATAGAAAGAGATATCAGAATATAGATGATACTCAGTTGTACCAGAAGTGGTATTCAGCAGGTTCTGACCAGTTCAGGAGAACTGATAGCGGAAATTTTAAGTAGTTTGGAAAACCAGCAAATACCACCTCTGACTGGAGATTTTACAGTATCCTTCCCATGCCACACCCACCAAACCACGCCCACGGAACCGGTAGTAAAAAAAATTGAATCCCACCACTGAGTTGTACATATCATTTTGTGAACTAAATGATTCTGTGGATGCTCTCTCATAGTGCTTGGAGGCTGAGGATGGGGTGGGAAATAACAGGCTACAGCTGAAACCTGGTACAATGGAGCAGCCATGGGAAGGGGCATCTACAATCTTGTTCTGGATGAGACTGCATTGCCCAGACAGGCCCAGTCCATAATCTGGGGGTCCTCCTGGAGTCAGAACTTCTGCTCAAAGAACAGATGGCAGATATTGCTGGGGGTTGCTTGCTCAACTTTAGTAGGTTGACCTTGCTCCCTCTACCTTTTTAACTTTCTCAATTGTTATTTTTAATTTTGTTTAATTCCTTTTTTTAACTATGGTTTTTATATGATTCTGTGGTTTGATTTGTAAACCTCCCAGAATTATGCAGATGAGATGGGAAATTTTATAAATCAATCACTAAAAATGTGACCTCTATTTTGTCATATTCAAGTAATGACAATATGATCCTAAAAGATCTTAAGCATTGATAGCCTACATTTTGCAAACACAAATATATTCAGCCTTAAATTATATATCTTCCTAAAATCGTGCTTCTCAACCTCAACAACTTTAAGATGTGTGAGCATCAACTCCCAGGATTCCTCAGGCAGCAGGAATTCTGGAAGTTAAAGTCCACAGATTTTAAAGTAGCTGAAGCTGAGAAACAACATATAAAACAAACCTCTGTTTTCTCCCAAGAGAAAAATGGCATCATTTTACGATTCATTCTATCACATTTTATTCATTTTATTATGTACTTCACTTCACTCTGCATAAAATACAGCTTAATTCTGAATAAAAAGGGTTTCTTGGCTGAATAAACAAGACAAAAAAGTCCACAGGGGTAAGGATGGAACAAATAATTCAAGATGGCAGCCACAACTTTGTGATTGAAGCCATGCAACCATATATATTAAAAAAGGTCAATTATTGATGACTATCAATTCTTTTTATTTCCCTGTGAATGCATCTACTGCCTCCTCACCCTTCTCTAAACAAACTCTTCATGCTTTTGTTTCCTGTTTACAAAAGCTTAAGATTCTATTTACAATTTATTTTCTTGGCCCTCGATATTGAGTACTGTAATGACCATAAGAATAACAGGTGCTTGAATGACTCATTCCACTTTGAATTGATTACTACTGCCATAAAACACGTTAGGCCTACCTCCATAACTATTCTGTGCCTCATTTTAAAGGTTTCTTAATAGGTGAATCTGTCACACAGAAGATCAACAAAAAGGCCTGTGACTTTTGTTATTTGATCAATAGCCATTTATTTTCACCAAATAGCAACCTGATATTCAAAGCTTTTGCTAATAATACTTGGTGAAAGCAAAATTGTTTACAAGAGAGGAGACAAAATATGACACATGAGACTTTAGCAGTCTCTATAAAATGAGAGGACAAATTGTTCTGAGACTTTTTTCTTTATTTCAGGATCCCTTCCCATTTTTCAATAGAGGACCTCAAAAGAACTTTGTTTGGGTTATGTTTATCAATATTTACTGAACAGTGGTGGTATTCTAATTTCTTTTTTACTACCTGTTGTGTATGCAATATAATTAATAAAGTGTGAGCTTGGAGTAAGTGCAGGGTTCTGGCCCTGCACTTCTGATTGGCTGTTAAGTGGCCGGACCGGATTGGCCCATTCCAGGGAATCCGATTGGCCCTGAACAGAGAGTTCTTTTTGGTTATAAAAGCTAGCGTTCCTAGCTTGTTATTGGTTAAACGTTACAAGGTTTGCCTATATAAGGCGGGTTTTACTGATATTAAATGAGCAAGTCACGATGTAAATAAAGAGCTGAAGTTCACCGTTCAGAAACTTGTCTCCATTCTTTCTCGCCCATGCTCAAACTTAACACTGGCGACGAAGGTGGCATTTGGAGACATCTGAACCAACGAAACTTCGAAGAACACTGAGCACGTGACAGACGACACCAACAACGGAACCATGTCCGGCGGCATCGTACCACCCGCTCCATTCGATCCAAACCAAGAGGACTGGGAGTCCTACATGGATCGCTTCCAAATGTTCCTAGAGACGAACAATTTAAAGGATGCCACACCAGGAAAGAAACGGGCGGTGTTCCTAACGCATTGCAGTCCAACTGTATTTAAGATGGCTAAAGCACTAGCCAAACCCCGAGAAGTGAAGGCCATGGATTGGGATGACCTCGAACCTATCCTGCGAGACCACTACGCTCCGACTGTGCCTACGCTCATGAGACGCCACGAGTTTTATCAAAGAAGCCAGCGAAAAGCGTGGCTGACTTCATAGCAGACCTCTGAAATTTGGGAGGCCTCTGCGGATTCACCAAACTAGAAGAACCACTAAGAGATCGCATAGTTCTGAGATTAGATGCGCCAGGCGTCCAAAGCAAGCTGATGGCGAAAGGCGACATCAGCCTTGCTGACGCCATCGCTGATGCTACCGCAGCGGAAGCAACCAAGAAGTCGGCTGCACAACTACACCGAAACCGCACTCCGGTACCACCACCGGCCAGTGAAATCTCACCTAGTTCAGAAGGGCAGCTCGCGACAATGCACCACGAGGACCTCTCTTCGTCGTCAGACAGCGACGAAGAAGGGGTCCATCGACTGCGGTCCAACCGGGACCCTCACCCGAAGCCCTTATGCCCTTGTGCTGGCTGTGGAGCCAACCATGCCAGGTCCGAATGCAAATTCCGTGATGCACTCTGCCATGAGTGCAGGAAACAAGGCCACATCGGATGGGTCTGCCGCAGCTTGCCAAAACCCAGGCCTCAAAAGGGGCTAACTATCGCCAATCGACAGGAAACCGTCCTGTAAGGCAAGAGCCAGTAAACCACTCCTACAGAAATCGAGCTTTGCAAAGAGAAGAGGCTCACCTTACTATTACTATCGGTCACGCCTCAGCCTTGGACACTAAGAAAATCTGAGTCACGGTAGCCATCGAGAACCAGCCTTGCCACATGGAGGTCGACTCGGGATCGTCCCTCTCGATGGTGTCTTGGAAGACACTCAAGCAACTCATCCCCACAATTCAATGCCAAGATCTCCGCTCCCAACCCCTCATCCTCAAGGACTACCAAGGGAATCAAATCCCCATCGTCGGTTCCTGCCAAGTCCGAGTCTCCTTCAAGAAGCACACAGCATACTTACCTTTAATGGTCATCGATAGAGATAGGCCTAGCCTACTGGGCCTCCAGTGGTTCACGCCACTTGGCATTGAAGTGGCTGGCGTAAACCGAGTCGGTGGCTGTGACTGGGAGGAAGACCTTATTTCTGAGTTCAGCGACGTCTTCGCGGACAGCTTAGGCAAGTACAAGGGGACCCCGATCTCATTCAGCTTAGATCCAAAAATAGCTCCCATTCGCCTAAAGCCCCGTCGAGTTCTGTTTGCCTTAAAATTGAAAATCGACGAACAACGCGACAAACTGATAGCTCAGGGGGTGTTGGAGCCCATCGATCACTCCCCGTGGGAAACCCCTATTGTAACACCCATTAAGCCAGACGGGTCAATCCGAATTTGTGGGGACTACCAGGCCACTTTGAACCATGCCCTGCAGCAGAACGCGTATCCAGTTCCAGTGGTGCAGCACCTCCTCCATTCCCTGCAGGGTGGGAAAGTTTTCGCTAAATTGGATTTAGCTCAGGCATATCAGCAATTACCAGTAGATGAAAAAACGGCACAGGCCCAAACTATTGTGATGCACCGAGGTGCCTTTAAATGTATCCAGCTGCAATTCGGAGTAAGTGTAGCCCCGGGGATTTTTCAGAGCCTTATGGAAAGGTTATTGCAAGGGATTAAGGGTGTGGTCCCCTATTTTGACGATGTATTAATTGCAGCCCCTACAAAAAAAATCTTACAGGACCGGTTAAAATTAGTCCTAAAAAAATTCCAAGAGGCCGGTCTTAAGGTTAAAAAAAACAAATGTAAATTGTGTACTGACAGTGTTGAGTTTTTAGGGTACCTGATTGATAGCCAGGGCATTCACCCTACCGAAAGTAAATTAAAAGCGATCAAAAACGCTCCCAGGCCACGAAACAAGGCCGATCTCCAGGTGTTCCTAGGCCTTATCAATTTTTATAATGTATTTTTACCGCACAAAGCAACTGTCGCTGAACCATTACACCGATTGTTAGATAAAAGAGCAAATTGGTTATGGGGTTACCGTGAAGAACAGGCGTTCCGAAATGTTAAAAAACTGCTCACTTCTGACTCTGTACTCATGCAGTATAACGAGACTTTGCCGTTAGTTATAACCTGTGATGCATTGCCTTTCGGGGTGGGCGCCATTTTGAGCCACGTACTGCCTAATGGGAATGAAGCCCCTGTTGCATATTTTTCAAAGACTCTTTCAAAAACGGAGCGGAACTATGGACAAATTGGATAAAGAAGCCCTCGCAATTGTCTCAGTTGTGAAAAGATTTCACGAATACGTGTATGGTAGGGTTTTTACTATTGTGACTGACCACAAGCCTTTGTTGGGGATAATAGCCGGAGATAAGCCGACTCCCTACATATTATCCCCTAGGATGACCCATGGTCAGAATTCTTAGCTGCTTATAACTATCGGCTGCAATACCGCCCGGGGAAAGCCATTCCCCACGCCGACGCATTGAGCCGAGCACCGCTTCCAGAGACTCTCGACGATCCAGCACCAACGGTAACCACATTGCAAATCGAAGCACTCAACTCGTTGCCACTGACCGCCTGAGATATCGCGAGAGAAACCAAACGCGACCACACCCTAGCACAAGTCCTAGGCTGGGTAGAACACGGATGGCCATTGGACCAGTTATCATATGACTTCACACCATTCAAAACTCAACAGACCGAACTCTTCTCCCAGAAAGGCTGTGTCATCTGGGGCGATAGAGTCATTATTCCAGAACGGCTCCGAAAAGCGCTGCTGAGAACTTTGCACGATGGCCACCCTGGCATCGTGCGAATGAAAGCCCTTGCACGAAGCTACGCATGGTGGCCAGGCATTGACAAGCAAATTGAACAGTGGATTAAAGCTTGTCCCAAATGCCAAGAAGTCAGCAACACCCCACCAAAAGCCATGCCTACTGAATGGGAGACACCACGTGGACCCTGGTCCCGAATTCACCTGGACTTTGCGGGGCCAACCAAGGGCCACACTTTCCTGCTTACCGTCAATGGCTACTCCAATTGGCTCGAAATTCATCGCATGACGACTACGACCTCTGAGGCGGTCATCAAGATTCTAAACAGACTCTTTGCAACCCACGGATTACCAGACATCCTGGTATCTGATAACAGCCCACAATTTACTGCACTAGCATTCGAGCAGTACCTCGCTGACTGCGGCATCCGCCATGCGCTCACCTCGCCTGCGCACCCTGCGAGCAATGGCTGAGCAGAACGCGTGGTTCAATTTGTGAAGAAAACCTTGTAAAAGGTAGACTACTATTGACGACAAGGTCAACCAAATCCTCTTTTTGCAACACATCACCCCACATAGCGTCACCAACAAAACTCCCGCTGAACTGCTAATGGGACGAAAGCTCCGCTCCCACCTTGACTGGTTGCACCCTGCGTATGAACCAGAGAAACCACTAGGATCCAGCAGCTGCTGTCGCACCTTCCAGGTAGGAGACCTGGTTTATGCAAAAAACCTATCGGGCGACCCGTTGCGGGTGGAAGTGATAGTACGTGTAACTGGCCCTAGATCCTACCTCATGCAATGCCTTGATGATAAACTTTGGAAACGGCATATCGACCAATTACGGTAGCGGCTTGCAGCAGCCAATTCGCAACTCCCCTATGACCAAACTGAGGGGGGGGAGGTACGGAAGAAGATGAAGCCCTGGGAAACCCGTTCGAAGGAAATGACGATTTAATTGAAACTCAGGAAGTGGAGCCGGAGGGAGAAATGTCTGTACCTCAGGGAATCGAGGAAAATGTGGGCAACGATGTAGAAATGAACTCTGAACCAGAGACAGCCCCACTGCCAGACAACGATCTACCTCAGCGAGATTGCAACCAGCCGATACAACGAAAATCAAAGAGACTAAAAAGATAACCGTCCTATTTAAGGGACTATGTAACTGCGCCCTGAACTAAGGAACCAGGGGGAAGGGATGTTGTGTATGCAATATAATTAATAAAGTGTGAGCTTGGAGTAAGTGCAGGGTTCTGGCCCTGCACTTCTGATTGGCTGTTAAGTGGCCGGACCGGATTGGCCCGTTCCGGGGAATCCGATTGGCCCTTAACAGAGAGTTCTTATTGGTTATAAAAGCTAGAGTTCCTAGCTTGTTATTGGTTAAACGTTACAAGGTTTGCCTATATAAGGCGGGTTTTACTGATATTAAATGAGCAAGTCACGATGTAAATAAAGAGCTGAAGTTCACCGTTCAGAAACTTGTCTCCATTCTTTCTCGCCCATGCTCAAACTTAACACTACCGATTCTTTGGGTGTAGCTTGGTGCGCATGGTGTGGTTTGACGGGCGTGGCAGGGGAAGGATACTGTAATATCCCCATTCCCTCCCCACTCCATTAACCTGCTTTCCAGCTCTGTCCTCTAGTGCAGGGCAACAAAAGAAGAACCAGCTGATCAGCTGGGACTCTGGAGGCAGAGAATAGATGTGGGTTGGGCCAATCAGAGGTGGTATTAGCTGGTTCTCTAAACTACTTAAAATTTCTGCTACCGGTTCTCCAGAACCTGTCAGAACTGGCTAAATATCACCTCTGTTATTGTATGAAGAATTAACATTGATACATCCATAGAATATTAATGTATTGAATTGTGTAAAAATAATAGTATTAAAGCTATTATATATTAACATAAATAATATATTTGGGGGGGGGAACTATGTATTTTTTTAAAAAGAAATATCAAATACTAATAGGAAGAGTGACATTGTTTTAATTTTTTACAGTGATCTTCAGCATCTGGCAAATAAGTTTGATTTTGTGGACTACCCAGAGCATCCTGGAGAATCCCCAGAGGCCTTTGGTTTAAGAAATACCGCTTCTAGGGTATTATCTGGATTAGACTGTGATTATTAAGCTACAGTATAAATGCTGATAAATTTTAAAGCCACACTTCATTTTAAAAGCATAGGTGTTCAAATAAGTCAGCCTTTCCCAGTTCGTTTCAGTTTTACAGGCATCTCTTTGCGAGGGGAAAACAATAAAGCTTCAAACTCTTCTCCAAACTCTCCCCTCCCCTTATTCCTTGCTTCTTTTGTCTGCTTGCCCCTCTGCCTCACCAGTTGTAAACTCTTTCCCCATTTCTGTGCTGTTCCTGCTTCCTCCACTTGCTTATGAAAAGAAAGCTCTCCCTTGTCCTCCAAAGACTGGTCTAATAGGGAACTCGTCATAATCAAGCATGGCTGCCCAGCTATCTCTATTCCACCTGTCAGAAAGATATGGTTTTTGCTTTATATAGAATAAATACATAGAAAGATATATTTATATATCTTTCCATCTGTCTTTCCATCTATCTTTCCATCTATCTTTCCATCTATCTTTCCATCTTTCTGTCTGTCTGTCTATCTATCTATCTATCTATCTATCTATCTATCTATCTATCTATTATCTACTTCTTCCTCCAATATAGTTATATATCTTTCCTGTCTATCTCACTTCCTTAGAAAACCTACCCACAAATCAGATCTCTTGGATTCCTGCCTGGATAAGAACGTCTGTTGTTGCATTTTCTTTATTGCAAAGCAAGCACCCAATGATCATTCAATAAAGTTCAACCATTTCTCCTCAGCGTTGTGCTCCTTCCTTTGGCAAAAGTTCCACGACAACTTCCTTCTTCACTATCAGAAGATTCTTGTAAAAATTCCTAAACCCCTTCCTCCCTAAACCTAAACACGCATACATATATATGTGCCAAATAATATGGACTAACATTTCAAAAAAGTAGGAATTGCTAATAGAATGGATCTTTCTGATTACTGGGAAAATGACAGCAAAGCACTCCAGAGGATAATAAATCTCTGTGTTCAATGTCATCACAACACTTTTGTTTTGGACCTTAGGGGTAGCAATGGTACTTGAAACAGATTCATTTTTCACAAAGCAGTGATTGCAATGGAAGGAGGGGATAATGAAATGGATTGGTACTGTAAAATTCCTCTCTGGATAAAGGGGGAAGACCTGGAATCGCCTATAAGCACTCCATACAGTTGCTTCCCTGAGGAGACTCTAAAATAGTGATCTTCAGGGGAGGGGTAGTTAGAACTCTGGAAGCTATAAGTCAGCACTACCCAAGCCACAGTTTGGTGCCCTCAGACAGACAACACTGGGTTCACCCATTCCCTTTCTTAACTGAATCAGGAAATTGATTGTTATCTGCATTTTGGATATTATGAACCTTCAGAACAACAAGTTCCATCACACTCAATTATTCTCTTTATATCCTTACTGAAGAATGTTTCATGTAAGTTTAAGAGATTTTATTTTCAAACATTTTTTTTTTATTTTCTATCACCAAGGATAAAATACATAACACAGAAAAGGAGAAAAAAAGGGGGGAGGGAGGGGAACAGACTAACAAATATTAACAGTGACAACAAAAAAAAGAAAAAACATTGTGGGAATAAACTTTGACTTCAGTATTGGGTAATGATTAGTCTAAGACCTTATACATACATGTCTGCCTAAAGGTCACTGAGATAAGCAAGGAAATTAAAAACAAACACCAGAAACAATTAAGCAGCTCAGACAATTGTAAACAGTTTTGTGTGCTATATCTAATTATTGTAATCCACAATGTGAATGCTTACTATGTACGAATTTCTCAATAAAAGGGGGCACTAGAATTTGCTCTAGGCTCCCATCCCGAGTACACCAGCCTCTGTGTCTCCTTCTTTCCATGGGAGTCCACCACAAAACATGCCCCCAAAAACCTCAAATACCAAATACATCTAACATTAAACATTTAAAAAAATCCACCCTGGCTGAATGCTGAAAGATGGATTAAAAAGCAGATACATATCAGTTTACAATAGTTATAAACTTTCCCATCATAATTTTAAAAACTTTTTTTTAAAAAGTATTCAGAAATAAACAGCAAAAGGCGATTAAAAGATTGATTTTGGGAAGTTTTAAATGGGCTAAAGGGCCAGATGGATTGGAAATAATTTTTTGAAACTAATTATAAGAAGCCTTCCTATGGGTTGTTTAAAATCCTATTAAAATGTGTGAAGATTTTAAATCTAAGTGGAAGAAACCTTCCCATGAAAAAATGATTAGAGAAAAATATGATCAGAGGAGACTTTAAAGGGTGGACAATAGAGGCAACCAGAAAAGGCCAAAGACTGTAATTAAAGCAGACTCGCTAATAGAATATAAAGAAAAATATTTTAACTTTTGGAAGAAATTGAAGATATTTGGCAACAATGCACTCAGAACTTTCTTTTCGGATCATCTGCTACAGTAAAATGGGTTCAAAAGAAGAGATTGAAGAGGATACAGATGATGTCTTAATAATTAAAAGAGACAAATTAAAAAAAAATCAAAAGAATGACTTGGAAACTTTCTTATTCTTATTTTGAAAGTAGTTCATTATACTCACAAAGGAATTCCTGAGAAAAGACAAAGTGAAAATGAAATCAGTTTTGGGGACACAATTTAAGCATCAAGATTTTTAAAAGCAAAAAGAAGGAATATAGAGTTGGTTTATTTGATCAAAGTTAACAAATATATATGTCCAGTAGCTCTCAATGGGATTTTTTCAACCAGAACTGAATGATGAGGCTTTAAAGATTTATATAAGGATAAGGTAGTGAGCCAATTTGGTCTCTTTGTTAAGGCAGCAGGCTAGAAACTGGAAGATCATGAGTCCCTCTGTCTCAGCCCAATCCACCTCATAGAGTTGGGCTACCTATATACATATACATATACATATACATATACATATACATATACATATACATATACATATACATATACATAAACATATACATATACATACACATATACATATACATACACACACACACTTTCTTAAGTTTTCGCGGGTACTTACATGTCTGGCAGTCAGCTTTGTTCGGGTATTTTCCCACGTCATAATAGGGGTGCTTTTAAAGTTGTAGCAATGTTTCAGCAGAATCTCATCTGCCATCATCAGGCTTCTGTATGCTGTTTGTCTATGAGTCACTAAACTATGGCTAAGATATATCGATGACACATTCGTGATTTGGCCCCATGGACAAGAAAACCTAAACAACTTCCTAACACACCTAAACAGCGCACACCCCAAAATCAAGTTCACCATGGAAACAGAAACAAACAAACAACTACCATTCCTAGATGTACTAATCTACAAGAAAACAGATGGCACACTAGGACATACCATATACCAGAAGAAAACACACACCAACCGCTACCTCAATGCCCAATCCCACCACCACCCAGCACAGATAAACTCCGTGGCCAAAACACTAATTACTAGAACCAAACGCCTGGCAGACAAAACACACATTAAGACTGAACTATGCACCCTGACTAAAATATTGATAGCCAACGGCTTCCACAAAAGCAAAATCACCAAACTTGATCCACAAAAACACACTGAAACATAATAGAGACCCAGAAGATGAACAGACCTATGGAACAGCTGTCCTGCCCTACATAAGAGGCACTACAGACAAAATTAGTAAGATTCTATACAGACACCACATCAAGACTGCCTTCAAAACAGACAGAAAAATAGCAGCCATCCTCAGGAACCCCAAAGACAAAACTGACCTGGAAAACCAAGGCATATACAAAGTCCCCTGTGCATCATGCCCGGCCACATACATTGGACAGACCAATGGAAGAATAAGCACCCGCCTGGATGAACACAAAAATGCAGTCAAAAAGCTGGAACACACTTCCTCACTATAGTCCAACACATGGAAGCCACAGGTCATAGCATCAACTTCAATGGCACCAAAACCCTAGCCACTACACAAAATCCCAGCCACAGAATCATCAGAGAAGCCATAGAGATTGAAAAAAGACCAGAAAGCATGAACAGAAGAGATGATTCCACCAGGCTGTCAATCATTTGGAAGCCTGCACTCACAAACAAAAAAATCTCCACACCACGAGCCAGGCAAACACCTGGGCACAAACAGATCCCCCCTGATACCTCCAGCTCAAACACACCCCAACCAGGCACCCAGATGAAACCCAGCTTCCTAACTAATGATAGCCGTCCATTTACCCGAAGCCAAGCTGCACTAAAGGCCTCCAATAAAGTAACACAATGTTGCCAGCCAATCAAGATACAAAAAGAGCCCCCCCCAAAAAAAAAACAGACAGAAGATATTAGAAGCAGAACACAGCAAATTCCAAGACCAATAAACACAGACCAAGACTCTCAACCAATCAGGAGGAAGAAAAAACCATTCTGACACAGCAATAGGCTGCCCCAAATTTAAATCTGAAACCCCTGTAAAAGTCTGACTCACAAACACCATACAGAAGCCTGATGATGGCAGATGAGATTCTGCTGAAACGTTGCTACAACTTTAAAAGCACCACGTGGGAAAATATAATGTTAAAAGGATAATACAGGGGATAATACAGGATTATACCAGAGTCTGAAAATCATGGAAGGACTCTCAAGATTCAGCGGTTTCAAATAGAATTCCAAATGATCTGCAGATATTTGGGGTTTGAGAATGAAAACATTTTAGTTTTAGGGATGGGTTAAAATATGAAATGGAGCACCACTGAACTAAAAAAAAAAAAGCACAGTGAAAAGTTGGCAGCTCACAGCAAGAAAAAAAAGCATTTTGTAGGGCAGAGGGAAATATGTTTTTGCCGGGTTTCAAAGTAGCAACTTTCCATCTATAAGTCAAGATTTATAGCCTTGTGCTTTTACAGCATTCATAGTAAGAGTAATTCCACAATGCATTAAAAGAATGGAAATTTTTTTTTTAAAAAAAAGCATTTTGTTATCCAGCAATGTATCATTTCAATACTTTCATTTTGTATATATTCAGTTTAATTTTGTTATGTTCTGTGCATGAGCCTAAGGAGGAGACGAGCCGGTGAACAGTGAACTTCAAACTCTTTATTTACATTTATAACAGCTCAGCTCTATGGCTGCAACGGCCCCCTTTATATAGGCAAGCTCTTGAGTATTTAACCAATGAAAACACAGGGAGCGCTAGCTCCGTTAACCAATGGGAGAGGCTCGTTAATAGCCAATCAGATTCTCCTGAACGGACCAATCCGATGTTGCTATTATCGGCCAATCAGAAGTACAGGGCCAGAACCCTGCACTTTACTTCAAGCTCTTAATAATCTTTATTCAAGTACTTTTATTAATTCACAACAAATTTTGTATATTTATTTTGCGTGTAGATATTGATAGATATAGATGTAATCTATATGTGCATGGGTGTGTCTGGTATGTACATGTAGTGTGAGTGTGAATGTGTGTAGAGTATGTGTACATGTATAAAAAAATTACATATCTATATATTGTATATTGTTTCAGATATGTTGCATATATACATATATAGATGCACACACATCACAAAATTATTTGTGTGTGTGTGTGTGTGTGTGTGTGTGTGAAGGAAGAAAGGCAATTGGCAATTCCTAGGAGTTGCCGAAAGTCTCACCCTAAGCAAGATTTTCTTAAAATGATTTTCTTAAAGTTAAGCTGGCATGGGTATAAGGCAGTGGTGGGATTCAAATAATTTAACAACCGGTTCTCTGCCCTGATGATTTCTTCCAACAACCAGTCCACCAAGCTGCTCAGAAAGTTAACAACTGGTTCTCCCAAAGTGGTGCGAACTGGCTGAATCCCACCACTGGGTACAGGACAGGAGCAGCCGAAAAGATTTGTATGAATATGCTTTAAGTTAAAGAAATGGAAGCAGCAGGAACAAAGAAAAGTGACCACATGATCTGGAGTGCTTGATTAGAAGATGGGATAAAACTGAGAGCATCGCCAAATATGTATCCTGGGCTTTACAATAATGGATTTTAATAGAGCAATAATAAGCAGAATCCCATGGCAGAAATGCTAATAGGAAAAGGGGCGCAAACAAGCTGGAGTTCTTAAAGAAGTTGATATTAAATGCACAACTGCAAACAGTTCTAATGAGGAGAAAAACAGAGAGCAGCATTTAAAAAAAAGGGGGGGGGGCAGCATGACTATAAAATGGAGACAAAAAAGGGAACAAAAAAGGGGAACACATACAAGAAAGGGAAAGAGAGCCAAATCACAAAGGAAGATATATAGAGCTGATGTCAGGGAGGCAAAACTTTCTGGCCACATATGAGTATGAATCAAAAAAAAAAGAAAAGATTTTTGCTCATAACAGTAAATGGTTACAATTCTACATGTATTTATCTTATCTAAACATTATTCGTATCTCTATATCTAATTATCTCTCTCTTTCTCTCTATCTGTCTAACTGTGGGTCTTCAACCCATTGAATAAATGGAGCCTTATATTTATCTCTACATTGCTGTATAATCAGACTTTGGGCCTTTTAAGAATATAAAGAATCCATTGGCATTGTGCAGTTTTCAAATTTCATGTACTAAGCATATAGTTCATCCTTTTGAGCTATATATCCTCTTAATATCCTCTTATTATCGTCTGAAAAGTTTGGCTTTTGTCATACTATCATATTTATAATATGTTTTTTAAAGAAGCATTATCCTTATTATATCTCCAACAAAACAAGCTGTCTTTTCATAGAAAAACATAGTGGAGTGCAATATATTCTAAACAGTTTTTATAAGTCATAGTTCAAGATCCATTGACACTTTTGCTATAGAAGTTAATATGCCCTCCCATTGCCTAGGCAATAATTCCATTCATTTCTTAGTGTTTGCATGTAATATTAGCTTACTGGTAACAAATATCTATAAAAAGGAATTGTGCTTTTATCTCTTAAATTTCACTTTATGATGGATGGACATCAACTGCTAGAATTCTCCAGCCAGCCATCCTGGCTGGGGAATTCTGGGAGCTGAAGTCCTCCTATCTTAAAGTGATCAAGGTTGAGAAACACTGCCCTAAGGTATTTGTTTATTGGGTATAAATTGCAAGCCAGCTATACATAAGTATATTATAGTATATTGTGTGCGTTGTTGTGTTATCTTGCCCTCATTAAAGTTTAGTTAAATTTATATCTGTTAAGATTTGTTCTTTCTGTGAAATACAACCATATGTGGTTTTAAATTGCCTATTCGTCAGTCAATCTGTGACTTTTTCTAGACTCTTCCCTATTAGCAATGTAGCCTGAATAATCTGTATTTTGATCATTTTTCCTTTCCTTTCCCCTGATTTCAAAAATATTTGAAGATAGGGATAGCGTTCAGCCAGACCATTAGCCAGTTTCTTTGTATTCAATTTGTCTGGTCCTACGGAGTTCAATTCACACATTCCCTGGGGTTGATCTTATTAAAACCAAGCTTCAGTCCAGCTTTTTCCATCCAGGTTTGGTCATGATTTCTTAATGGAACATACAGATTTTTTAAAAAAGAAATGCTAAACCACAATTGGAGTGGACTAGCTCTGCCTTTTTTGTTAGCATGTTGCTATTGCATAATAGACTGATTAGGAAGGCGGAGGGATTCAGAGTTGATTCCAAAAAAGTGTTTTGGACAGTGCAAATGTGTGTATATGGTCCCCCTCAGTGATGGGATTCAAAAAATTTTACTACCGGTTCTGTGGGTATGGCTTGGTGCGTGTGGCGTGGCTTGGTGGGTGTGGCAGGGTAAGGATACTGCACAATCTCCATTTCCACCCCACTCCAGGGGAAGGATACTGTAAAATCCCCATTCCCTCCCCACCCCACTAACCTGCTTTCCAGCTCCGTTTTCCTGTGTAGGGCAACAAAAGAAGACCCAGCCAATCAGCTGGGACTCAGGAGACAGAGAATAGATGGGGAGGTGGCCAGTCAGAGGTGGTATTTGCCAGTTCTCTGAACTACTCAAAATCTCTGCTACCAGTTCTCCAGAACTGGTCAGAACCTGCTGAATACCACCTCTGATTCCACTGTGCACTATTTAATCAGCTACTTCTTTTCCTGATGTTGAACTTTCCAAATACTGATTTTTTTTTCTTTTCAGTTTGTCACTGGGTTGTGATTAATAATATCCACCCTTGCCTTTCTGAAAAATGTAAGAATATTCAGTTAGACAATAATGGATATAAACTGGTATAGTAAAGAAAACTACATTCTTCAAGATTCTACATGAAAGTACACAAAAAGACATATAGCAGATGCTATATTTATATAAGTAACTTTATGCCTGCATAATTATAATTCAGCTTGAGTGCACATCCAACTCTCCACAATATCGATGTTCCTGTTAAAAACAGGAGTTAAAGCAGCTAAGAGAAATTTCATCAAATCTTTATAAGTACACATTGTAGGCGCATTTAGCTCCTATTGATTTCAAATGAAAAACTTAAATGCCTGCTTAGATTCTTGTCCTGTATTTGACAAAAACAGCAAACATAATTATTCTAGATTTATAGTCCTCACCCTACCAAAACATAAGGCACGTTGCAAAAAAATGATTAAAGCACCTAAAGCGAGCCATATATAAAAATGAGATTAAAAACAGTGTACCTACAAAACCATAGTAAATATAAATTCAGGATGGGACAGCGACAGGGCAACCAGCAGACCGGACATGTCTTTGGAGATTCTCAATCACGCAAGTCATGGTCATCCCAAAGATCCTTTTTCTAAAAGGCAACTGGATATCAGTGGAAGAGACAGTTCAGACAGTGTAAGAGCCGACCAACAGTAGAGCAAGACTTTAAAAAAAGACAAAGGTGATATCAACTTTTATCTACTCAACTACATGGCTTCAAAGAGCCTTCCTCCTGAATGACATTGGGAAAACAGGAGGAAATATAGTGGAAGCAGCAAGAATCCCTCAGAAACCTGGAGGCAGTTGGTTAGGATGCTAGACTGTAGAGCACATCAAAATCAGCACCACCTTCATATGGAAGAGTTATCCAAT
Organism: Hydrophis major; assembly: GCA_033807585.1. NCBI lineage: Eukaryota > Metazoa > Chordata > Lepidosauria > Squamata > Elapidae > Hydrophis > Hydrophis major. The sequence goes on along the minus strand of CM066328.1, from coordinate 248,445,115 downwards.
GCCCCAAGAGTTCAAAGAAGATGGCAAATTCAGGAAGAGGGTAAACAGAAGCTTCCACAGCTTTCCCAAACCTAACAGTAGTCCAACCTAGTCCACAAGCTTCCAGAGCAAATATCTGGACACCCTAATCAGCTAAACCCAAGAGAAAGGTGATGACGCCTTAAGCAGCACAAAGAAACCCTGAGGTGCCAGAAAGCTACACAGGCTCATGATACGAAATGAGGTGCCACTCCACAGTTACACCTTTGCTCCCAGTTTCAATTGGGAAATTGTGAGCATCCTAGATAAAGCCAAATTTAAAAAAAATACTAGGAAATTCCTGGAAGCTTGGCCTTCAGACAAATAGGCATAGAGAGATAAACAGCATTTACATACCATTTTAAAAAAGACAATTAAAAAAAACTAAAAGAGGAAAGCATAAGATCAGAGCACTGTCCCACCAGGAATTAACACCAAGTAAGCAGGAACTAGCACCAGGCAGACAAACCATCAAGCAGTAAACAACAGTCTAACCAAGGAACTACCAAGTAAAAAAAAAAAAAAGAGCAACACTAACAGGGCAAGCTACTGTACAGTGGATATAAACAATCTACACACCTTTATTAAAATATCAGGGTTTTGAGACATAAAAAAATCAGACCAAGACAAAAAACTTCAGATTTGTTTAGATTTTTCTTTTTCTTTTAATATACCATATAAACCATAGATCAACTGAAAAATAAACTGAAATCTTTTGAGGGGAAAATAACAATTAAAAAACTAGAATAATGTAGCTGCATAAGTGTAGGCACCCTTAAACTAATACTTAGTTGAAAGACCTTTTGGTTTTATGATAACATTCAGTTTTTTGGGGTAGGAACCAGGGGTGAGATTCCGCAGGTTCGCACCTATTCTCTAGAACCAGTTGTTAACATTCTAAGCAGTTCAGAGAACTGGTTGTTAAAAGAAATTACTGGCCTAAACCTGTAAGGAAGGCAGGAAGGAAACATTCTGGTGTTGCTTACAGAAACTGCCTCTCGGTTAACCCTTGTTACATTCTTGGCAGGACTAGACTTCCTGTCTTTGGAACTTTTCTGGAGTTTTTTTTTCCTCCTTTGCTGGTACTTTGCTTGTATGGAGTAACCATTCAAAGTTACAATGGCACTGAAAAAAGTGACTTATGACCATTTTTCACACTTATGACTGTTGCAACATCCCCACAGTCATGAGAGGCCAGGCAAGGAGATGCGTGCCTCGATGTGAGTGATATTGAGTTGGCCACGCCCAGCCAATCACATGACCATCAAGCCACACCCACCAACTAAGCCACGCCCACAGAACCAGTTGTTAAAAAAATTGAATCCCACCCATGGTAGGAACCTAACAGCATAACATACATTGCCTTGGGAATTTTTGCCCCCTCTTCCAGAGGTGGGATTCTCCTGGTTTGGACCGGTTCAGGCAAACCCCTTGTTCCGATGATCAGCTGCCCCTGAACCGGTTCGCTGTGGGCCCACCTGCCCATTCCTTCTCTTTCCTGCTCTTTATTTCCTGTTTTTAGAGCACAGCTGATTGGTGTGACAAACCAGTTTGCTGCGCCTCAGCTGTTTTATTCACAGGGGCTGCAGTTGAAGAGCTGAAAATGAGCTTTTTAAAATGCAGATTGCTCACACAGAATGCGCGTTTGGCGCACATGCGGTCACTGAACCAGTTGTTATATCGGTTGAATCGGACCCCTGCTCTCTTCTCCTTTCAAAAGATCTCCATACGTTCATATTTTAAGTAGAAATGATCCAGAGGACAGGGCATTGTATGCCATTCTGATTAATCAAAGACTTCTTTTTTAAAAAAAATGAATGCCATTTTAGAGTATTATATTTCTCTTATGTTCAGCTTGATTTTTCTATCCATATGCTATTTTGTAGATGTAATATTCTGTATAGTGTTCTGCACATAAACATTAAAACTAAGTCATGTGTCACAGTTTTTGAGCAACATCACTGCCAACCTCAGTTGTGTTGATGGGCAAGAAATTAATTTATCACAGTTTCCTTTCTTTGTGTTTTGTAAAACAGCCTTTCCCAGGCTACGTTCACTAGATCTGCTGGACTTCAATTCTTCAATATTCAGTCAACACACTGCTAATTTTGGAGACCTTGCTGTAAAACATCTTACTGAAGTACCTGCAATGATTTTAAATTAGCAAATTTTAAACAAGCAAAATTACAGCACCAAAAATACAAAATATCCATTAAAAATGAGGTAGAATAATACCAGCAATCTTAGCTAGAGTGGAAGAATTGATTTTTGTGAAAACTTTGTTTTCAAAGGTTATGTCTGCATGGAAATTAGTAAATCAGAATAGCTCCATTCCATTTGAATACTTATTTTTAAAAGCATATTTCCAATCTAAAAGCCTTTTCCCCAATGTTTCATTAAAATCCATAGGAAAATTCTCAAAAGTAAAGCCAGGGTAGACAATAGACCTTTACTTTATAAGCTTTGCTGGCTGAAATAATATACATATATATGGTATGTAAGGAAGTGTGTGTGTGTGTGTGTGTGTGTGTAAAACCAAGTATGTACACTCAAAACCATAAAGGGAACACTTAAACAACACAATGTAACTCCAAGTCAAACCCAATTCTGTGAAATCAAACTGTCCACTTAGGTAGCAACACTGATTGACAATCAATTTCACATGCTGTTGTGCAAATGGAATAGACAAGAGGTGGAAAGCAGGGGCAGTTAGAAAGACATCCTCAATAAAGGAGTGGTTCTGCAGGTGGTGACTACAGACCACTTCTCAGTTCCTATGTTTTCTGGCTGATGGTTTGGTCACTTTTGAATGCTGGCAGTGCTGTCACTCGAGTGGTAGCATGAGACGGAGTCTACAACCCACACAAGTGGCTCAGGTAGTGCAGCTCATCCAGGATGGCACATCAATGTGAGCTGTGGCAAGAAGGTTTGCTGTGTCTGTCAGCGGAGTGTCCAGAGCATGGAGGCACTACCAGGAGACAGGCCAGTACATCAAGAGACGTGGAGGAGGCCGTAGGAAGGCAACAACCCAGCATCAGGACCTCTACCTCTGCCTTTGTGCAAGGAGGGACAGGAGGAGAACTGTCAGAGCCCTGCAAAATGACCTCCAGCGGGCCACAAATGTGCATGTGGCTGCTCAAACAGTCAGAAACAGACTCCATGAGGGTGATATGAGGGCCTGACATCCACAGATGGGGGTTGTGCTTACAGCCCAACACCGTGCAGGACGTTTGGCATTCACCACTGGCGCCCTGTGCTCTTCACAGATGAAAGCAGGTTCACCCTGAGCACATGTGACAGATGTGACAGGGTCTGGAGATGCTGTGGAGAATGTTCTGCTGCCTGCAACATCCTCCAGCATGACCGTTTTGGCAGTGGGTCAGTAATGGTGTGTGGTGGCATTTCTTTAGAGGGGCACACAGCCCTCCATGTGCTCACCAGAGGTAGCCTGACTGCCATTAGGTACCGAGATGAGATCCTCAGACCCTTTATGAGACCATATGCTGGTGCAGTTGACCCTGGGTTCCTCCTAATGCACGGTAATGCAAGGCCTCATGTGGCTGGAGTGTGTCTGCAGTTCCTGCAAGACGAAAGCATTGATGCTATGGACTGGCCTGCCCATTCCCCAGACCTGAATCCAATTGAGCACATCTGGGACATCATGTCTTGCTCCATCCACCAACTCCACATTGCACCACAGACTATCCAGGAGTTGGGGGATGCTTTAGTCCAGGTGTGGGAGGAGATCCCTCAGGAGACCATCCGCCACCTCATCAGGAGCATCCCCAGACATTGTAGGGAGGTCATACAGGCACGTGGAGACCACACATACTACTGAGCCTCATTTTGACTTGTTTTAAGGACATTACATCAAAGTTGGATCAGCCCGTAGTGTTTTTTCCACTTTAATTTTGAGTGGAACTCTAAATCCAGACCTCCATGGGTTGCTAAATTTGGTTTCCATTGATAATTTTTGTGTGATTTTGTTGTCAGTACATTCAACTATGTAATGAACAAAGTATTTAATAAGAATATTTCATTCATTCAGATCTAGGATGTCTTATTTTTGTGTTCCCTTTTTTTTTTTGAGCAGTGTATATAAAATGGTATATAACTAGATATAGAGGAAAGAGGGAAAGAGACAGAGATCATGGGTATTTGGGGGAGAAGTGGGGGCACAGATAAATGCCAGCCAGGTTTAATTCTGGCTAGATTTCAGGCAGCCATAAATCCAATGAACCAAAATTTCAGAATATAGGTTCCATTGCAGAATTCCTTTTCATCCATACCACCAATGGTAGAAGGATCTTTCATGAGCAAAACTGTTCATATAGGAAAGTGGAGGTGTGGATCTTGCTTTCCTTTGATAAGCCTCTCGTAATCTGTAGAAGAGTGTTTCTTAATCTTGGCAACTTTAATGTCTGTGGACTTCAACTCCCAGAATTCCTCAGCCAGCCCATTATAAAGTTGTGAAGGTTGAAAAACACTGTTGTAGGTTATTGGAAAAACATGTAAAATAATATAGATGGCAGTACAATGATAAGAGAGAGAGAGGGAGAGAGAAGGAGAGAGAGAGGCCATTTTATTAATAAAGCAGGCCATGGAAAGATTCCATCATGAGAGGAATACATTTGGAACAAATTCCCAAGTTTTGCAGTTTCTTCCTCTTTCACATGTTTTCTTCCTGTTTCTTCCTCCTCACAAGCAAAAAATCCTCTAACTATAGAACAAGATTTATTACCAGTGCCATAACCACTCATAATTTTTTTTATCCTTCCCTCCCAATCTTTGTTCATCATCTCATATAAAGTTGCTGGACAACCATGACATTTTCAACAGTGAATAAAAAAAAAAGGTCATGGTGCTATGGAGCCAGGTTGTAGCCCTACAGCATTGTGTTAGCTTCAGTCTACGTGGCTTTTAGGTTGTTTATCTGACCTTAACACTGTGAGAAGCAAAAAGTGCAGCATTCAGATGCTATTTTAGATAGAAAATAGAAATGACATACGACTGGTGGAAAAACTCGTCTGTGCCTCCACTCTAGGAAATTAAAATGTCCTGTACTTTTTCATTCTTTCTGATTGACCATAAAAGACATTGGATCACTTCTTTGAGGTCTAGTAATAATAACAACAGCAATAATCATCTCAAAGATCAATACAATTCAGTCTTTCATTAGGATCAGTATTGGCAGTTGAGTGACATGATCCTGTTAAGAAAGACAGAGAGCTCTCCTTCATCCAGCTCCTGAAATGAGTGAAAGGATTTACTGTAGTTTTCTAGTGAAGGTTCAGTCTCCCTTCTTTCCTACACCTGTAGATTGAGTAAGTCAAGGTGGAAATTAAATTCTTGAAGGTAAGATTATATTAAGCATATTCGTTTGTGCCAAAACATGTCCCACTTTGTCGTGCTGGGACAAAGAAGCAATTGAATAACTCCTGCTGACAATAAATTGTTTACAGTTGCATTTAACTTAATGGTTGGTAAGGCCTAAAAAATGAAACAAAAGCCCAACTTTAAAATAAATGGCTTAGAAAATATAACTGGCACTTATCATCCAGCTTAGTTTAGAATTTAACAGCCTTTTGGAAAGTTAGAGAAGAGATGAGGAGGAGGGGTGGCTGGGTGGGAAAAGAGTCATTTCTAGGATGATGGTGATTGCTTTTAGAAGAAGAACCAAATGAAAAGAACAAAAGGTCAAATCCATATTTGGTTGCAAAGTTCAACGATTGGAAGTGAGAACTTTGTGATGTCCTTTGCTCTGGACGCATTATTAGTACTTCTGGCTTGGGGGAAAAAAAATCAAACTGCTTAATGTCTTGAATCATAAAGAAATTGCAGTGGCATCTTTAAAATGAGACTAAATTGCAGGTTTGAAAAGACTTGTGCCTTTAAAACAGGGTCTCACGCCGACATTCAGGCATGCTTTTGTCCCTTGCCTCTGTAGCAATAAAAGCGCTTAAATAAAGTTTTAACAAACCTTAAGAAAAAGCAGGGTTTTAATCCTGCACTTCTGATTGGCCGATAATAGCGACATCGGATTGGTCCATTCTGGGGAATCTGATTGGCTGTTAACGAGCCACTCTCATTGGTTCAAAAGTTTAACACTTCCATGTTTCTCATTGGCTAATAGGTCAGCAGCCTGCCCTATAAAAGGGCTGCTGCTGCCCTAGGCCTTTTGCTCTGTTCAGAATGATTAATAAAGAGTTGAAGTTCACTGTTCACTGCCTCGTCTCCATTCCTTGCGCCCATGCACAGAACACTGGTGACGAGGATGGGATGCGGAGACATCAGAGCTGACTGAACACTACAGAGCACCAAACAGAACACGTGGCTGAAGGCAGATCGACAACGGAAACCATGTCCGGCGCCACCATACCACCCGCTCCATTTGACCTGGCACAAGAAAACTGGGACTCGTACATAGACAGGTTCCAGATGTTTCTGGAGACCAACAACTTGAAGGATGCCACTACGGGGAAAAAGCGAGCAGTGTTGCTGACCCATTGCAGGCCTCCCATCTTTAAGATGGCCAAGGCACTAGCAAAACCGGCTGAGGTGAAAACCATGGACTGGGACGTCCTCGCACCCCTTCTATGGGCCCACTATGCACCCGCCGTGTTAGGGATAACATTGTTTACCCTAACTGGTTTAGGTAAAATAATAAATTTGTTATCATGGTTTATAAGTTAAAGTGTCTGCAACTTTAAATATAGGAATGTAATTAAGGGAGTGGTTGTGAAAGCACTTTAAAAGAAGCAAGATGACAGCTTGCTCTCTCTCTGGCTTTGATGATCCCTAATTACTGCATGGACTCAAGACTGCGTTACTCGAACGGGAGAGAGACAAAGGACTGATTTGTAACTGGACTGACATAGGATATTCTACATGGACTTTGCGAACTGAATATCCTTGAATGGACTGACAAAATGATACATGACTAATGGACTGTTATTTTGACTATGCTATAAATGGAATAAACTATATTTTTGATAGCACAAGCGTATCTGTTATTTTTACTGTATGTTAATAAACATACAAGCTTATCTCACTCATTTATCTGTGTGCCTATCTGACTAACGCTGCACATTCTGTTTAGCTTGTCTCCTTAACCCTGGTTGGGGAACACAGGCTTAACACTGGTTATGGGCCCAGAGGCTGCAAAGTCAGTTTAACTAGGATAAAACAGATTTATGTAAAAAGTGAGAGTTTGTGTTGTTATACGTTACAGTAAACAGACAGCTGTGTTTTATTAATTATAGTTTTATATCCATATAAGAAAACATGGCACAAGTCAATCTACAAAGTTTGTCCCTTATATCCAAGTTGGATGGAACAAACTATGTATCATGGTCTATGAAATGTAGTCTGCTTCTACGAAGAGAAGGTCTGTGGAACATAATTGAAAACCCACCAAACGTAGAGGAATGGGATGCAGAGGATGATGAAGATAGACTAAAAATAGAAGAATTTATGCTTAAAAATGAACAAGCTATTTGCATAATAGGATTAACATTAACTGACCAGCAACTTGTTCATATCCATGGAGAGCAAACGGCTGTTGGGTGTTGGCAGAAGCTGAAGAGGATTTATGTCCGAGATAACGTTGGTGCTCACATAAATCTTACACGAAAGCTTTTCAGGATGCATCTCCAGAAGAATGGTGATATGCTTAGTCATTTGAATTCTATAAAAAGCATTTTTCAAGAACTGCACGAGAAAGAGCTTATTTTCTCTGAACTACACCAAGTCTACATAATTCTATCATCACTAGATGTAAGTTATGACAACTACGTCACTTCCCTTGAAATTTTGCCTAAGGAAAGTTTTACTTTAACTGATATAACTGGCAGATTGATTGAAGAGGCCAGAAGAAGACTTGAAAGAGATGAATTAAGGAGGGAACAACCTCAAAAAGAAGATAATGAATCTCCTACTGCATACGCAATTAAAAAGTGTTTTAATTGTGGAGGAAGATGACATTTGGCAAGATTTTGTAAAAAAGCAAAGCCCCAGAACGCTGGCCAGAATACTAAAAGTTATCAAAAGATAAATAAAAATTTAGAGTTAGCCATGTATATTAACGGAGCTGTAAAAAATAATTTATGGGTGGTTGACAGTGGAGCATCCCACTGTATAACAAATGATAACAAAAATTTTATTAAAATGTCCAAGAGTACACAACAGATATCATTAGCAAATGGCTGGAAACTGAAAGCTAAAGGTCAAGGTATAGCATATTGTTCTTTCATAAAAGAGAATGTAAAAATGTTATATGTACCACAACTTAAGTTTAATTTAATTTCAGTTAGAATTTTGGTTAAACTAGGATATGTAGTTACTTTTAAAGGAGATAACTGCATAATTGAAAAAGAAAATAAGAAAATTACTGCATCTTTAAGAGGTGAATTATATGTATTAAATGATAATGGTTTAGAGGTGGCTAACACAGTTTATGATAATAAGAAACCTCATGATGAATGTATTCACTTGTTACACCGAAGGCTAGGGCATTTAAATTTTAAAATGCTTAGGAAAACTGTTGAATTATCTAAGGGAATAAGTTTGAAACCTTGTAATAAGTATTTGCAATGTAATGCTTGCAATCAAAGCAAGAGCAAGGTCAAACCGGCTAATAGAGTTGATGGATTTACTACCAAAGAGCCTTTAGAAGTAGTATTTGCTGATTTAATAGGTCTGAAAAAACCAAGTGTAGGAGGAGCTCGTTACATACTAAGTATAATGGACCATTATTCTAGATATGGGTTTTGCTATTTAATGAAGAGCAAAATTGAAACGTATCTAAATCTCTTTAATTGGATTAAATTTGCTGAAAGGAAAACTAAAAAGAAATTAGTAACTCTTATAACAGATAATGGTGCGGAATTTACAAATAATAAATTCCAGAATAGACTTCGAATGTTAGGTATTCAACATAAAAAGTCTGCACCATATAGGCCACAACATAATGCCTTTATAGAGAGACGAGGCCAAACATTAAAATCAATGACACGTACAATGATGTCTGATTCAGGATTACCTGACAATTTATGGGGAGAAGCAATAATGTGTGGTAATCATATATTAAATAATGTTGTTAATTCAACAACAGGTGAATTACCATTCACACTGTGGCATGGTACAAAACCTGATTTAAATTACATGCACACATTTGGAGCACCAGCATGGGTGTATATCCCTTCACAACTCAGACACAAAGGACAGCATAGAGCTAAAAGATTATTTTTTGTAGGATATGAATCTAATCACAGATCTTATAGATTCTGGGGACCAGGTACATCTAGAGTTTACACCAGTGCTAGTGCAAAATTCCTAGAACATGTAGGATGGACTAGATTAGAGCAAGATTTAAATAACAAAGTAATTATTGAACCCTACAAAAGGCAAAAAGATCAGACTAGTTATAAGAAGTGTCCAATTAAAGAAAAAGTCCACAAAGAACAAATAGGACCAGAACAAGAGGAAACTGTTGATCAGGAAGAGTTAGATAATCAAGAAGAGTTAGTAAATGAAAGTCCACCTATAAGTCCTGTAATACCTAGACATACTACACGGATAACTAGACTACCTGATAGGTATCAAGCAAGTATAGTTTGCCAAGTAACTAAAGTTCCAACTAGTATAGATGAACTTAGGATGTATCCTGCTAAGGATCAGGAGAATTGGCAAAAGGCAATGGAAAAAGAACTAAATTCATTAAAAGTAATGAAAGTATATGAAGATGCTAAATTACCTCCAGGAGAAAAATCCATTGGGTGCAAATGGATATTTAAAGTAAAAACTGGCAATGATGGGACTGTTACCCATAAAGCTAGGTTGGTAGCTCAAGGATTTAATCAAACTGCATCTGATTACGATGAAGTTTTTGTACCAAGTCTTAAAGCAACATCTTTGAGAGCAGCTTCAGTGTGGGCAGCTAAGAAAAACTATGTCATTAACCATTTAGATGTAGAAACTGCTTGTTTGCATTCACCATTGCAGCACACTATATATTTACAAAAACCAGTTGTTATAAAAGACAATAAAGTAAATAGTAATGATTGTTGGAAACTCAAAAAGAGTCTTTACGGGTTGAAACAATCTGGTTTTGAGTGGAACCAATATATTGTGAAAGAGTTAAACAATATAGGTTTTAAATCTGGTTTAGCAGATCCATGTGTGTTTAAAAGAGAAAATAATGGAACGGTGTCATTATTGTTATTATTTACAGATGATATTGCTTTGATAACTAAGACTAATAATGAAGCTAATGAGATTATATCATTATTAGCCAAAAAAATAAAATTAAAGCATTCAGGTGAAATTAAAAAGTATCTAGGATTGACAATTAACAAAACAAAAAATGGATTTAAGATATCTCAAGAAGATAAAATTTGCCAATTAATTAAAACGTATAAAATGGAACTTTGTAAACCGGCAAAAACTCCAATGAGTCAGGAAGTTTGCCAAACTGATGATCAAAGTCCCAAATTTGATAAGTCCACATATCAATCTTTGATTGGTAGCTTATCATATATAAGCAATTGGTCTAGGCCAGATATAGCTTATAGTGTAAATCAGCTGACACGTTTTAATTCAGATCCACATCAATGTCATTGGCAATCATTAAAGAGAATTTTAAGATATCTTAAAGGAACAATGAACCATGCATTGTATATAGAACCAAAGTGTGATTTGAGTCTTAGTGCCTATGCAGACGCAAGTTTTGCAACTGACATAAACACTAGAAAATCAACATCTGGGATGGCTATATTATTTGGTAAGACACTAATAGCGTGGAGGTCAATTAGACAACAGCATATCAGCTTGTCCACGATGGAAGCGGAATTTTCATGTCTGTCATTACTATGCACTGACTTGATTTTGTACAAACATTTATTATTAGACATGGATGTAACTGTTAAAGATTCCATTATTGTGTACGAGGACACAATAGCAGCCATAAAGTTAGCTACTAATATTGCTGTAAAAACTAGATCAAAGCATACTGATTTAAGATACTTAAATGTTAGAGAATCTGTAAAGAATGGGATAATTAAATTGGAATACTGCATGACGGAAGAAAACATTGCAGACCAATTTACAAAAGCTCAAGGAGTAATTAAGTTTAAAGAGAGTTGTAACAAATATGATTTAAAGATGTAAATAGTTATATTTATTATTATTTCCTAAAAGGGGAGAATGTTAGGGATAACATTGTTTACCCTAACTGGTTTAGGTAAAATAATAAATATGTTATCATGGTTTATAAGTTAAAGTGTCTGCAACTTTAAATATAGGAATGTAATTAAAGGAGTGGTTGTGAAAGCACTTTAAAAGAAGCAAGATGACAGCTTGCTCTCTCTCTGGCTTTGATGATCCCTAATTACTGCATGGACTCAAGACTGCGTTACTCGAACGGGAGAGAGACAAAGGACTGATTTTTAAGTTAACTGACATTGGATATTCTACACGGACTTTGCTAACTGAATATCCTTGAATGGACTGACTAAATGATACATGACTAATGGACTGTTATTTTGACTGTGCTATAAATGGAATAAATTATATTTTTGATAGCACAAGCGTATCTGTTATTTTTACTGTATGTTAATAAACATACAAGCTTATCTCACTCATTTATCTGTGTGCCTATCTGACTAATGCTGCACATTCTATTTAGCTTGTCTCCTTAACCCTGGTTGGGGAACACAGGCTTAACACGCCGTACCAACGCTTGTCCGAAGACATGAATTTTACCAGAGGGACCAGCGGAAAGAAGAGAGCGTTGCAGATTTTATCGCAGATCTCCGGAACCTGGGAGGCCTCTGTGGGTTTACAGACCTCGAAGAAGCTCTGAGAGACCGAATAATTCTGGGATTAGATGACCACACTACGCAGAGCAAGATATTGGCCCAAGGGGACATCAACCTTGCTGATGTCATCAAGGACGCTACTGCAGCAGAAGCAACCAGGAAGTCAGCCGCCAGAATGCGCCGCACCAACGCACCGCTCTGTCAACTCGCCAGCGATACCTCACCTCGCCTAGAGAGGCACACAACAGCGACCCACCACGAGGACCTCAAATCGCCATCAGAAAGTGATGAGGAGGAGGTCAACTGGCTCCGGTCTGAACGTGACCAATGCCATCAGTGGAATCAAAGACTACCGCACCAATGTGCAGGTTGTGGGGCAAACCACCCGCGATCAGACTGCAAATTCCTTGACGCACTCTGCCATTTCTGTGGGAAAAGAGGCCACATTGAGAAGGTCTGTAGAAGCAAGCAAGGATCCAGTGAAGGTCGCCATCGAAAACCAGCCTTGCATGATGGAAGTCGATTCAAGATCGTCCCTCTCGATGATTTCCTGGAAGACCCTTAAACAATTAATCCCTGCCGTCCGGCGTCAAGACCTCAGAGCCAAAGAATCATTCTCAAAGATTATCAAGGAAACCGAATTCTGGTCGTTGGATCCAGCCAAGTCCAAGTATCATTCAAAAATCGTACTGCGTCATTACCACTGACCGTCATCGACCATGACTGGCCTAGCTTGTTAGGCCTTCAATGGTTTGCCCCACTCGGGATCAAGGTAGCCGGCATTCACCAAACCAGAAGCGACGACTGGGAGGAGGCCCTTGTCCAGGAATTCCAGGACGTCTTTGCAGACAAACTAGGTGAGTACAAGGAGACCCCGATATCATTTAACCTTAACCCTGAAGTAGCCCCTCTCCGCCTTAAGCCTCGTCAGGTACCTTTTGCCCTTAAACCAAAAATTGATGAACAGCTCGATAAATTAATAGCCCAGGGTGTTTTAGAACCAACTGACCACGCTTGTTGGGAAACCCCAATGGTAACACCCATCAAACCGGATGGATTGTTAAGGATTTGTGGGGACTACCGGGCCACCCTTAATCACGCCCTTCAACAGAATGCTTACCCGGTGCCGGTGGTGCAACACCTTCTACATTCCCTGGAGGGTGGAAAAGTCTTCGCTAAATTGGATTTAGCACAGGCATACCAACAACTGCCTGTAGATAAAAAAGCCGCAGAGGCACAGACGATCGTTATGCACCGAGGCGCCTTTAAGTGCAACCGACTCCAATTCGGAATGAGCGTAGCCCCAGGGATTTTTCAAAGTCTGATGGAGAGACTATTGCAAGGGATCAAGGGGGTCGTGCCATACTTTGATGATGTTTTAATTGCTGCCCCGAATAGAGAAATACAAGAAAAGCATCTTAAAATGGTTCTCCAGAAATTTAAAGACTCTGGCCTTAAGGTTAAAAAAAATAAATGTCAACTGTGTACAGATAAAGTAGAGTTCCTGGGGTACCTAATCGATAGACAAGGCATTCACCGCACAATAGCAAATAAGGGCAATCAAAAATGCCCCAAGACCCAGAAATAGGACTGATCTCCAAGCTTTCCTGGGGCTCATTAACTTTTACAACATCTTTTTGCCCCAGAAAGCGACCATAGCTGAGCCCCTACATAGACTTCTTGACAAAAAAGCAACCTGGGTCTGGGGACACCGAGAGGAGCATGCATTCCGACAAGTGAAAAACTTACTAACCTCAGATGCTGTTTTAATGCAGTATAATGAGACTCTGCCTTTAACAATTACATGTGACGCGTCACCATTTGGAGTAGGAGCCATTTTGAGTCATGTGTTACCAAATGGTAGTGAGGCCCCTACCGCCTATTTTTCCAGGATCCCTTCAAAGGCTGAACGTAATTATAGCCAGATCGACAAAGAGGCTCTTGCTGTTGTATCTGCTGTGAAACGGTTTCATGAATATGTGTATGGACGAGTTTTTACTATTGTTACTGACCACAAACCTTTGCTAGGGATTATAGCTGGAGACAAGCCAACCCCCTACATATTGTCACCTAGAATGACTCGCTGGTCAGAGTTTTTAGCTGTGTACAACTATAAATTACAACACCGCCAGGGGAAAGCCATTCCCCACGCTGATGCATTGAGCCGTGCACCACTTCCGGAAACCGTCAACGACCCAGCTCCAACCCTTACGACACTCCAGATTGAAATGCTACATTCACCACCGCTAACAGCCAGAGACATTGCAATCAAAACAAAATGAGATCCTGTCTTGGCATGAGTTCTTAGCTGGGTCAAACGAGGATGGCCAATAGAACAAAACCCTGACGACTCCACCCCTTTCAGAAACCGGCAAACAGAACTGTTTTCGCAAAAAGGCTGCATCCTATGGGGAGATAGAGTCATCGTCCCAGAGCGGTTACAAGGAGCAGTATTGAAAACATTGCATGACGGTCATCCTGGCATCATGCGTATGAAAGTGCTCGCACGAAGCTATGCGTGGTGGCCGGGCATCGACAAACAGATCGAAGCCTTGGTAAAGACTTGTTTAAAGTGCCAAGAAGTCAGCAGTGCCCCGCCTAGAGCAACTCCAACAGAATGGGAAACCCCCTGGGGGCCGTGGTCCCGCATCCACGTTGATTTTGCGGGACCTACTAAAGGACATACGTTGCTCCTAACAGTGGATGCCTATTCCAACTGGCTCGAGATCCACGAAATGAAGAATACTATAATCGAGTCCGTCATCCAAAAATTGAATAGGCTATTCACAATGCATGGGCTGCCAGACGTTCTGGTCTCCGACAACAGACCCCAGTTCACCGCCCTGGCATTTGAACAATATTTAGTGGACCGGGGTATCCGCCATGTGCTAACTTCACCAGCACACCCTGCAGCTAACCGCAGGGCCGAGCACATGGTACAATTTGTTAAAAAAACTCTCCACAAAATGGACTATGGGGACATTGACGACAAAATAAACAGAATACTCCTACTCCAACACATCACCCCGCACAGTGTCACCAACAAGACCCCAGCTGAACTGTTGATGGGACGCAAGCTCCTTTCCCACCTCGACCGGCTTCACCCGTCCTACGAGCCAGAGAAACCCTGTGGATCTACTGGAAAATGCCACGAGTTCAAGGTAGGTGACTTAGTTTTCACCAAAAACCTTTCCGGCGAACCATTATGGGTCGAAGCAACCATAATTCAAACCACCGGGCCCAGATCGTACCGTGTGCAAACCTGCGACAGAAAAATATGGAAACGCCATATAGATCAACTTCGCTCTAAGCTACAACCCAGTTCCCGTGACTCCTGTGACTCCCAAACTGAGGGGGGAGGGTATGTCGAAGAAACCGAATTCAAGATGGTGGAAAGCAGAAGCGAAGGAAGTCAGCAATCGGGCGCGATAAATGAAGAAGAATCAGGGAGGGGACTCTCCTCGCCACAGAGGAATACCTCAATGGAGGCAAGCCCGCAAAGATCGGAGGACAACAACGACAGCATTAGCGGCACTGAGTCATCCAGTGAGGATGCGGAACCGCCTGTACCAGATATGTCCAAAAATGTCCCGCCGAAACCGGACTACAGACAGGAACCAGTGGGACAACGCAAATCCAATAGACAGTTAAAACAACCTACATATCTTAGGGATTACATCACCGCACCCCTCAAACGGAACCCGGGGCGAAGGGGTGTTATGAACTAATAAAAGCGCTTAAATAAAGTTTTAACAAAAAAGCAGGGTTCTAATCCTGCACTTCTGATTGGCCGATAATAGCGACATTGGATTGGTCCATTCTGGGGAATCTGATTGGCTGTTAATGAGCCACTCTCGTTGGTTCAAGGGTTTAACACTTCCATGTTTCTCATTGGCTAATAGGTCAGCAGCCTGCCCTATAAAAGGGCTGCTGCTGCCCTAGGGATTTTGTTCTGTTCAGAATGATTAATAAAGAGTTGAAGTTCACTGTTCACTGCCTCATCTCCGTTCCTTGCACCCTTGCGCAGAACTTAACAACCGTAATGCACAACATCTTTTTAAAGCCCAGATTTGGTGGATCTACGATAAAGAATACTATTGAACTGAGTTAAAGTAAGCCATGTCTTCCCTCCCAAATAAGTCACGGTGCATCTAAGTGACATTTAAGCTCCCATCCTTTAATAGCCTGGTTCTGCATTGGCAGAATCTTAAGGACAAATAAAGTTCTTAATGCATATGCTTTGATGGGGCTAGGATTGACCTCATAGATGAAAAAAAAGGCATGAAGTTTAGCCATAAGAAGGAAGAGGGGTTGTTGTTTTTTAAGGAGACCAATAAGCAGCAATTGCCTTGCGCTTTTCAGATAGAACATTTCCCATTCAAAGTATTTGTACAAGTGATTAAACAATGACTTATTTTTATGCAAGGCTACTCAGTTAGTTAAGTGGGAAAACCAACCACAGCCCTTCTTCAATCAGGATGCTCTGGTGAGAGATGCCCATAGCCTGATCATTATGTGGCTGGAGTATTGCAAATGCACTTTATGTGGAGCAACATTTGGAGGCAATTTGGAACCCCTAATTAGTTCAACATACAGTGGCCACCCCCCCACCCACCCCACACACACACACAGAACACCCCCCCACACACACACACAGAGTAACACACAGAGTAATATCTATTCACTTCAAGGCCCAATTCAAACATGTCATTACCTACACAGCCTGTTAGGTACAGCATCAGATTATACCACCAGGCATTGCCATATTTAACTCCACCCATCTGGTTAAACATCTTGAGAAGGCCTGCTAAGAGTCCCTTCTCCTTATAAAATGTGTGGGTCTCAGGCAAAGTCGGAGACCTTATATGTTACCCTCAAAGAGTAGGAAGAAGCCCTCTGTTCTTGTATTCAGAAAGTCTTTTTCAACAAGTCTTTGGCTCAGGCGGATGACTTCCTCACATTTCTCTATATATGCACATGTTGATGTGTGTGTGTGTGTGTGTGTTTTTCATTGTAAACCATGTTCTTCTTTATTTTAATTTCAGTAGAGCAAAACCAAACACAGTGAACAAGATTGCAAGTCCCTGCTTTCTCAAAACAACAGGAGCAGTGAGAGATTTTGGGAGGTGGGGGAGAGAGCCTCACTGCTATCTCAGTGGGAAGGATATTCTCTGGGTGTTTACTTCAGCTATAGTGGGATGGATGTTTGGCCTTCAAGCTAAAACTAAAACAAAATCTTCATGGACGGAAGCAAAAATTGTTCTTCGAACAATTAAACTGACCCTTTTCCCCTAAAGCAGCACATTGTTGTTGTGTCTCTGGTTGATTATTTTATTACTTATATTATATCTGGTTTTTTTTTTTTGTTGTACACCACCCAGAATTAGATTGCGGTGATTAGCAAACCTAGTAGGAAAAGAAAGAAAATGACATACCAGTGACAAAGAATGACACCTTAAGAGTGAGGGTCCTTGGTGCTCTCTGGGCTTGGTTGTTTTCTTGCAGACTGTCATGCCCCTGTTGGAATCTGATTCTGAGGGAGAGGTTGAGCAGCTGACAGGGTGTGGCTGTGGCTGTGGAAGAAACTGGGGAAGGGTACAGTTCGGTTGGGCATTCAGAGGAAGACCCACGGCCATCCCCTCTTCATCCTAGGGCACGCAGGGAGGAACGGAGAAAGGAACAGTGTGAGTTACATGGTTTATGGGGGAGGAAAGGGCCCTGATCCCCTTCATTAGCTGCAGCTGGGAAAACTGTTTAAAAAGGAAAACTATGCACAGCAAAGTTGCTGGAAGCAAAGCATTATCTCTGTTTGTCGAGGCTTATCTGGGTTCTGGTGTCCTCCTAACTGTGCGTGTTTTGTTATCTTTTGGAAGTCTGAAATTCCTTATCCTGCCCTGTCTCGTTAATTGCTCCAGCAGTGGTTTCTGTTAGTTTTTATTTATAATCTACATTTACTTTGGGTTCGGACTGAATTTTTTCCCTTTAAAGATTGTTCTTGGGAGAGTTTTTTCTCCAACCGATGATAACTGGACATTGGGGACCACGTTGGAGGTTTTAAAGGGACTTTACCTACTTTTGTGACTTTATTGCTTTTGTGCCACACCCTGGGTCATCACGCACACATTTCGTTACCCAAACTAGGTAACACCATCAATCCTAAAAGGAATTTCATGATGGGAAGCTTCCCAACATACTGTTCTGACTCACGCCCTTTTCCAACAAACCAAACACAATCCAAAGGGAACAGAAACCTTTTAATGCTTCTGCAAAATAATTAGCTGTGATAAGCACAAGCATTGCCAAACTGTGTGAGACTGCCAAAAGATAACAGAGAGGAAATAATTTGCAATACAAGAATCTTCAAATACAAACTCAGGATACTGGAATCTCCACAAGGCTGGAGTTTCAAAACGTCTTTGCCTTCTGCAAAGTACGTTCATTTCACAGCTGGCTTTTATCTTATTGAAGGATGGGCCATTACTTTGCAGCCTTACTCCCATGCTGTTGTAGCTACTCTTTCCTGCAAGGAATCCTGTGTGCACGCGCACTTCGCACAGGCACCTTGGGAACCTCCTCATCACTGCTTCCAGCCCCCACAATCTCTGAAGGCAGCACTCTACTCCCTAATGGTCCTGGCCCCTCATCTGAGTCCTTGGTCTCCTCATCCATCTGCACCTGCTGCCGGCTAATCACAACACATGTTCCTGTTTTATTGCATCATGGACTTCAATAGTTGATGGGAAAGAAGGAAAATTTTCAGTTGGCAAAGGAAAGGCAGAGGAATACAGGTAGTCCTCAACTTACAACCATTCATTTAGTGACCTTTAAAAGTTACCACAGCACAAAAAGTGACTTATAATCGTTTTTCACACTTTGCAGCATCCCTGAGATGATGGGATCAAAATTCAGACACTTAGAAACCTGCATGTATCTAGGATGGTTATAGCATCCCAGAGTCACACAATCACCTTTTGCAACCTTCTGACCAGCGAAGTTAATGGGGAAGCCAAAGTCACTTAATGACTGTGTAACGAACTTAACAACTTCAGTGATTCACTTAACGACTCTGGCAAGAATGGTTGTAAAATGGGGCAAAATTCACTTAACAGTTGTTTTGCTTAGCAATAGAAAATTTGAGTTCGGTTGTGTTCATAAATCAAGGACTATCTCTTCTGACCTAGGCTTCCCAAGATCCTGAAGCAGACTCCTCATTCCGATAAAACCCCTTTTATTTAGGTTAAAGTGAATTCCTCTCCAGCAAAGTCCCGACAAACAGTCTTTCATGAAATTTCACAACTACAGACTTTTATCAGGCTTGGAGAGTTGCCAGGCCAATATCTTCCAAACGCCGCGCTGTAGCAGAAATTACTTGGCAAGAAGTCAGGAAAAGATCTTCACCTTAATGAATTGAACTAATTGTCTCCTGCAAACACTGTTCCCCTTTTGTTCCTCTTTATTCCCTATGGGAGGGGCCATTCACCATCCACCTGAGCCTTTATTCCCAAGTCGACCCTTGTTCCTTAACTGTTCCCTTCTCCTGGCAGCTCTGCACATGCGCACACTGGGAACAGGCTCCAGCTGTTCTTCTGCCCTGCTGATCTCAACTCTGAAGTCAGCTGATAATTGTCAGACGGCCCTGGCCTTATCTCTGCCTCCAAAGCAGAGCACTCATCAGAGCCTTCCCCAGATTCCAGGACTGTGCCATGTTCCTTCCCAACCTCTTCACTGTCTGAGTCTGCAGCCAGCTCCGCTGGCCACTGCGGGCCACAACACTACCTATATTCTGTGACAAACTCACACACACACACACACACACACAGCCTGGCTACACTAAGCCTGATAAGGGCAATGGGTATAGAAATGCCTTCCAGGCATGAAACAAAAATCTGTTTAATGAATCAGATTGTACCTGCAAACATTATATGCTATAATTTGCTCGCATTATAGGTGGACCCCACAGAACTGATGTAGCAAAACAGTTCTCTGTCTGGGAAACAGTACTGATTGTTCAGGATGCCTGAGTTTCTTAGTGCCTTCTTGACCAGATGTAAATCCAGCTGAGTTTTTCTGAAAATCATCCGAGTGTATCCACCGAAGGAAATACACAATTAGCTAAACACTTTTCCACAGCTCCTTAAATTAAGTCTTTAGGGTTCAGCATGGCTTATGTTATTCATATACTCTCACTTTTTATATATTTTCTTTTTCAGTATCCAAGGTAATAAATTACAGCAACATGGAGGTTAGTGAAGACCAGCTTTCAGAGTATTTTCATGAAGCAGAACCATCTGCTCCCTGCAGTCCTATCGTATTAGCAGTGTTAGAGTGAAAGACACATACTTTGTAAATTCTATATTCATTTACAAAATGGGACTAACTTCCCATCCGGGACTATATAGATTTAATTCAAAACCAAATCAGCATTCTGATTATATCTTGTGTATTTATTTAGGCTTGCTTTCTCTCTCTCTCTTTCTCTCAGTTTGAGATAATAACTTCACAGCATATTTGATATTTCTGAATTAACCCATGTTATCTGGCAAATATTTTCTTGAGTAAGAATTTAGACACCCTGGTACTCTCCCAGGTGCATTAGAGCTACAGCTTTTACACATTCCCATCCAGAATTCTGGGGTGCCATTCCATAGTTGCATTCCCAGTAGAACCAGACAATGCCTGGTCAAGTTAGGTTGAGGAAAATCTTGGAGCCACTAAGTCCTCTGTTCAAAATACATGTTAAAATTTAGCAGACAACCTTAGAAAAGGTATTTTCATTCTTTAGCCCTGCACCTACAGAAGAATTATAGTTCAGTTTTGACTAAACTTGGCTGGTTCAATATACTTTCATGATAGATTCAACAATAAATCTTTTACTGGTGAAATATAAAAACTGCACAACCATCAACCATGGTGCCACAGTGGTTAGAATGCAGTACTGCAGGCTAATTCTATGATTGCCAGAAGTTCGATCCTGACTAGCTCAAGGTTAACTCAGCTTTCCATCCTTCTGAGGTTGGTAAAGTGAAGAGACCCAGATTGTTGGGGGCAATAGACTGACATTGTAAACTGCTCAGAGAGTGCTGTAAAGCACTAAAAAGTGGTATTTAAGTCTAAGTGCTATTGGTATCTTGGAAGTTGGTTTGAAAAAGGTGCAAACCAGTTTTATTTTTAGAACAAAAGCAATAATATCATTTGTGGAAAAGAAATCTGACCTTTGATGGTGTTACTTGATATTCACTGTTGTAGAGACAGAGGAAGCAGTACTGGTCATTCTATCAAGGTAAAAAAAAATTCAATTATTTTTGCTAATCAATCAGAGCAAGCAGAGGTTCCATCCATATGTGTCTTCAGAGAAGAAACATATATTGTGACTCACAATGCAAAACCTGGTGTTTCATATGTTGGATCCAGTCATGGGACGTTGGTATGAATGGCCAGAACTTGTGTCATGAATCTCAACACACATTTGATCATTGTTTGGTAGTCATGATTTGTAAAAAAAACACCCCCAGTTCCAATTTTAAATGAAAGTTGGGAAAAGAGAAGATAAAGTTTGGCTGAAAGCAACCTTGAATAGCAAATCTGGGCTACAAAGATCCAGATGCTCAGTGGATGGATACAAAGAGTTTTTTTGTCATTTAATTCTTATCTAGCGTTTATCCAGATTTTTGCAGCTCAGATATAGTAGCCTGATTGAGCAATAGCCCAATTAAACTATCTTCCATTTGGAAATGGAAGAAAACTAATGAGGTATGGATTTTGCAAATCCCAGTCGCTTCTGTTCTGCCTTGTATCTGCAGGATAGTTTGGCCATCTATTGGAATTCCCCACCACCACCAAACCATCTTCAAACCACTATTCCCAGCATGAATATTAGTTATCTGACTGGGAAAAATGGCAGGTAAATGAAAGAGGAGGTTCTTTATAGGCCTATAGCTCTCCAAGTCCAATGTTGCATTTAATCTATAATGGCAATGGCAGGTGGATGTGCACCACATGGTGAGGTGAGAGAGACAAAGTAGTGCTCTCCTTGCCACTGCTTCATGATGCACACACACATGTACACACACACACATTGTTTGGGCCACCCGCACACCAAATCTCAAAAGCCATGAAAACAACAGCTGACAGCCACAGCAGGAGTTGCATTGTGAAATGGCAAAGAGCTCCCCAACATTACTTTCACTCTGTTGAATAACTGGATTGCTTTGGAACCTGCTAAAGAATGCTAAATTGAAGGTCAAAAGGAGATAGCCCAACAGCTGACAAATAGGGGCTGTGTTATAAATGGCTAATTATTATTTGTTCATTAGCTATATAGTCAAAGGTTTAAAAAGAAAGAAGAAAGATTGGGGAAAGGAGAGCCAACATGGATCAAAGAAAAATCTGACCACAGATTAGAGGCTGAAAGAGAAAGAAGAGAGAAAGGAGACATGTGTGTGTGTGTGTGTATGTGTGTAGTGCATATATACCTAGACCTGTATGAGAGGATGTAAGTATATGGAGTGTCAGTCAGAGTGGATTAGCTAAACTGGGGGTCAAAGCCATTCCTTTCAAACCGGTGAGCTTCTATTGTCAATTGCAACAATGCAGACTTTGGTGGTGATTACATGGACTGATCCCTCAGTCGAAAGAGCACATTCTCAGACTGAGGCCAGTCCAAGCATCTGCTGATGAGGGGAGAGATTATCTCTAAACAGCACGTATGATCCAGAGGATAGCTTGGGAGAACGCAAGTCAAGGTCTCGACCTTTGCATTCAAAATAAATCCAGAAGGCTTTCTTGAAAAGCGGGGGTGTTGTTAAATCTCTCTTCTATTACCATGAATACTTCGGCTTCAGCCACAACAACACAAGAGCACACAATAGATACAAACTCAAGGTTAACCACACCAAACTTGATTGCAGGAAATACGACTTCAGCAACAGAGTGGTCAAAGTCTGGAATACTCTACCTGACTGTGGTTTCTTCCCCAAACCCCAAAAACTTTAACCTTAGACTGTCTACTATTGACTTCACCCCTTTCCTAAGAGGCCTGGAGGGGGCGTGCATAAGCGCACCAATTGTGCCTACGTCCCTGTCCTATTGTTTCTTTTTATTTTTCTTATATGTATTCATCTCATGTCATCCATAACTATGTTTATACTTATACCTGTTATCTTGTAAGCGATTGACAAATCAAATAAATAAAATCAAATAAAAATTTCACCAGGATGGGCACGTTTCTAAGTGCAACTGAGGGAATTTTGTGGAAGTATTTAGGAATGGCAGAAGGCATGTTGGAGAGAACAAGAAAGAGGCTAGTGAGGACTTGACTCTGTCATTGGATACCTCTGAGTCAAATTTGACTTTAGCCATGTTTTCTCTTGTCCATTCTAGGCAGAATGTGCCATGACAGTTTCACAGCTCTTTGTCTTTTTTCGTGACAAGATGAATTTGTCAGCCAGGATAAACTGATTTGCTTCAGCCAGTACTTCAGCCACCAGTGCCTCATTCTGGCCCCCACCAAGGCACAGCATAGCTTTAGTTGAAGGAACACATGTATCACCAAGGGTGATTGTAATTTCTCAGCAATTTCCCTAATTTTTATCCTAACACAGCAAATGTCAGAAGGAGGCAAGATCAAAACAGCAAACATCCACGGAGTTTCTCAATCATCCAAGTCATGGTTCATCCCAAAAGTATTTTTCCAAAGGACAACTGGACTTCCTTGTTTTTCCCCCCCTTGAAAACATTTTACTTCTCATGCAAAAAAAGCTTCTTCAGTTCTGCTTCTTGGATGAGAAGTGAACTATTTTGAAAGGGGGAAAAAACAAAACAAGAAAGTTCAATTGCCTTTTGGAAAAGTGTTGTGTAGGAGGTGTGGGAAAAAGGAAGAGATGGAGATGCGGCAACAGCTAATTTCTTTATTGTAAACATCAACCCAGCAACTTCCCCCTCTGACAGTTCTCTTTTTATAGGAGCTGTCAGATGAGCCAACCAATCAATTCAAAGTATTTTCCCACCCAAAAGGTGGACCAGAGTGAAAACTTACTGCTTTCTTCAGAATACAACAAAAAGCATCTTTGGGACCAGAATAGTAAGGCAAGAATAAGAATAGGAAAATGGATTTCTGAGACCGAGGGAGATGTTGCCCAAAGGAAGATGATGACTTGGGGATACCTCTCCTTTCCCTGAAATTTCCAGTTGCCAAGTCATTTCATGTCCAGAAACTTTTCCTGAAGGAGCTTTGCCTTTTGTCTTTAATATGTGTTAATTGCTTGCTCGTCCTTTTT
This sequence comes from Hydrophis major, assembly GCA_033807585.1. Lineage (NCBI taxonomy): Eukaryota > Metazoa > Chordata > Lepidosauria > Squamata > Elapidae > Hydrophis > Hydrophis major. The sequence continues at coordinate 248,421,006 of CM066328.1, read as the reverse complement.
TTGCTAAGCACCCAGTAAAGCACATTCTGCTTCTGGCTCTTTCGGCAATCATTGATTGGTGACTTCCTGCACTTGTCTCTTTCCAAAATGAGTTGTCTTCAAGCCCAGCAACTGAAATTGCCCATTTAATTATAGGAGTCAACTTTGCAGTTTACTTAAAAATAATAATAATACGCTCACATCCATGCATTTCTGCTGAAGCAGAATTGTGCAGGCAATTTAAAAGAATTACCACTGGGCTGCTAAGAGAGAATTCTGCTTGTCCTTTTTTTTCCAGGTCTCCATGAAGGCAGCAGAATCTCGTTCTGAGTTCTCCAATCCCAAGAAAGGCTGCTGATTAAGTATTTATTTTTATCGTTGCTATCTTGATTTTTCTCCTTAATTAATTGATGTGTGTTAGGTAAAGAGTATAAATTTAACTGGGCTGCAAGTTTTTCCAAACTTTTAACATATCGTTAACAATCTTGCTCCTGAAGATTATCCTTCCCTCTGCATTTTCTCCTCCTTTTCCTAGTCAACTCTAAAAGATAATGAAATTTCTTCTGAATGAGATGGAAAAGGGACTCAAAAGGACAAGGGTAGTTCTCTTCTCATCTAAGGAGGCATAACCAAAGAGGATGGGGAGGGAAGGAGGGAAAGAAAGAGGGAGGGAGGGAGAGAGAGGGAGTAACCCTTTCTCATGTGGAAGGAGATAACAATTGGCATCTTTTCTAAAGAATCATTAGGGTTTCCATATATGTCAAAGTAATGCAAATCATTTTAAAAATATTTCCTAAATGAATTTAAAAAATGAGGAGGAGCAGTGAAGAAATGATATGGACCTTCCTTTATGGCCCGAGATGCACTTAATGAGATGTTTCTCAAAGAGAAAAAAATGTAAAATCACGAATCAGTTGAATAAAAACAATTGTAACAGCAGGTGTAACATTAGAGAGGAAGAGCAATGAACAGATAGTACTTAGATTTCTCTATTTGTTAATACAGTTTTGAAGATCCTTTTATTAACATTTTTATAAACATAAAACATTCCTTTTATAAACATAAAAGCACATGTTTCTGATAGTATATCCCGGTCAGCTGAATGATACTATATTTATTGCTGAATATTGAACAATATCAAGACAGGCCTACCAACTTTGGTTTTATCCGAAGTTGTTGTGTGGTTTTCCAGATTTGAGGGGTGCAACTCTTGAATGCTCTGATTAATGGGGGGAAATGTATTTGGACTGTCTCTCTTTTACTTTAGAACCTTTGAGTTGGTAAAGGGAGACATGTAAAGATACTCAGACATGTTTCTCCACCCTCCTAAAAGCAGGACTATCTATCAGCCATTCTGCTCCCCCTGCATCAAAGTGGAGTTTAGAAGCAGGTCCCCAGGCTGGATAACTTCAATGAAGAGGAGATCAAACCTCAAGAGTATCCTAATGAAATCATCTACAGTTGTCTAAGTTCCATGGGGACAATTTTACATCATTTGTATATTGTTTGATATGCATTATTTGTGCAATGGGTGTCTTTATGGAGGTAGCACAATTACATTACAGGCATCAATTTCTATAATTGCCTCTTTTTGTTTCTTTCTACCGTTTATAAGTTCTTGCAGCAATTTACATGAATTGTACAATGAAATCATTACATTAATTACACAAACTGTCATTTAGATAAACTTGACCCAAATGATGTGACTTATACGATGAAGTAATGACTCAAATGACACAAATCACTGCAGTGATTTGCAGTGATGTACTTTCAAATTTAATGGACATTTGTGCATAACAGATACTCACTACCCTTAATGTGTCCATGAAAAGGAAAAGCATGGTTCCTCTGCAATTTTACATTTATTGACTCAAGGGTTGTTGTTGTTGTTTTTTTGTGCAAAATCTTAAAATACACTTTTCATTTTGGGGGGAAAGGAGTTAGTAGGTTAGGCAATAAAGTAAAAACGTAGACAAAACCTCCTTTCTAATGTCAGTCCTTCTGCTTTCTTCTGTTTTTTATTGATTTACAATTACCCCCTTTAATCAAATTGCATTTATTTCACTATACTAGGGGAGCAAATCTGATTAGCATAATATATTGGGAAGATTATTTGAAGCCATCTACTTCAATGCCTGCAGTTTGGAATGTTGCCTCTTCTGTGATAAGTACAATCCAAAACTGATTAGCCTTGCTATTTTCAGTGGGATTGACTGCTGTGTACTTTAATGTAGACTGCAAGTAGGACTGGCAGAATTGGAGTGTCTGTTAAATAAATAATTAGCTGCCATTGTGTGACAATCTAATGGCATACCATCCAAGGGACATATTGGATTTTCAAGAGCTTTGGGACAGTCCCAGGGTGGATAATGGAATTACTCCAACATAAGTGGGATGAGTCTTGCAAGAACTCAGAATAAAACACAGGGACGTGCCAGATGTTGAGGCTATAGTTTGCCTGACAAAGCCAAAAACTATTTAAAGAATGATTTGTTTAAAATTTCAGCTTAACAGTATCTAAGTGCAGGTTTGTTTCTTGGCCAGAAATATATTTAAACATTTCAGGCTATCAGTTCCAGATTTAAAAAAAAATCAAAGCACAGGTAGCAACAATAAGATACAGAACACTCAATGTTGCCCTCTGGTGATCATCTGGGATTTTGCAGTCCACAATCTGCCATTTCTCAAGACTTGAATCTCTGCTTTAAATGCAATCTTCCTATAAATAAATAAATGCAATTTTCCTATAAATAAGGTAAAAGGTAGAGCAATCAAGGACCAGGTTGTTATGTACCAGTTTCCACTTCTGGAAAATTACAGGGTCTATATAATCTGCTTCACCAATTCTGGAAAAGCTTGAGGAGACGTATGTTTACAAGATGCTAAGCTTGTTGAATGTAAACCTCAATTAATGTTTTGTGATGAAGCATGTTGTGAGAACTTGGCTTGCTTCTGATTCAAAGTATTTTGCAAAGCAAGGAAATAAGATCCTTCAGAAATCAAATAAAAGATATTATCTGAACCCAATTGTCAAGTCGCAGTGAGAAATAACCTGACTTTGCAGCTGCAACATTTTGTTACAGGTCTCATTTGTTTTCTTCTCCTTCAGATAGAGGGAAAGTTTCTAAAGGACACAGAAGACTGGCTGGGGAGAGAAGAAAGAAGGAGGGGAAAAGAAAATAAGGCACTCTGCAGCCTTTCTGCTGCCTCATTTAGTCCAACATTGATCAATGGGCTTGGCGAAGCTATCCTAATTCCCTGCAGTCATTATTTTACAGGTGAGTAATTTTTGGCTTTGTAAAGGGCTCCAGGATGTTTGATTATGTCAAAGGTGTTATTGAAGTTCAGCCTGTAGTTGTACCCTAAATAGGGCAAGCTTATCATAGGGGATTTGCATCGTTAGTTTTCCTAATTACTTTGCTGTAGGCACATTTGTAGGGATTGAGAGTGGGGAGAGAGAGAGAGAGAGAATATTGCCTGGCTAAACACAAGTCACGGTTTAACTAAATCCCTTCATGCTAATGACCTTCCTGGGAAGTTGGGGGGGAAAATAGATCAAGAAAACAATGAGCTTCCCCAAACCACACCAATAGCTGAGATTCTCATAGGAGGGTATGATATTGAAAAGGTAGTCCAGAAAGCTGAACCTATTGGGTGGAAAGGTGAATCTGTCTGTCTGTCAATCTATCTATCTATCTATCTATCTATCTATCTATCTATCTATCTATCTATCTATCTATTTATCTATCCATCCATCTCTCTCTCTCTCTCTCTCTCTCTCTCTCTCTCTCTCTCTCTCTCTCTATTTATCTCTCTCTTTCTCTCTCTCTCTATATATATCTATATCTATCTATCTATCTATCTATCTATCTATCTATCTATCTATCTATCTATCTATCTATCTCTATCTCTCTATCTATCTCTATCTATCTATCTATCTATCTATCTATCTATCTATCTATCTATCTATCTATCTATCTATCTATTTACATTCTATATCTATTTCTCTATTATCTATCTACCCATATTCTATCTATCCATCCACCCATCCATCTAATATATCTATCTGGCATCTATCCATCCATCCATCTATCTAATATCTACCTACCTACCTACCGATCTATTTATCTATTATCTTCCATCTAATATATAATCCCATTTGAGACTACAAAAGCCAGGCAATTTCTATGAAAAGTTCATCAATATAATAAAACAATACATCTCATTAAAGAATAAAGTATCCTAGGCACCTCAAAGCCCAACAAAATAGCAGCATTTTCATAGTCCTCCTGGATTCCAAATGTCAGGGGCTACCCAGATCATAGAGACAGAATGTTGCAGAGTGATCAACAACTTGGGAGAAGGGTTGTGCTCTGACAGTATCCCAAAAGGAGGGGACTGAAGCATTGCTTCTCTGATCCATCTCCCACAATGGAAAAAAACTTTTGGAGAAGACACTCCCACGTGTAACGTAGGGCTTTAAAGTCAAAGTATATAGTAGACTTTAAAAAATAGCTCTAAAAGAATCCTGTTGCAGGATTCAAGATGAGAGCTGGACCAACTGTAGAAGTGAAAATCTGTCAGTTCGGCCTGGGTCACCTGAACTGGTAGTAAAAAAAATCCTACTGGTTCGGGAGAACCAGTAGTAAAAAAAAAAAAATGCTACCGGTTTGACTGAACTGGTATTTCCGACAATCAGCTGGGTGATAATCAGCTGTGCCAGGCAATTTAGATCAGGGGTCTCCAACCTTAGCAACTTTAAGACTTGTAGACTTCAATTCCCAGAATTCCTCAGCCAACAAAGCTAAAATATATATATATATTCCTCAGTGTTGTGAGAATGCGGCTTAAGGAAACGTTCCCATCCCACTTCATCCCATGGGTGAAAACGAAGAAAGAATTGGATTTTTTATTTTATTTTTTTTAATGTGAAAAGTTTGGAAGGCAACTACCCAGAGATCGAGTGTAAAATGAAATATGTACAGGTAGTCCTCAACATAATTGAGTCCAAAATGTATGTTGCTGAGTGAGAAATTTGTTTAAATGAGTTTCGCCCCATTTTATGACTTTTCTTGCCACATTTGTTAAGTGAATCACCGCTGTTGTTAAATCAGTCAAATGGTTGTTAAGTGAATCCAGCTTCCCCATTCACTTCACTTGTCAGAAGGTTGCAAATGGTGATCACATGACCCCAGGACACTGCAACCGTCATAACTGTGAGTCAGTTGTCAAGCATCCAAATGTCAATCATGTGTCCATGGGAATGCTGCAAGGGTCATAAGTGTGGAAAAATGGTCATAAGTCACTTTTTCAGTGCTGTGGTAACTTCGAATGGGCACTAAAAGTGAATTGTTGTAAGTCGAGGATTCCCTGTAGTTTCTGTTTAGTGCAGCTATGTATGCTTGAAAATGATTTGAAAGAAATACTTGGACTCAATGGTTGGATTCAAAAAATTTTACTACCGGTTCTCTGGCGTGGCTTGGTGGATGTGACAGGGGAAGGATACTGTAAAATCTCCAGTCAGAGGTGGGATTTACCAGTTCTCTGCACTGTTCAGAATTTCTGCTACCAGTTCCCCAGAGTGCTGCTGTTCATAAAAATTGTTTGATATTATCCAGGATTTCTCTACAACACAAAAAAAAACAAAGGTCTTTTTGCTTTATTTCACTTCAGCAATTAATAGATTGTGCAATAAAGATATTACAAGTCACTAGTGGGTGTATGACACCAATTTAAAATCAGTGCCTGCTTTTCTTTTATTTAACCTACTGAAGTGTTCCCAAGAACTAAAAAATGTGATAACTATGTTGTAATATTTTGGCTTAAAAAGCATTATTTGACTATCAGCTTAGCCATGATTGTCCCTTATGTCTTAGCATAGTAATAAGACATATACCACCCCACAGAGCTTTAAGCATTCTCTGGAGAGTTTGCAATGTCAGCATATTACCCCCAACAATCCAGGTCCTCATTTTACTGACCTTGGAAGGATGGAAGGCTGAGTCAACCTAGAGCATGGGTGTCAAATTCACATTGTCATAGCAGCGTCATGTGACATATCAGGACTTTTTTCCCCTTCGCTAAACCGGGCATGGGCATGGCCAACGTGGGATACATCCAGCCCGTGGGGTGGAAGTTTGACAAATTCTGACCTAGAGCCTCATCAGGATCGAACTCCAGGCTGTGGGCAGAGTTTTCCTGCAATACTGAACCTTGATCACTGCACCACCGGAGCTCATCTTCCTTGCTTTGCTCTTTTAAATGCTGCCATGATTTAATTTGTCTGATATTTTTGTATACCTCTTAGTTTAAAGGATTAAAACCTATTTCCAATAGTTAATTCACCTGCTTCAGAGCCGTGGGTGCACTCTGAACACCCATATGAACAGAATTCCCATTTGTACAACCCTATTTAACATCAGGCAAAGACCCCATGTTCTTAATGAGTGCGATGAAGGCTGATAGTGTTACGGACTAAGCAATTGCGCTAATTAAAAGCTTAAATAGTTTTACTTCCACAGCAGGCTCGAAATCCTGCACTTCTGATTGGCCCGCCAGCAGCGAATCCTGATTGGTCATCCCAGGCCAATCTGATTGGCTGTTAATGGGCGCTGCCAATTGGACGCCACCAGCGCGGCAAACTCAAAGCATTGGCTGTTATGACAGCAGCGAGCCCTATAAAAGGGCTGCTGCTGCCCGAGTATTTTAGCTCTGTTCTGAAGTCACTAATAAAGAGTTGAGTCACTTTCCGATGCCTCGTCTCTGTTCTTTGCGCTCACGCTTCGAACAGAACAGATAGCATCTAGCAACAATTGGATTTTTAGACACCTTTTTCAGGTGGTTCAGGTGAACTCAGTGTGCAACTAAAATCAACAAAATAGATAATACCCCCTCCATTTCAGGAACGGGCTTGGAAAGAGACTATTCTCATTCATTCATAACATTCAGTGTTTGGAGGGGATTTTTTCCTTTTTTTCCCCTTCAGGCTGACAGCTTTTCTCTGGAAATTATTCCTTGCCAATTAGACATGCAGACAACTGATGCCTAAATTATCAAAGGAAGGTTGCTCTGTCAGCATGTTAATCCTGGTGTTTCTTAGCAACTATATTTTATCTACACATAACAATGCAATAGGCTGCCACACTTAATGATAAAACGTTCAGACGTTGATGTTAGTGTTGGTAATAAAGAGGAAGAAAGAGGCATCTGCAGGTACTTATCACTTTGGATACTTAGCAGGTTCTGAAGAAAGGATATATATTGCAGATACATAAAACACATCTGTTACAAAACTGATACTTGAGCTTTTGTAATCTGCTTGCTTAAGGCGATTCCTTGGCCTAGGACAGGTTTCCTCAGTTTGATGTTCTCCAAATAAATTGGGATTAAAGCTTCCAGAATACCTGCAAGTTCCAACATATCCAAAGGATATCAGGTTAAGGAACAAAGGTATAGATGCCAGGTTTGCCCCCAGAGTTAAAATCTTAATTTGGGATCTTATTTTGATCTTAATTTGGGGCTTAAAGCACATTTTTCACAGAGAGGGAGTTGAGTCCACGCTTCTAAAAGTTTGAAATACTGTTGTCAGAGTATATTCATGAACTGGAATAGAGCTTAGTAACAACATCAGCCAATGAGAGCTGAATTGGGGGCTGAAATTTAAAGAGAGAATCTAGGTGTGGTTTATCTCTGTTCTGTGCTCAGCTCTAAAGTGTAAAGAAACTAATTTGCTTGCTTGCTAAAACTGATATCCGCTGGGAGCTGCTGCTGCTTGTGTTTTTGCTTATGTTACATTGAAAGAATCTACAAATGGTATTATAAACTTTACTCATATTACGTTTATAAAGAAGTTAATGCTGAATCAGTCATCTGTTTGTTTTCTGGACTTGAATTTATGCTGCAAACTCTAACATACTGCTTTAGGACATCATCCTCCCCAACCCTGTAACTTAAATTGGCTTGGACCTTGGTAGTTTTTAGGAAGGTCCTGAAGACATGGCTGTGCTATGTGCTTGGGGTTCCAACAATGATGGACAATTTTTACAGTGGTTTTCTTGAGCTTGACACAACGATGGAGTTTGGCTGCAACCATAGTTATTTTTATTTTCTAAGTAGCTTCTGATGTTTTAGATGTTTCTTTATTGGTTTTTAACTTTTAGTTAGATTGTTATTTGTAATTGTTGGATGCTACCTAGACACATTTGGGAAAGGTGGTCAGAGGTTCAAATTAAATAAGTAAGTAAACTTTAAAAAACAGAATTATCTTGAGAAGGTGGAGCTTTGTTTCGGCGATACAGCTGCGATCTCGGGGCTCTGAGATCGCAGCTGATATTTTCGCCCCGGTCGGTCCCAACGGACCTAAACTGTCCCGTAGAGACGGTGACTGTGAAGAGCACTGTCCCAGGATCCCAGAGATATCGCAAAATCTCTGGTTTGATCTGGGAGAAGCCCTTTTGCTGGCGGCGGAGAGGCAGCCCCCATAGCTGCTGAAGTCGGGACAGCTCTGGAAAGAAAGTGGCTGGAGTGAAAGTGTGTCGGCTGGGTGAGAAACTTCTTTTGTGTTGTAAATTTGTTGAGATTTGAAAGGGCATCCTGAATAGAGAAGAAACCTGTGAGATTTTTTTTTTTGACAAAAACTGTAGGAGCGGCGCTTTTTAAAGTGACGTCAAATTGAGGCTTGGATCTTTTTTTCTCTTTCTTTTACTTTTTTCCCTGGGACTTTAGTGTGACTTTGTAGGTAACCGGATTGAATTTTCTTTTACATATATTTTTATGCTCCTTTTGATTTTTTTTTTTTTTTTGGTAAAAGTTTTATTGATTTTAATAACAGACAAAAAACATATAAGACATAAAACATGACATAAAAAAAATAAAAAATAAAAAAATTATAACATTCTTCATAAATTTACAGTGTATCGGTTGGTTTACCATTCCCTTTTGTGCATCCATTTCATAGTCATCAGAATAATTATATTACATAATAACTCACATTATTAATCATCAATAAAATATCCCAATATCATTATTGAACAATCATTTGACTATAATTTTACAAATTCATACTTAAGCGAGATAACTATAATTAAGTTAAATTATTTTATGACAAATCATGAAATCATACCAAATCTATCTTAATAAAATATTCTTAAAAATTATCAAAACCAAGAAAAATTATATATTCATTATTTCCTAAATTTCTAAATATTCTATAATCATATTATATTATCTAACCATTGATAAAAAAGATCCCAAACTTCATAAAATTGTTTATCTTCTTGTTCTCTAATTTCAAATGTCAATCTACTCATTTCAGCACATTCCAATATTTTCTTAATAATTTCTTCCTCTAATGGTATTTTCTCACTCTTCCAATGTTTAGCAAATACAATCCTAGCTGCTGTTAATACATTTACAATCAGATACTTTAAATTTTTATTATATATATCAGGTACGATTCCCAATAAAAAAATCTCTGGTTTCAAATCTATGTGTTTCTTTATCATTTTTTCCAGCCATATGCGAATTCTAGTCCAATATTTCCTGGCCTCCTGAGGAGGCTCCTTTTGATTTTTGATTTTTGATTTTTCTTTTAGGATAGAGGCTCCCTTTGGCTATTTTTTTCTTTCTTTCTTTCTTTTTTTTTTGTATAAATTATCCTTTTTTTTGGCTGGGGGGGGAAGAGAATTAAGAAATTTTGTAACACTGCCAACTAGAGGCTTGAAAATGTTTTATTTGAATTGGAGAGAATGGTAAGAAGACTCCTTCTCAAGGACATCTTAATATGATAAGATAGAGGGAGAGCACAGCAAAATATTATTACAGGTGTTTTCCTGGACTCATCAATATTTCAACACTTGAGGCTTGGCTTTGAAGCTGCTGGAGAAGAGAGTCATAATAAGAGCCTTGGATAACTAAACAAAGTGCAGTGTGCTTTCTGAGATTTTATATATATATATATATTACTTGTGATACCCCTACTCACCAGCCTTTTTGTAAATTTTAATTCGAGCAATATTTTTATTTTTGCTTTTTATTTCAAAGGGAAAGCCTCAGAGCTTTTTCTTTATTTTTCTTTTTTTCTCCTTATCTTTATTGGGACTCTTTTGTTTTTTCTATTCATGTTTTTGGACCACTCTGTTTTTTGTTTTTTTTATTATTATTATTGAGACTTCTCAATTGGATTAAGGTATGAAGAACCTGAAGGAATCTCTTCTTTTCTTTTTTCTTTTTGTTCTTTTTTTCTCTTAATCAATATTATTATTTTTTTGGGGGGGGGTTTCTTTCTAGTTTTTATTTTTTACTACTTCGTAATTGGATTAGGGTCTAGAAGAACCTGAAGATCTTTTCTTCTTTTTTTTCCCTTTTTTTTCTATGGTTTTGGGCCTTTTACTATTGGATTTTTCCATTTTGGATTATAATTGGCTATTCTACCAGTTGGATTAAAAGTTAAAAAGAATTTGAAGATTTGGAAGCATTAAAATGAGCAGGAAACCAATATCATCTGGCGTTTCTACTTCTACCTCTGCATCCCCACCAGCTGGAGGACAACATTTAATTCAGACAATGTTGAAGCAAGATAAAGAACAAGAAAAAGTAACTTTACAGATGATTATGCAAGGAATTCAAGATCTCAAGATAAAATCAGACACCATTGAACAAAGAATGGAGAAGACTGATGAAAAAGTGGAAAATATTAAACAAATGATGGTGAAGTATGAGGTTCCAAAGAATTGAGGAAGAAGGTAAACAAAGAGAGGAGAAGATTGGAAATATTGACAGTAGATTAACAGTGGTTGAACAAGAAAAAAGTGGGATGCTGAGGTGGGAGATGGAAAGGTCAGAATTTTATCTCAGATTTCAAAATATAGAAGAAGAAAAAGGAGAAAATTTGGCTGCGATAATGATAGAAATTTTGGCAGATGCTTCGGAAATTACAGAGGAAAAGATGATGGATGGAGTAGATGAGGTATATCAAGTGTATACAAGATATACGATGAGAAATAAATTACCAAAGGAAGTTCATATTAGATTTACTAAAAAATCAATTAAAACACAAATACTACAAGTGGTAAGAGAGAAAAAATTGAAATACAAAGATAACGAGATTGTGGTTTTAAAACAAATACCCAGAAGAGTGAGAGAGATGAGAAGAGAATATCGATTTCTGACCAAAATGCTACTGGAAAACGAAGTGAATTATAGATGGCTGATTCCAGAAGGATTAATGTTTACGTGGCAAGAGCAGAGACATAGAATTGATTCAATTGAGAAAGCAGAACTTTTCCATGCAGAATTTTTTGGAAGAAGAGAAGAGGAGGCAGAGAAGGAGGTCTCATTAATTGAGTTTCAAGAGGAACAATTGGAGACTGAAAAAGAGAAAGGAGCAGTAGATGGACAGGTGGATAGTAAAGAAAGGCGTGAAGTGAGATCCACAAGAGCTGTTAGACCTAAATATAAAGCATAATCATGGAAGAAAATAAACTGATTACAATGAATATAAATGGACTCAATTCAGCTGTTAAAAGAAGGAAAACTTTTCATAAATTAGAGAAATTAAAATTCGATATAATTTGCTTACAAGAAGTTCATATTAAAAAACAACATGAACAGCCAAAGTTAGTACAGCCAAAATTAGGGAAAATATTTACTTCTTTGACTCAATGTAAGAAAAGAGGAGTGGTTCTATACATTAAAGAGGCTATCCCAGCAAAACTGATATACACGGATGAAGACGGAAGAGTATTAATGGTGGAAATAATGGACAATAATATAAAAATACTCTTGATTGCAATTTATGCTCCAAATGATGAACAAGAAGAGTTTTATAAAAAACTACACACGAAAATAATTGGACTGGACTATGTTAATATAATTATGATGGGAGACTTTCATGGAATTGTGGACAATAAACTGGACTATATAGCAACAACAACAAAGCAAAATAGAAAGACTCTCCCTAAATCTTTTTTTAAAATGACAGACGAATTAACTTTAAAAGATATTTGGAGAGAAAGAAATGTTAAAGCTAAACAATATACTTCTTATTGAAATAGACATTTATCATGGTCCAGATTAGATATGATTTGGATCTCAACAGAATTAATGTCCAATATTCAAGAAACAAATATCGAAACAAGTACTTGGGCAGATCATAGCCCAATGACAATTAAATGGAAGAGACAAAAAAAAGATCGAGATGGACATTAAATAATACTATCTTAAAGGAAAAAGATTTTATACAACGGATGGAGAAGGAACTGGCTTTTTTCTTTAGAGAAAATAAAAAAGAAGATACTTCAATGCAAAATGTTTGGGATATAATGAAGGCATATGCTAGAGGTTTGATAATAGATTATACAAGAAAAAAGAATATTTGGAAAAGGCAAGCTTCTAAGGCCTTGGAAGATGAGTATAAAAGACTTGAAAAAGAATTACAGAAAATGCCACAGAAAAAAGATATTAAATTGAAACTGGATGTAATTAAACATAAAATGGAATTAATAGAGAAAGAAGAACTGGCACAGAAAATTAGAAATTCTAAACAGAATTACTTTGAAGATGCAAATAAACCAGGTAGATGGCTAGCATATAAATTGAGAAAGGAGAAAGAATCAAGAAAAATATTGAAGCTAATAGATGATCAAGGCCAAGTTTGTTATGGTAATAAGGAGAAAAAGGAAATTATTCGAGATTTTTATGGGCAACTATATAAACAAGAGAATATTGATGAGGAAAAAGTCAAACAATATTTATAGAATGCTAACTTACCAAAGATACCTAAAGAGACTGAAGAAATGCTATAAAGCAATATAACAATGATGGAATTAAATGAAGCACTTAAGAAACAAAATAATGGGAAAGCACCAGGTCCAGATGGGCTTCCGGCAGAATTCTATAAAACATTTCAAGAATCATTGAGCATCCCACTATTAGAAGATATGAATGAAGTTATGTCAAAGAAGATGATACCCAAAACATGGTCAGAGGCTTATATTACACTTATTCCAAAAGAAGAGGCTGACCCACTGCAAATTAAGAACTATAGACCTATTTCTTTATTGAATGCAGACTATAAAATGTTTGCTTCAATTTTAGCAGAAAGACTTAAAAAATATTTAAATAATTTTATCCACCCAGATCAAAATGGATTTCTGCCAAAGAGACAAATCAGAGAAAATATGAGAGTAATCTTGGACACTTGATACAATGAGGCACATCCTGAAAAGCAAATGGCTTTGATATTCCCAGATGCTCAAAAGGTATTTGACAACGTGAATTGGAGATTTATGTTATTACTATTGGAACAGATGGGTTTTGCCAGAAAATTTATTCAAGCAATAGAAGCCATATACAATAAACAGACAGCAAAGGTAATGATGGAGGGAGAACTTACAGATTTTATTAATAGAAGAAAAGGCACAAGACAAGGGTGTCCCCTATCCCCTTTGCTATTTGTGTTGACTTTGGAAGTGTTGAATAGAAATATTAGGGATGATAAAAGCATAAAAGGAATGAAAATTAAAAAGGAAGAATTCAAACTACAAGCTTTTGCTGATGACTTAGCTTTTATTCTGGAAGACCCGCTAGAAACAGCTCCAAAGTTATTGGAAAAGATAGAGACATACGGTGAGATGGCTGGTTTGAAAATAAATAAAGATAAAACAAAGATTTTGACAAAGAACATGTTACTGAGACAAAGAGAAGAACTGGCAGACCTTTTGAAAATCCAAATTACAAATAAGGTTAAGTATCTGGGGATATATTTGACAGCAAGATGTAGCACATTAAAAGAGAATAATTATATTAAATTCAAACAAAAGATAGCTACAGACTTGAAGAAATGGGAAAACTTGCAACTGTCATTAATAGGGAGAATTTCAACAATCAAGATGAATATTTTACCCAGAATTCTATTGCTGTTTCAAACAATACCAATTAGGCTTGGAAAAGACTATTTTGAAGATTTAAATAAAATCATGTTGAAGTTTATATGGCAAGGTAAAAAAGCGAGAATAAAGCTAAAGCTTTTGCAAGACGCTAGAATTAGAGGAGGTTTTGGCCTGCCTAATTGGGAATTGTATTATCAAGCTGCAAGTTTGATGTGGGTCAAAGAATGGATAACATTAAGAAAGCATAGATTGTTGACATTAGAATGGCATGATTTGCTGTTGGGATGGCATGCTTTTTTATGGTATAAGGGAACTAAAACACAGGGTTATTTTAGAAGACATTATATACGGGAGTCTTTGTGGTTAAACTGGGAGAAGATAAAAAAACAATGTTATTTGAAAATTCCACTTTGGTTATCGACTATTGAAGCATTTTCCTATCCTATAATCTATAAGAAGGAACAAACAGTTAGATATGGAGAACTGTTGGATGAAAAGGGTGAACTTAAATCGATCCAAAACTTAGAGGAACAAGATATAAGGATGAATTGGTTTTCATATGCGCAAATACATTCAAGGTATGATGAAGATTTTAAAATGGAGGGATTCTATGATAAGCAGACTGATTTAGATAAGATCTTGATGGGTACTGATGAGAAGGTGATTAAAAAATTTTTGTTTATTTTCTGGGAATTAAATTAGAGGAAGAACAAGTTAAAGAAACTATGATTGTTTGGGGGAAGAATTTTGGATATGGGATTGATTTAGAGAAATGGCAAAAATTGCGGTCTCAAAATTATAAAATGACAATGTCAACAGCATATAAAGAAAATTTGTACAAGATGTTTTACAGGTGGCGCTTTCCCCCGACAAGAATAGCAAGAATGTTTAAGAACAAATCTGAAAAATGCTGGAAATGTCATCAGATACCTGGCTCGTATTACAATATGTGGTGGACTTGTGAGGACGCCAGAAAATATTGGATTAAAATTCACATGTGGTTGGAAAAAATGACAAAGAAACACATAGACTTGAAACCAGAGATCTTCTTATTGGGAATTTTACTTGATACATACAGTAAAGATTTGAAATACCTGATTGTAAATGTATTAACAGCAGCTAGGATTGTATTTGCTAAAAATTGGAAGAATGAGAAAATACCATTACAGGAAGAAATTATTAAGAAAATATTGGAATGTGCTGAGATGAGTAGATTGACATTTGAAATTAGAGAGCAAGAGGATAAACAATTTTATGAAATTTGGGATCTTTTTTATCAATGGCTAGACGATAAAATACGATAATAGAATATTGACACTATATTTATAAAGGGTTTTTAGGATTGATTTGGTATGATTATATGATTTGTTACAGAATAAACTGTTTAAAGTATTGTTATCTCATAAAGTATGAATGATTAAAAGTATAGTCAAAAATTTCTTTTTTTTTTTTAGTGATACTAGGATATATAAGTTTGGATTGACAATATGAGTTGTTATGTAACATAATTGTAATTGAGACTACAAAATGAATGCACAAAACTGATGAACCAACCGACACACTGGATGTACATATAAGAGTTGATGTTTTAATGTTTTGTTTGTCTTGTTTGTTTTTAGAAAATTAATAAAATTCTTTTCAAAAAAAAAAAGAATTATCTTGTTTTTGAGAAAAACAGAAAACACTATCTTGTTTTACTAGTCTGTTTTGGAGGGTATTATTTCTTATTTTTGTACGTGTTTTAAATTCCTAAGAGTAATATCTAAGCACTATGTTCTATACAAACTGACAAGTTTATCCTTTACACCTAATAGCTTTTCAAAGTATTTCAAGTTGATAAGAATTGAGAGAGTCAATCCTTAGTTGCAAGCAGTGCTTCTATTTCTGTGCCTAAAATCTTGTCTCATTCCATTTCCATACATGAACCTAAATTATGTATTATTATGAAAAAAGGACCTCCTGTCCCAAACCACTTCTCTCTATGTATAATTTTACAAGCCATGATTATGTTCTTCTGGGTTTTAATCTTCTTTATTCTAAAGCAGTCATTGGTAACTTTTGGGGGCAGATTGCCATTGTGTTCTTAATTGGTATTGTCTTCCTTGCATGGCTATAAATGGAATAATGACATCATGAACAAGATAGGGATTGCTTTCCTTACTCTTCAGTTCTGGATTTTATTTCTCTGCATGTAAGTATTAAAGAGAAAGAGACAGCAGAGAGTTTGGTTAAGGCATCAGGCTAGAAACTGGGAGATTGAGTTCTAATCCCATGCATGATTATGTGCCAGTTTTCTCCTCCAAAGTCAGTGGGAAATTAGTCTTCTGTACTTCAATGGATGGTCATCAAATTTAACCTCAACATCTTCGTGAGCTCTAGAAAACTTCCAAAAGAGACTTTGGGACTGTATGTGCCCACATTCTTGGGTTACTGCAAACAAAGGTAATTTGGACCCTTCCAAATTCTTTGGCATTACACTCCCAGTAGTTCCACCCAAATGGCAAGGTAATGTAGGAGTTCTGAATCAAAATATTTGCCAAGCACAAAGTTATTCCAAGCTGAA
Organism: Hydrophis major; assembly: GCA_033807585.1. Lineage (NCBI taxonomy): Eukaryota > Metazoa > Chordata > Lepidosauria > Squamata > Elapidae > Hydrophis > Hydrophis major. The sequence goes on along the minus strand of CM066328.1, from coordinate 248,404,575 downwards.
ATACTCCATCGTTATTACACTACTTCACTTTTGAGTGGTACAATAACTTTTTTAAAAGTGCAGCAAATGGGATTTTATTTATTAACTTAAAGGTATTTATATATATGCCACCCACTCCAATTGCTCTGGGAGGTTATAATACATATACTAGACAAAATACCAATATCACTCAAAACTTGAACACTAACATTATAGTTAAACTCTAAAACCTCAATAAATTTAGAAGATAAAATTGTAGGCTTTAATCTCCCTCCTACATTTGAATGGCACCTAAGTCAATTTCAACAGCAATTCATTCCAGAGTATGGGTCCTACATAGAATTTGTTGCTGGGATTAGATGTACCAAGGTTGCACCTGAAAAAAAAAGTCCCATTGAATATCTAAGACAGTGGCAAAAGTGCAGGATAATTTTAGTCTAACATTACACAATATGGTTGCCTCATAATTTATGGCAGTTTCCCAAAGATCTTCTTGTGGAAATTGTTAGGTTATTGAGGATGGGAAAATCCAGAGAATGAGAACTAATTAGCTCTGTGGATATTTTCATCATGCTGCTAGTTGCTACAGATCCTATTTCTGATCAGTCACAGTTAGTACTGACTCCCTTCAACATTAATCCATTAAAGTGCTACTTCTTTTCCTACGATTGCTACATTTGCTCTTGGATCTCTTTTGAAGAACTTTACAAAAAGACCATTGAAGGTATAAAGAGACCATGACTCCCACCATGTGATCCTTGGTTTTCTTTGCAAATGTTGTGTTGACTTTCCTTCAGCTAGGTTTTTCCTAAATTAAGGTAGATGTTTTTATGTCACCAAATGTTTTCCCACTCATCTGTCCAGAAACAGATTGAAAGCTAATCTGTCCATAATTTCTAGGATCCACCCATGTTTCATTTTTTAAATTGCCATCCCATTGGTAATTTTCAATTCAGTGCATTCCAAAGCAAGTGGAAAGCAGTACACAAATGCTAGTACCAACTGACTCCGACAATAAAGTTAAAGCAACTATTGAATTAAACATGACCACCTTTTTAATGAGAAGATATTTGCATTAATGAACACTCTGGTGCTTATCTGAGACTTTCTAAACATCTTTGCCCCATTGCTAAAGTAAAAGAAGTCAGTCTGCAGGGAGAGGATTACAGGAGATACTATACATAGAGAATTGGTAGTTGCTATACATAGAGTTGGTAGTCCTCAACTCACAACCATTTGTTGAGATTACAATGGCACTGAAAAAAGTGACTCATCACTGTTTTTCACACTTACAACTGTTGTAGCATCCCAAAACCAATGTGAGCAAAATTCAGAGCCTTGGCTGTTGGCATGTACTTATGATTGTTGCAGTATTCCGAGTCATTGGGTTCCCCTTTTGCAACCTTCTAATGAGCAAAATTAATGGGGAAACCACATTCATTTTACAGCTGTGTTAACAATTGCAGTGATCCACTTAACAAGCGTAGCAAGAAAAGTCATACACTGGGGCAAAATTCGCTTAACAACTGTCGTGCTTAGCAACAGAATTTTTGGGCTCAATTGTGGTATTACAGCTAGAGGTCAACAGCTACCTCTAGATGTAAACTATCTTTGCAACATCCCACCTGGTTGGCACAGCTTTAAAAAGGGACAATTTGAAGAAAACTGTGTGAACTTTGGGGTCTTAACATTCACCTTGTACAAATTCCCTCTTGACAAGTTTTTTGTAGCACCAGAAGACACGAATTGTACATGGCCGACTGCTAGAATGAAAGAAGAGCTGGATGAAGAAGACCAGATAAGGCAATGCAGACTATATCTAGTCTGAAGCCAAGAGCAGGAAATGCATCTGTGGAATGGGGGAAGAAGAATCCTGCCTAGTGCAATAGATTGCTTCAGAAATGGACAGGAGATTTGGACTACAATTCTTGAAAATAATGTGGAGTGACCTATAAAGATGCTTAGGTATGACTGTATTCTTGGTTGATTAGGATCTTCCTTCCCTTGCTAATTTTCAGAGTCAAAAGGTTAATGTCAGCAAAAGCAATCAGATCTATCATGTTTAACCTTTTGAATAAAGCTCAAAATAGTCAACAGATAACTTGATTCTCTAGGAAGTGAATTTAACATGACTCCTGGCTGCATTATTTCACCCATTCCATAATTAATAATGATGAATTCTTTCATCTTTCTTTTTTTTAAAAATGCAGGCAATTCTAGCATGGACTAAGCAGGAATAGTAAGAGAACATTGCAAAAGATTCGCTAATTAATACACTCCATGCTTGTCAAACTGGCAGTTAAAGAACAGGAAAGTTATACCACCTCTAAATGAAATCAGCAATGATCCATCATTCAGTCCTGATAAATATATTAATAAAAAAGATCAGTGGGGTATGGAAGGGAGAATGAAGTGCCAGAACACCTGAGATATGTATGATCTAAGCTTGCCTCTGTTTAAATGAGCATTATGTGGCATTAAGCAATTCAGGACCACCTCCTTTCTTTGCCTCTGCCAATTAAAACATCCTGAAGCCACATTAAATTATTTAGGACTTGGAAGACCATTGTTATATTTGAAGATAAGCCAAACGCTTTCAGTCTGGCCATTCTTAGTCTTTTTCTTCCACTTGGCATCTTGAACTGATCAGTAAGGCAGAATGTTCAGATTATGAAAATCCTATCATTGAAAATTACTATGTGCCTGGCCACACTTGACTGGGAACTGTATATCCCTTATTTGCAACCCTGTCTGTTAAGAAAATTGTGCAGGAAACACGAGGAAAAAATCTTATCAGAATCATTTTTTTCCTTCTCTTCCTAGCACTGATTAAAATTATCCATCATTAACCACTGTATCATATGCTTTCCTACTTCATATCAGTCACCAGTTCTGGGTAAAAGGAATGAAGAAGGTAACATATTTAGTACAACAATATTTCATTGTATAATTGTGTATCCTCATTAGGAAAGCGAGGATCTATTTCTCAAGCCAAGGTTCTCTACTCCAGGAAACAGCTAGGGCAGATGGAAGCAATGACCTATAATTTAGATGGATATTAAATTTTGTTACTATCATGAATTTCATCACTTTCAAAATTGGTTGGGTGGCAGCTTTTCAGATGGGATGTTGTTGGGGCAGCACTCAAGCTTTGGGGTACCCTTTTAGATTATTTGCTAACGGGAACTTCCTAGGAAGAATATGCAGGTCAGTTCAACTGATTTGACAAGTTTCCTGCTGTGTGGATTAGATTGGGAGATTGGTTCTTTCTCATCTCTGCTCCCTTTACATCTCCTCCTACACTCGGATTAATTAGTTAGTTCCAAGGCTGAACAAGCCACTGGGTGTCATTTCATCTGCACTGGCAAGTTTGTACTTGACCTTCAGATGTGAAATCAAAAGAACTTGACAGGATCGCACAACAGCAGCAATTTGTTCCCAGGGTGAGCCATAATCGGTGGTCTATGGGAGTTCCATAAGCAGGATATGGGGCGAATGGGCTTCCCAGCAGCTAGGACAGAAGTGAAGCATTCTGCCTCTGTTTCCGACAACCATTGTGACTTAGAGCTTTTGACATTCTCAATGCATCTGCATGCCTTTACAATTTTTTCAAGCCCATGGCTGGCCATCAGTAAATCCCGTGACAATAACAGATTTTGCACTGGGGAAAGAGCTACTTCTTTTTGTTTGTTCTGAATCTGCTACCCTAAACTGGGTAGTCCCAGATTGCATTACAAAGAAATAAAAATATTTTTTTTTTAATATAGTCTTTTTGAAAGTTTTAAAAACAAGATACAAACTGAAATGGTGTGAAAAAAAGAAAAAAGAAAATGGTAGAAATAAAAGAGAAAGTTAAAGTACAAAAAGACAAAAGAAAAGAAAAAAGGAAGAAGAAAAATAGAAAAGAAAGAAAAATGATCTTTTGATCTTCTATGTAGCAGGTACAAGGAAAATTGTAGATTACCTCCCACAGGGGATGACCAGGCTGAGCCCAAGGAAGGGATCAAACGCTACATCAGTCATGAGTTCGTTGCACCCACAAGAGATCTAAGTCCAGCCTACCTTGAATGCCTCTCTTATCTCCCATGAATTTCCCTTGACCATTGGTTGATCAGATTCTTGTAGAGAGCTGAAGTTTGCAACAGATCTATATATTCGTTTTAACTCCCTGAATCTCCTGACATTAATCTGATTAAGAAGGCATTCAAGGTGGGCTGGACACAGAACTTTTGTGGGTGCGCAGGTACTCATAAATGATGATGCATTTGACCCCTTCCTTGGGCTCAGCCTGATCTCTCCTACGTCTCTTTTTCTAAAATTGCATCGAGACTTTCTTCTTTCTGTAATCTATCTAGCTAATCATCAGAAGCATAGATCATAAGTTCATTTTTTTTTCTGTTTTGCACAAAAAAAGCTTCCAATCAGCAATCAATGTAGATCAGGGTGCGTGTCAAACTAATGGCATCATGTTGTCATCACGTGACGTATCGCAACTTTTTTCGTCTTTGCTAAACTAGGGGTGGGAGTGGCCAGCACTTGATGCATCCAAGCTGTGGGCGCAAGTTTGACACCCCCGAAGTAGATATTATCTTTTCTCTAATCAAACAGGGCAAGTTGGTTGATATAGTTCAGTGGTTCTGAGATCACAACTGCCAGTTCCTTCAGAACCTTGGAGTGTAATCCATCTGGTCCTAGTGATTTGAACTCATCTAAGGGTAGACAGGTGCTCACTTACCATTTCATTCCCTATTTTGACTTGTGTTTCTAATCTGTTTTTTGTGGGGCTGTTTTGAAAGGTTTGGGCTGTTTTTTTCCCCTTGGTGTAAAGACAGATGCAAAAAAACAAGTTAAATAGTTCTGCTTTCTCCCTGTTGCTTGTGACCTTCTTGCCACTTCCTCCCACCAATGGACCAATTGTTCCCTTGACTTTTTTCTTGTTTTTAATATGTTGGAAGAAGCTTTTTGTTCTTTTTTACTTTTGTCGCAAGCCTTTGTTCATTGTGAGCTTTAGCTTTCCTCACTTCATCTTTGCAGGCTCGGGCTATTTGTTGATATTTTGCCTCAGTTATGTGCCCCTCTTTCCACTTTTATACTTGTCCTTTTTGTCTTTCAATTTATCAGAGAGTTCTTTATGCAGCCATGCTGGTTTCTTTTGAGAGCTGTTATTTTTCTTCTTCATTGGTATCCTTGTGGATAAGTCAACATTTGAATTTTTAACCAAAATACCATATTGATTGGCTTATTTGTATGTGACACATTTTTCATGGTATTTTAATTAAAAACTCCAGGGCTGGTTTATCCACAAATGGACTTTATATGCAAGTATAAACAAAAGTCAGCAATCCATAAAAGGAATGTCTTATCCCATGACTGCTAAATTTACTCAACTTTTGAGGGAGTCAGAGGTCTTTTGAAATGCAAGCATGGAGTGCTGACAGGGTCACTTCCATCCAATGCTTATTGACACTTTCAGGAAACAAGAGAAGATTGGGAAAGCCAGGTTTAGTTTTGCAGAAGTGAGGCTGATTTTCTTTCAACAAGTCATCTTCTGTATTTGGATATCATATCCAAGTACCACCTAACAGGGGGACTTCCTGTTCTTGCCCTAGCTCCTGCCCACCTAGAGGTTTGAAAGCATGTAAATGCGAGCAGATAAATAGCTATCACTTTGCTAGGAAGGTAACTGTGTTCTGTACATCTCAGCATATAGTCATGCTGGTCACATGATCATGGAATCATCTTCAGGCAATGCTGCCTCTCTTGGATAGGAAACAGATTTCCACAACAATTGGACATAACTGGGGGGGAACCGTTTTTTAAAAAAATCCAGATTACAAGAAACAAAATGTCATTTTCCAAGATTTCCAAACTAATCATCTCAATTTCTACATACTCAATTTCTCATTACTTGCAGTTCCATTATCCACATGGAGCAACAGTGGGTAACTATGGCCCCTTTAAGAGCTGTGGACTTCAACTCCCAGAATTCCTGAACTAGCCATGCTGAGCCAGAATTCTGAGCCAGCCAGTCCATAGAATTCCTGAATCAGAATAGAATAGAATAGAATAGAATAGAATAGAATAGAATAGAATAGAATAGAATAGAATAGAATAGAATACTTTATTGGCCAAGTGTGATTGGACACACAAGGAATTTATCTTGGTGTAAATACTCTCAGTATACATAAAGAAAAGGTACATAAGTTAAGAATCAAGAATCATAACATACAACACTTAATAGTCATGGGGTACAATCAACAATCAAATCATACTAAGAAACAGTCAATATAAATCATACAATACAAGCAACAAAGTTACAGTCCTACAATCACAAGTGGGAGGGGATGGGTGATAAGGAGTGACGAGAAGATCAACAGTAATAGTAGTGTACACTTTGTAAATAGTTGAACAGTGTTGAGGGTGTTAAGTTCTGCGCATGGGCACAAGGAACGGAGACGAGATGGTGAACAGTGAACTTCAGCTCTTTATTAATCATTCTGAACAGAGCAAAACCCTAGGGCAACAGCAGCCCTTTTATAGGCAAGCTGCCGCTCTAGTAACCAATAAGAGACGTGGAGTGTTAACCCCCTTAACCAATGAGAGTGGCTCACTAACAGCCAATCAGATTCTCCTGAACGGACCAATCCGATATCGCTATTACCGGCCAATCAGAAGTGCAGGGCCAGAACCCTGCTATTTTCTAAAGCTTTTGATAAACTTTATTTAAGTGTTTTATTAGTTCATAACACTCCTTCCTCCTGGGTTCCGTTTGGGGGGGTGCGGTGACGTAATCTCTGAGGTAGGATGGTTGCTTTGACTGTCTATTGGATTTATGCTGTCCCACCAGTTCTTGTCCGTAAGCCTGTTTTGGCGGGGCTTTTTCGGGCAAGTCGGGTGCCAGCAGTTCCTCGTTGGAAGACTCGGTGCCAATGTTCTCGTCGTTGTCCTCTGGCCCTTGCGGGCTTGTCTCTGTTGAGGTGTTCCTCTGTGATGAGGCCATGCCCTTCCTTGATCCTTCTTCATTAATTACGCTTGATTGTTGACTTCTTTCGTTCCTGCTTTCCGCCATCTCGAAATCAGTTTCTTTGACATTCCCTCCCCCCTCAGTTTGGGAGTTACCAGAGTCGCAGAAACTAGGTTGTAGCCTCGAGCGAAGCTGATCTATATGGCGTTTCCATATTTTTCCATTGCAGGTTTTCATCCGGTACGACCTGGGTGCAATGGCTTGAATAACAGTGGCCTCGATCCACAAAAGTTCACCAGAAAGATTTCTGGCAAAAACTAAGTCGCCTATGTTGAACTCGCAGCATTTTCCACTAGATCCACAGGGTTTCTCTGGCTCATAAGATGGGTGAAGCCGGTCGAGGTGGGAACGGAGTTTGCGTCCCATCAATAGTTCCGCTGGAGTCTTGTTGGTGACGCTGTGCGGAGTGATGTGTTGGAGAAGGAGTATTCTATTTATCTTATCTTCAATGTCCCCATAGTCCATTTTGTAGAGGGTTTTTTTCACAAATTGTACCATGCGCTCGGCTCTTCCGTTAGCCGCAGGGTGAACTGGCGAAGTTAGCGCATGGCGAATACCACGGTCCGCTAAGTATTGTTCAAAAGGGAGCGTGATAAACTGGGGTCCGTTGTCGGAGACCAGAACATCTGGCAGTCCATGCATCGCGAATAATCTGTTCAACTTCCGGATGATGGACTCGGTTGTGGTACTCTTCATTTCGTGGATCTCGAGCCAGTTTGAATAGGCATCCACTGTTAATAGGAACGTATGTCCCTTAGTAGGTCCCGCAAAGTCAATATGGATGCGGGACCAGGGTCCCCGAGATGTTTCCCATTCTGTCAGAGTTGCTTTTGGTGGAGTGTTAACCCCCTTCACCAACGAGAGTGGCTCGCTAACAGCCAATCAGATTCTCCTGAATGGACCAATCCGATATCGCTATTACCAGCCAATCAGAAGTGCAGGGCCAGAACCCTGCTATTTTCTAAAGCTTTTGATAAACTTTATTTAAATGTTTATTAGTTCATAACAGAGGGAATTATTTGTTTAGCAGAGTGATGGCATTCGGGGAAAAACTGTTCTTGTGTCTAGTTGTTCTGGTGTGCAGTGCTCTATAGTGTCCTTTTGAGGGAAGGAGTTGAAACAGATATGAGGGGTCTGTAAATATTTTCACAGCCCTTTTTTTTGACTCATCCAGTATATAGGTCCTCAATTGAAGGCAGGTGGGTAGTAATTGTTTTTTCTGCAGTACTAATTATCCTCTGAAATCTGTGTCTTTCCTGTTGGGTTGCAGAACCAAATCAGACAGTTATAGAGGTACAGATGATTGACTCAATAATTCCTCTGTAGAACTGGATCAGCAGCTCCTTGGGCAGTTTGAGCTTTCTGAGTTGGTGCAGAAAGAAAATTCTTTGTTGTGCTTTTTTGATGATATTTTTGATGTTAGGTGCCCACTTTAGGTCATGTGATATAGTAGAACCTAGAAAATTGAAGGTTTCTACTGTTGACGCTGTGTTGTCTAGTATTGTAAGAGGTGGTAGTATGGGAGGGTTTCTTCTAAAATCTACCACCATTTCTATGGTTTTGAGTTTGTTCAGTTTCATATTGTTCTGGTTACACAACGAGGCAAGTTGTATAACCTCCTGCCTGTATGCAGATTCATCGTTGTCTCGAATGAGACCAATCACTGTTGTGTCATCAGCAAACTTCAGTATTTTAACAGATGGATTGTTTGAGATGCAGTCATTGGTATATAGGGAGAAGAGAAGTGGAGATAGCACACAGCCTTGGGGGGGCCCTGTGCTGATTGTACAGGTATCAGATGTGATTCTACTAGCTTCACCTGCTGCTTCCTGTCTGTTAGGAAGCTTATGATCCACTTACAAGTGTGTTCAGGTACTGCTAGTTGGTTTAATTTACTAAGAAAAGTGTCTGGAATGATGGTATTGAATGCTGAACTGAAGTCTACAAAGAGGACCCTTGCGTAGGTATTTGGAGATTCAAGGTGTTTTAGGATGTAATGCAGAGCCATGTTAACAGCATCATCTGTTGATCTATTTGCTCGATATGCAAACTGCATGGGATCTAACAGTGGATCAGTGATGGTTTTCAGGTGGGACAGCACAAGCCTTTCAAAGATTTTCATAACTACAGATGTTAGAACAACTGGTCTGTAGTCATTCAGTTCCTTGATGGAGGGCTTCTTTGGGACTGGGATGATGGTAGAACGTTTGAAGCAGGAAGGAACATAGCACATTTCTAGTGATCTATTGAAGATTCGGGTGAAGATGGAGGCCAATTGATCAGCACAGACTTTTAAGCATGGCTGGCTCAGGAATTCTGGGAGTTGAAGTCCACAAGTCGTAAAAGGACCATAGTTCCCCACCTCTGACATGGACCATAACACCATGAAAGGACAAGTTCAACCTGTTGTGAATGAATAATACCAATAAAGTTTTCTTGAGCTTGAAGTCAAGTACAGGGTTCTGGCCCTGCACTTCTGATTGGCTGTTAATGGCAGGATCGGATTGGTCCGTTCAGGAGCATCTGATTGGCCATTAACAGGCCATTCCCATTGGTTAACGGAGCTAGCGCTCTAGGTTTGCTATTGGTTGAATAGTTAATAAGTTGCCTATATAAGGAAGGCTATAGCAGCCCTCCAGTTCGAGCTGTCACAATATGTAAATAAAGAGTTTGAAGTTCACTGTTTCTACCGGCTTGTCTCCATCATTCGCACCCATGCTCCAGACTTAACACAACCCATATGGACAAAAATTAACAAGAAATCCCCTATTTAAAAATATTTACTTATCAATTTAGTAGCTGCCCCAACATTAGGCCCACCACTAGTTATAAGGTTCTAATTTTGCAATATCTTCTCATTCTATCATTATGCTGAATAAAAATAGTTTCTCCACTTTTTTTTTCTTTTTCAATATCTCATGCCAAAATGCTGAAAACTAAGAGAAAGAAGCAGGGTGAAAGCCTTATTTGAATAGAATTTTAAAGGCTTCTATTGTCAAAAAGCTTTACAAAGAGGCCACTGGTATCTTTTATACTTAAAGCGTTAGGCAACTTAAGCATTGTTCTGACTCTTCCTAGGATAGCAGTAATACTACATTTCAATTATAAAAAAATTAAATTGAGTGTTCATACCTTAGTGTTTAGCATTAATTTCTGTCAACCAAATGTATCTAAAAGTGTTCTGTGGTGGAGGGTTATTTTTTTTTTCCTGAGGGATTCAGTATATGTATACCCACTGTGAGAGGGAGATAATAAAAAGGGGGAAGAGAGGAGTGGAGGAATATTAAGAGGAGGTAATAAGGAAAAGTTAGATTTAAGCCACATAATTGTTACAGAACAGCAGTGAAGCTCCTGCCAAGTATTATTGTATCCGCACAATCTATTTGGCCTTTCTTAAAATATGTGCTAAATATAGAGTAAATGCAGCAACAAGCGGGAAAATGAATTGATAGGAAAATAAGCACAGCAGTGCCCTGTTGAGGGGCGGGGTGATTCTAAGAGCCCTTGAAAATCCATTCTCAATTTTTTTTTTCATTCTGAAGCCCAGTTGGGAGCCAAGAGGAATAGTGAGAAGACCTACACAGCAGTGCAGAGAAGAGGAGGAAATGGTTCCAACGTTGATGAAATAATTCATTGATGGAGGAGGAGACGATTGCATTTGTACTTGCACACACACCCTTAAAGAGAACTCAGTTCTTTAATTCTATAGATTAAATGGACTTGTTCTAGTGCCCCTTCAGAATCATAGAACATATATTTTTTCAAAAGCTTGAAATGCGTGGATCTAGAAATGTGATCGGGGAAAAAATATATATACACTTGCCTTAAGCTAGGCTTTCTCCACCTCTGCCACAAGACCTAGACATACCGTCACAGTGAGCAGAAGTGGGTAACTTTTTGTACCCAGAAGTTACACAAGAAGGCCAAGGCAAGAGTGCTGCATCAGATATCAGAGTGATGGCAAGAGTGTGAGAGTTCATTTTTTTATGAAGAATCTTTGTTCCTTGAAAAAAAATCAAAGTAAGCTAAAAGTAAGTTTTGGGGTGTTTTCTTACTCCAAATGGTGGTAAAATCCATTACCATTTCAGCCTAGGAGGAGGTTCTGCAAGCAGGAAAAAAACTTTTGAGGACTACAAGGGGCCAGGTTGCTATCAGCTAATCCTAACCCTACATTCTCAGTGAGTTACACTACTGCCTGTAAGTTATAGCATAATTAGTTTGCATTCAAGTTAGCATAATGGATGCACCAATCCATTATGGTTTAGCACCTTCTGCAAATCAGACCATTATGGCTTGTTTGATGCTCCACCTACATTCTTTTATATTCTTAATTCTGAAGGAAGACTCTAAGCAAATAATGATGCAATTATATTCCATCCTAGGAAAAGTAGTTGATTTTTCAGAACAGTTGGAAAAGAAAACCAATACAGTATAAGGTATCTAGTTTGGTAATATCCTCAGTCTATGGAGATTATCATGACTCATTGATTATAATTGGCATAATCATTATCAGTGTTTTTATCTTTGCTCATGGTTGTCTATAGAGAGCAAGAGAAGCAAACTACAATATGGGCACTATTTGCATTATACTGTTTGTTAAAACATACATCTGAGGTACACAAGAGTGACATTTTGTGATGATGTCCTCATTGGCATCACCATTTTGGACCATCATAATTTGCTATAAATGAGCTGTGGTGGTGCAGTGTTTAGAATGCAGTATTGCAGGCTAACTTTACCCATTGCCGGGAATTCGATCCTAATAGGCTCAAAGTTGATTCAGCCTTCCCATCCTTCCGAGGTCATTAAAATGAGGACCCAAATTATTGGGGACAATATGCTGACATTGTAAACTGCTCAAAGAGTGCTGTAAAGCATTATGCAGCAGAATATAAATCTAAGTGCTATTGCTATCCTGGTCTTGCTTCCTCAAAATAAATAATAAGAGACTGCAGAATGGGTAAGCACCAAGCAAGTTTCACTTCAGATACCATTTTGCACTTCAGAAATAATTGTTTTGCTTTGGAATGTTTGGACCTGGCTAATTTGGCCTCAGTTCAGAAATCCAAGTATCACTCTATTGACAAATGTAGAGAAAAGGAATAATCCACATAACTTTATCCTTGACAGAATCAGAATCCACCCTCCACCTCCCAAAGGGATCCTGGCTTGCAGGCTTGAAGATTGCTAGTTTTAACACACCATAATAAAAACTATTTTAACAGACATTTTGCAAAAAACTTGCTATATAAAGGATCTGTACTTAATCAAAATGTAGTATTAATAGCAATTGCAGTAAGTAGTAACATTGTGGTTCCTGCTGAAAGCTACAGTCACCTTTTAATGGCACTGATGAGTAATATATTGCTCTATCTCAGCAAAATTAAGGAGATCTGCTTAGCATTCCTGATGTTAATGAAAAGAAAAAAAAGCTATGTTTAAAAGTTCATTATCAAAACACAATAATGAATCTAAAATTAATTTAATATAGGCTTCTTCTGTTCTCAGAGCCTGTTTCCATGCCTGAGACCTGACTTCATCCATATTTGAGCCTAGAACTGCATATAAATAGCATACACAATTTCAAAAGCATAAAGGACATTAAATATCAGGGAAACTATCCTCCATAGTGAAAGCTATTAAAGTGTGGCATAGTTTTTTCCCCCAACAGGAATTAGAAATGCTCCATTAGTTTCAACATTAGAAAACTACACTGGACAAAGCAATATGCTTCAGGGAACCATCTTATATTAGCAGGAGGAACAGAGTCAGTCTCCTTTACGGGTAAGAAGAAAAAGGTAGAATAAGGATGATTAGTGCAATACCCTAGGAACAGCAAGGAAATGACTTTGCCAATGATACTTTTTTTTCAAAAGACTCACAAGCTGTTCAAATGAGGCTGTGTTACAAGCAAAAGAGAAGTTGGCATAATGAAGCAAGCAAAAATAATAGGGCGGTGAACAAAGATTAAATTTCTTATTTGGACGTTTGGTAAATGGGGTACTCATTCATCAGGCATATATTTGTTCTAATAAGTTCTGTCTGGCTAACTGTGGGTCCCATAATCCCCAACTATTGGCTGAATTTACAAGGATATTTCAACCAATTACCCAAAAATTTAAAAAAAACAAAAACAAATTATTTTTAAATCAGAAGTGTCCTTTTACAGAGCTTCTCTAATGCAGATTTGGTGCCCAGTTTATCAACAGGACATTTTTCTGCTTGACTCATCTGAAATTCAAATCACAGCAGTCTTTTATGCTGCCTTGTCACCAGGAGTCATCATTTGTGATCCTGAAAAATTATAGCAACAGTTTATTAGATGTCAGATGAAAATCCCAATGCCGTTAAAAAACATTGGCTCACTCAGAGCAGGTTTTTGGTGCCTTTTTGATATGATTATCAATGTCTGTTTTCAATGTATAGCTTTTCCAGTATAGCTTTTAATAGTATAAATGCTTTTAAAGTACTGTATTGATTTTAGTTATTTTTTTAGATTGTTTATCCTGCCTTTATTATTTTTATTTGAAAAACCACAAGGGGGGTCAAATAAACCTAATACTCCTTCCTCCCTCTATTTTCCCAACAACAACCTTGTGGTCTGGGCTGAGGGAGAGTAACTGGTCCAAAATCATCCAGCTAGCTTTCGTGTCTTAGGCAGGACTAGAACTCACAATCTCCTGTTCCTAGACCAAGGGAGTCAAACTCACATTGTCACAGCTCTCTCACATGATGTATCGGGATCTTTGCCCCCTTTGCCAAACCAGGCATGGACATAGCCAGCACATGACACATCCAGCCTGCGGGCTGGGAGTTCGACAGCCCCTGTCCTAGACCATCATTTTAACTACTACACTAAACTGGCTCTCATTCATGTTCATTTATTCTTATGTATTATTCTTATGTATTTGTATGATTTATATTGTAAATTGCTCAGTGTTTGAGTAAAGAGTGAGGTATGTATTTATTTGGTCTTTAAAGTTGCATGCTACTTTAGTCTGCAAGGACACTCAGTGTCCTTTTTTCCCTCTTTGATCAAAGAAACGAACTAACAAAATAAACATTGAAATACATTCGAACTACATTCCCATGAAAGTTGGAAATTATTAGCACTTTTTCCTGGAAAGAATGAATTGGACAGGACAATTTTGCTTAAAGAAGTGGTCCTGAAGGAACCTAGGCTAGGGAATATGTGAAGTTCCTCATTACTTGGTCTTTATTATTACTGATTAATCAACACAGCTTCTGTTTATCCTTACTTATTTTGCACTTGTTTTTATTGTTTTAAAGTATTTTAAATTGCTTTGAAATTTCAGAATTGTAAGCTGCCCCGAGTCACTTGGTTGAATTGGGTGGCTGTAGAAAATGAATGAATGCTATCCTAATTTTTAAAAAACACAAGTTGGTGGATTGCTTGCTTGCTTAATCAATTGCTTGATTGATTCATTGATTACATGCTATCAAGTCATTGTGATTCTTAGTGACCATATATATAAAGCTTCCCCGTGACAACCTGTGCTTTCAAGTCTTCCAAAGGTGCACTCATTGGTACTCAAATGGAATTTATTCATCTTGCCAATCATTGTCCTTTTTTTCCTTTTTCTTTCCTTTTCCCAGGATTACAGCCTTCTCCAGAGAGCTAAGTCTTTATGCAATATGTCTGAAGTAGGATTCCTTCATTCATTGGCACTCTTTCTCTTCCATGATGATGATTTTTCTCATCACAAAAACACTCTGACTTCCTTCTTCCCTGAAGCATGAGCTCTACGTCATAATCCCTACTCATGGCAATGCAGAATCTTAGCCAATGTATCTTCTTGACATCATGTAGAGGGGTTATATACATATTTAACACAACAAACAATATAACAGTCCTTTACGAATTAGTCTTTGTCGGTTTGAGCCTGCCTTAATGTTCTCGTTGTCTTTCATTCACCAGAAGGTTTATTTGGGGGCATTAGTTCCAGATACTAAACTTGCATATGCAGTTTGACATTTCAATGGGCATTCATCTGCAAATATCATTTATTTCAGGCATTTTCTCATCTCTACTTTATTTTCTATTAGAATAATTCCTTTAAAAATGTTAAGAATGTATTTTGAAGGTTTTCTCACACACACACCCTCCCTTTCTTCTCCCAAAGATCGTCAGTGATGGCAATTTACTGACTATCTGTTATTAATCTGTATCCTTTGTTTATCCTTCACTTCAAATGCTTGGCAAATCACGATGTCTGCCCCTTAATAGGAAATACTGCAGCTGAAAGACAGGGGAGATTTTCATTTTATTATGATATTGTAAATAAGCTACAACCAAGTATATAAACTAAAGAATAGCTTTGAAAATCCAAGCAGTTGGGGGTTATTCTTTTGGCATGTAAGATAATGCTGCATAGTAAAATTGTATTCCTCCTCCCCCCCAGTTCCTCCCTCCCAACATCTGTTTGATTATAACAATGGAAACCTGAAGAAGAACACCTCTACCTGGGTTTGCTAGAAAATCAAATTTCTACCAGCCTCTTTTGGTGCTACAGCACTGAGCAATGTTCACCACTTCATGAAAGTTGAGGGCGATCATTTTAATGAATTAATGATTTTTGCTCAGCAATATATCATCAGAAGAAACTGGTAGAAAATGTATTCCATAGCAAACCAAATAAGTCCAAAGTCTTTGTTTCTTTGTAATGGAAGAGAGGGGAAGAGAAGAGAGAGGACTCTTAAAATGATAATGAGTGACACTATTTGAGGGAACACCATACAGAAAAAGCTCTTGTCCTTATCTAGTAATAACAATATGGTAGAGGTTGACAATTTTTCAAGCAGAAAATATGAAATAGGTAAATTAGCATGGTATCCTAATTTAAAAAAACACAAGTTGATGGATTGATTGATTGATTGATTGATTGCTTAATCGATTACTTGATTCATTCATTGATTACATGCTATCAAGTCATTGTGATTCTTAGTGACCACATATATAAAGCTTCCCCGTGACAACCTGTGCTTTCAAGTCCTCCAAAGGTGCACTCATTGGTACTCAAATGGAGTTCATTCATCTCGCCGATCATTGTCCTTTTTTTTCCTCTTTCTTTCCTTTTCCCAGGATTACAGCCTTCTCCAGAGAGCTAGGTCTTAATGCAATGTGTCTGAAGTAGGATAATGTGAGCCTGATTATTTTGTCTCAAGTGAGCACTCCGGGTTGATTCATTCAATGATCCATTTGTTTGTTTTCTTCACTCTCCATGGTATTCCCAAAAGTCTTCTTCAATGCCAAAGTTCAAATATCAACACTCTTTTTCTATTCTGTTTGACTTTCCTTTCTAACTTCTATTAAGCGTCACAGGGAATAACACTGCTGGCATGGTTCTGATTTTTGTAGATAGGTCTTGGCACATCACAGCATTTGAATATCTTTACCAAGATGTTCGTGGCTATTGTTGATATTTGATCCTAAAATGTAGAAGCTATCAATTTATTTATCTGTATCTTCATTATCAGTTCTAAATAATGAATGATGATGGTTTTTTAACCAATTGCTATGACACTTAGACACATTTTTCTCTTTGTGAACTTGCTCCCTGGTTTCTCTCTTCCAAAGGTACACTATGCAGTCAGGTAGCTTGTTAAGCAGTTTAACAAGGTGAAAAAGATTCAATTACTTCCCATGTGTTTATCATGCTGTTGCAACATTGGGAAGTAACAACATACTGACTGTCATAGTTGCTTCTGCTAATCAGATTTAATTGTCTTAACTTGAGAAAAATTGGATTTATATAAAGACATTAATATAGCACTGGACTCATTTTTTTTCAACCACAGATTTCTCTTAAACAGCATATTATATTTATTCTGTTCTGTTCTGTTCTATTCTATTCTATTCATATTCTATTCTATTCTATTCTATTCTATTCTATTCATATTCTATTCTATTCTATTCTATTCTATTCTATTCTATTATAATATATTGTTATTTCACATTTTTGAACTGCCTATCTCCCTCAAAGAGGGACTCTGGGTAGCATACAATAAAACATCAAAATGTAAAACAGTATATAAAAATTAAAATTTTAGAATAATTTTTTTTTAAAAAAATCAAAAGATTTCAAGAAAGCAAGAATAATTAAACCTTGTTAAAATTAGTTGACAAGGGCAAAAGGAAGGTTTTCATGGCATCAACCAACCAGCATTTGAATATCTTTACCAAGATGTTCATGGCTAATGTTGATATTTGATCCTAAAATTTGATCCTAAAATTTAATTTAATTTGGTCTTCTTATTTATATTCATATTTTAGTCCCTTTTTTTCACTGCATTCCTAAACTTTTATTACCAGAGCTTATAGATCTTTTGAACTCTCAGTTATCAGAATTCTATCATCAGCATATCAGTTACTAATATTTATTCCTTCAATTTTAAAAATGCCCTCACCTTTTTCCAATTCAGCTTCTTTAATATTTATTTAGCATATAGGTCATATAAATAAGGGGAAAGTACACAGCCTTGTCTTTTTCCTTTACCAACCTGGAGCCAGTCTGTTCTGTCCATACTGTAACTTCCTGTTTCATGTGAGGACAATGAAATGTTCCTAGGATTCTTATTTTTCTAAGCACATTGTGCAGTTTGACATAATCAACACAACTGAAGAGATATCTTTATTGAATGAAGCACATGCTGACTTTTTTCATTCTTTAGCTTTCTCAATTATCCAGCATGCATCAATTATATCTCATGTTCCTCAGCTTTTTCTAAAACCAGCTTAAATATTTGACATCTTTTTTTTTAATGCAGGGGTCTAATCTACAATGGTTGGTCATAAACATTATTTTGCTTAGCATGAGAAATTAAGACTATTGTTTGTATATTTTCTTCTCTCTCTCTCTCTCTTTTTTTATTAGAGTATAGATTGACCTCTTGGATGACCCTGCTGGAATTATATACTCTCGGCATGCACTCCAGATGTTCTGTGCACATCCCTCCCAGAATACAATGAGGCAGCTTGAGGGGAAACCTCACTGAGGTCTCCCATAAAAACACTGAAATCTCATGAGAACTTGCATTGGAATGTGTAGAATGGGCCAAATTAACCTCTGAGATCTTGAACGATTGCAGATAAAATTTCATAAGATTTTGGTACTCCGGGCAAAGTCTCCTGATATTTTATTGTCCTTATGCAAGATAATATGCAAATATACTACACTTTTATATGATTCGGATATCTGGTACGATTGAGAGCATTTTACACTTTTGTGAATTGAACATTTTAGGGAAACTATAGATGATGTTTAGGGTAACTCAGTTGTCCAGGCACCTATAAATACCATATTGCCACCCTGTATGGAATGGAACCTCTGCAAGCCATTATTCTATTCCCAAACCAGGGATCTGCTAGGGAGAGAAATAGGCACTTGTAGTGGTTGGGTGCAGTTGGATCCAGCCAAGTAAAAAAGGAAGCTTGGGGAAAAGTTAATGAATATTGCAAAACATAGGCATATATTTCCACAAATTAAAATATTGCAAGGGAAACCTCAGTTGTTTTCCTACAGCCACTCTTTCCCCAAGGTCTATTCATGGTTTAATAAACATTGTTTCAATTTTTTCAATTTATTTCACATTCATTGTTTTGTTGTAATACTTGTAGCTGCTTTGTAAGGTAGGATGAAGATGGCACCCCTCCCATTTGTAAATGTGGTAGGAGAGGGAACATGATGATTGACTATCTCCTCTGCTGTGGATGGTTTGTGGCAGACTATTCTCATTTGTGTTTTATCCATTTAATAATATAATGACAGATAATCAGAGTTGGCATCTAGTCCAACCCTCCACCCAAGCAGGAGACCCTACACCATTCCTGACAAATGGTAGTCCAATCTCTTCTTGAAAGTCTCAAATGATGGTGCTCCCACAACTTCCGAGGGCAAGCTGTTCCATTGGTTGATTGTTCTCACTGTCAGAAAGTTTCTCCTTATTTCCAGGTTGAATATCTCCTTGTTCAGTTTCCATCCATTATTCCTTGTCTGGCCTATAGGAGCTTTAGAAAATAGCTTGACCCCCTCCTCCCTGTGGCAGCCCCTCAAACATTGGAAGACTGCTATCATCTCTCCCCTAGTCCTTCTCTTTACTAGACTAGCCATGCCCAGTTCCTGTAACCTTCTTCATATGTTTTAGTCTCCAGTCCCCTAATCATCCTGGTTGCTCTTCTCTGTACTTTTTCTAGAGTCTCAACATCTTTTTTATAATGTGGTGAACAAAACTGGATGCAGTACTCTAGGTACGGTCTTGCTAAGGCTTTATAGAGTGTTATTAGTACCTCCCTTGATCTTGATTGTATCCCCCTGTTATTATAATTTAGAATTGCATTAGCTTTTTTGGCTGTGTTAATATCAGATACGTAATGTGGGTTCCAGACTGATGAGCTGTATTCAAGTATTGGTCTAACAAATGTTTTGTATGCTCTAGTTAGTAGTGTAATATTACCAGAGAAAAAGCTATGTAAGATTAGGTGAACAACTCTTAATGCCTTTTTGGCTATGTAGTTTCAGTGGGCTCTAGCACTTAGGTCATTTGAGATGAGTACTCCAAGATCCTTGACAGAGTTTGGATCATCAGCAAGGTCTTGACTATTCAGCCTGTATTTTATTTTCTGATTTTTTTTGCCAATAAGTAAGACAGAGCATTTATTTGTTGAGATTTGAAGTTTCCATTTGTTTGACCATTCTGATACATAGTCAAGGTCTTTTTGAAGGATAGCAGAATTGTCTGTAGTGTTGAATAACTTTACATCATCAGCAAAGAGAACGCAATTGTTCTTAATATGATCACAGAGGTCATTTATGTAAAGTTTGAAGAGAGTTGGTCCTAGAACACTGCCTTGGGGGACACCACTGTTGACAGATACAGAATTTGATAGGACACTCCCAATTTTGACCATTTGTTGTCTGTTTGACAGGAATGCTTCTATCCAGTTATGCAGGTTTCCAGAGATACCGTAAGATTTTAGTTTTAGGAGTAGTTTGTTGTGTACCACTGAATCAAAGGCTTTACAGAAGTCTATGTAGATTGCGTCTATTGCTTTGCCCTGGTCGAGTTGTGTAGTCCATATGTTTTTTGCAGTGTAAGAGTTGCAGATTGCAGGATAGTTTTTTCCTGAAATCAAATTGTTTATGAGAGAGTAGGTTGTTTGTCTCTAAGTGGAGGATAATGGATTGGTTGATAATTGATTCCATGACTTTCCAGGTGACGCAGCATAAAGAGATTGGTCTGTAATTTTCAACTAGGCTGGAGTCTCCCTTTTTGAAGATGGGGATGACCATGGCTTGTGACCATAGGTTTGGCAAGGAGCTGGTCCTGAAAGATTTTTCAAAGATTATGCTTAGAGGTTTGGCTATGGCAGTGGATAGCTTTTTTAAGAATTAGGTACATATTCCATCCGGTCCAATAGATAGAGATAGTTTTACATTGCGTAGTGCTTTTTCAACATTGTCTTCTGTAAAATAGATATATATTAGATCATTGTAGTTGTCTGTGGTTAGACAAGGAAATACTGGGCATGATCCATTGCTGTTTACAAATACTGAGCAAAAGAATGTGTTTAAGAGGTTGGCTTTAATAGTGTCGTCATTGCAGTCTTTACCATTAGGTCCTTTCAGGGTGTTTCTTGGGTGTTAGCTATTCCTGCCAGCTTAGTATCATCTGCAAATTTGGTAAGTTCCCCTTCTATTCCTTCATCTAAGTTGTTAATGAAGATATTGAAGAGTACTGGGATACATTTGCTTCAGTTCACTCACTCTCTCTCTCATATCCAAGAAGAACTTCTGGGATCCCAAGAGGAGTCTATAGGTAAATTGGTGCTTTTTTCATAATAGATCCCTCTCACAATCTTGGGTTCATACACATACATACAAACACACTTCTATCCCTTAGGCATCTTTTTCCTCAGTGAAGGCACTTTTAGCTTAGGCAACCCCAAACAGTATAACCCTCAATTAAACTTAGTGATAGCTTTTTAAAGGTCATATTTCTTTCCACTCCAAAAGAATGAACGGACAGGCTGATAAACTGAAGGAAGTCATCCTATCAAGTTTTACTGCAGCCTATAGTAGAACTTTGGGTTGTGAATGCTCCTGTTTTCAACCAAATCAGGTGGTGAACGAAAAATCCACCCAATTTTTGAACCAGGTCATGATTCCAAATCAGGTGGCGAACAAAATCGGTAAGAAAGATTCCCTTTCCACGCCGATTTTCCCTTTGGTGCCATTTTTT
The DNA here is from genome assembly GCA_033807585.1 of Hydrophis major. Lineage (NCBI taxonomy): Eukaryota > Metazoa > Chordata > Lepidosauria > Squamata > Elapidae > Hydrophis > Hydrophis major. Next base: position 248,383,313 of record CM066328.1, on the reverse strand, counting down.
TTACTGCGCACATGCACAGTTGGTCATGCTTCTGGACATGACCAAATTGGGTCCCAACAAGAGTCCAGGAATGGATTACGGTCACTACCAGAGGCTCCACTGCTTCCTCAGTCTTCAAAACAAGCGTAAATCTAACACACGTTGCACCTCAATTCTATTATCAGTATAACTTTCAATATAACTTTCCAACCTTAGTTCTTCCCTGTTCAACAGCCACAAGAGAGGCAAGTTGTTCACGAACCATTGACTTCTTCTCATATTATTAGTTGCCTCAGGAATACATACGCAAAGTTGCAAAGCATCTATCTACCAACTCACACTGGACCAGTATGGTAGATTATGGCCCACAGCCATCAGTAAAGAGGTTTATATCTTGCGATGGATTGATTCAGGGTGGTGGTGGTGATGATGGTGATGATAACGATGATGATGATGAAAGAGTAGATTTCTTTTTAATAGGATCTTTCTGAAAAACATCACTTACAGGCTCTTGGATGATTTACTTTTTAGTCTTTTTCAGCTGTTGATGGAAAGCATTCGTTCATTAAGTATAAGCAGACAATGCTTGGAGATATTTTGGAAAAATTGATGGCAAAAGCCCAGAGACAAAATATAAGTGATCCGTTTCAGAAAACACCTTCAAGAAAAAAGAAGCAGGTATAGGTTTTCCTCCTTTTTTTTTATTGTGTGCTCTTTTTAAACAAGAACAAGAAAGGAATGCTTCTTGCTGAACATATGTGTCTTGGGAACAAGTTGGGAGATTCAAATTGAAAACCAATAGTAGCTTGTAGTAAAAAATGCTTTCACTCAACTTTCCATGTCCATTAGATGCTGCACCTAAATAGCCTGCTGGAAAGGAAAATGAATACATATGGATAAACCTGCTGCCTTGGCCAAAGCATGGTCACGAACACTCAATTCATAAGGTGTTGGTATATTCTCTTTCTCTTTCCTCCACATATATTAGCCAAAGAGAGCCTTCATGTTATTATGTCTATGTACTGAGATTTTGGTTCATACAGCTCAGCTACCACCACCACCCCTTAGGATGCTTTCCCATTATACTAGGGTGGCTCCCTAGAGAGACATGCAGCTTTATAAAGGTTGCCCAATCTCAGCCTTTCAGGTAGACCAAGTGTGAGATGCCATTTCTCTCAAGAAAAGAAGAGCATCCTGAAGATGGAGGTCAACCACAGATTTTTCCTGGTAAAATTAGGTGTAAAAGCAGACCTATCTTACTTGTTGCTTTCTGTAGACCACTGGAACTGTGCTACTCAAGAAATTGTCCTGCACACACTGTTATACCTTCCCAGAAGCTAGTAGTAGCCCATCATATAATGTAATCTCAACTGGATGAAACCAAGATTTCGGCATGAGGGATTGAAACATGGCTCTGCAACCTTTTGTGGGGAGCACAAAGGATCATGCCATTGTGAGGTTGGTTGGTGCCACGAGAACCTTCTTTTTTCCCTTGTCAACTAATTTTAACAAGGTTTAATTATTCTTGCTTCCTTAAAATCTTTTGATTTTTTAAAAATATTCTAATATTTTAATTTGTATATACTGTTTTACATTTTGATGTTTATTGTATGCCACCCAGAGTCCTTTTTTGAGGGAGATAGGCAGTTCAAAAATGTGAAATAATAATATAATATATTTTAATATGAATAGAATAGAATAGAATAAATATAATATGCTGCTTAAGAGAAATCTGTGGCTGGGAAAAATTGAGTCCAATGCTATATTAATGTCTTTATATTAGCCCAATTTTCTCAAGTTAAGACAATTAAATCAGATCAACAGAAGCAACTATGACAGTCAGTATGTTGTTACTTCCCAACATTGCAACAGCATGATAAACACATGGGAAGTAATTGAATCTTTTTCACCTTGTTAAACTGCTTAACAAGCTACCTGACTGCATAGAGTACCTTTGAAAGACAGAAATCAGGGAGCAAGTTCACAAAGAGAAAAATGTGTCTAAGTGTTATAGCAATTGGTTAAAAAAACACATCATCATTATTGTTTTAATAATGATTATTGGAACTTATTGTTCAGTAACTTAAACAAAATTTAAGTTCTGTCCAGCTTGCTTTGCTGTCTTCCATTGGACCTCAGGGCTAGAGAAGTAAGGTGGCAATTGTGTCCAGCAGACCTGTCTGTTGTATGGAACAGAGTTCCATGTGTGACCAAACATGAGATGCTACTGAGATTAGATCACAGGGATAAGTCTAAGGTGCTGCCGTTGTCCTATCTTCCCAGATGCATAGCCACATCTTGTCAACCCTGCAGCTGACCTGGTTGAGGGCATTTTGACACTAGTGCTGAGGATAGGGAGAGTGGGGTATAGAAATAGCTGGGGGTTTGTAGCCAAAACAAAGTACATTCTCCTGGGAACAAGGTCATTTCCACAGATAGTAGGAGGAGTGAAGTTACCAGGCAACTGGGTGGCACCTTGATTGGACCATGTGACTGATTGTTTGGGGAAGGGGAAAAACGTTTACTTTTAATTAGATGAAAACCACAGGAACATTCAGAGTTGGTTTTCACCAGCCTGTGCCAATATGATATGTCAAATAAAACTATTCTTTGAGATACCTACTTACCTCAGAGTTTTGTTTGCTATGGGTGTGTTACTTGGAACCCTGACACATCTCTTCATGAGCTACTCAGTCTCATTGAAAGGGTGTTTGTGCAGTCAGCCCAACTCTTAGCAATGGGTGATTTTTAATTCCCCTCCTCTGGTTCAGAGATGGATCAGGGAATCATAGTTGCCCAACAACCATAGACTTCTGCCAAGTCAACACTTCCCTCACCCATACAGCTACCACACCTTCGATCAGGCCTTTAACTGGAGTAGATAAGATATAATCAGGTCCTTATGTTTATTTCCCTTGTTTCCTGTAATCAACTAATCAATTTGTGTGACTGTGAAATCCATTGGAGCAGCTAACTTCTTCAGATGGAGGATTCAATTAAAATGCTCCAATGTAGACATTCGTTGAATCTAGAATGCATCCAAATGGCACCTGGAGATTTACCAAAGCAAGCTGGAAGAGAATTCTGTTCAACAGCTCTTTGAATTCAATTGCATTCAGGGCATTAGACAAGATTGCTCCTGAACAGCCCGTCTCCACCAGTCAAGCCTGATCAGTTATATGGTTTGCTGAGCAGTTCTGTTAAATCAAGTGGGTAAAGAAACTCCTGCAATGATGCTGGTTGGAAACAAGAAGCCAATACAACCAGATCAATTCAAGTTCAAGCCCAGTTTGCAGGACTGCAAAGCTGAAGTGCTTCTCTAATATTACTATACATCTGCAGAATGTCTGCACTATTTAGAATATGCCAGGGAAGGAAGGCCTGGATATGTCATGCCTTATAATGTTATTTGGAAGGATTGTACAGTTGTACAGTCTGTAAAGGTTGGGAATCCTCTATAGATTTTTTTTCCTTATGAAAAGTTGTAAAACTATTGCACTGTGAGTGTTTTCATGTTTGGTTTTAGAGCCATCAATGTAATATTTAGTTATACTGAGTATTGCTTATATGTTTACATATCACCATCATCATATTGTAACGATGAATCCATGTAGAGTCCAATTTGAGACAGTGTATACATTTCATTAATAAATATTTAGAAATTAGAAAAATCCACTTACTGACCTTATTAAAGCAGAATAGAGTCTAGCCATAATAGCAGCCAATTCCATGCCAAGATCCTTTTCTGCAGGCTAAAGAACAGAGATATTAATTTTCACAATCCATTTACATCAATTTGTGTAGAGGTGTTCTTACCTGTTATGTATTTGTTTGTTTGTTTTAGGGCTACCATAAAGGGTGACCAAAATCCAAACAGCCTTTGATGGCAGCATAGTTTGTGTACCCTTCTGTCTTGATTTTTTGAATACTAATAAGCCTTTCTACCTTTTTGGGTCAAGTCAGAACAAGTTGGATTTGAATAAAATGTCCAAAGATCCAGGAACAAGGATTTCTAGGAATGAAATGACAGGTTGAAGGCCCAGTGCCAATGACTATGGCAGAATAAAAAATGATGAGTAGATTGTCTCTTTAATAATAATTCATCTCCAGAGAAGGAGAGGACCTGAGATTACCCACAAGTGCTCCAGACAGTTAATCATTTGCAAGGAAACTACAAGATATTGGTCTCCATAAACTTTATAATTCTGGAAGGCAAGGGAATAGCCATTTTGTTAAAACAAAATGGAAACACCTTGGAAAGAACAGTGGATTCCTATCCTTCCTTTTCTGATCACTGTTGGAAATTGCTTGTTTAGTGCTTATAGGAATGTTTGGATTGACAAATACAACAAGTGCAAAATCACAGGGTGAGGTTCCATCAGTTCTTGGTGAAAGAAATTTTAAATACAAGTTTAAGCAGCAAAATTAATAAGCAGCAAAAAGAACTTTGATTTTGAAAAATTACAAATGGGCTAAGGGTTTTGAATTTTTTAAAGAAAATGATAGGATGAAACTTTTAAGGCTGGATACTAGAGGGGATTAAAGGGGAACTAAATATTACAATCAAAGGACAAGAATACTTAACTTTGACTTGCAGAGCTGTGGTGGTACAGTGGTTAGAACGTAGTACTGGAGACTACTTCTGCTTACTGCCAGCAGTTTGGCAGTTCAATTCTCATCAGCTCAAAATGGACTCAGCCTTCCATCCTTCTGAGGTCAGTTAAATGAGGACCCAGATTGCTGGGGGCAATATGCTGACTCTGTAAACTGCTTAGAGAGGGCTGTAAAGTACTGTGAAGTGGTATATAAGTCTGAGTGCTATTGCTACTGCTAATACAGAATTAGCTTCCTGAGAATGCTCAGGAAGATAAATTTATCTCAGCATCTTCTGTCCTATGACTGTAGCACTATTGAGAGTGTCCTGACATATGGCATCCTTGCATGATATGGGAGCAGCTCTGTAGCAGACAAAAAAGCTCTGCAGAGAATCATTAAAACTGTCCAGAAAATCATCGGACTCCAGCTACCAGCCCTGGATGACATCTTCGCATCTTGCTGTTTCAGGAAGTTGCACAATTTTCAGAGACTCTTTCTATCCTACTTACAATCTTCATGAACTGTTCCCTTCTGGCAGAAGATACAAAACAATAAAAACTCAGACCATGCATTTTCTGAACAATTTTTATCTCAGAGCTATAATTGCACTTAACAATAAACTTAAGGACCACCATCAGTGATCTATTGGACAATGTTACTTGGTTTGTTGTGTGGATGCTTGTGTATTTTAGGGGGCAGGGAATTTGGGTTGGTGGAGGGGTGTTTGGGGATTGTCATGTATGTGTGCATGTTGTGTCTGGTCTCTGGGTGTTATGTGAATTTCGTTGTATGTGTATACTGTGTATAGATGTACAATGACAATAAAGTATTATTATTATTATTCAAAATATTTTAACATTGGATATATTGAAGGGTATTTTTTAACAATGGACTCAGAAATTAATTTTAAGAGTGTCAATCTCTATTGACAGACCATGTTTAAAAGATGTTCTGGAAGAGGAACCAGTTTTAGCATGCGAGACTGAGACTGATTTGAAGGTAAATTTAAAAATGAGAAGGCCTTTGTTGTAGGTCGACGTCTAGGCGCGCCAACCGCCTCATATCTGATCCTTTATCCTCCTCAATTATCTAAAATGGCAGAAGGCAATCCATCAAGAGGCCCTTCTTTAAAGGCCAAAGCAAAAACTCACCACCTGCGCAGCCAGGCTAAGGAGTCCTCTAAAGCCTCCCAAAGGGATGCCCTAAGATGACACAAGGCGCTAGAAAAAGAAATAGACAAACGCACCAGACAGGCAGGCTCAGTGCCTCCAGCACCAGCCACTCCTTCTACCTCTGCGCTTCCCCCCCTCCTCTAGCTTTTTCCTCCCTATCCAGGCACAGCTCGCCCTCCCAAGGGCACCAGGCCCCTGGAACACCAGCCAGGTGAACTCCAGAGGCTACGTTCACACCTACAGCTGCCGGCCTGCGCCAGGAGGAACCTCTCATTCAGGTGGTTCCGGAGCAGCTCAGAGCCTGGATGGAGATGGTGATCCGCCAAGGAATTGCGGAAGGACTCCAACAGATAGCTAGGCCAGGGTTGCCTCCGCAGGCCACCAAATCCGTAAGATCATTCCCACTCATTCCAGAACCATCTCATGGTCAGGTACCTCTTCAAGGGGAGGCTTCCCCCTCAGTCAAGGAGGACGAGGAGGAGGCAGAAGGGGACCTAGATTTGTGCAGAGAGGAGGAGGAGGAGGAACAATTTGATCTGGGGTCCTTACAATACAACGAACCCCTTCCTGACTCAGAACCATCAGAGGCGGAGATGTCAGAGGATGAAGAGCTCACCCCCGACCAACCCACCTTTGTAGGGCTCTTCAAGCCCCAGCTATTCAAATCCCTCCTCTTCAAAGCCAGGAACATCTCAGGTCTAACTACTCAGAGCCCCTCTGATCCCACTCCTCGGGCTCCGGAAGGACTAGAGGACTCCATGTTTAAACAGCCTGTAGTGGAGGCCAAGGTCATCCCAACCCCCCCCCATCTTCCTGAATCTGGTGTCCAAACAACTGGCCTCCTCAGCTGCCCCCCCGGGCCCCTTCGGCCCATGACAAAAGGTTTTTCAACCTTGACCCAGAGCTCTCCAACCTCCTGAGCACCCCAGAAGTGGATGAGCCCGTTGTGAGCCTGGCCTCTTCCTCTGCCCTCAGCGACCCCTTAGAGGCTCTGAGGCCGGAGGAGAAACGGACAGAGCTGGCCTTATGGCCAGCTCACCAGTTGTACTCATGGGCGATTAGGGTGGCCACAGCCGCTTCCTTCTTCATCAGGTCATCCATTTGCTGGCTTCACCAGTTTAAGCAACATGTCCCGACTTCCAATACCTGCGCCCATCAGGATATAGCCAAGATTACGGCCGTGGCAGAGTTCGCAGCAGATGCCACCTTTCACTCGGTAAAATTCTCCTCCTGTGCCATTTCCTCCCATGTCTCGGCCTGCTGCCTGATCTGACTAAGGCACTGGCAGGCGGATCTCAAGAATAAGGTGAAACTAGCTTCTGCCCCCCTCACGGGAAATAAACTGTTCGGACCTTCCCTGGATCCTCTCCTAGTCAAAGGAAGGCACAAAAAGAAATTTCTCCCATCCCTCACCCGTAACTCAGAACCAAGATCCCTGCAGCCCTTTTGTCCCTATCCCCAAACCCCCTTTCGTCCCTATCCCCAAACCCCCTTTCCTCCCAGGTACCAAAGGCCTCCCCCCTTTGGCTCAGGACAGCCCCAGGACAGGTCCGACCCCTTTGACAGGCACAGGAGCGGCAGTAACTTCAAGAGGCCCTTTCGCAGCTCTGGCAGCAGGCCCTTCCGGTGCTCCAGATAAGCCACCTGACTCAATTCCCATCGGCGGGTGACTCAAAACCTTCGTCAGCCAGTGGGACTCTTCCACTTCGGATGCCTGGGTCAGGGACACCGTCAGGTTTGGCCTTGCCCTCAAATTCCTCTCCTCCCCCCTGATTTCTACATGACATGTCCCATCTCCAAGAACCACACCAAATGCAACCTCATGGATTCAGCAATCCAGCACCTACTTGACATACAGGCCATCCAACCCGTTCCTCCGTCCCAAAGGGGACAGGGATTCTACTCACACTTATTTGTGGTTCTCAAACACTCAGGGGGATGGAGGGTGATTTTGGACTTGAAGCGGCTAAACCGCCATCTTGTATACCGCAAATTCAAAATGAACACGCTGCAATCCACCCTATTAGGAGTTAGACAGGGAGACTGGTTGTCATCCATTGACCTCTCTGAGGCATACTTACACATCCCAATCCGACCCTCCCACTCCAAATTTCTGCGTTTCAGCTATAATAACCGCCACTTCCAATACATGGCCCTTCCATTTGGGTTGACCTCTGCCCCCAGGACCTTTACCAAGATCCTGGCCACTCTGACTGCCCACCTCAGAACCATCCCGATGAGACTCCACTGTTACCTGGATAATATTCTCATCCTATCCTCCTCCAAGGAACAAGCCGTCAGGGATACCCAAATTACCCTTACTGCCCTCCAGGAACACGGGTTCCTCATCAATTGGAAGAAAAGCCAATTGGCTCCTTCTACTAGGTTATCCCACCTGGGGACTATAATAGACACGGTCAAAGGGAGGGTGTTCATCTCTCCGGAGAGAATACTCAGCATCCAACACTCAGTCAAACTCGTCAGACGACTTAAGAGGGTTTCCCTCCTCGAACTATCTAAGTTGCTAGGTAAAATGATCTCTTGTATCTCTGTTATTCCCTGGGCCCATTTCCACTCCAGATCTCTCCAGTGGTTCCTGCTCCCGTACCAAAGGGCCTGATCCAGCAACTCAAGGTGCAAGGTCAAGGTCTTGCCGAGGGTTCTCACCTCCCTCCTTTGGTGGAGCAGGGTGTCAGTCTGTCCGGATGGGGCACCCAGCTACAGTCCCTTACAGCTCAGGGCAGCTGGTCAGCATCAGAAAGGCTGCGCAATATAAACTGGTTAGAGCTTTGCGCCATCCACCTGGCCCTCCGCAGTTTCCTCCCTCAGGAACAGGGCTGCCATGTTCTCATTCTCACCAACAACATAACAGCCAAAGCTCATGTCAACAGGCAGGGGGGCACTCAGTCATTAAGCCTAATGAAGGAGACCGAGCACCTCTGTCGGTGGGCAGAGTCTCACCTCCTTTCACTCAGGGCTGACCATATTTCGGGTATCGACAACACCCGAGCAGACTGGTTGAGCAGAGCCACCATAGACCCGTCGGAGTGGCGCCTCCATCCAGCCCTGTTCAGGGAGGCGACAGCAATATTCAGTCTGCCAGTTGTAGACCTGTTTGCCTCCCCCCTCAATACCCAACTTCCAAGGTTCGTTTTGAGATTCCTGTCCCTAGGGGCGGAGAACCACAACGTCCTCCGATGCCCGTGGCCCTTGGGCCTCCTTTACACCTTCTACCTCTGGCCCTGGTGTCCAGAGTTCTTCAAAAGGTACTCCTCAAGAAGGCAGAATTGCTTCTGATAGCTCCTTATTGGCCCCGTCGCCCTTGGTTTGTGGATCTCCGCAGCCTATCTGTAGCCCCTCCCTGGAGGATCCCAGCAGACAGGATATCCCTGTCGCAAGGCCCCCTCCTTCTCCCGGACCCCCAATGGCTCCAACTAGCTGTCTGGAAGTTGAGCGGGAACGTCTGAAGAGGGAAAATTTGTCCACCGAAGTCATTGATACCATTTTAGCAGCCAGGCGTCCCTCCACCAGAAGGATTTATAATGCCACTTGGGTCATTTTCTGCAAATGGTGTGCCAATCTCCTCATTGAACCAACCAACCCATCTATTGCCCAAATTCTCGACTTTCTTCAAGAGGGTCTCAGCAAGGGACTGTCCCCCAACACACTAAGGCGTCAGGTGACAGCTTTGTCCACCGTCATTGCCTGCGAGGGGGTCAGCTCACTCTCTCATCATCCCCGCATCCGAGCATTTCTGAAAGGGGCCACAAACTTACGACCACCATCCCTTCACTGGTATCCGACCTGGGACCTCAACAGAGTCCTGACTTCTCTCAATAAGCCACCCTTCAAACCCCTAAGAGAGGTCTCTCTCCAGTTCCTATCCTACAAGGTAGTGTTCTTGGTGGCTATCACATCAGCCCGCAGGATTTCAGAGATCGCTGCTCTGTCGGTCAGGAAGGATCTGTGCATCTTCCATCCCGACCGGGTGGTCCTCCGACTTGACCCTTCCTTTCTACCCAAAATTAACTCGGTTTTCCACAGGGCTCAGGAACTTATCCTCCCCAATTTTTGTCCCAGGCCAACTCATGAAAGGGAGAGATTATGGCATACTTTAGATGTTAGACGGGCCTTGCGGATCTATATTAAGCGTACTCAGACCTTCCGCAGATCCAAGACCCTGTTTATATCCTTTCAACCAAAGTCACAAAGGCTCAAGGTATCCTCAACCACCATAGGCCGTTGGATAAGGGCGGCCATTTCCAAGGCCTACCAAGCCCAGGCCCTCCAAGTACCCAGGGGTATCACGGCTCACTCCACCAGGAGTGCGGCAACTTCAGCCGCCTGGGCTACCCCGGCCCCAATACTCAACATTTGCCAGGCAGCAACGTGGGCCTCCCCATCGCCCTTCATTAGACATTACAAAATTGACAGGTATGCTGCAGCAGAGGCTTCCATTGGTAGAAGGGTCCTTCAGAGGGTAATCAGGGAACCCAAGGAGTCTATAGACCAGACAGTGTCCCCCCCGTAGGACAGCCCCCAGCTTTGGTATGTCCCACTATCTGGATGATCCAAGCAGCTCTCAGGAGAATGGGCGTTGGTTCTTACCTGACATGCCATTTCTATGAGAGCTGTGAGGATTGTCCAGACCCTCCCTTTTCTGTCTTTCACCATCTGGTGGGGTCTTGTTTCGGCCAATGCACCTTAAGTCTAGTAAGAGGTGGGCACGAATGCCTGTTTTTCCTCTCGTCTTCGCATAAACTGGGGAACACTATGGCGAGCCACGTGATGAAAGGAGGAGCGTTACTCATAAATTAAGCTCAGCCTACAACAGCAGAGACTGAAGCTCCACCCACTATCTGGACGATCCTCACAGCTCTCATAGAAATGGCGTGTCAGGTAAGAACCAGCGCCCATTCTGCAACTTCTACTTTTTATTCTTCGTATTTTTTTCAGAATCTATTAGTTTTTACTGCTGTAATTGCAATTCTAAACAAAATTACTGTTAAAAAATCCCCAGTTACAAGAATAAAATAATCTTTCTAGCAATAAAGGTTTACATGGCTACAGTTAAAAGCTACACTTAAATGGGATAGGAGGATTAATTTTTCAGCCATCTGGTGAACTGATGGATGATTAATTCCCCACCCCAAGAATTAATAAAAGAGATAGAAGGCTGCCCACCTTTCCCAATGAAAAAGCCATCAGACACAACAAACACATAGAATCTGGGGATAAGAGAGAAGAATCAGGAGCATTAAGCAAGGCACTCATTTATCAATACAACAAGGGAATACTGATAATGCAATCTGGAATGAAAATTTGTATTACATCAGTGTCTTTGTCATTACAATAGCAAAGTATCTTATGTGTAGAAGCACAATACACTGCATTTTGCTAACATGTTATACTGGCTACTAATCTGTTGGGAAGGTCATATACACATTTTCAATGCATTTCTATTATTGCTTTCTGTACAGTATTGATAACCTGATTACTGACCCTGTTTCTTGCTTCTTCATTCTTTCAGAATGGTAACTGAGCATTTCTTTTTATAATCAAATCTTTATTCATTAGTGCCAAGAAGAGGGATTGCATTTTTTTTCCTTTGTGTCTAAGGAGGGTGATTTATTAAGAAGCATTTCCACACCCTTTTATCAGTTCAGATATTGTAGTGCTGTATCATTTTCCTGAGATTTTAATCAGGGCTTGCAATTTAAATTTTTGAAAAGAGGTAACCATAGCACACTATAACTATAGCCTACTTGGGCTGTCCTTTTAGTGCAGAAATTTAAAGTAGGCCTATTCACCATTTCTAAACCGCAGCAATCATGTATGAAGATGGAGAAGGTCTGTTTTAAAAAGTTCAAGTCATAAAATTATCAATCTCTTGATCTGGAAAATATGGAAGATATCAGAGAATGATATTCCCCCCCTCCCTTCAAAATACATTCAAAATCAGTGATGTTTACACTTGGTCACCTGTCTGCAATATACCCATAAAGCCAGCTGCCATTTATTGCTTCCGGCATGGAAAATCCATTATGTCTATTTGAAATGAAGTTCTGGGATTCCATTAAGTGAACTCTCTAGTACTGAAGTTGATTGGAATATTACTGATTGCTACTTTAGGCATAACAATAAAGAGGAGTTGATTTAGGCCGAGAATGAATGCTTCTAGGCTCCTCATAGTTGCGCAAAAGAGCATGACTGATCTGAGACTTCATGACTTCATTAAACTAGACATACCCAATTCCAGAAACTGTTATTTATATGTTTTAGCCTCTTAGCCTCTCATCTTTGTTGTTTTTCTATGTGTTCCTTCTAGAGCATGGATGTCAAACTCGTGGCATCACGTTGACATCATGAGATGTTTCACTATGTTTTTTTTTCCTTCACAGAGCTGGTGTGGGTGTGGCCTAAGTGTGATGCATCCGTTCCATGGGCCACCATTTTGACAGCTCTGTTCTAGAATCTCAACATCTTTTTTACATTGTGGTAACCAAAACTGAATGCAGTATTCCAAGTGTTGTTTTACCAAGGCATTCCAAATGTGGCCTTCCCAAGGCAATACCTAACATACTTCTTCATCAGATAAGAGAGTGAATAAAGAGAGTCAAAATCAAAATGTGAATTTCAGAAATCTAGGCTAGAGAGCCAATTTGGTATAGTGGTTAAGGTGCTGGCACAGAAACCAGGGTCCTCTAGTCACATCTTAGGCATAAAAGCTGGCTGAGTGACTTTGAGCTGGTCACTCTCCCTCAGCCCAGCCTATCTCACAGGGTTGCTGCTGTGGAGAAAATAGGAGGAGGAAAGAGTATTAAGTATGTTTGCTACCTTGAGTAACCAATAAAGTAGTAAAGGTGGGCTACAAATCTAATAAATAATAATTAAATAAAGCTAACTATTTCCCCCTAATTAATGCAGAAAACCAATAAATGTTTACAGACTCTTTATTCTTCAACAGAATAGAATGTAAATTTTATGCATGGTAGACCACTTCTGAGGGAAATCTTCAAAACCAGTGTGTAGAGATTCTGGAGTTTTACTGTTTTATTCATTTTTTTTAAAGGAACACACACTTTAAAGGAACACACTTCTTTCCATTGAGATAAAATTAGATGACATATACAGACACGGTTGTCTGCTCCTGAAGGAATTAGTTTTGTTCAATTTCAGACTGATAGGAAGACAGCTTTTCGTACAAGAAGAGTCTTTATAAATTTGGGTATAGGGAAAAAAATGGATGTATTAATCTCCTAGTTTCATAGTGAGCTCTATTCAAAATAGAGTTATTTGGGGGTACAGAATCAATTTACATTGTATGGATTTGGGAAGTAGATATCTATCATTTTAGAGTGCTCAAAAGTATAAATAGGTTCATAATGCTTCTCAGTTTTGTTCAGGTTATGTCATTAGGATTTGTCTCATGAAATCAGACATGATCCAAACCAGTGGTAGGATTCAAATTTTTTTACTACTGGTTCTGTGGGAGTGGCTTGGTGGGCGTGGCAGGGGAAGGATACTGTGAGATCTCCAGTCAGAGGTGGTATTTTCCGGTTCTCCAAACTACTCAAAATTTCTGCTACCGATTCTCCAGAACTGGTGAGAACCTGCTGAATACCACCTCTAATCCAAATCAAATCAACTTAACTTGGATTTCATAAATATGCCCACCAAAAATAAGCAGGAAATAAATATAGTAAACAAATTAATACTGTCAGACATAGAACTTGTTCTTTTAATTTGCATAACATAGAAACTGAAAAAAAAATATTTTATTTTCACTGGCATCCTCATTCCTTTTACCAGTATCTTCAGTCATAACCTCTAATTATTTTTTTCTATTTATTCTCCTATTTATTCCCATTATAAGATAGTTGTTGTGTATGAATAAATGTGAAATAAAGTTATCTTGAGCTTGAAGTCAAGTGCAGGGTTCTGGCCCTGCACTTCTGATTGGCTGTTAAATGGCGAGATCAGATTGGTCCGTTCAGGAGAATCTGATTGGCCATTAACGAGCCGTTCTCATTGGTCAACGGAGCAAGCGCTCCAAGGTTTTCATTGGTTGAATAGTTAATAAGTTGCCTATATAAGGAAGGCTGTAGCAGCCATTGAGTTTGAGCTGTCACACCATGTAAATAAAGAGTTTGAAGTTCACCGTTCACCTGGCTCATCTCCATTCTTTGCACCCATGCTCCAAACTTAACACTGGCGACAAGGATAGGATGTGGAGACGTCAGAGCTAACTGAACAAAGAAGAAGATAACTGAGCACATGGCTGAAACGCACAATGATGGAACCATGTCCGGTGGCGTCATACCACCCGCTTCATTCGACCCAGCGCAAGAAGACTGGAAAGCCTACATGGATAGTTTCCAAATGTTCTTGGAAACCAATAACTTGAAGGATGCCACGACCGGGAAGAAATGGGCGGTATTCTTAATGCATTGCGGGCCAACCGTATTCAAGATGGCCAAGGCACTAGCAAAACCGGCTGAAGTGAAGGCCATGGACTGGGACGTCCTCAAACCCATACTGAGGGCCCACTATGCACCGACCGTACCAACGCTTGTAAGGCAGCATGAGTTCTACCAAAGGAACCAGCGGAAAGGAGAAAGCGTTGCCGATTTCGTCGCGGACCTCCGAAACCTGGGAGGCCTCTGCGGATTCGCCGACCTGGAAGAGGCTTTGAGAGACCAAATAGTTCTGGGATTAGATGCGCTAAACATGCAGAGTAAGCTGATGGCGAAAGGCGACATCAGCCTTGCCAATGCCATCGCTGAGGCTACTGCAGCAGAAGCAACCAGGAAGTCAGCTGCCCAACTGCACCGCAACTGTGCTCCAGTACACCAACCGACCCGCAAAATCTCACCCAAGTCAGAAGGACAGCTTTTGATGGCCCACCACGAGGACCTCTCTTCGTCGTTAGACAGCGACGAAGAAGAGGTCCATTGACTGCAGTCCAATCGGGACCACTGCCTGAAGTCCCAACACCCATGTGCTGGCTGTGGGGCCAACCATTCCCGGTCCGAATGCAAATTCTGAGACGCGTTCTGCCATGAGTGCGGGAAACAAGGCCACATCAGACGGGTCTGTAGAAGCCTCCTAGGACCCAGCCAGACCTCAAAGGGGGCCAACTATCGCCACTCAACAGGAAACCGTCCTGTAAAATGAGAACCAGTAAACCACTCCTACAGAAACCGAACCTTAAATTGCCCCACGAAGTGAGAAGAGGCTCACCAAACTATCACTATCGGTCACGCCTCTTCCTTGGATGCCAAGAAAATCTGAATTAAAGTGGCCATCAAAAATCAGCCCAGCCAAATGGAAGTCGACTCGGAATCGTCTCTCTCGATGGTTTCCTGAAAGACCCTCAAACAATCCATCCCTACTATCCGGCGCCAAGACCTCCGTTCCCAAAGACTCATACTTAAGGACTATCAGGGGAATAGGATTCCAGTTGTAGGAACCAGTCGAGTCCGTGTCTTGTTCAAAAACCGCACAGCGTACTTACCCCTGACTGTGATCGACAAAGACCAGCCTAGTCTGTTAGGCCTCCAATGGTTCGCGCCACTCAGCATTGAAGCGGCAGGCATTAACCAAATTGGCGGCAGTGACTGGGAGGAGGACCTCGTCCATGAATTCAGGGACATCTTCGCAGAGAAGCTAGGCGAGTACAAGGGGACCCCAATCTCATTTAACCTTAACCCAAAAATAGCTCCCATCCGCCTTAAGCCTCGTCGAGTTCCTTTTGCCCTAAAACCAAAAATCGATGAACAGCTTGATAAGTTAATAGCCCAGGGAATATTAGAGCCAACTGATCACTCTCCCTGGGAGACCCCAATCGTGACACCCATCAAGCCGGATGGTTCGATTAGAATATGTGGGGACTACCGAGCCACTCTGAACCATGCCCTGCAGCAAAACGCATATCCGGTGCCGATGGTGCAGCACCTCCTCCATTCCCTGGGGGGCGGAAATGTCTTCGCTAAACTAGACTTAGCTCAGGCATATCAGCAACTGCCAGTTGATGAAAAAAACGACACAGGCACAGACGATCATGATGCACCGAGGTGCCTTTAAATGTACATGGCTCCAATTCGGAGTGAGTGTAGCCCCGGGGATATTCCAGAGCCTGATGGAAAGACTATTACAAGAGAATAAAGGCGTTGTCCCTTACTTTGATGATGTGTTAATTGCTGCCCCTACTAAAAAAAATTTACGGAATCACTTAAAATTGGTTCTCCAGAAATTCAAAGACGCAGGTCTTAAAGTGAAGAAAAATAAATGTAAGCTGTGTACAGATCGTGTCGAATTTTTAGGGTATTTAATTGACAGTCAGAGCATTCACCCTACCGATAGCAAATTGAGAGCAATAAAAAACGCTCCCAGACCCCAGAATAAGGCCGACCTCCAGACGTTTCTAGGCCTTATCAACTTTTATAACGTATTCCTGCCGCACAAAGCGAGTGTCGCTGAACCTTTACATCGTTTACTGGACAAAAAAGCAATTTGGGTATGGGGTCATAGAGAAGAGCAGGTGTTCCGTAATGTGAAAAAACTACTGACTTCTGACGCTGTACTAATGCAGTACAATGAGACCTTGCCGTTAACTATCATGTGTGATGCATCGCCTTTTGGAGTGGGTGCCATTTTGAGTCATGTATTGCCTAACGGTAGTGAAGCCCCTGTTGCCTATTTTTCGAAAACGCTTTCAAAAACTGAGCAAAATTATAGCCAAATTGATAAGGAAGCCCTTGCAATTGTGTCTGCTGTCAAAAGATTCCATGAGAATGTGTTCGGCCGGGCTTTTACTATAGTGACTGACCACAAACCTTTGCTGGGAATAATAGCGGGAGATAAGCCAACCCCCTATATATTATCTCCCAGAATGACTCGCTGGTCAGAATTCTTGGCTGCTTATAATTATCGGCTGCAATACTGCCCAGGGAAAGCCATTCCCCACGCCGACGCATTGAACCAAGCACCGCTTCCAAAGACTATCGATGACCCCGCACCTACATTGACAACGTTGCAGATCGAGGCACTTCATACACCGCCATTAACCGCCCGTGATATCACGAGATAAACAAAACGCGACCCCGCCTTAGCACAAGTCCTCAGTTGGGTGGATAGCGAATGGCCATTGGACCAAGTACCAGACAACTTTGCACCATTCAAAAGTTGACAAACAGAGTTGTTTTCTCAAAAGGGGTGCATCATCTGCGGTGATAGAGTCGTTATCCCAGAGCGACTCCAACAAGCAGTACTGAGAACCTTGCACAATGGCCACCTCGGCATCGTGTGCATGAAAGCCCTCACACGAAGCTACGCGTGGTGGCCAGGCATTGACAAGCAAATCGAGACTTGGGTCAAAGCTTGTCATAGATGCCAGGAAGTAAGCAATGCCCCACCAAAGGCAATCCCAACCGAATGGGAAACACCGCGGGGACCATGGTCCCGTATCCATCTGGACTTTGCCGGGCCAACCAAAAGCCACACCTTCTTGTTAACTGTGGACGCCTACTCGAACTGGCTCGAAATCCACCGAATGAAGAACACGACAACCGAAGCAGTCATTAAGAAACTGGAGAGACTGTTTGCAACCCACGGATTACCAGACATTCTGGTATCCGACAACGGGCCCCAATTTACCGCGTTGTCTTTTGAACAGTACCTGGCGGACCGCAGTATTCGACATGCACTGACTTCGCCTGTACATCCAGCAGCCAACGGAAGGGCCGAGCACATGGTACAATTCGTCAAAAAAATGCTACAAAAAGTGGACTATGACAACATCGAAGAAAAGATAAACCGAATCCTCTTTTTACAGCATATCACTCCGCACAGCATAACCAACAAAACTCCTGCCGAGCTGCTAATGGGACGAAAGCTCCGCTCCCACCTTGACTGGTTACACCCAGCGTACGAACCGGAGGAACCACATGGATCCAACAGCCGATGCCGTACCTTCCAGGTAGGCGACCTGGTGTTCGCTAAAAACTTATCGGGTGATCCGTTGTGGGTAGAAGCGACTATGGTCCGCGTAACCGGCCCCAGATCATACCTTGTACAATGCCTTGATGATAGACTATGGAAGCGCCATATCGATCAACTACGATCAAGGCTGCAGTCAGGGATCTCCGAGCCCCCTGATAACCAAACTGAGGGTGGTAGATATAGAGGAAGATGAACTTCAATTAGCAGAAAACCTTTTTGAAGGGAACGATAGTGGAACGGAAACATGAGAAGAGGAATCAGGGATGGGAGCGAGCTCACCTCAGGGTGATACCGAAGATGTTGGTGACAACGAAAACTCGAACTCAAAGTCAGAAACACCCCTTTCGCCAAACAACGCCCTACCTCAACAAGAGTGCAGCCAAATACCGGGTCACAACGAAAATAAAATGGACTCATTGGTCAACGGAGCTAGCGCTCCAAGGTTTTCATTGGTTGAATAGTTAATAAGTTGCCTATATAAGAAAGGCTGTAGCAGCCATTGAGTTTGAGCTGTCACACCATGTAAATAAAGAGTTTGAAGTTCACCGTTCACCTGGCTCGTCTCTATTCTGCACACCCATGCTCCAAACTTAACAATAGTGATTTAGAACATCGCTAGGACACAGAGGCCAAACATGGCAGCTTTCTTAATTCTGGAGTCAAAGAATTTGTCTTAATTCTTAACAAAGGCAAAATGTGTCTCAAGAATGGTTAGAGATTTCTGCAAAATATAGGAACCCCCCCCCCCATAGGAGTCACTAAGTGGACATCACTCTGGATATGATGAGTTGGGAAGAAGAGGCTAGAGCATAAGAGCAAAACCTCTTGTATCCCAGCCAATCATTGGCCAACATCTCCCCATTGTTCCAAATCTACAAGAATTTAACCTTTTTCATCCAATATGCTGAACTCCCACTTTTCCTAACCACAGACCATTAACTTGTTTAATAAACTTACTGAACTCCAGGTTCTGAAGACTTGGCTATTCAGTTCAAGCATGAATATTCTCTGCAAATTAGAATGCTTTATTCAATGCTAAAAATACATGGCTTGGAGATGGAAAATTACTGAATAGAATAACAGAGTTGGAAGGGGCCTTAGTGCTCTGCTCAAGTAGGAGACCCTGTACTATTTCAGACAAGTGGTTGTCCAATTCTCTTCTTAAAAACTGGGTACGGTTTTTAAGGCCAGCCATTTCACTGGTTAATTGTTCTGTCAGGAAATTTCTCCTTATTTCTAGATTGGTTCTCCCCTTGATTAGTTTCCATCTGTTGCTTCTTGTTCTGCCTTCAGGTGCTTTGGAGAATAACTTAACCCCCTTTTCTTTGTGGCAGCCCCTGGACTGACTAATCAAGAATCATATCCTACATATTTTATTTATTGATGACAGGTGCTTTTATGCTGCGTCAATTGAAAAAAGAAAGAGTCTGAGCAACTAAAAGCAGTTCAGAAAAATTACATTAAGAATCCGTTCATATCAAGTTGACTTTTTAGAAATGAGGAAGATCAAGGGAGAGACCTGTATGAGATTGGAAATATGCCCTAAATAATTATCCTATTTTAAAAAAGAGAAGGGAATGAGCTGTCATACAAGCAGCAACTCATTGAAAAGTGGAGAGAAGACCTGCCCCCCAGGAGACCCTGCATTGGCTTCATTATATTTTAACACATGCAAGTCAGTCCGAATGTTCTGACCTCATTCCTCAAAAGAAAGCTTCTAGAATCTGCATATATTCATTATCGGCCTTTATGCACACGTTCAAATCAAGTCTTAACTTCCCCAGAACTCATGCTTAATCGTTAAAACTAGAAATGCAATCGGCACACTAATATTCATTAAAATAATTTGGGATGATAGCTCCTCCTCCTCTTTTCTGACTTTTACTGAGAAAAGTATTATTCTTTCAGCACAAGGGAAACAATGGCAGTTAACAACCTAGGGTGACTGATGGAGGTCGTTATTCTGGCAAAATTCAGCTCTCTTCTCAGGGTCTGGATTTCCCAGTTGAGGGCATTTTCCTTTGTCCTTCCATTCAAGGAAGGAAAATATATCTGTGCACACAATCCAAGCATGTAGTTAGTATTTGTGACTCTGTCCCCTGACAAGCAGATAAGAAGATAGATGTGTGGTTTCTCTTAATTAGCCTTTCTTAATTAAAAACACCATATATATATATATATATATATATATATATATATATATATATGTGTGTGTGTGTGTGTGTGTGTGTGTGTGTGTGTGTGTGTGTATGTGTATGTGTATGTGTATGTGTGTGTGTGTGTATATATATATATATATATATATATATATATATATATATATATATATATATATATATATATATATATATATATATATATTCTGGTGTTAACTCCATCACAGGCTTTTGAGGTCGATTCATTTCAGCAATCCTTTGAATGATCAAAATCCATCGAAAGAGCTCCATGAGTGCATGAGGATTTAAATCTGCCTCTGCTTGATCCAGCCTCTTGCATATTTGGAGGTTTACATTGTGCTTTTTTGTTCTGTTTTCCTTTGTAATGCTTGACTGGATTATTTCTAGCAAAGTGTCTATGCCATTAACGAGAAACGTGGGAGAGGGTAAGGAACAACATGTTTTGAATTCCACCCTACCAAGCCAAGTGACCCTTAAATGGATTCAACTGTAAGCTGAACCTCTGTTAAAAAGTAGGCAGTCATTTGACAGTGGCATTTGAACATAGAATTCTCCCACAGTAACGGAACATATAAATCTTATTCAGGTGTGAAGGAAATACACTTATTTCTTCGGTTATTATGTATGCCTAAATAAAAGATAATTTTCTTACCCAAATCCATGGCAGAGGAGAGGAAAACATAATATTCTTTCGAACATTTTTGAGGTCAGAAACAATATTTAAAACGATGTGAAATAACTCTCTTTGCTGTTGTTTTAGCCACAAATCATCCAGAAACAATTCCAAAAGACAGAGCTACTAGGAGCTAACTTATCACTGTAGGCAGCAGAAGGATTACCATAATCCCCCATGAAACCCCTGGAAGAGAGGCAAAGTGGCTAAACAGTGTCCACATCACACTCTCGCAAATCTGAATTAACCCACTGAATATTTTTAAAAAAAACTCTCCAGGGGAGAAACCCCTAAAAAGAGGGGTGTGTGGTGGGTCATTCTTCAAGATGATTGATTTGGTGACTCAACAGTCATGATGGAAGCAACCCTGGGAGCAACCACAAAGTATCCAAAGTTTGGTTGACAATTAGAAATGGCAAAAATCTTGGGAGAGAGAGTAACATATATGTTATGGACTAAGCCAAAGCATCAGTAACAATCCTAATAGTTTTACTTTTACAGCAGGCTCGTAATCCTGCACTTCTCATTGGCCCGCGAATAGCGAGTCCTGACTGGTCGTTTCTGGCCGGTCCAATTGGCTGTTAGCGGGTCTCTCTGATTGGACGCTTGTTAGAGCAGTAAACTCAAATCATTGGTTCTTTTGACAGCAGCCAGCTCTATAAAAGAGCTGCTGCTGCCCAAGTATTTGCTCTGTTCTGAAGTCACGAATAAAGAGTTGAAGTCACATTTCGATGTCTCTTCTCCATTCCTTGCGCCCATGCTCAGGACTTAACACTGGCGACGAGGATGGGATGCGGAGACGATAGAGCTGATTAAGTACTCATCGAACAAGACAGAGCACATGGCTGAAGAGCGCATGCAACAAACGGCAGAATGACCAGCGGTGCCATACCACCCGCTCCATTTGACCCAGTAAACGAAGACTGGGACTCGTATATAGACCGTTTCCAGATGTTCCTAGAGACCAACAATCTGAAGGATGCTACGCCTGGCAAGAAACGAGCGGTGTTCCTGACCCACTGCGGCCCCGCCATTTTCAAAATAGCTAAAGCACCTGCCAAACCGGTGGAAGTGAAGACCATGGATTGGGATAATCTCACGCCAATCCTCCGGGCCCATTACGCACCTGCAGTACCTACACTGATACGAAGACATGAGTTTTACCAGAGGGACCAACGGAAGAACGAGAGAGTTGGGGACTTCGTAGCCAACCTCCAGAACCTAGGAGGCCTCTGTGGTTTTGCAAACTTAGAGGAAGCCCTGAGAGACCACATAGTTCTGGGTTTAGATGACCACACAGTGCAGAGTAAGCTCATGGCGAAAGGAGACATCAGCCTTGCAGATGTCATCGCCGACGTTACTGCTGCAGAAGCAACCAGGAAGTCAGCTGCTCAAATGCACCGAGCGAACGCACCGCACTGCCAACTCGCTAATGATAGCCCGCTCTTCTCTGAGAAGCACACTATTACTGCCCATCATGAAGACCTCGAGTCATCCTCAGACAGTGAGGAAGAGGAGGTCAACCGGCTCCGCTCGGAGCGAAAGCAAAGGAACCAGAGACTTCCGCGCCAATGTGCTGGTTGCGGGGCAAACCACCCGCGATCAGACTGCAAATTCCTCAACGCACTCTGCCTTTCCTGTGGGAAAAGAGGCCACATCGCAAAGGTCTGCAGAAGCAAGCAAGAGTCCAGTCCAAGCCGAAGGGAGAACAACCTCCGTCGGGAGACAGGCAAACCACCTGAAAATCGGGACCGCCTGAACCACCAATGGAACAACCACTACTACTACAGAAATCAAGCACCTGCCTCTTCAACGAGACGAGAAGAGGCGCACCAAACCATTATTATCAGCCACGCTTCATCGCTAGATGCAAGAAAGATCCGCGTAAACGTTACTATTGAGAATCGACCATGCATGATGGAAGTCGATTCGGGGTCATCCCTATCAATGATCTCCTGGAAAACCCTCAAACAGCTGATCCCTGCCATCTGTCACCAGGACCTCAACACTCAAAGAATCATCCTAAAAGACTACCAGGGAAACAGAATTCTGGTTGTTGGTTCCAGCCACATCCAAGTATCCTTTAAGGACCGCACCATGACGCTTCCCCTGACTGTCGTCAATCATGACCGGCCCAGTTTGTTAGGGTTACAGTGGCTCACCCCACTCGGAATTGAACTAGCTGGCATACACCAAACCGGAAGCAATGACTGGGAAGAGGCCCTCATCCAGGAATTCCAGGACGTGTTCACAAGAACATTAGGCAAGTACAAGGGGACCCCTATATTGTTTAATCTCAGCCCTGATGTAGCTCCCATTCGTCTTAAGCCTCATCAGGTACCTTTTGCCCTCAAGCCAAAGATCGATGAGCAGCTAGATAAATTGATAGCCCAGGGTGTGTTGGAACCGATTGACCATGCCCGTTGGGAAACTCCAATAGTAACGCCCATGAAGCCAGATGGCTCGTTAAGAATTTGTGGGGATTACCGGGCCACCCTAAATCATGCCCTTCCACAGAGTGCTTACCCAGTACCGGTGGTCCAACACCTTCTTCACTCCTGGGTGGCAGAAAAATATTTGCGAAATTGGACTAAGCTCAGGCGTACCAACAGCTACCCGTAGACGCGACGACTGCAGAAGCCCAGACAATAGTTACACATAGAGATGCCTTCAAGTGCAATAGACTCCAATTTGGAGTAAGCATGGCACCTGGCATTTTCCAAAGTTTGATGGAGAGACTATTACAAGACATAAAAGGCGTCGTGCCTTACTTGGACGAGGTCTTAATAGCTGCCCCTACTAAAGAGTTATTAGGACAATGACTCAGAATGGTTCTTCAAAAATTTAAAGACACTGGTCTGAAAGTAAAAAGGGACAAGTGTCAACTTTGTACGGAGAGAGTGGAGTTCCTGGGATACCTTCTCGACAGACAGGGAATCCACCCCACTGAAAAAAAAACTAACTGCAATCAAAAATGCCCCGAGACCTAGAAATAAGAAAGACCTCCAAGCCTTCCTGGGACTCATTAACTTTTATAACATCTTCTTGCCCCAGAAGGCGACCGTAGCCGAGCCCCTACATAGACTTCTCGACAAAAAGTCTTCCTGAGTCTGGGGACGGTGTGAACAACGGGCATTTCAACAAGTAAAAGACCTCTTAACTTCCGATGCTGTATTGATACAATACAACGAGACTCTACCCTTAACAGTTACCTGTGACCCCTCACCATTTGGAGTGGGAGCCATTTTAAGCCATGTCCTGCCAAATGTTAATGAGGCACCTATTGCGTTCTTTTCGAGAACTTTGTCTAAAACTGAAAGGAACTATAGCCAACTTGATAAAGAGGCTCTCGCCATTGTATCCACAATTAAACGTTTCCATGAATATGTGTATGGGAGACCCTTTGCCTTATTACAGACCACAAGCTGCTACTTGGTATTTTAGCGGGAAACAAACCAACTCCCCACATCTTATCACCAAGAATGACACGATGGTCGGAATTTTTAGCCACCTACAATTACCAACTGCAACACCACCCGGGGAAAGCCATTCCCCACACTGACACTACCAGATGTCATAGAGGATCCAGCTCCAACCCTAGCCGTATTGCAAATCGAAACTCTTAAATCGCCGACGCTGACCGCTCGAGACATCGCCTCAGAAACTAAAAAGGACTCTTCTTTGGCACGAGTCCTCAGCTGGGTGGAACGGGGTTGGCCGGACAGCACACCCAACAACACTTTCAAGCCATTCAGAAATCGACAGAGAGAACTATTCTTCCAAAAGGGCTGCATCTTGTGGGGAGACAGAGTTGTAATCCCGGAGAAATTGCAACACAAAGTTTTTAAAATGTTGCACGATGGACATCCAGGCATCGTGCGGATGAAGGCATTGGCCAGGAGTTATGCATGGTGGCCTGGGTTAGACAAGCAGATAGAGACCTAGGTAGCGACTTGTAGCAAATGCCAGGAGACTTGTTCTGCTCCTCCAAAAACACCCCCAACTCAGTGGGAAACGCCTCGAGGTCCCTGGTCCCGTATCCACATCAATTTTGTGGGACCCACAAGAGGACACACTTTCCTTCTAACCATGGATGCCTATTCTAACTGGCTCGAGGTCCACAAGATGAAAAGCACCACCACGGAGGCGGTCTTTAAAAAACTGAATAAGCTATTCTCTACCCACGGATTGCCAGATGTCCTGGTCTCCGATAATGGCCCCCAATTCACTGCCCTGGCATTTGAACAGTACCTAGCAGACTGGGGCATCCGCCATGCCCTAACATCGCCAGTGCACCCTGCGGCCAATGGTAGGGCTGAGCGAATGGTTCAATTTGTAAAGAAGACTTTACACAAAATGGACCACGGTAACATTGACAACAAAATAACCCAGATGCTTCTCCTTCAACATATTACCCCAAGCAGCACCACAAACAGAACCCTAGCTGAACTCCTGATGGGCCAGAAACTTTGCTCACATCTCGATCGCCTCCACCCGGCTTATACACCTGAACAACCCCTGGGATCCAGCAGCAAGTGTCGATCATTCCAGGAAGGTGACTCCATTTTTGCAAAAAACTTCTCGGGTGACCCATTGTGGGTTCCTGCTTCCATAACACAACTTACGGGACCCTGATCCTATTGTCTACAAACTGCAGATGGTAAAATGTGGAAGCGCCTCATAGACCAACTTCATTCCAGACTGGCACCTGCTCCCATCTCATCCCCTGAATTTCCAACTGTGGGGGGAAGGGACATCGAGGGGGCCGAAAGAGAAATAACAGATGATTTAACAATCGAAACCCAGCAGTCTACACAACCAACCATGGGATACTCACCGTCAGAAGGAGAACCAAGCCGGGGAGTGGCCTCGCCGCGTGACAGCACCACGAGGGAAACCCGGAGAACAGCATTGGCGAAAGCAGAGAGAACAGCCCAGAGCCATTCGCCAAAACAGCGGGACCGTTTTCACCATCCAGCTCAGCAAGCAGCCCACCGGAACCAGAGCCAGGACAGAAACCGGTGGAACAGCGCAGATCAAGCAGACAGGGGAAACAACCTGCCTACTTTCGAGAATTCATCACCCCACCCCTCAGACGGAACCTAGGGGGGAGGGGTGTTATGGACTCAGCCAACGCATCAGTAACAACCCTAATAGCTTTACTTTTACAGCAGGCTCGTTATCCTGCACTTCTCATTGGCCCGTGAATAGTGAGTCATGATTGGTCATTTCTGGCTGGTCCGATTGGCTGTTAGCGGGTCTCTCTTATTGGACACTTGTTGGAGTGGTAAACTCAAATCATTGGGTTTTTTTGACAGCAGCCAGCTCCATAAAAGAGCTGCTGCTGCCCAAGTATTTGCTCTGTTCTGAAGTCACAAATAAAGAGTTGAAGTCACATTTCGATGTCTCTTCTCCGTTCCTTGCACCCATGCTCAGGACATAACAATATACAATTGCTAGCTTTTGTTCATTGTTTTATGAATATAATCCCTGCTTTTTACAAGGAACATGAGATCATTTTCTTGCCCAGTTCAATGAAGGTAGATAAGTAGGACAAGATTTCCCAATTGTCATCGACTTCAACAAAAGCAATCTGTTTTAGTGGTTCAAGTCAAAGTGGGATAAAGCTACAAACAACACATATAGTTGGGCTATGCTTTAATGCACATATAGCCCATGAACAGATCTATGGCCCATAGGATAACTTCCCCTTTACATGTAGAAAGTACCAGTTTCATTCTCTCAAACCCAATGCCAAGCTGACAAGTTCATTAATCCAAGGTCAGCCTGGATCCTCCTGGTCTATAAACCTGAAACCCCTGTTTAGCACTTTTAAATTTTAAAAAAGATAGCCATTATGAGAGTACTGGCAGGTCACTATCAACAGTGGAGGGATTCAAAAAAATTTACTACCGGTTCTGTGGGTGTGGCAGGGGAAGGATATTGTAAAATCTCCAGTCAGAGGTGGTATTTGCCGGTTCTCCGAACTATGCAAAATTTCCACTACCGGTTCTCTCGAATTGGTCAGAACTTGCTGAATACCAGCTCTGACTATCAACCACGCAGCTACAAACTGAATCGGAGCATGCATTGTTGTAAGAATTCCTCTCACATATATTTAAAGATATTTGGCTGAATCCACCCCATTTCCTCTGTGTGTGTGTGTGTGTGTGTGTGTGTGTGTGTGTATGAGCAGAAGCAAAAATTTTATATATACATATACATATACATACACACACACACACACACACACACACACACACAGATATATATATGTATTTTCTTAAGTTTTCGCGGGTACTTACATGTATGGCATTCAGTTTAGTTCGGGTATTTTCCCACGTCATAATAGTTGTGCTTTTAAAGTTGTACCAATGTTTCAGCAGAATCTCATCTGCCATCATCAGGCTTCTGTATAGTGTTCATCTGTGAGTCAGATGAATATGTGTTGGTTAAGCAGTGTTCTGTTAGTTCCATGAGGTGTTTAGCTGGTTGGTATTTATTTTTGATGATTTCAAGACTCACAGATGAACACTATACAGAAGCCTGATGATGGCAGATGAGATTCTGCTGAAACGTTGCTACAACTTTAAAAGCACCACTACTATGACGTGGGAAAATACCCGAACAAAGCTGAATGCCATATATATATATATATATATATACCGTATATATATATATACCGTATATATATATATACCGTATATACTCGAGTATAAGTCGACCCGAATATAAGCCGAGGCACCTAATTTAACCACAAAAAACTGGGAAAACTTATTGATTCGAGTATAAGTCGAGGGTGGGAAATGCAGCAGCTACTGGTAAATTTCAAAAATAAAAATAGATGCCAATAAAAACTTTCACTAGGACAGTTGAGAATAAGTTTGATGTTCACAATTTCCTCTTTGAAAGAGACCAGTAAATAGGGAACAAGAAGATGAAGAAAAAGAAGTGTGTTTTTTCACACTTTTCACACTGAAGTGAACAAAAATGGCATCATAGGAACAGGCTTATTCTAAGACCAAAGGTTTGTTTCTGATTTCTTCCCTGATTTAAGGGAAATTTGGGAAACAATCTCACTATCATGAAAGGTTTGATTGATTCACTAACCCAAAAGATGATGATGATGACAGTGGTAGGTAGGAGTCACTCTCTCCCTTGCAAGAAAAAACCAAAAGCCGTTCTTATGATATCTCTCTCTCTCTCTCTCTCCCCCCCCCAATAAAGTCAAGCCCTTTCCAGCACGCGTGCGCGATCCGCCCCCGCCCCTTTGCACCTTGCAAGTGCAAAACCCCAGGGTTTTTGCATTTGCAAGGTGCAAAGCGGCGGGGGCGGATCGCGCGCGCATGCTGGAAAGGGCTTTACTGTATTACAGGGAGAAAGAGAGAGAGGGAGAGATCATAAGAACGGCTCTTGCTTTTTTCTTGCAAGGGAGAGAGTGACTCCTGCCTCCCACTGTCATCAACATCTTCTTTTGGGTTAGTGAATCAATTAATTTGGGAAATGATCTCACTATCAGAAAACAACGCGAGCTGCAACCACCACCTCCTCCTCCCCCTCCTCCCGAGTGGACTGAAAGCAGCTGGAGCTGAGGAAATGAAGCTGAGTGGAGCGATCTCGGCTCGCGTTGCTTTCTCAGCCTAGAGCTCAGAAAAGCCTCCCCCTCTTCCCCCTCCTCCCGAGTGGACTGAAAGCAGCTGGAGCTGAGGAAATGAAGCTGAGTGGAGCAACCTTGGCTCGCGTTGCTTTCTCAGCCTAGAGCTCAGAAAAGCCTCCCCCTCCTCCTCCCCCTGCTCCCGAGTGGACTGAAAGCAGTTGGAGCTGAGGAAATGAAGCTGAGTGGAGCGACCTCGGCTCGCGTTGTTTTCTCAGCCTAGAGAAAGGGGAAGGGGGCTCATCTGGACCAAGGGTGAGTCTCCCCCTCAGTTTCCCCTGAAGGATCTTCTGTTGCTTTTGCCTTCTCCCTACATCTTCCCTCTGTTAAAATCCCAGACACACATACACACACAAACATTTTCGGTTGGATAGATTTCGTGTCTGAGCATTCTCACATGGCGATGGGTCTTCCCCCCCAAAAAAAACAGTTAAAAAAAGAAAAAACAATGTATCCTCAAGCAAGAACTTTTCTGCTTCCGATTACCCCCATGCTTAAAAATTGCAAAGGAAACACGGAAGCAGGGAAGCGGCTGCCCAGCTTTGGAGCTCCACACCATTTTTTTTTCAGAGGGGAATCTGACTCGAGTATAAGCCGAGGGGGTTAATTTCAGCACAAAAAATGTGCTGAAAAACTCGGCTTATACTCGAGTATATACGGTATATATATATATATATATATATATACATACATACACACATATATATATATATCTGGCATTCAGCTTTGTTCGGGTATTTTCCCACGTGGTGCTTTTAAAGTTGTAGCTTCATGTATGGCTCAGAGGGGTTTGAGGTGGGTAGTGATGCAGCTGCAGTGCGGCTTCTGGTCTGTGGTCGTGTTTCATCTTCTGTGTGGATGTGAGTCTGCTTTCTACATGGAAGTGTGGTGGTGGCATCTTGTGTGGCTCTCAGGGGTGTACATGAGCCATACATGAAGCGAACTGACCTCCACCATGAAGATGCAGCACGACCACGAACTCGAAGCCAAACAGCAAGATCACAGCTCACCAGCTCAAACCCTCCAGCAACTAAGACTAACCTGAGCACAATCAAGCCCCCACCTGAACAGAACACGCCTCCAGCCAATCAGAACACAGCCAACCCCCAACCAATCAGAACACAGCCAAACCCCCAACCAATGAGAACACACCCCCACCCAATCAGAACACAGCCAAGCCCCCACCCAATCAAGTCACACCCCCACTAGCAGTTAAAAGGAAGAAGCAGCTGCAAGCTCACATCACTCTGAGAAGCACAGAGCTGAAGACCAAGCCTGAAGATGATGAATGAGACTTCATCGAAACATTGCCTAGATACTTCCAATCTTACGCGGGAGAAAACCCGAATAACCAAAGATCCACATACAAATACCCGCGAGAACCTCAGAAAACAAATATATATATATATATATATATATATTTTTTAAATTTTTCGCGGGTACTTACATGTCTGGCATTCAGCTTTGTTCGGGTATTTTCCCACGTCACAGTAGTGGTGCTTTTAAAGTTGTAGCAACATTTCAGCAGAATCTCATCTGCCATCATCAAGCTTCTATACAGTGTTTGTCTGTGAGTCAGACTTTTACAGTGGTTTCAGATTTAAATTTGGGGCAGCCTATTGCTGTGTCAGAATGGTTTTTTCTTCCTCCTAATTGGTTGAGAGTCTTGGTCTGTGTTTATTGGTCTTGGAGTTTGCTGTGTTCTGCTACTAATATCTTCTGTCTGTTTTTTGGGGGGGGGCTTTTTTTGTATCTTGATTGGCTGGCAACATTGTGTTACTTTATTTGAGGCCTTTAGTGCAGCTTGGCTTCGGGTAAATGGACGGCTAACATTAGTTAGGAAGCTGGGTTTCATCTGAGTGCCTGGTTGGGGTGTGTTTGAACTGGAGGTATCAGGGGGGATCAGTTTGTGCCCAAGTGTTTGCCTGGCTTGTGGTGTGGAGATTTTTTTGTTTGTGAGTGCAGGCTTCCAAATGATTGACAGCCTGGTGGAATCATCTCTTCTGTTCATGCTTTCTGGTCTTTTTTCAATCTCTATGGCTTCTCTGATGATTCTGTGGCTGGGATTTTCTATGGTGGCTAGGGTTTTGGTGCCATTGAAGTTGATGTTATGACCTGTGGCTTCCATGTGTTGGACGAGTGAGGAAGTGTGTTCCAGCTTTTTGACTGCATTTTTGTGTTCATCCAGGCGGGTGCTTATTCTTCTATTGGTCTGTCCAATGTATGTGGCCGGGCATGATGCACAGGGGACTTCATATATGCCTTGGTTTTCCAGGTCAATTTTGTCTTTGGGGTTCCTGAGGATGGCTGCTATTTTTCTGTCTGTTTTGAAGGCAGTCTTGATGTGGTGTCTGTATAGAATCTTACTAATTTTGTCTGTAGTGCCTCTTATGTAGGGCAGGACAGCTGTTCCATAGGTCTGTTCATCTTCTGGGTCTCTATTATGTCTCAGTGTGTTTTTGTGGATCAAGTTGGTGATTTTGCTTTTGTGGAAGCCGTTGGCTGTCAATATATTAGTCAGGGTGCATAGTTCAGTCTTAATGTGTATCTTGTCTGCCAGGCGTTTGGTTCTAGTAATTAGTGTTTTAGCCACGGAGTTTATCTGTGCTGGGTGGTGGTGGGATTGGGCGTTGAGGTAGCGGTTGGTGTGTTTTTTCTTCTGGTAACTCATGATAGCCGTCCATTTACCTGAAGCCAAGCTGCACTAAAGGCCTCAAATAAAATAACACAATGTTGCCAGCCAATCAAGATACAAAAAGAGCCCCCCCCAAAAAAAAACAGACAGAAGATATTAGTAGCAGAACACAGCAAACTCCAAGACCAATAAACACAGACCAAGACTCTCAACCAATCAGGAGGAAGAAAAAACCATTCTGACACAGCAATAGGCTGCCCCAAATTTAAATCTGAAACCACTGTAAAAGTCTGACTCACAGACAAACACCATACAGAAGCCTGATGATGGCAGATGAGATTCTGCTGAAACGTTGCTACAACTTTGAAAGCACCACTACTATGACGTGGGAAAATACCCGAACAAAGCTGAATGCCAGACATGTAAGTACCCGCGAAAACTTAAGAAAACATATATATATATATATATGTGTGTATGTGTGTGTGTATGTATGTATGTATGTATGTATGTATGTATGTATGTATGTATGTTATGACTCCCCTTCAAAATTCAAGTGAGCAAAACAGAAAGCAGCCGTTTCAAAACTAAATCCAAACAGAAAGTAGTCTCACAAGATAACGGCTGTCATAAATCACAATCCACAGCAGCAAACCCCGCTCTATTCGGCATACCAGTCCCGGCAAACAATATTAAGCCTCAGAGCCTCTGCTGTAAAATCCTCACTCATTCAGTCACTTTGTTCCTAACAAATTTTCCCAACCCAGCTGTGTCCTTTTACACTCATTGAGGCAACATGCTACTTTCCCTAATCAGCATCTGGCTTGCTTCCCCCCAACTTGACATCTCAGTCTCCTCCTAGTTCTAGCATCAAGCCACAATCTGTCAACTTCCCCACTCGACGCCTCTGATTCATTTTGTGGATCAGATGCTGGCATGAATGAGGATCGAGCCTTTCAGTCACAACACTATCCCTCACTGCAGGGCCCTTCCCCTGAGTCTGATGATCAGGATGTGGTTTTGAAGGGAATTGTGCATGATATATTCAAATAAGATCCGGGGCATGCACCTTGGATACATCCTACCAAGTGCGAATCTCCGTTTCATTTTCCAGTCTTCCCACAAAGTACTGGAATCGTCCCTTTTGCCATCATGAATCATAAATTCCGACCACTGTAGTATCCGTAACAGGTTCAGTGCTGAGCCTGGATGGAGAACCTGTATCTTCTGGAGGATGGAGAGTACACGATGGAGTGTCAGGTACTAACAGGGAGCGATGAAAAACAGGGTGAATGTGCATGGAGCGCGGTAAAGTGAGTCGATAAGCCACCGGATTAATAACTGCCTCGATAGGGAAGAGACCAATAAAGCGATGATCCAACTTCCTAACAGGACGATCGACCCGAAGATGTTTTGTTGACAACCACACCTTGTCTCCCACAGCCAATGGAGGCGTCGCTCGATGCGAACGATCCGTGAAACGCTTATAATCTGCTTTCGCTTAATCCAATTGTCTGGAAATTAATTGATGCACCGCATATAACTCCGACAAAAAATCTCGTGCCTCCGGAACTGGAGAATCCACGATTGACAGGGGGAAAAACCTCGGATGATAACCCACATTGGCATAAAAAGGCGTCATGTGAGTGGAGGTGTGCCGAGAATTATTAAAGGCAAACTCTGCCAATGGAAGATAGGTCACCCAGTCATTTTGTCGTTGATTTACAAAACATCCGAGGTATTGGGCGAGGATGCCAATTACCTTCTCAGTTCCGCCATTGGTTTCCAGATGGTGTGCCGACGCTAAACATACTTGTACTCGTAGAGCATTCATTAGACTTTTCCAGAATTGAGCGGTGAACTGAAAACCGCAATCTGAAACAACTCTGTCTGGTAAGCCATGTAACAGAACACGTGTTGTATGAAAAGCCGGGCAGTAACATGAGCCGAGGGTAATCTCCTACATGGGATGAAATGGGGCATCTTAGTGAGCATGTCAACCACCACGAGCACCGTCATATAACCCAATGAAAGGGGCAAGTGCATTAGAAAGTCCATGGAGATTGCTCCCCATGGTCTGCTTGGAGTCGGCAGTGGTTGAAGAAGTCCAGGAGGTGCACCCTATGCCGCTTTCGCTTGTCGACATTGTATGCAAGAAGTGACATAGGAAGACACATCATGTCGAACCGAGGCCACCAAAAAGTCCGGGTGACCAAGTGCAGGGTTTTGTGAAAACCAAAATGACCAGCAGCAGGATTGTCATGACATTGCGTCATGATGAGGGCTCTAAGCGTCCTAGTGGATACGTACAATTAGTCTTGATGTCTTAACAAGCCCTCTTCAAAGGACCATGGGGAATCAGGACCAACTTCCCCCCTTCTCTGCTGCGTCCATGCATCCAATCACTGCGCCTCCCGTATTCGAGCCCGTAAATCCACCGGATCTTGAAGTACGGCCAAGGATTCCGGTGGCAACACCATTCATGGAGGAAGAGGATCCTCAGGACCGATTTCCTCGGGCTTCTGAGACAACGTGTCTGCCCTCCGGTTCTGTCCACTTGGAACATAAGTAACGGAGAAATTGAACCTGGCGAAAAACAATGACCACCGAATCTGTCGTTGGTTCAATTTCTTAGCTGTGGATAAATGTTCCAAGTTTCAATGATCCATCCGAACCTCTATCTTGTGCCGAGCCCCCTCCAAATGATGTCTCCAGGTTTCAAATGCAGCCTTAATAGCCAACAACTCCTTTTCCTGGTGTAGTTGCGCTCTGAAGCTGTGAGCTTCCTAGAATAGTATGCACATGGGAAAAAAGGTGCGCCATCCTTCGAAGCTTGTAACAATACTGCTCCGATAGCTGCATTAAAGGCATCTGTCTCGACCACAAATGGACGATTCAGATCAGGATGCCTCAATATCGGCTCGGCCACAAATGCTTTCTTTAAAATTTCAAAAGCCTGTTGTTGCGGGGACCTTTGGCTGTGTTCTGATTGGCTGGAGGTGTGTTCTGTTCAGGTGGGGGCTTGGTTGTGCTCAGGTTAGTCTTAGTTGCTGGGAGATTTGAGCTCGTGAGCCAAAACCGAACACTTCAACAACAGAATTATTAAAGAAGCCACAGAGATAGAATTCAGCTTTGTTCAGGTATTTTCCCACCTCATTGTAGTTGTGCTTTGAAAGTTGTAGCAACATTTCGGCAGAATCTCATCTGCCATCATCAGGCTTCTGGTTGTGTCTGTCTGTGAGTCAGGCCCCCACAGTTGTTTCACAGTTGTATGTATATAATTTGTTTTCTTAAGTTTTCATGGGTGCTTACATGTATGTTATTCAGCTTTGTTCAGGTAGTTTCCCATGTCATTGTAATTGTGCTTTTAAAGTTGTCGCAACGTTTCGGAAGAATCTCATCTGCCATCATCAGGCTTTTATCTTGTCCCAAAGTAGATGGTGGATTTTGTGCTCAATTCCAGGTGTAGTGCCAGCAAATCTTTGTTTAACTGATCCAATTGGAATCTCTTTCTGTGGAGCTCGTTCCTGAGTAGAGCCATTTCAGTTCTTTTCAGGATATGTTTAGTGCCTGCTGTGCTTTGATGAAATGTTAATTTGAAGCAGGTTGGTGTTGCATTGTTGTCTCTACAGCTGCGTAGGAATTTGAGATCACATAGTATTCCTGCTCTTTTAACTTCCAGCTTCTCATAGGTTTTAGTCTGGCTGTTTATTTCCTCCCCGTAGAGGTCTGATATTTGTTTTCTTAAGTTTTTGCGGGGTATTTATATGTATGGTATTCAGCTTTGTTCGGGTATTTTCCCACGTCATTATAGTTGTGCTTTTAAAGATGTAGAAATGTTTCGGCAGAATCTCATCTGCCATCATCAGGCTTCTGTATAATGTTCGTCTGTGAGTCAGACTTTCACAGCCATTTCTTTTTTAAATTTGGTGCTAGCCTATTGCTGTGCCAGAATGCTTTTTTCTTCATCCTGATTGGTTGAGAGTCTTGGTCTGTGTTTATTGGTCTTGGAGTTTGCTGTGTTCTGCTTGACTGGTGTTTCTAATATCTTCTGTCTGTTTTGTAGCATTTTTTTGCCTTGATTGGCTGGCAACATTGTGTTTCCTGTATTGGAGGCTTTTAGTGCAGCTTGGCTCCAAGTAAATGGACTGCTATCATTTATTAGGAAGCTAGATTTCATCTGGGTGTCTGGTTGGGGTGTGTTTGGCTGGCTTGTGGTGTGGAGACTTTTTTTGTTTGAGAGTGCAGGCTTCCAGATAATTGACAGTCTGGTGGAGTCATCTCTTCTATTCATGCTTTCAGGTCCTTTTTCAATCTCTATGGCTTCTCTGATAATTCTGTAGCTGGGGTTTTCTATAGTGGCTAGGGCTTTGGTGCCATTGAAGTAGATGCTATGACCTGTGGCTTTCATTGAGTTGGACTAGTGAGGAAGTGTGTTCCAGCTTTTTGACTGCATTTTTGTGTTCATCCAGGCGGGTACTTATTCTTCTATTGGTCTGTCCAATGTATGTGGCCGGGCATGATGCACAGGGGAATTCATATATGCCTTGGTTTTCCAGGTCAGTTTTATCTTTGGGGTTTCTTAGGATGGCTGCTATTTTTCTGTCTGTTTTGAAGGCAGTCTTGATGTGATGCCTGTGTAGTATCTTACTGATTTTGTCTGTAGTACCTCTTATGTAGAGCAGGACAGCTGTTCCATAGGTCTTTTCATCTTCTAGGTCTCCATTATGTCTCAGTGTGTCTTTGTAGGTCAGGGGAGTGATTTTGCTTTTGTGGAAGCCGTTGGCTGTCAGTACTTTAGTCAGGGTGCATAGTTCAGTCTTAATGTGTGTCTTGTCTGCCAGGTGTTTGGTTCTGGCAATTAGTGTTTTGGCCACAGAGTTTATCTGTGCTGGGTGGTGGTGGGATTGGGCATTGAGGTAGCGGTTGGTGTGTGCTTTCTTCTGGTATATGGTGTGTCCTAGTGTGCCATCTGTTTTTTTGTAGATTAGTACATCTAGGAATGGTAGTTGTTTGTTTCCATTTCCATGGTTAATTTGATTTAGGGGTGTGTGCTGTTTAGGTGTGTTAGGAAATTGTTTAGGTTTTCTTTTCCATGGGGCCAAATCACAAATGTGTCATCGATGTATCTTAACCATAGTTTGGGTTTGTGGGTGGCATTAGCTAGGGCTCTGGATTTGAATTCTTCCATGAACAGGTTTGCAGTGACGGGTGACAGTGGTGATCCCATAGGGGCTCCTTCAATTTGCTTGTATCTTTGTCCTTTGTATATGAAATATGTGTTGGTTAAGCAGTAGTTCCATGAGGTGTTTAGCTGGTTGGTATTTATTTTTGATGATTTCAAGAGTTTCTTTTATTGGGACTTAAGTGAATAGTGAAACTACGTTGAAACTTACAAGCAGACCTTCTTGTTCCATGTGTAGATCTTTGATCATTTCCAAGAGGTGGTATAAGTTTTGTACATGTGAAGCTGCTGTTTCAGCATGGGGCTGTAGCTGCTTTGCTAAGTGTTTAGCTAGGTTTTGTAGTGGTGCTCCTCTGGAATTGACTATGGGTCTGAGAGGTATGCCTTCTTTGTGTATTTTTGGGAGGCCATATAGTTTGGGGGGCCGAATTCTTCAATCCCATTTATTTGTGCCATGTTAATTCTAATCTATGTTCATCATTTTGAGGACAAAATAGCAAGTCGGAGGCACAAGTTACAATATGTTGACTTGTAAACAGTAAGCAGTCTAATGAAACTCTTCTCTAACATTTGGATCACTTCAATATATTTTATATACTAGAAAGGCCCAGTGGAACTTAAAATCTGATTGAAATCTCATCCTCATTCCTTGACGTTAAATGTTTCTTATGAAAGCATATATATCCTTGATTTTGGCAAAACATACTTTCCCACTTGGGTAGTTCTTATTAAGTACCTGTTCTACCTTAGCATGACCCCTGAATTCAATTTTTCTTTTCATAATGAAGAGGGAAACTATGCATCCATTATAAAAAGAAAAGCAATTAAACACATCATATGGTACATTATAATTAAGTGTAGAAAGCATGGATTTGGTTGATTTTCAAACCAAACAAAAAGAAATGCCCAGTTTATGGGCACATAAGGGTTCATGTAGTACTGGAAATGGGGATAAGTCTTGAGAACAATCTTTATCTTTAAAATTTAAATCCCACTGCTAAGGACACTCACTTTTCCTTCTTTCTTTTTCCCCAGGGCATCCCTGCTGTGATGATCCAGGGTGTGGCACAAAGGCAACACAGTCAAATAAGCAAGAAGAGTTCCTTTATTATCTCCAACTTTGCCCCCAATGTCCAGGTTACCTTCAGCTGGAGAAAAACTCTCCCAGGAACAGCCATTAACTGGAGAAAATTCAGTCCAAAACAAGGAACATACAAACTAACTAAAAATTCACACAAATCAAGCTGCAGCAATTAACTTGACAGGGCAGGAGAATGAATTGCAGACTTGAAAGCCCAGCAAAACACACACAGTTGGGAAGATGGCAGGAACCCAGATAAGCCTCGACGATACCATATAATTCACGGTTTCCTCCCAACAACTTCGCTGTGCACAGCTTCCCATTTTAAAGACTGTGTTCTCAGATCCAGTTAATGAAGGGAATCAGGGCCCTTTCCTCCCCCATAAGCCACACAACTCATGTTGCTCCCTTCTCCATTCCTCCCTGCGTGCCCTAGGATGAAGAGGGTGTGAGCCTGGGTCTTCCTCTGAATTCCCTCTCCCTTGTTCTACCTCTTCCCTGCTCTGCCCAGCCAGCCTTTGCCCTTCCCCAGTTTCTTCCATGAGACTGGGGAAACTGTGTTTCAGCCAATGGAGCCATACTCCCACTTCCTGACAGCTGTTTGGCCTCCCCCTCTGAGTCAGATTCTGACAGGGGCATGACATTTGCCTTTGTTTTTGATTTCTTTCTTTCTGTGAGGATTAAATGAAAAGTGATGCTTCTTCCTCCATGAGTGCAGTTATAGTGGCGATATTTTAATATTTGTAAGTAACATGGACATAAAACCTGGAGCCTACATTAAAAAAAGTTTTGTGGCCTTGATATTCGAAGAAACAACTTTTCTTGTAGATAGTTCCTTATACTCTCTGTTTTCCACCATTGGGAACTGTCCATTCTAAGAAGTATGGAGAATTGCCCTGTTGAATATGGTACCCAGGTGAGACACTACCTTCTCCCTAGAGTAGTGTTTCTCAATCAACATGTTTGGAGTTGGGGTCCATATAACTTTAAGTTGTTCAGACTGGAAAACAATCTCCTGGTGATTTAACTGACATAGTGCTGACTTCATTTTGGCACTAACTTAAGCTCTGGTTATTCTTATACAAATTTATAAACTCGAGTCAAACTTCAGTGTACACTCTGTCCTTTCAACTGTGTTGACATAACATATAAATTAGAGAGGGAGGGAGGGAGAGACAGAGAGATGATAGATAGCAGATAGATAGATAGATAGATAGATAGATAGATAGATAGATAGATAGATAGATAGACAGACAGACAGACAGACAGACAGACAGACAGACAGACAGAGCTAGCTTTGGCCTTCAAACTTGTCCCAGGTTTTGTAGGCAAAATTAGAGAAGAGTGTTAATCTGGCTTGTTAAATAAGTTACTTTTTTCGCCACCAACAAAAAAAAAAAAATAGAGATGAGCAAGTCCAATCTTGTTTATGAACAATTAATTAGATTACCTCAGAGTACAAAAACTTCACAGGCATTTATCAACATTCCAGGGAATGCTGTAAAAGAATTTTTTTTAAAGAGTAGAAGTTTCTAGTTACTGTGGATTTTATTGAAACCATGTTATTTCCTCCAACAAATAGCGCTTTTCATACTCTAAAGATCATACTGTCTGCATGTATGTCTGCATGAGAAGTTACTTTCTGCTGTGGGATGACAGACCAAAGTTATTCTACACAAAGAACCGTACTTCCATTTTTTTTTCCTCCTCCTTTGCACACATTACAATAACTGGCATCTGAAAGGCTTTGCTTGTTACAAGTGAAAAGAAAGTGAACTTGCTATAAGGTTCCTTTTGCTACCCTACCCTAATGTTTAGTCTTCACAAGCCCCTCTTCTCTGTGCAATGACAGGTTTATCACTTTCAGAACATCATACTCTTGAAGCACTATTTGCTTTTTTTTTTATTTATCCAGGAATTTAAAAGCCTTCTAGTGATGTTTTTCATTTCTGCTGCTGCTGTTCAAATTACTGTTTTATCTTTTGGTTTTTATTATACTGCTATGCTAAGAAATTGAAAAATGAAAGATGGAATATAAATAAGGTAGTGTATAGTAAGATTTGTGATACCGGCCAACAAGATTCACTCTAAGGTAAATGTACATTAGGATTATATTTTAAAATTCTGGATTAATTTAACATGGAATCATTACAACTTTCAATTCTATCCTTAGATTTGCTAAGGGAAAGTAGTAGCTTCCACTGCACTGTAGAAATGCTCTGAGGGGAGAAAAGAAAAGAATTAATCCATTTATACTCTTTTGCCACCTTTGGCTACAAGAAAAGGTAACTGAAGAGATAACTAATCTGTGTTAGGCAATCTGATCATTGAGTGAATTCCTGCATTTTTCACTGCTTGGTCTCCATTTTCTTTACATCAAGATGGCAACCTAAGGTCTTGGCCCAATTTCAGGCAGACCTCAGCCAATTTTGGAAGCACCAGTCATTCATTCAAGCACTTTTCCTGCAGCAGTCTGTGAGGCTAGCGGATAATGTGGGTACTAGGAAATGTTACCTGAATTTGCCTGGAATTGCATGGAGGAAAAATGTTAAAAAAAACTACGGATGGAATCCTTGAATTCATTCACTGGAGGAGAGTGAGCCTACTCACTCATTCAGGAGTGAATGAAGCCCATTAAGCATATCTAAAAATGGCAGTCTAAGGTACAAAAAGCCAATGTTTATTGAAGAAAGTCATGTTATGAAAGAATACCTGCATCTCTGTGTTTTCTGTTTTCACAGGGAACAAAAGAATTTACCTTGTAAAGAGAAAACAGGTTGAAAGGCAGTGCTGCTACATTTTTTGCTGGTTAGCACTTAGACTTATATACTACTTCACAGTGCTTTAAAGACCTCTCTAAGCAGTTTACAGAGTCAACATATTGACTCCCAACAATCAGGGTCCTCATTCTACCAACTTCAGAAAAATGGAAGGCTGAGTCAGCCTTGAGCTGCTCAGGATTGAACTCCTGGCAATCAGCAGAGTTAGCCATTCTAACTACTGTGCCATGTTCAACTAGCAAGATGAAAGAACCCTAGGAAGTGACTCATTACATTTGCAGTCACAAAGCAATACTGATCAGGAAACCTATCAGTATTGCTTGCCTTTTGCATCTACTTTCACCAAGAAATCTTGATGGAAATCTTGCAGGAAGGCTGGAGGACTATGATTGGAGGCACAGCATCTTCAGATCAAACAGCCCCTGGTCATTGTGTTGATGACTGTATAAGTTAATACTGCTTCAGCTCTTGGAAGGGAACACCTACATGCAAGTACTTTAACTGTCTGATTCATCATATTTTGTTCCATAATTCTTGTGCTTGGATATGACCTAAATATGGTGAATGTTGAAGAGAATTAGACAACATAGACTGGAAAAGAAACTTCTCCAAGAAGAGGTATGATTGAAGAGGTCCAAGAATGAGGCATTGCGTCTTGTAGGAAAGCAAAGACACAAGTAAATTGTGTTCAAGGAGGATGCTTTGTTCTGCAATGAAGAACTCATAATTGTACCATTTTATGTCTGCAAACCGGTATGGAATGATGTGTGTTCTTTGCTTGCCTTGTCTTCATAACGAAGTTCAGTGAAGCAACTAATCTCTACCTTTTGACCTAAAGAGGGAGAGACAGAATTGTGTTGGAATAGACTCTTCTGAGGATGAGACTAGGAATGGGTCTTCCCAAAATATCCACAGACAAGTCAACATTCACATGAGCCAAAAGGGAAGCAACACACCTTATCTTCCTTTGAATCTAGAGACAATTAGAAAGAGGAACAAATGAAAGTATTTTTTTAAATTCTCTCTCTCTCTCTCTCTCTCTCTCTCTCTCTCTCTCTCTCTCTCTCTCTCTCTCTCACACACACACACACACACACACACACACACACACACACACACAATCACTCACTCTTACTCTTTCCATTTTTTTGATTCCTTTAAGGAAATCTTGACATCTGACAATTCCTGAACAAGTCCCTGCAGTTTTCTTAGCAAGTTTGCCATTGTTTTTTTTGCCTTAGAATTGAGAGAATGAGTCTCACACAAAACTTCCCATCTGGATTTATGTATAAGATAGAAGTCACGATTCTTCTTGTTTCTACAAGGTGCTTTTAACCACTATACTAAACTGTTTTTTTTCTCTTTAACACACTCTTTGATAAAGTACACATCAAGTTTCTCAATTTCTGAAATGGACTTAATAATAATGTTCACAAATGAAAATCCCCACCCCAATCTCTGTTCCCGCCCTATGGTTAGGGAGATGCAGCTGATGCTTCAGAATGTACAATCTTGTTCAGTCCTTTCAACAGGGAGAATATGTCACGACTAAGATTGCTTGACAACATAGAGAAAGTGAGATACAGTACATATCTAACTTCTGAGTCTTACTGAATATAGTATAATGCACATACATGCATATCCACTTAAGTTGTTGGCTTCATTTGGATCCAAAGCGCACTGAAGATGTCTCCTCAAATAGGGACAAAACATTTGCAACTAAATCACTAAGCTCAGAGCTGTTTACTCACCAGATATATATAAACTGAGTGGAATTCATCACCTGGCAATTCATCTCAACTTCTTCATTTCACTTCAGAAGATTCACAAGAAGAATCTTGTCTTCTTCAAGGTCAGAGATTCTCATCCAGTCTGATGTGGCATCAACCTGTTTGCTTGTACACAGTCTTTGGCTTACTTTCAGTTCTATCTGATGTTCAGATGGCTTTCCTTGCCTCTGTATCATGCTATTGAGCCTTAGAGATTTTATATCATGGAGGGAAGTAATCTAGAACTAAGGAGAAATTTTCTAACAATTAGAAAAATTGATCAGTAGAACAACTTGCCTCCAGAAGTTGTGAATGCTCCAACACTGGAAGTTTTTAAAAAGAGATTGGATAACCATTTCTCTGAAATGCTATAGGGTTTCCTGCCTAAGCAGGGGGTTGGACTAGAAGACCTCCAAGGTCCCTTCCAATTCTGTTATTCTATATAGCAGGAACCAGGGGTTTGACACCATACAGTGGTGTTAGACTGAAGCACTGACTGATCAGCATGTAACATGATCAGGATCCAGCTTAGATGTTAGGTTAGAGAGAGGCAACCATGGCTAACCATCTATGATATACTAAATGTGCTCTAAGTGGTTCATCATTTCTATCTTTGTCATCCCATCACAATGGATGCCTTTGATAAAGCAAGGAGGCAGGATGGAGTGTCCCAAAGGGAAGCCTTGTTCTGATGTACATAGTGATAACTATGCACTGTATGCCAGTGACTATGCCAAGCACACTTAGAAGCTATATGACATTTTTGCCCTGCCTAAAGTTATAATCTGAATTCCCACTACTGCCCTAGATTTCTTTGGGAAGAGGGAAGAGCAAGAGTTGTGGATGTGGCTAAGAATCTAGCTGGCTACAGTTAGCCCCATGGTGATTCTCGAACGAGGATCAAAAAACCCATCCAAATGAATTTCTTACCACACATTGGCCTAACTTGTCTTCATTTGCTTTGACATCCTAAAACAAGGGTCTCCAACCTTGGGAACTTTAAGACTTGTGGACTTCAACTCCCAGAGTTCTTCAGCCAGCAAAGCTGCCTGAGGAACTCTGGGAATTGAAGTCCACAAGTCTTAAAGTTGCCACGGTTGGAGACCCCTTGTCCTAAAGTACTTTGTTTGACCTTCAGTCTCATTTGAGAAGTCAACATCCTAAACTCTGACGAGTAAAATCTGTTAGAAAGTTTAATTTAACAGCAATGACTGAGTATTCCCTACAACCTGTAGTTTGTCATCAAGATCCAAGGAGTACAAGAGATCAAGTAGCTAGGAAAGGAGAAACCTTACAAATGATAAACACCCCTAGATGTTCCCTGGAGTATCCATCTGCAATCTCTTTTGACCCAGTGAATAGTAGGCCATGTCAGATATTTCAGCTTTCAATTTCCAAACATTAGGAGCGCTCAAAGGTTGTGTCCATGCTTTGGGGACTGTAAAGATATTTTGGATACTTTAATATACTTCAGATATGCTTGGTAAATAACTATATAAATATCATAACTTTTTAACGTTTTGGTTTTTTCATGTGTAGGCAGTCACTAGCTACTTAAGCTGATGGAAAATAGAATGGACAAGACAGGCTCTCTAGATACTTGGGAACTACAGATTTACCTAATGTTCTTTCTACTTGTAAGCCAAGTATTTGAGTGCTGATTATTTGCAGATATGGATACATATCTGTATTTATTTGTGATCTGGGAAGCTCCTTAGAGTTCTGCAGATCATTTATAAAAAAAATAGCATTTAAAACATTCAGGACAAGAAAAAGAGAAAAGGTCTTTTTAGAGACCTCACTGTATTGCTCCTATTCTCCCTTGACTTTGAAATTCCTGATAATTTTTTAAATCTGAGGAAGTGGGGAGGGGGGAGAGAAAGACAGGGATGAGAATTGTCTTGTTACCAAGTTGAAATTTATTTTATTTATTTATTTATTCATATTGTATTTGCACAATCTTTCCTTACATTTCTAAAATAAAGGTGCAAGACCTTTTTTTTAAACCTTAATGTGAACATGCAACAGGCAAGAGAACAGATGCTTGAGAAATGGGAATTGGCAAAAAAAACAACAACAACCCACCTCTGTGTTGGGATCCTGATGATTTCCCTACATATGTAATTGACAGAGAGCCCAGAGAATCACACTAAAGATCCTTCTCTCCTGCTACTGGCAAAGTCTGTGGCACAGAGGAGCATGCATCTTGACAAAATCTGCCTTTGTGAAGAAAATTCATGAGCCTTTGTCTTATACACCAGGATCCTGCACTCCTCCTCATAC
The DNA here is from genome assembly GCA_033807585.1 of Hydrophis major. Lineage (NCBI taxonomy): Eukaryota > Metazoa > Chordata > Lepidosauria > Squamata > Elapidae > Hydrophis > Hydrophis major. Next base: position 248,339,329 of record CM066328.1, on the reverse strand, counting down.
ATAGCATTTTCATGCTTTGGGGCATGGGCCATTAGAATTCCTATATAGGCAAAGGTTATAAGGTATCATGCAGGAAGCTCACTGACGCTGCTTGTTAGTGGTTCTTGCAAAGTTTGGTGTCTCCAGAAACTTGTCCAGGCTCAAACAATGAATCATTACTTTACTCAATGATGAAAGATTAGTTCTATTAGGAACAGGACACATTCCAGACCACCCCATATATGTCTCTTCAGAAGTACATCCTCTGATTTTGGTGCAGCTCTAGAAAGTTAATCGAAATAACAGGATTGTACAGTTCACCTGATAAAACATGCGCTTATTAAATATCACCCAATACAATGGAGCACCTGGGCTGTTAAGCTGAGCTCAAAGCCAACACCAAAAGCATAGTTATCTAGACTACCAGCCCCTAGTCCAGGGTTAGCTAGTGTCAAACTGTGTGCACCTCAACTTTATTCTTACCTGTCCTTGTGCACCATCTTTTCTTGTTTTGTGGAAATACCACCATATATTCGTGCAAATTAAGCTTAAAGTCTCGGGGCTGCTTGGTTTGATTGCCTGACACACGCACACTGACAGAGAAATAAGCAAAACAAATGGATTCAACAAGCAGGACGAAAAGCTTTCCCTAAGAACCAGATTCAATCTGCCAGCACTTGGCTGTAAAGATTGGCCATAAGCCTTAACAGCTGCAGCAAATAACAGCTTCTCCATTCAGTGCTCTGAAGCTGGAAAAGCTTCATCTTGCAAGGATCGTCTTTGAGCAGCAGTGCTTAAAACAGCCGCGCTTCTTGGCTTTTCAGTTACGCACCACTTTTTATGTCTACGGGCTTCAAACTTTGCAATGGAGGACAGGTGACAAGCAGAGTTCCTCCTGTCTAGTTGCCTTTCTGACCCCATGGCCCACTTCACCTCCTCTCATCTGCTGCAGCAAACGGAGCTCCAGGTGTAGAGCACAAAAAGGAAGGGGGAGTGAAACGATGTCAAAATAAGGAAAGAACAAAATGGCTGGGAGGAGTTCTTCCACCGCGCTTTCTCCAACTGCTTTTGGACTCTCCAAATGATAATGTGGTACTCATGGGCACACCATCTTCATTTCCAACCATATAATTTTTTTTTTATTCTTTGAATTTAAAATAATAAACAGGAAACTGATGCCACAAAATAAGGCACCCTTCTTTAGTATTGTATTTGTGCAAAATAAAATAAAAAAGGAGACCCAATACTTTTCTAGGAAACTTTCCACTTGCCCAGGAAAGAGAGGGGGGATGGGGAAGGGAGGGATGGAGGAAGGAAAGAAGCAAGGAAGGAAGGAAGGAAGGAAGGAAGGAAGGAAGGAAGGAAGGAAGGAAGGAAGGAAAGAAAGAAAGAAAGAAAGAAAGAAAGAAAGAAAGAAAGAAAGAAAGAAAGAAAGAAAGAAAGAAAGAAAAAGAGCTACAGGTAACCTCAATGTATGACTACAATAGAGCCCCAAATTTCTGTTGCTAAGCAAGATAGTCATCAAGTGAATTTTGACCCATTTTACAATCTTTCTTGCTATAGTATTTTAAGTGAAGCATTGTAGTTGTTAAATTAGTAACACTGTTGTTAAATGAATCTGGTTTTCCCACTGACTTTCCCAGGTCACAAAAGGTGATCACTGACCTTGGGACACTGCAACCATCATAAATATGAACCAGTTGCCAAGCATCTAGACTTTTGATTTATGTGACCATGCTGCAATGTCCGTAAGTGTGAAAAGTCATCATCAGTCATTTATTTCGGTGTAGTTCTAACTTCAAATGGTCACTAAGTGAATTGCTTTAAATCGAGGACTATCTGTATTGTGAAATGGTAGAGAGCATCCTGGAGAAGCAGAGATGTGATAAGGAACAACCTCTCTGGTCTAACTGGAAGGACTCTGCACATGTCTCTTATTTTGTGACAGTTCTCATGATGTCCACTAGCCCCAAAAACTTTGTACCTCCACACATATCCAGCAGCTATCATAAGACATGTCAATCTATTCTTTAATTTAGACATCCCTGTAAAAGGTGATGAATGATAAACTGGATTTTTTGGAGTTAGTAGGGAAGTGGTAGCACACATGAAGAAAAATCCACATTCAGTCTCTGCCATTCCTGTGCCTGAAATCTTGAACAGCTATTCCAGTTGGTGCAGCTTAAAGAACCACAAGTCTGGTTTAGTATTAGGCAACGTTCTATATTCCTAAAATGTCAGGAAACATATTCTGATTCAAAAACATGTTGGTACGGATGCTGAACTATCCAATTAAAGCAGGCTTCACAGATTAGAAATTAGTGTGTGGATTGATTAGTTGTTAGATCAATAAACCAATAAATAAACAGACAGGCAGAATTGATAGTGTTTTTCAAGTTTCATATTAAGAACCATCCAATTATTAGAAATTCCAAAAAGAGCTGTAAACATTTTTAAGCATACTTTTTAGATCAAATGAAACCTCGTATTCCTTGGAGCACTTGTATTTATTTATTCATATTTACATATAATGCTCCAGTCAAGAAAGTTTAGGCAATTTGCATTTTGTTTGTAATAACATTAAAAACCATATAAATAACAAATATCAGGCAGTAGGTGTTCTGTCCCTAATTTGCATACTCGAAATCCCCGCGCTTTGATTGGCTAAAGCGCGGGGATTTCTAATTGGCCAGGCGAGCCGCGCCGATTGGCCCGTTGAAAGTCTCCCATGATTGGCTCGCTCCAAGAGCGGGAGACTTGAAATGTTGCCATTGGCCGCGGCCGCCGCGGCGAAAAGAATAAAAGCCGCGGGCTTTTTCCTTTTCGCCGGTTCAGTTCTCAACTTTAAAATAAAGAGCTTTAAACGAAGTCACCGACTCCTGGCGTCTTTTGCGGACACGACAGTAGCAAAGATCCAAGATTTACTTCTCCAATAACAGTAAAAGATATCCATTGGGGATGATTCTTCATTCCATCTTTTCCTCGGCCAGCCAGAGATGTCAAAGCTTTTCATATACTTAATATGTGGAATAGGGAATAAGGTTCTAAAGAAATCATCATCAAGAAGACACAAGAAAGTGACTCCTTAACTGAGGGACCATGATCGTTCTCTCTCATGTTATCACACACACAAATGCTACTTTAAGACGGTGAGACTTTAAGCAATATATGATTCAAAGGTGATAACCAGCACCTTAAATTGCATCTGTAAACTACTTGGTAGCCAACAATGCTCTCACAATAGAGATGTTACATGGGAAAATTTCAATGCACCCATATCTAGACATACAAACCATATTCTGCATCCTGAACTTTCAACAGAAGAGAAGGGAAGAGATGGAAGGGTTCTTGGAGGTCTTCTAGTCCAACATCCTGCTTCGACAGGAAACCCTACACCACTTCAGACAAATGGTTATCCAACATCTTTTTAAAAACTTCCAGTGTTGGAGCATTTACAACTTCTGGAGGCAAATTGTTCCACTGATTAATTGTTCTAACTGTCAGCAAAATTCTCCTTAGTTCTAGGTAGCTTCTCTCCTTAATTAGTTTCCATCCATTGCTTCCTGTTCTGCCCCAGGTGCTTTGGAGAATAGCTTGACTCCCTCTTCTTTATGGCAGCCCCTGAGATATTGGAACACTGCTATCATATCACCCCTAGTCCTTATTTTCATTAGACTAAACATACCCAGTTCCTGCAACCGTTCTTCATATGTTTTAGCCTTCAGTCCCCTAATCATCTTTGTTGCTCTTCTCTGTACACTTTCTAGAGTCTCAGCATCTTTTTTACATCATGGCAACCAAAACTGAATGCAGTCTTCCAAGTATGGCCTTACCAAGACATTATAAAGTAGTATTAACATTTCACATGATCTTGATTCTATCCCTCTGTTTATGCAGCCTGGAACTGTATGTGTTCTTCAAGGGCAGGCCCATAAACCAAACATTACTTTCTATAGTAATACTTAAAACAGTGGAGGGAATCAGACTGAAAAATTCAATGATGGAAATACATTGTTTTGTTCAGGTGGCAGCACTAAACCGATGTTGACTAATCTTTTTTTTTAAGTTCAGTAGGATCTATCCTACATAGTTCTTAGATAGGAGACCATCATGAATTTCAACAGCTGATAACCACCATACATATTATTCACATTTCCAGTAAAGATTCAAAAAACCTTTATACAGTCTAGACAATTTCTCTGGTGACAGATACCAATATATTATTTTATAAAAATTCTCTTTAAAGCTAAAACATAATGTAAATCTTTTCAACCACATATTGATCCATTTGTATATTGTAACCAGATTTTTAGCCCATTTGCTCATACATTCACTTGTTCTTCTTCTATCATATATTTCAACAGTTGATATATTTTAGCAATAACATGTTCATCATTTTTACATAATTCCATTTCAAATTCAATCTTGCGTTTGTTCAAACTACTTTAAATGTTTGTGATAATTGTTCAGAAGAAACCGTTGACAAGAATATCCTTCTGTTGTCAAATCTTCTCTTGATTTTAATTTTACAATCTTCATTAGAAAATTTTAATACAACACAATGTTTTATTTTAATACATCACATTTATGTTTACTTATAATTTTTCATCTATAAAATGCTTTCTGTGCTGACAGATTTTGGGGGGCATAACCTAGATTTATATTTATTCCATATTGTAAGAATGGCCTACCTTACATAATGATTTTTGAAATCTATATTAATCTTAATTTTGTCATACCATTGATATTCATGTCTTCCAAATTTCAGATCATGTCCTTCTAACTCCAAAGCTTTAACAACACCTGTTTTCATCCAAACTAAGCAGCAGGCTGCAAAATACAATTTTAAATATAGTAGACCCAATCCTCATTTTTCCTCTGCTTCTTGTAATGCTCTATATTTATCTCAGATTTTATCCACTGCAAATTTAGACATATCTTTCTGCCATTGCTTAAATGGTACATCAGTTGTCAAAGCAGGTATTGTCTGAAACAAAAATAACACTCCAGGTAAAACATTCCTTTTAATCACAGAAATTCTCCTCAACAATGACAATTGTATTTTATCCTTTCTTAACATATTGTTTTTAACTTCATTCCATGTCTTAATAGAGTTATTTTGAAATAACACACAATTAATATTTGTCATAGTCATGCCCAAGTATTTTACCTTCTTCTCAATCTTAAAATCCATTTTATTCATCAGATCTGCTTGATCTGGTATCTTTATAACACTATCTGGTATATTATTTTTGTTAACATTTTTGTCTTATTTGCTAGTCTTGAAACCTGATAGTGACCCAAATTCTCCAAATTCTTTTTATTTACTCATTAAATGCTTGATTCCCTTTAAAGCAGGGGTGGGCAAACTATGGCCCGTGGGCCACATCTGGCCCATTGGTCTGTCCAATCCGGCCCGCCCCTGATAAAAAATCACTGGGCGTGGTGTATTGCCCTGTGTCACGTGGCCCCCAAAGCTGCAAAACAGTGCGGAGCTCTCTCGGGATAGGAAAGAAAAGAACTTTGCAAAGGCCTTGGCTGGAAGTGCGAAATCACCTTCGAGTGTGACCTCTCCAAAGATGAGTCCCCGCCGATCCCCCTTTTTTTTCTGGGGCTTCCAGGCTTAAACTTTGCAAAGGCAGTTTGCAGGCAGGAGCATCTTCTGGCCGAGGAGTGGGAAGGGTTCTGCCCGGCGGGCAGGCGGGCTGCTTGGAGCGAGCTGCTTGGAGCCACCTAAAGCTAGGCCGCTGCTGATGGAGCCTTGCCCTGCCTTGGTGCCCCATTTCCCGGCTCGGCGGTCCTGCTTGGGTGGCACTTTAAAAGCCTGCTCCCAGCACCTGAGCAACTTCCCAGCAACTTGCGGCTTCCTTTTTCCTTGTGGGCGCTTGCGCCTGGCCACGAGCCACACTACGGAGGGGAAACCCGGAGCACCGCTGGGTCGCCTCCTCCAAGCAGCCCGCCTGCCCGCCTGCCAGGCTGAACCCTTCCCGCTCCTCAGCAGGAAGATGCTCCCGCCTACAAACTTTGCCTGTGCAAAGTTTAAGTCTGGAAGCCCCGAAAACCCAAGCAACTTCCCAGCAACTTTTGGCTTCCTTTTAACTCGCGGGCGCTCGTGCCTGGGCCTGAGCCGTGTGGCGGAGGGGAAGCCCGGTGGGCAGGCAGGTTGCTTGGAGGAGGCGACCCGGCGGTGCTCCGGCAGCAGCAACAGGCAGTTCCTCCCGGGCTCTGCTCATGTGTCTGGCTGGGGCTGTCAGGAGTTGCTACTGCCGGCGCAGCTCCGTGCGGCTCCAGTCCCACGTTGCCTTGGGAAAGAAAAGGCAAAACCAGGAGCCACTGAGCCTGAGCCTCCGGTGCCACTTCTGCCGTTGCAAAGCACCACCGCGGCTCTTCCTTTTTGCCTTTCCCTTCCCGAGGCAACGCAGGACTGGAGCTGCGCAGAGCCGCGCCAGTGGTAGCAACTCCTGACTCAGGGGAAGGAGGAGAAGGGGGGGAAGGGGGGGATGATTCCCAAAAAATCTTGTGCTGACCCAGCCTGTCTGTCAAATTTTAAAAGTCAATGCAGCCCCCGAGCCAAAAAGTTTGCCCACCCCTGCTTTAAAGAGTCTGTGAAAACTAAAACCAAGTCATCTGCAAAAGCTTTTAACTCATGTCTCTTTTTTAAATCTTTGCACTTATAATACTCTCCTCTTGTCTTGTGTCTCTAGTCAACATTTCAAGAACTAAAATAAACAGAACATGGGAGGAATTGTTGTGCACAAGCAATCACTATTTGATAATAATACTAGTCTGTAGCTTCTAGCTAAAGTCATATATTGTCCATATTTGGTTACTGTTTTAATTTTAATCTAATTTTGGTGTCCTAATATAGATGCTATAGTAGTATCTTTCTAACTGTTTGGCCCTGTAAAATAGAGTTCTTCATGCTTTGCAGAGTTTGTAAAAGTTCACCTTCAAAATACTTACAGTACAAATCCAATAACCAATCTGGTCCAGACACCTTTCCCGATTCACTGTTTTTAATAGCTTCTGAAGCTTCTCTTGGTGTCATTGATTCATTCATAATTTTCCTCTGTTCTTCTGTAATCTTCTGTAAATTTTCTTTTCTGAGTTAATCATTTATTTCCTCCACTGAAATATTCCATCTTCTATACAAAGAATAATGCAGGTCTTCCTTAACCTATGACCATAATTGAGCCCAAAATTTCTGTTGATAAGTGAGACATTTGTTAAGTGAATTTTGGCCCATTTCATGACCTTTCTTGCTCAGTAGTTAAATGAATCTCTGCAGTTAAGTAACCTGGTTGTTAAGTGAATCTGGCTTCCTCATTGACTTCGCTTGTCAGAAGTCGCAAAAGATGGTCACATCTTGGGACATAGCACCAGTTGCATCTCAGTTTTGATCACATGATCATGGGGATGTCATAACTGTGAAAAATGCTCATAAGTTACTTTTTTTAGTGCTGCTATAACTTTAAATCAGGGGTAGGACTCAAATTTTTTAACAATCGGTTCTGTGGGCATGGGTAGGTGGGCATGGCCATGTGATTGGGTGGGTGTGGCTTTTGCAGCACCTCTCCCAACCCCCCAACCCCAATTTTTGTGCCTCAGGAAAGCTTCCTGAGTGGAGGAGGATCCACATGCACGATAAAGACTGACTGTGTGGGGAGGGGAGGGTTGAGCAGAGAGGGACAGAGCCAGCCAGGGGCACGATTTGCCACTTCTCCGAACTGCGCAGAATCATAACAACTGGTTCTATAGAACCAATCTGAATCGGTAGAATCCCACCCCTGCTTTAAATGGTCACTAAATGAACTGTTATAATTTGAGGGCTACCTGTAGTAGGGAAATTGCCATAATGTCTATGCTTAGTCAAAATATAGGGTAGAGGCAAGCAGAGAGTGGGGCTAAATTCAGCACAGCAAGGGCTATTACTAAATGAACTGTTGTAAGTCAAGAACTACCTGCATTGAAAAAATGTTTTTGTACAGCAACATTATCCATTAATACAGTATCTCCCTCTTGTAATTTCAATATCATTGTTTTCTCTTCATAATTAACATGCTAATGATTTTCTTGATTTATTTATAAATTCAAATACTTTTTCCTAGTTGTTTCCATTCTCTATGAGTTTCAGAACTTCAAAGCAATTCCTGATGTTCTCCCTGAAAAGGGTTTTGGTGTATGTTAAGACCATATTGTGGAAGCTGACTGGCCTTCTTCTTTGGCTTAAATTGGAGTTTGCCCTTGAGCATCTTGCGATCTGTTTGACAATCAGTACCTGGTCATATCCTTGACATTATAATTGGTAATACCCCACATTTAAATTTTAAATGGCACATTGTGCTACACTCCCCATCAACTGTGAATTTTGCTTTTTCCATTGCAGCACCTAGATTATGGGGCAGTTTACCCCTTGATGCTAGCCCTCTCCTTGCTACAGTTAGGGGAGACTTAAAATAATTATTTTTACTCAACTCATTTAGAGTTTTTAGACTCTAAAATCTTTCAGACGTTTAACTTTAATTGTTTTTCTTGCATATGATTATTTCACCATTAAGGGGGTAAGTTGATGTGTGTATATATACACATAGAAACAAAGAAAGACACATTATTTGCCCAGTAAAATTATAGGTATTTACATTTAACTATAAGATTAATATTGAGTTGATCTCATAATATGACCAAGATGTTATATTATGTCTGTCTGTGATCCCAAAGTTTTCTGAACCATTTCCCAGTTTCTAAGTCTCTACTCCAATATTACAGTTATGAATACCTTCCATGCCCCTTTTTATTTCTCTCTTACTCATGTATGATATTATTACATCTCTGAAATAATTTGTAAATTCTGAGTGATTCATGCCTGGGAAATCATTACATTCAACTAATGTAGTGAAGTGCCCCTTTTTTAGCTCAGTATGACACAGTTAATTGACATTGCCAGCATTCCAGCTCAATTAAGTGTAGCATCTAAACTTTCCAAGCATCCTTTCACTGATTATTATTCCTATTAAATGGAAACCAAAAAGCATACAAAAAGAGTAATGCAACTACAAAAAAATAACCTTGATTTTAGAGTACATCAAAAAGAACTATAATTTCCAAATCACAAGAAGTAATGGTTCCACTTCATTTTACATGAAGTGAGAGCTGTGTTTGAAAGAGGATCTACCAGAAGAGATTCAGAGAAGGGCAAGAACACAATAATAGTTATGGAATACCAGAGATTTGTGCTTTCCCTGAGAAAACTGGGAGTGGATGACAATGCTAAGATTTTCTAAAGCATTTAAAGAGTTTCATACAGAAAAGTGGAAGATTTGTTTGGCAATTTCATCATGGAACAAATCACCGGAAACAAGACTCCAATGTCTTCAGGCATAAATTGGACAGACATCTCTTGGTGATGTTGCAACTCAGCTTTCCCCAAACTGGTCCCCTCCAAAACACATTAGGATTGCAACTCCTACTATTCTTCAGTACCAGCACTCTTGGCAACAAATTGGGGGAAGGAGATACCCTAGTTCTAGATTTCCGGAATCAGTTGGGGAATTGGATTAGATGATATACATCTTTCCCTTCTAGTGGTGTAACTCTATTATGTCTCTAGTAGAAGTCCTTAGCTGCTATGGTATTTCAACAGTGATAAGGTAGACTCTGGGCTGAAACTAAGCATCAGTCAGCAAACAGCTCCATTTGTAAAATTGTATTATTTGGTTCAATGAAATGTTTTTTAATGTAAAAATTGAGAAATGACTTTCTCGTTTTCCATTTCCTCTTCATAGTATGCCACTAATACAAATGAAAAGCCGATACATTACTAAAATGAAAGGAAGGAAGGAAGGAAGGAAGGAAGGAAGGAAGGAAGGAAGGAAGGAAGGAAGGAAGGAAGGAAGGAAGGAAGGAAACAAACTCTTCTCAACATACTGGTCTCAAAATAAAAAATGTTTCTAATGTGAATGCTATCTCTTGGGAGCATGAGTCATCTACTGCTATGTTTTTGGATGCTTGTTTTTCTTTGTTGCTCTATTCTTGATTTTTGGCATGTCATTACCCCTCAATTAATAGAAAATGCCTTCTGAAAAGCAAAAACACTAAAAACATATGAAATATTATAAAGGTGCATGACTGAAACATCCACAACTCTTTGATTCTGGTGCTGTAATAATAAGATAGCAACAATTATGATAGAAGAAACAAAGGTGATCCAAGTGTAATTCTCACACCATACAATAACCATCTCTCTACATGCAAAGCATATACATGATGCATCCAAAAATCAATACAGATACTATCAGGCACAAGGAACTAGAATGACACTGTGAATTCATCAAAGTTACCTTTTTGTTGTTGCATGCCTATTTACAAGAATCTCATCAGTCAGACTCCATTCTCTTGGGAACAGTCAAATAAAGCTTCAGGGATACTGGGGAGGTAAGATCTTTGCTGCTTCCTGCTGTTCAAGTACTCTAAAGCTTAGCCTCCTCTTCACACCTCTGCACTCTATCTAGAGACTCCACTGCAGATACCAAGTTATACACCAAAACCAAATTTCTGACAGATTCTACCTGCTTCTGGTGAATAGTTAGTAGTATTTTGGAGTAGTGATAAAAGTGGAGACTGAGTATAATATAATAAAGGAAGGAGAGGGAGGGAGGGAGGGAGGGGGAGAGAGAGAGAGAGAGCTATATACAGTAAATAAGAACATTTATGGGTTTTTCTACATTATGCCACAGTAAAAGATCAAAGTGATTCCAGATGAGTTTATTACTGTGAAATCACACTACCTCATTTGTGGAATTTTACTGGGAGGTAAAGTCCAGACAGTGTCATTTTCCACATGTAACTTGCTTCCCTTATTTTTCTTACCAAGCAGAAATGCATTAAAGAACAAAAGTAAAATGGTGGCACCATACCTTATGATTCATAGTGCTGGGGACTCCTTCTCTATCAGCAGCTATTTTGTCTGTCATCCTTAACAAAAGCAGTCCTAGATTTCCATAGATGGGATAGGCATTGCAGTTTTGTCTGTGAAAATGAAAACCCAGATCCATTCCATGGAAGAGGCTTTGTGTGTAAAATCAAGCATCTTTCCATCATGTTATTTAGCTAATTTCAACGTTGAAAGAATCCCTGCTCTCTCTGGCCTTCAAGAAGCACTATTATTTTACCTCCCTGGCAATCATTTTCAATTGTTTAACTAAAGCAACCATCTGCCTCATATTTTTGACATGGAAATGGTGATTACTCTGATAATTTTCTCTGATACATAAGGGTTTTTTTTTTCCAATGTTCTTTAAGGCTAATTCTGATGTATCATTTCATCTTTGTTAATTAATACTGAAAGTCATCCTAGGATCAAGTTGCTCAGAGCATTCAGGCTAACAAAAAATGCTGCTTCATCTGAAGACATTCAAGTTATTATTCTCTACACACTCTCCAGCCATGGCAAACTATACAGCCTCCTAGCCTGAAGCTGGGAGAATAATCAAAGAAATGCTACCGTCTAAAAATAGATAGATAGATAGATAGATAGATAGATAGATAGATAGATAGATAGATAGATAGATAGCTGCAACTGGTACAGAATGGACACCTATGTAACACTGCTAGTTCATGAGTTGCATGAGCTTCCAGTAGGTTTGTGGGTGCAAATCAATATGGTGGTTACCACCTGTAAGCTCCTTCATGGCACAAGGCCAGGTTATTTATGGGACTCCAATTATTTTTACCCATCCCACAAGATCAAGGGCTCCCTTATTAAATGCCATTGGATGGGACCCAGGAGACATTCCTTGGTGGCTGTAAGGGTGCCTGCCCCATCGAACAGCCTCAACTCTGCTGGCTTTTTGTAAGTTGTATAAAAAGTTTTTATTGTTTTTTATATGCAACAAATCCATTCCATTTCAATTGTGTGTCGATTAGGTACATATTTCAGTTATTTAACCATTATCAATAATGTTCTTCTTATCAAGTCTAACAATACAACCATATTCACATTCCCTTGTAAATAATAAAATCAAGTATATCTACTACATTAATTTATCTAATTGCTCTATAAATACATCCAATCCCTTTTAATTTATTCTATTTTCTATCCATTGATAAAACAAATCCCATACCATATAGTATTCAGATTCTTCTTTTTCTTTGATTTCTAGTGTCAATCTATTCGTTTCTGCACATTCAAATATTTTTTTCAATTATTTTTCCCTCTATTGGTCTCTCATCACTTTTCCAATTTTGGGTAAGTACAATTCTAGCCACTGTTAAGACATGTATAATTAAGTAAATCTTTTCTGTACGATTTGCTTTTTGTAAGTTATTGAAAACTTGGATAGACTCTTGAGCATTGTGGCCAGGGCACCAGGTAAGCCCATATTTAAGGAGTAATGTAGTAGATTTTTAGTGTACATCTGATATTTTGTTTGTTTGTTTTTAATCTGAAGATAATTGCTGGAATTGCATTTGTAAATTGGGTACTCATAAACATTGAATATATAAATAAAAAAAGTCAAAAGAATGATTTGAGGCTTAATGTTTCCTCTCAGGGTGAAATTTGAATCCATCAGAATATTTTATATATATTCATTACTCCTGTTCAAAAATGGGAAATTCTTTGGAATTGGGAGGGTAATTTGGCTCTATTCATGAACGCATCCTCATAACTTCCTCACTGTGAGATTTAAGACTTATCAGTTTAATTGACTTCCCTCACATTGTCTTAAGTACAGCTAACAGCTGACACAGTGTCTCAAGTAGGATTACAACTCAGCTCAGTCAATGAGAATCCCCTTACTCTTTTACTTTATCTCATGAATTATCTAAAGGTCTAGAATCAATGAAATTTCTTTTAAATTGTGTTCACATTGCACTCATATATGTGTTCAATCTTACTGACCACATTTCTAATTTAGTTCAGAAAGAAAAAATATATAGTGCATATAATTTTGGACAAGATCTCCTTTGAGCTGAGCTTAATTCTATGGCTTTTGAGAAACATTGTCATAGTTTCCCTAGCTATTCATAAAAGTCATTTGCCATTGTCCTCCAAGATTTTTTTTTCAATTCTCCAGTCCAGCCTACAGCCCTGGCATTACTTGACGGTTCCCTATAGCAGTAGTAAGTAGACTCCAACCTTCCTACACTCCTGAGTCCAGATAAGATTAACTAAATCATTGGAAGAAAATATGGAGTTTAAATTATAAATTAACTATATCCTCAGCATACAAAGAAAACATGTATAAAATATTTTATAGATGGTATTTAGCCTGAGATTGGCAAGAATTTATTCTAACACAAGCCCAAAATGCTAGAAATGTAAGAAGGTTGACAGTACATTTTATCATATGTGGTGGCTATACCCCGAGACTAGGACATTCTGGATTCAAATTAAAAACTGGCTTTAAGAGATTACTGGTTATCCAATCAAGCTCAGACTGGAAACCTTCCTTTTAGGAATTATTAAAGATAGACTACCAAAAGAAATAAAATATTTATTGTTACATATCACAACAGCCGCCAGAATAGCCTTTGCACAGGTATGGAAAACTCCCAATGTTCCTTAAGAAGAACTGATATTACAAAAAGTAAAAGAAAGTGCCAAAATGAATGTGTTAACATTGAAATTGAAAGAAAGAGATGACCCTGATTATTACCTAATCTGGAATAAATGGTATGATTGGTTAGCAAACAGAACAAAAAAATTAAGACAAGAAACTTAACTGTAAGAAATATTAAGAACGTAAAATGTAAATTTGTAAATTATGTAAGAATATAGGAATAATTATTGTAGTTAAAGTTATTAATTAATATTAGATAAATATAAATACAATGTGTTAGGATACTTATGATAAGAACGTGCATAGATGTCAAGAATGTTGTCAAAACTATGATGTTTTATGTTGAAAATTAAAAACTTAATAAAAACATATTTTTAAAAAAAGATTAACTAAATTATTGATCCCCACATACAGTGTGCTATTACAAGATCAATGGGATGGTAAGTCAGTTCCTTAGGATCTTGAATACATTAGTGCTTAGACCTAAACCAACCAATAATGAGAGTAGAGATTGGATGGCAGCAATTGTGAGCTATTACTTTCACAAAAAAGTTTGATCAGGCAAAACAAAAATAAAAACCAATAGTCAATTGGAGGGTAAAAAGGGTGGGATGGGGGAGCACATCTTTTTTGAAATCCTGAAAATATTTCATACCACATTATTAAAATTAAAAATAACATTACAACTGTCAACCTAGACAATGAAATATTCACATTCAGAATATTTATGCCAGCAAACCATATTCAATAATCATGTAAAAGTGAGTAATTAGCTCAGCTGTCAAGCAGTGTTAAATAACTATACAAGAAAGACATATGCATTGTTCAAGTTAATATATCTAAGAACTCAATGAAAAGCTAAGAATAACTCTAAGAATAATTCTTCACCTGTATATAAACAAGTTTTTAAAAAAAAACAACACTGAATAGTGGTCAGATTAGTTTAGTGTTCAAGGGTAGCATATTAGATATCTTTGAAGAATAACCTAACAAAGATGTAAAACCATAGTTTACTTTCTGTTTTAAGAAGGAGGCTCATACATTTGCAAAACTAGGTGGTTTTTGCCATAACAATGGGCCCATAAACTGGCCCATAAAATACAACTTTTCATAAACTCCACGGATTGATTGTTTGTTTCAGGATCAATATGGGTTAATCACCGGGACCAGAGGTTTTGTCTTCTGAGCTTTCGGACTCGTGCTGGAGTCCATCTTTAAGGAATTGTTTGTTTGCTTGTTTTTGTATGTGCCCATGAGTATCTATGCTTTCTTGCAACTCAGAGCACCATGAGTTTTAGCAAGACTAGACTAATCAACAAGATGACAATCCTTGATCCATTTATCCTGGCATATTCCCTTACATACTCCATAACAAACAACTCAGTTTATAACTTTCATTTATATTGATTTTAAGCAAAGTAAAGTGATAAGCCAGTGATTTGCCTCAAGGCTACCAATATCAGCCAGAGCAGAAGAAAAATAGCAAAAGCCTCAAACAATCACAGTTCATGTAGACTTAGGCTAATTAGTCAAATAAAGCTTCTTCATATCTGGGTTCCTTTTCAATTAGCTAGTTTCTCTTGAAGAGGTCAGCTAGAATGATCAGAGAACCAGAACTATATTCTTAGGAGCCAAAAGGTTATACGAGCTGGGTATTTTAACTTTCCCATCATACTCATTTCTTAAGGTTTTTCTACTCTAATGAAGATCTGTGAGACTAGTTGTTGTGGTTTGCATGCCATAGTTCGTGGCTTAACCAATATGATTCATTCAATATAGATTAAAAAAAACAATTCAAAGCATGTTTAGTAAAGGGGAACATAATAAAGATGGATAAAATTAAAAAGTGGGAAAAGTGAGTAACATGTAGAGATGGTACTATCTGGTAAATGAAGAAAGATTCAGAAGAAATTAAAGAAAGTGTTTCTTCACACTGCACACATTGGAACTGTGGAATTCATTTCCAGAGTGCAGGGATGATAGTCAAATTGCACAGCATTAAAAGTAGATTGGTTTAAAAAAAAAAAAAAAAAGGACGATAAGACCATACCTGATTGATTGTTCTAAGGTCTATATGAGGTGTAACTTATTTATTTCTTGGAATGTTAATTTTCAACTTATCCACCATCATTTTGGTATAGCATGCTTCTCAAGTACTCCAGAGATATTTTGCAATGATTTGATTTACAATACTGATCACCGTTGCTATCCTAGCATTTTACCCCATATATTTAAAAACTGAATAAACTGCCTCCCTCTTGCATATCAAAGGCTGTTTATATACAGGTAGTCCTTGACTTGCGACCACAACTGAGCCCAAAATTTTTGCTGTTAAGTGAGACATTTGATAAGTGAGTTTTGCCTCATTTTACCATCTTTCTTGCCACCATTGTTAAATTAATCACTGCAGTGGATAAGTTAGTAACTTGGTTGCTAAATGAATCTGCCTTCTCCGTTGACTTTACTTGTCAAAAGGTTGCAAAAGGGATCACATGTAAGTATGCAACCAATGGCCAAGCATCTGAATTTTGATCACATGATCATGGAGATGCTATAAAGGCTGTGAGAAAAGGATACAAGTTGCTTTTTTTGGTACCGTTGTAACTTTGAATGTTTACTAGATGAACTGTTGTAAGTCGAGGATTACCTGTACTATATTGAAAAGTCAAAACTGCACAGTGAGTTCCTAGGCATCCTATCCTAGCTATGGTAGTTCTGAAGTTTGACGAGAGCTGATTATTGCCTTCAATACTGTTGGAGCTTTTCAGAGGCACCAGGCTGGCTGCTGCATGGACAGACTACTGGATCAATCTGATTCAACATGACCCTTCCTATGTTCTTAAAAAAGGACTCTATTCAATACACTACTCTTTTATTGCTTGCTGTTCAATTATTTGCCAGGGTTTTTAAGATAATTTTCCCTCCCACTGTTGTCCTCCATAATTGCATTTCAAAATTGGGTTCCACCACGACAAGACTGAAGTGCTGTTGCTCAATGTAACTTGTTCTCCCTCTCCACTCTTCAAAAATTGCTAAATATTTTTGTAACTCTGCAGACCAACTGATTACTCCTTCTTGTTACACACAATATCTACAGAAAACACCATGGTTGGACACAGAAAACAGGAGTAATAATGAAGTTAATGTTGGTATTATATAAGCCTCCCCTGACAGTTTATCAATGGGAGATTAAATTTTGGTATTATATAAACTTCCCCTTACAGTTTATTAATGGAAGATTAATTACTAATTGTACCCAATCAAATTTTGGCACATACTATAATTAGGGTACAATTATCTTAGTATCTCTAGTCCTTTCCTTCCATAGGACGTTCTGTGCATTACAATGAAGTTATGCCAAGATTTCAAGCATTTACTTTTTTTTTAAGCTACATGGCTGGTACCAAACATTGGAAAATATTTTTTTAACTTATCAATCTACAAATTTATTTATTTATAATTTATGAAATTTATTTGCTGCCCATCTCATATCCAATGATAATTTACCTATCAGTATTCTCCACTCTTTGGAGACATTAAAAAGAATCAAGACGAGTAAACTCTAGTTTGTTTTAAACCTGCAGCCAAAGTTTTTAGCTAGGCATGATGATTTATCACTGTAATAATTTGAAGAGCAACTGTCTGAATTTTAAATTGCCTAACCCCAGTTCAGTGCAATTTAATTGTTTATTTATTTAATTGTTTTAAAATTATTGTAAAAGGGTTTTTTTTTCAGTTCTCTTCTTTGGATATAATTGCCAATTTACAACTTATTTCAAAATACAGCAAGTTATCCCTCCTTGGTTTGGAAACTCTTCTGCTCATTGGAGTGGTAGACATCTGGCTTTGTCCTTCTTCAACAGAATCTGTGATATTACCTCCCTACCATAGAGCATGCAGTTCACAAGACATATGCAGCCCCAGAAAAATCTTTGCAGGACATGCTACCAAGTACAGATGAAACTCGAAAAATTAGAATATCGTGCAAAAGTTCATTTATTTCAGTAATGCAACTTAAAAGGTGAACCTTTTTAAAAAAATAAATAAATTATTCTTTAAAAACAAAAAATACAAAAATCTCATTTCCATTAACAGTTATTGTGTCATTGTATATACATGTTTCTTATTTTGTGACTATATATTATTTTTATCCTTATCCTTCACCCATTCGTACCACCTCTCCCATGTCGCATAATATTCTCGATCCTCTTTGCCTTTCAGTTCCACAGTGAATTTATTCAGTTCAGCGCAGTCCATTATTTTTTGAATCAAAACTTCATCTGGTGATATTTCATCATTCTTCCAATTTTGTGCTAACGTGATTCTTGCTGCAGTTAAGATGTGTACAATAAGGTATCTTTTATCTTTACTCAAATTCCCTTTGATTATATCTAATAAAAATGTTTCGGGTTCGAAATTCAATTTATATTTTGTCATCTCAAAAAGCCATCTCTGTATTTTCTTCCAGTATTTTTTGACCTCTATACATTTCCACCACATATGGAAAAATGTTCCTTTCTTTTGCTTGTACTTCCAGCATTCTGGTTTCAAGGTTGGATACATTTTCGCCAGTCGTGCATTCATTGAAGTGCATTCTGGATAGTGGCAACAGGCTTGGGCAAACAGGATTCAAGAGAAGAATAATTGGTACAATAAAGGGATCACTGCCACTGCTGATCGCTGCTAATCACTGAATGGCCAAAAACGGGACACGTAGAGGCCTAAAATGGGGCGTACAGAGGCCAAAAACAGGGCACATGGAGGCTGAAAACGGGACATGCAGAAACCAGCTGTTTGTTGCAAGGAGGCAAATTGCTGGGAGCCAGAGGCTGAAGGGTGGGGGCCAGTGGGTGGGCAGAGCTTTGGCAACATTAGCTGCATAAGATGCACAGACATTTCCACCCACTTTGGGGGGTGGAGGGAGTTGCATCTTAAAGTGCGAAAAATACGGTACATATAATTTGAGTTTAAGCTATGATACACCCTTCTGTATTTGGTCCACCATGCCAAGCACTGGCATCAAGCGTAGCCCTTAAATAAAGCATCCCTCTGAGTCCTCACCTCTAACCCTTTTCTTCCTTTTCATCTGGAAACTAATTACATGAATGCTTCATTTCTATCAGGCCAGTGTCTCAGGCTTCAGCAGATGCGTTTGCAGCAACAATCTGATTTAAAGCTGAGAGGATTTTATAATGGATCTAACAAATGCCAGCCTGGAAAATACCGAAAATGCTCTTTTTCTCCAGCAGACTCTCACCTGAAAAATAAAGTAGCTCCTTGATGACTTCAGAAATGTACTTCAGCATATGGAAACAAGAGCTACCTATTCACCTATGAGGGTAATGTACTTCTCAAGTATATTTAATTGGTGTTTTTAGTGCCACCCAAAAGAGTATATGCATTATTGGGGGGTTGCTAATTAGCATGAGTTGGGCTCAAGAGCCCTTGTACAAGCACCCACCTGTCATCAGGTGGGTGAATGAATGACAGACTTTCCACTTATTAATTGGCATTAAAAATTTGTGTGTGAAAAACTTCATACCATTATGTCAACTGGAAGTGTTAACTCCTGACTCAACTAAAGTAATCTGCCCCAGAAAGAAATTGCAAAGCAGCCATCATAATAGAAACATTGCAACTTATAATTGGATTTAAAAACCCTCTCTATTCACTTGTTATATTTTATTTCTCACATAGTTAAATATATTATTTGCTTCAGCACCTTTTCTGCCTAATTTGTGGAGATTTGAAAAGTCTGCTGCTTCAGCACTGTCAAGGCCTGCTTTTAAATTATTATGGCCAACACAAATTATTTGGACAATGAAACTGAAACTACCTGTAAATTACAATTCTCTGTATTAAAAAGTAATTTATTCTGGTATTATAACATTTTTTTTAAAAAAAAGACCTTTGGCTCACATGTGCTCTTCATAGGTTTCTAAATTGAAAAGAAACTGACAGTTTTACAAACTGAATTATTCTAATTTATGTGAACTCCTAGCTCATTTATCAGATTGAAGTGGTACCCAGTTCGCTGAGGTAAGAGTACTGTTTTATTCTTCAAAACAAAACAAAAAAGAGATGTTTATATAAATTTGAATTAGATAATTGAATCTCTTTCTTGGCTTCATTTCAATTTATGTGGAATAGTGCACGTCTTTTTATGAATTGATATTTAAAAGGAATTAATAAAATAAAAAGACTGGCCTGCAATTATAGATACATATATCTAAGGGTAGTAACTGAAGAGAATTTCATTTACTTATTTATTGGATTTATATGCTACTAAATCCTTCAGGAGTCTCTGCAGCTTATAACAGAAGAATGGAAGAAAGAATAGAATTTATGTGGTAATAACTCCAAGCCTGACAAAAAAGACAACACTTGACTGCATCAAAAGGAAGTGTAAAAGCACTGTCAGAACTTATGAATGCGGACAGACAGCTGTTCAGAAGAATCCCCTCTCTTCAAAATTATTCTAGTGATTGTTAATATCTAGAGTTGTGAGCATTAATCAGGTGTTGGATTTCTTCAGAATGAGAGCTAAAGCCACTTATTCTGGCCTCCACACCTATTCTGCCCTTGGGCAGATATTCTAAACCTCATTATCTTGAATCAGGAGGGCTGAAGCAGAGCTGCATTTGCCTTCCCTTAATTTGAACAGAACTCTATGCACTTAGGGATTATATGACCTGACATGGCTGTCAATGCAATCATACAGCATCTACTAATCTGCTGCCAAAAATTTAAAATATTGCAAAATATTTGTTTCCGCTCTATTACATGAGAATTGCCTAATTTTATCTCTACTCAGTGAGGATCTCATGCATTTGCTCAGTGATTTTCATCTTACTGCCAAGATATTTAGGGGCACAAGCAGAATAACAGAACTGGAAGAGATGTGGGAGATTTTCTTGTCCAATCCCCTGCTCAGGCATGACACCCCTGATGGCGAACCTATGGCATGCATGCCAGAGGTGGCATGCAGAACCCTCTCTGTGGGCATATAAGCAATTGCCCCTGCTCAGATCTGCCATGCATCCTGGGGCGTCTTCCACCAGCCAGCTGATCTTCGGGTCTCTGCTGTCCATGCACGGGCAGGGGTGGGATTCTACCGGTTCGCACCTATTTGCTAGAACCAGTTGTTAACATTCTAAGCAGTTTGGAGAACTTGTTGTTGGAAGAAATTACTGGCCTAATCCTGTAAGGAAGGCAGGAAGGAAAAATTCTGGTGTTGCTTACACAAAGTGCCTCTCCGTTAAACCTTATTACATTCTTGGCAGGACTGGACTTCCTTCTCAGGAACTTCTCTGGAGTTTTTTTCCCCTCCTTTGCTGGTACTTTGCTTGGGTGGAGTGACCATTCAAAGTTACAATGGCACTGAAAAAAGTGACGTATGACCATTTTTCATACTTACAACTGTTGCAGCATCCCCACAGTCATGAGAGGCCAGGTGAGGAGATGCGTGCCTTGATGAGAGTGATATTGAGTTGTCTACACTCAGCCAGTCACATGACCACCAAGCCATGTCCACCCAGTCACATGACTACCAAGCCACACACACCAACTAAGCCATGCCCACAGAACCAGTTGTTAAAAAATTTGAATCCCACCTCTGAACATTAGCCATCATTACCCTATACCATTTCAGACAAATGGTTGTCCAATCTCTTCTAAAAAACCTCCAGTGTTGGATCACCCACAACTTCTGGAGACAAATTGTTCCACTTAATGTTCTAATTGTCAGGACATTTCTCCTAAATTCTAGGATGGTTATCTCCTTGATTAGTTTCCATCCATCCACCAACATCGAGAACAGCCAATTCAGCATGATTTCAAAACACTTCCCCCCTTTCACATAACCACAGCATAAACATGATTTGTATAAATGTTTTTTTCTAGCTTGTCCCCATCATGTTGCTTGGTTTCATCTCATCCTCAGCCCAACTATGAGTCAAACTTAACCCATTGTTTGTAGTACCAGTATTAAATAAGATCTTCCCATTTACTGTTCAAGGGAAGTCTCAAGGTGGGAAAAAAATGATTTAGGCTTGGTCACCCATTGCCTGGGTAGCTACAGTCATAGGGACAGTAAATTTCATGGTGGTGTAGTTTTCTGCCCTTGAAGTTGGATGGAGACAACAATGAAGAAAAGACCCAAAGCCAAACTGCAGCTGAATCTTCTTTTGTCCTCCCTCAATTAGACATTTTAATCACATTTAGATTTTATCAAGCTCAATCTTGCAACTATTTGTAGTAATGTGTGCAAATAAACAATGGGAATGGATCTTCATTAACTCAGTAGTGCCTTTCCAGTTTCCAAGGAAGAACGTAACACCCGTTCATGCTTCAGGACTTAGATATACCGACTTTGACATTTTAAACAAGACTGAGCTAGTCACGCACAAAATAGCTGAACCAATTTTCTTAACAGCTGAAAAACACTTGGCTAAGTAGAAAATAGCTGAACCAATTTTCCTCAAACTTTTACAGAGCAATCCACCTCTGGGAGAATGAACCAGCTATTAAATGTCCAACCAAGTTTCTTCTTGAAAATGTTATCCTATATTTATTTATTTGAGCTAGTCTTGTCTTAGAAATATGCAAACAGAGGTAGACAAAAACATTAAATTATAACAAGATGTAGGCTTAAAAATAAAAATTAATCTAAGCACTATAGAAGAAAGGTATTGACAAGAGCAATAGCAACAACAATGAGAAATCCATTTAGGAGCCCAAGGGAACCCCCTCTCAGTCAACTTTTCTACCCCAAAAGACAGAAAAAGAATAAAACAGCTATGGAGTATAAAATAGGTTTCCCTGAATATGGATTACTAAAGCATGTTACCAGGCAGATGCCACTCCAAAATCCCCTTGCTCTCAACTCAGAAAAGGCGAAAACTCAGAGCACAGTTTGTTCTACAGTCTTTCAAGGGCAGAGGAGGTTGTGTGAAACTCCAGAACAGAATAACAGAGTTGGAAGGGACCTTAGAGGTCTTGTACTCCAATCCCCTGCTCAGGCAAGAAACCCTATATATGGTGGCACAGTGATTAGAATGCAGTACTGACTGCCGGCTGCCTGTACTTTGGCAGTTCGAGTCTCACTGGCTCAAGGTTGACTCAGCCTTCCATCCTTCTGAGGTCAGTAAAATGAGGATCCAAGTTGTTGGGAGCAATATGTTGATTCTGTAAAGAATCATATTTATTTATTCTTTCTGTAAAGAATAAATATGCTGATTCTTCACAGATTAGAAAGAGCTATAAAGCATTGTGAAGTGGTATATAAGTCTAAATCCTATTGCTATTGCTATTTCAGACAAATGATTGTCCAATCTTTTCTTTAAAATTTCCAGTGTTGGAGTATTCACAACTTCTGGAAGAAAATTGTTCCATGGATTAATTCTTCTGACTGTCAGGAAATTTCTCCTTAGTTCTAGGTTGCTTCTCCCCTTGACTAGATTCCATCCATTGCTTCTTGCCTCAGATGGGGAATAGGTTGGCCTCCTTGTCTATGCGACAACCCCTAAGATATTGGAACACTGGTATCATGTCACCCCTAATTCTTCTTTTCATTAAATTAGACATACCCAATTCCAGAAAATGTGCTTTATATTTTAGCCCCAGTCCTCTAATCATCTTTGTTGCTCTTCTCTGCACTCTTTCTAGAGTCTCAACATCTTTTTACATCATGTTGACCAAAACTGGATGCAGTATTCCAAGTATGGCCTTACAAAGACATTATAAAGTGGTATTAACACTTCACGTGATCTTGATTCTATCCCTCTGTTAATGCAGCCTACAATTATGTTGTCTTTTTTGGCAGCTGTAGCACACTGTTGGCTCATATTATTCACTAGGACTCCAAGATTCCTCTCACAGTTACTACTATTGAGCCAGGTACCATCTATACTATACATGTGCATTTGGTTTTTCTTGCCTAAATGTAGAACTTTACTTTTTTCACCATTGAATTACATTTTGTTAGATAGCACCAGTGACACGATTCAACCGGTAAAACAACCGGTTTGGTGAACACGTGCTTCGTGCACACGTCTACATTTTAAAAAGCTCATTTTCAATTCAATTACTTACCTTCTACTGCAGCATCTGAGACTAAAACAGCTGCAGCACAGCAAACCACTCTGCCATGTGAATCAGCTGTGCTAAAAAAAAAACAGGAAATAAAGCTCAGGAAAAAGCTGGGGTGGGGCCAAATACTCACCAGAACTACCGGTTTGCCTGAACCGATTCAAACTGGTAGAATCCCATCCTGGATAGCACTCAATGTTTGAGTCTGTCAAGATCCTTCTGCATTTTAAATCTATCTTCTGCATCTTAAGCATATCCAGGGCTGGTTGTAAACTATGATATCTATTTCCCCAAGTAAATCTACCTAGAAATAGTTGCTATAATTACTAACCCTTTCATTGCTCTTGTTGCTACTATTAAAGACAAATCCAGACCAAAAAGATTTCCAGACTCACAAAGGTTGTGCTTTCTGTATGGTGGGAAATGTTATCAAACATTTACATCAAGGCAACACTGGCTATATAGGAACTATAGTCCAGCAATGTTAGAAAATACAAGATGAAGGAAGGCTAAATTTGTGATCAGGTATTTTGCTTCTTTTCAGTTCCCTTTTCAGCACCTACTGTGTTTTTCCAAAATAATTGAAACCGATGTGTCAATAATACTAATTAGAACAAATTTTTAGTTCATAGTATCATGCTAATTGAGGTATTAATTCAGCTTGGATCCTGTAAATCCTTTTCATCACTATCATGAACATGAAAATGTCTGGATAATTTAATAATATAAAATCTTTTTACAGTCACAAGATTGTGATGAAACAGCTCAAGTATTCTCTGGTATTTCTGGAATATGTTCTAAAGTCATCTGACAATAAATTCTATGGAACTTATTTGCAATTATTTCTTAACCGAAATACATAGGTTCACATCATTGATCTACTTCTGTGCTAATGGCAGCTTGTTCTAGTAAAACATGTTCTATTTTTGGGTTAGGGTTAGGCTCTGGGCCAAAGTGTATTAAAATGTTTCCACAGCTTCCCAGAGAAATCCTTTTTCAAGAAATGACCTGGAAAGTAACATTTCTTGATTGTGTCCATGGTAAAGAAAGGAACATTTTGAAAGATTGGGATATCAACCTTGCTACTTTTAATAGCTTTTATACATTTAAAACCCTGCTACCTCTGCAGTACAGGTAGTCCTTGAGTTATAACCATTCATTTAATAACAGTTCAAAGTTACAACAGCACTGAAAAAAGTGATTGTTTTTCACACTTATGTACTGTTGCAGCATCTCCATGGTCACAGGATCAAAATTTGCATGTTATATTCAGAGTTTTTCAGCATTAATTCAGCACCAGAAAAATAAACACAGATGGATGATGCTTCAATTAATATCTTTATAAACATAATAAGTAGATTTTACAAACCAGTTGTAGATTTCTCCAACATGGAGCAAATTCAAACAGCAGCAAACATGTTACAAGTTCAGAGCTTCAGCCGCATCTTCAGCAGCTCAGAAACAGACATCAGTTTTGTTAAGTCCTGATCATGGGCGCAAAGAACGGAGACGAGACATCAGAACAGAGCAAAATACTTGGGCAGCAGCAGCTCTTTTATAGAGCTGGCTGCTGTCAAAACAACCAATGATTTGAGTTTACTGCTCTAACAAGCATCCAATCAGAGAGGCCCACTGTCAGCCAATCAGATTGGCCAGAAACGACCAATCACGACTCACTGTTCGTGGGCAATGAGAAGTGCAGGATTACGAGCCTGCTGTTAAAGTAAAGCTATTAGGGTTGTTACTGATGCGTTGGCTTAGTCCATAACACCCCTCCCCTCTAGGTTCCGTCTGAGGGGTGGGGTGATGTATTCTCGTAAGTAGGCAGGTCGCTTCACCTGTCTGCTTGATCTGCGCTGTTCCACCGGTTTCTGTCCTGGCTCTGGTTCCGGTGGGCTGCTAGCTGAGCTGTATGGCGAAAACGGTCCCGCTGTTTCGTTGAATGGCTCTGGGCTGTCCTCTCTGCTCTTGCCAATGCTGTCATCAGGGTTCCCTGGATCTGTTTCTATTGCAGTGCTATCATGCAGCGACGCAACTTCCCAGCTCGGTTCTCCTTCTGGCGGTGAGTATCCCATGGTTGGTTGTGTAGACTGCTGGGTTCTGATTGTTAAGTCATCTGTTATTTCTTTTTCAGTCCCCTCGATGTCCCTTCCCCCCGCCAGTTGGAGATTCAGGGGATGAGATGGGAGTAGGTGCTAGTCTAGATCGAAGCTGCTCTATGTGGCGCGTCCACATTTTGCCATCTGCAGTTTGTAGACGATAGGATCGGGGTCCCGTAAGTTGCATTATGGTAGCGGGGACCCACAATGGGTCACCCGAGAAGTTTTTTGCAAAAACGGGGTCACCTTCCTGGAATGATCGACACTTGCTGCTGGATCCCAGGGGTTGTTCAGGTGTGTAAGCCAGGTGGAGACGATCGAGATGTGAGTGAAGTTTCCGGCCCATCAGGAGTTCAGCTGGGGTTCTGTTTGTGGTGCTGCTTGGGGTAATATGTTGGAGGAGAAGCATCCGGGTTATCTTGTCATCAATGTCACCCTGGTCCATTTTGTGCAAGGTCTTCTTTACAAATTGAACCATTCGCTCAGCCCTACTATTGACCGCAGGGTGCACTGGCGATGTTAAGGCATGGCGGATGCCCCGGTCTGCTAGGTACTGTTTGAATGCCAGGGCAGTGAATTGAGGGCCATTATCAGAGACCAGGACATCCGGCAATCCGTGGGTAGCGAATAGCTTATTCAGTTTTTTAATGACCGCCTCCGTGGTGGTGTTTTTCATTTTGTGGACCTCGAGCCAGTTAGAATAGGCATCCACGGTTAGAAAAAAAGTGTGTCCTCTTGTGGGTCCCACAAAATTGATGTGGATACGGGACCAGGGACCTCGAGGCGTTTCCCACTGAGTTGGGGGTGTTTTTGGAGGAGTAGAATGAGTCTCCTGGCATTTGCTGCACGTCGCTACCTAGGTCTCTATCTGCTTGTCTAACCCAGGCCACCATGCATAACTCCTGGCCAATGCCTTCATCCGCACGATGCCTGGATGTCCATCGTGCAACATTTTTAAAACTTTGTGTTGCAATTTCTCTGGGATTACAACTCTGTCTCCCCACAAGATGCAGAATAGTTCTCTCTGTCGATTTCTGAATGGCTTGAAAGTGTCGTTGGGTGCGCTGTCCGGCCAACCCCGTTCCACCCAGCTGAGGACTCATGCACCCGACGAGGCTTAAGGCGAATGGGAGCCACCTCGGGACTGAGATTAAACAATATACGGGTCCCCTTGTACTTGCCTAATGTTCCTGTGAACACGTTCTGGAATTCCTGGATGAGGGCCTCTTCCCAGTCATCACTTCCGGTTTGGTGTATGCCAGCTAGTTCAATTCCGAGTGGGGCGAACCACTGTAACCCTAACAAACTGGGCCGGTCACGATCGACGACAGTCAGGGGAAGCGTCGCAGTGCGGTCGTTGAAGGATACTTGGACATGGCTGGAACCGACAACCGGAATTCTGTTTCCCTGGTCGTCTTTTAGGATGATTCTTTAAGTGCTGAGGTCCTGGCGACAGATGGCAGGGATCAGCTGTTTGAGGGTTTTCCAGGAGACCATCGATAGGGATGACCCCAAATCGACTTCCATCATGCATGGTCGATTCTCAATAGTGACCTTTACATGGAACTTTCTTGCATCTAGCAATGAAGCGTGGCCGATAGTAATAGTTTGGTGTGCCTCTTCTCGTCTCGTTGAAGCAGCAGCTGCTCGATTTCTGTAGTAGTGGTTGTTCCATTGGTGGTTCAGGCGGTCCCAATTTCCAGGTGGTTTTCCTGTCTCCCAGTGGAGGTTATTCTCCCTCCGGCTTGGACTGGACTCTCACTTGCTTCTGCAGACCTTTGCGATGTGGCTTCTTTTCCCACAGGAATGACAGAGTGCGTCGAGGAATTTGCAGTCTGATCGCGGGTGGTTTGCCCCGCAACCAGCACATTGGCGTGGAAGTCTCTGGTTCCTCTGCTCTCGTTCCGAGCGGAGCCGGTTGATCTCCTCTTCCTCACTTTCTGAGGATGACTCGAGGTCTTCATGATGGGCGGTAATAGCGTGCCTCTCAGAGGAGAGCAGACTATCGCTAGCAAGTTGGTGGTGCGGTGCGTTCGCTCGGCGCATTTGAGCAGCTGACTTTCTGGTTGCTTCTGCGGCAGTAGTGTCGGCAATGACATCTGCAAGGCTGATGTCTCCTTTCACCATGATTTTGCTCTGCAATGCGTGGTCATCTAATCCCAGAACTATGCCGTCTCTCAGGGCTTCCTCGAGGTTTGCAAAACCACAGAGTCCTCCCAGGTTCCGGAGGTCGGCTACGAAGTCCCCAATGCTCTCGTTCTTCTGTTGGTCCCTCTGGTAAAACTTGTGTCTTCGTATCAGTGTAAGTACTGCGGGTGCGTAATGGGCCCGGAGGATCGGCGCGAGGTTATCCCAATTCATGGTCTTCACTTCCGCCAGTTTGGCAAGTGCTTTAGCCATTTTAAAAACAGCGGGGCCGCAGTGGGTCAGAAACACCGCTTGTTTCTTGCCAGGCGTAACATCTTTCAGGTTGTTGGTCTCCAGGAACATCTGGAAACGGTCTATATACGAGTCCCAGTCTTCGTTTGCTGGGTCAAATGGAGCGGGTGATATGGCACCGCTGGTCATTCTGTCGTTTGTTGCATGCGCTCTCAGCCACATGCTCTGTCTTGTTCGATGAGTACCTAGTCAGCTCTATCGTCTCCGCATCCCACCCTCATCGCCAGTGTTAAGTCCTGATCATGGGCACAAGGAACGGAGATGAGACATCGAACCGTGACTTCAACTCTTTATTCGTGACTTCAGAACAGAGCAAAATACTTGGGCAGCAGCAGCTCTTTTATAGAGCTGGCTGCTGTCAAAACAACCAATGATTTGAGTTTACCACTCTAACAAGCGTCCAATCAGAAAGGCCCGCTGTCAGCCAATCAGATTGGCCAGAAACGACCAATCACGACTCGCTGTTCACGGGCCAATGAGAAGTGCAGGATTATGAGCCTGCTGTTAAAGCTATTAGGGTTGTTACTGATGTGTTGGTTTAGTCAATAACAAGTTTCACTTTAGTTCAGCAGGCAAGCAGAGGAGAGATGCAGTTTCATTTCAATAGAAAGAATCAGAGCTCAACATAGCTTCAGAGCTGCAGAGCTTAATACAGCTGCCATGCCTAACCTATTTTTAGTTTCAGTTTCCAGCCTAGGCTTCTTCTAGTTTCAGTTTCCAAAACAGTCCTCATTGGCTGACTTAGTTGTTATGCCTATTCATTGGCTGACCTTGTGCAGTTAGTAAAACAGTTGTAAAGTAAGTGGCTTTCCCCCATTGACTTTACTGGTTAGAAGATTGCAAGAATAATCACAGAATGCTGGGACACAGTACTCGTCATAAATATGAACCAGAGTATATTCATGAACTGGAATAGAGCTTGGTAACAAGGTCAGCCAATGAATAGGCATAACAGCTAAGTCAGCCAATGAGGACTGTTTTGGAAACAACAGCGGCAAGAAAAATTGTCATAAAATGGGACAAAACTCACTTTACTGTCTCACTTAGCAACAGAATTTTTGGGTTCAGTTTTGGTCATAAGTTGAGGCCTACCTGTACCAACAATTCTTTTAGATGTTCTTATAGACACATATTGCAGTCTTAAGTCCTCTAGAAAATAAAATGGAAGTCTGCTCCTTCGAAATCATTAAGCTGCAATTGCTGAACATTACTTAAGTAATTTCTTTCCATTTTGAAACACAAATCACACTAAGATCCCCCAAAAAAGTGGGGGAGGATAAAAACTCCTACAATGTATATGTGATGAGTTGCTGTCTGCTTTGCATTAACACTCTGATGACTGTGGTCTTCAGGTCTCCAAATTACATAAAGTATATTCCAACATGCAGAGGTGGATTCTACTGGTTCTGTCCCGTTCTATAGAACCCCTTATTAACTTTCTAAGCAGTTCGGAGAACTGGTAGTTAGAAGCAATCTCCTTTTGTTTTTTTCCACCTTTATTACATTCTTGGCAGAAAGCCTAGACTTCGTGTCTCCAGAGCTTCTGAGGCTTTCTTAAAGGGGAAGGTTGTTTTAAGATGTTTACACTGCTGTTGGGAGGAAATACTTCCCTGGACAATCAGCACTTTGAAGAAATAATTGAAAAATGAAGCAAAGTTTTTAGTGACAGGGAACCAAGATTAGTGACATTCAGCAAGGCTTCTTGGCCAGCTAGAAAGACTGATATTCAGACGTGAGTTTACAAACCCTTTCTGAGTTTTAGGCTAAAACTCATTTTGGTGAAGCTTAATTCTGTGTTTGGTGATGTTTAATCCTGTGTTTATTGATGGGATAATTTTCCCTATTCAGCTTCAACAAGCAACAGCTACTGTTGTGATTTAATTATTTGTATTGTGTTTGAATTTTTTCCTGCCTTATGGTTTCTTTTTTTATCTGGGGAGGGGGTCTTCCTTCACTGGAATACTATTGGCACTGAGCTTTTGGGGTATACTTCCAAGAGGCAGGATGCAAGCTTGGCACTGGTTTTTTTTACTGGCTTTCTGGGGAACATGTGACCTTTCCTTAAATCTGGATGATTTCTTTAGGATACCTTGTGAGATGAGTGAGACCAACTGGTATCTTTAAGTGATGCAAATGGATCTAAGGATTGCTTTTCCTGGGTGGGCTTTTTCTGGAGAGCTTAAATGACCTCTCTGCTAAAGGGTTTCACTTTAGGAGCAAGAGATGGCTGCTTGATAGTTATCACTGCATTTTAACTGTTTTCATTCCTCAAGGTGCTCTGGCACCCTGCCTGATTTGTAACTCTGGTTGCAGATATATTTTTAATCTAATGGTTGGTATTTAGGGCAGCTTTTTTCAAGCAAAGAAGCTTTTTATATTTTTGTACAGGTAATCCTTGACTTACAACAGTTCATTTAGTGACCATTCAAAATTACAATGGCACTGAAAAAAGTGACTGATCGTTTTTCACACTTATGACCGTTGCAGCATCCCCACTGTCATGAGAGGCCAGGTGAGGAGAAGCGCCCCTTGACATGAGTGATGTCAAGTTGGCCATGCCCACCCAGTCACATGACCACCAAGCCACACCCACCAACTAAGCCACGCCCACAGAACCGGTGGTTAAAAAAACTGAATCCCACCCCTGCTAACATACGACCTTTCATATCCCATCTAGAGTTCAATGGGTTACAGCAAACTTAGCAACTTTAAGATTTGTGGACTTCAACTCCCAGCATTCCCCATGGCTGGCTGAGGGATTCTAGGAGTTGAAGTCCACAAGTCTTAAAGTTGCTAAGGGTGGAGGCCCCTGGATTAGAGTATTATTCCAAATACTCCACTGACTTGAATGCGAGAGAAGAAAAAACTAACAGATTGGTTAATTCAAAGGAGGGCTTTGGGTGCCTCACTCTTAAAAAATCCAGAATTGAATCCTGGGCTATTCAGTCATGTTTATGGTGGTGCCTTAGATTTACTGCTCTTTGGCAGGCTGTTTAACAGCTCCATAGCAGGCACAACAGAATCCTTTTCAAGCAAGGAATAGCTATATAAATTGACAGAGGCAAATGAATGAAAAGTTCAATTGCGTATGTCCATGTTTGTGTATGTATGAACCGGAAAAATCAGATGTGGGAGAAAATGAAATAGATGAGTCCCTCCATTCTTTAGCAAGACCTAGATAAATGATGAAATCTAACAGAAGATCATGCTAAAATCTTCCTAAAATTAATGAAGGGGGGGGGGGAATCACATTCTCTGCATTTATGGAAACATGAAAAATTTCTAAATACTGATCTTGCCTGGCAGCAAATCTGACAGTGCTAAATTCATTATAGAATGAAAATGACTGAAATAGCCAGTGCTTCTGGGAAAAGGTTAAAAAAAAGGAGGGGTGGAATGAATGATTCAGTATAATATCTCTTTGGGATCTTATAAATGGAGCTGCAAGCTTCATCTTTACAAGCACTTTAATTTCAAGAGACAAAGGTCTCATTTCTAATATTAGTATTCTATTCATTGGAAATTACGTTTTAACCTAGTGAGCCCCATATGCCAACTGGTGTCAGCAGCAACCAATTTACACCTGGAAAAGAATGTTAGCAGTGAACAATTTGCTCTACACAATCAGACTACCTATCAGTCATTCTGAAATCAGCAAGGGGTCCTGGTGTTGATTAATAATTAATATCCAATATGCAGACAGAACCAATTAGGCCCACAATGCCAGAGCTTTTAATTTCAACTTCTCTTCACTTTTATTTATCTTTGGCTCTCCATCCACATGTTTGCTTGAAAGGGAGACTTGGTTCAGCTCCAAACCTTTTTTAAAAAAATTGTATTGTTCTGTCCTTGAAGTATTTCGGAGCAACTATTGCTATCTCTGAAATCTGCAAAGATCTATCTCCTTGTTAAAAGCTGCCTTCCTCTAAGCAAAGCCAATTGCTTTTCTTTTTTAAAGAAAACAACAACAAACTCATTTTCTGCCCTCTCACGAGTTCACCATAATCCAAGAAGTCTGACCCAGAGATAGGAATGAACTTATAAAAGGCTTGCGTTAAAACAAGTAATGCTGGATAAACACCTTGCTGGGTTTCTTACCTTAACTGGATTTTACAATGCTCAATGTTTACATTTGATGCATCTATGACAACGTGACTGAGCATAACACAAGTAAAATGAGCTGACTGAGGGCAGCAGATTCATATGCAGCAAGTCTGAATTATTTATAACAAATCGTGTGCTGTAGCGACGTTTCAGCAGAATCTCATCTGCCATCATCAGGCTTGTGTATTGGTTTGTCTGTGAGTCAGGCTTTCAAAGCTGTTTCTGTTTTGAATTTGGTGCTAGCCTACTGCTGTATTAGAATGGTTTTTTCTTCATTCTGATTGGTTGGGAGTCTTGGTCTGTGTTTATTGGTCTTGGAGTTTGCTGTGTTCTGTTTTATTGGTGTTTCTAATATCTTCTGTTTGTTTTGTAGCATTTTTTTGTCTTGATTGGCTGGCAACATTGTGTTTCAAAACACTACAAAACAGACAGAAGATATTAGAAACACCAATCAACCAGAACACGGCAAACTCCAAGACCAATAAACACAGACTAAGAATCCCAGCCAATCAGGATGAAAAAAAAACTATTCTAACAAAGCAGTAGGCTAGCACCAAATTCAAAACAGAAATGGCTGTGAAAGCCTGACTCACAGACAAACACAATACACAAGCCTGACGATGGCATACGAGATTCTGCCAAAACGTCACTACAACTTTAAAAGCACAACTATAATGACATGGGTAAATACCCAAACAAAACTGAATACCACACACACACACACACACACACACACATATATATAAACAGTAAAAGTTTAAAGGACATCATCTGATCTTCTTCATAGACACTAACTGTTTTTTTAAGGTTGCTCTTTCATTTGGTTTATTAAAAAGTGTTTGGGGAATAAAATATTCCGAAGCAGGCAAATAAAGTTGCCAATTCCAAATTTGGTCATAATTCCATTTATACCAGTATTGTTGATTCTAACCAGTGTTGGGATTCAAAAAATTTTACGACCGGTTCTGTGGGCATGGCTTGGTGGACATGGTGTGGCTTGGTGGGTTGGGCTTGGTGGGCGGGACAGGGAAAGGATATTGTAAAATCCCCATTCCCTCCCCACTCCACTAACCTGCTTTCCAGCTCCGTTCTCCTGTGGAGGGCAACAAAAGGAGACCCAGCCAATCAGCTGGGACTCAGGAGACAGAGAATAGATGGGGGGGGTGGCCAGTCAGAGGTGGGATTTTCCATTTCTCTGAACTACTCAGAATTTCCACTACCGGTTCTCCAGAACTGGTCAGAACCTGCTGAGTACCACCTCTGGTTCTAACATACAAGATAACCTCAACTATTTTTTTTCACTGCAAATTCCTAAAAATTTATTCCCTATTTATCCAAGTTTTCCTCCAAGGTTCATAGGTCCCTGGATATTCTTTCTCCACCCACCCCCTTTACATATTTTATTCTAACAGCAATGCCTGAACTAAGAGCGAGTTAGTTCTCAGACAATGTGATTTTTTCCCCCCACAAAATAATCTTCATTTGAAAATACAGGTAGTCCTCGATTTACAACCACAATGGAGCCCCAAATTGATGTTGCTAAATGAGAAATTTAGTGAGTTTTGCCCTGTTTTAGGACCTTTCTTGCCACATTTGTTAAACGAATCGCTGCCATTGTTAAATTAGTGACACCATTGTTAAGTAACTCTGGCTTTGCCATTGACTTTGCTTGTCAGTAGGTCACAAAAGGGAATAACATAACCCTGGGGCAATGCTGTCATAAAAGTGAAGCATTGTCAAGCATCCAAATGTAAATCACATGACCACAGGGATGCTGCAATTGTCATAAGTGTGAAAAATGGTCATAAGTCACTTTTTCCCATGCCATTGTAACTTTGAGCATTCACTAAAAGAACTGTTGTAAGTCGAGGATTCTCTTCAATGTTCTTACTCCCACCTGCCCAGTCTGGAGTCAGAAACTTTTGCTAAGAGTACAAATGGCTCAGAATCCCAAGTCAGAAGGTAGATTTGCTGGAGTGACTGGTTGCGATGAAAGTCTTTTTTTTATTATTTAAGTTTTTATTGGTTTTTAAAAACACACATAAACAAACAAAACTTAAAAACATCAGGCCATCTTCCATATATATACATACAGTGTGCGGGTTGGTTTACAAATTGTTTTGTGCTTCCATTTCGTAGTCTTCAATTACAATTACATTGCAGATAATCTCCTATTTTCAATCAAAAGTTAAATACCTTAGTATCATTATTAATCAGTCATTTGACTATACTTTTGTTCATTCATGTTTTACAAGTTAACCATAATTTACTTAGTTTGTTTTATAACAGTTCATATTATCATCCCAAATCTATCCGAAAATCATTTTGTAGATATAATAAGAAAGAAATACATCTTTATATATTTATTATTTTCTAAGAGTCTACATATTTCATTACTGTATTTTATTGTCTAACCATTGATAGAATAGATCCCGGTTTTTGTAAAATTATTTATCCTCTTGTTCTCTAATTTCAAATGTCAATCTACTCATTTCAGCACATTCCAATATTTTCTTAATGATTTCCTCCTGTGATAGTGTTTTCTCATTTTTCCAGTTTTTGGCAAATACAATCCTAGCCGCTGTTAATACATTTACAATCAGATATTTCAAGTCTTTATTATATATTTCAGGTAAAATTCCCAATTAAAAAATCTCTGGTTTCAAGTCTATATGTTTTTTATCATTTTTTCCAACCACATGTGTATCTTAATCCAGTATTTTTTAGCATCCGCACAAGTCCACCACATATGGTAATATGAGCCAGGTGTCTGATGACATTTCCAATATTTTTTGGATTTATTCTTGAACATTCTTGCTATTCTTGTTGGGGGGGAAATGCCACCTGTAAAATATCTTATACAAATTTTCTTTATATGCTGTTGACATTGTCATTTTATAATTTTGAGGCCACAATTTTTGCCATTTCTCTAAATCAGGGGTTCCCAACCTGGGGTGCTCGCACCCCCTGGGGGTGCAAGATGATATTCCAGGGAGTGCAAGAAAAGTCCAGGTAAATAATAGGATATTGGCTATATGTTGGCATTTTTATTTAACTTTGTTTTCATTTTAGAGTTAAGTATCGTTATTTAGTGGCCGTCACATACACAGCTGAAAAGATTCAATCCTACCATATATTTAACGTGTTCAGTAGTTCCTAAAGTCTAAATTTCAGGGGGTGCGAGGTTCGAGTGAAATTTCTTTAGGGGTGTGGGATGAAAAAAAGGTTGGGAACCACTGCTCTGAATCAATCCCATATCCAAAATTCTTCCCCCAAGCAATCATAGTTTCTTTAACTTGTTCTTCTTCTAATTTAATTTCTAATAAATATCCATACAATTTTTAATCACCTTTTCATTAGTACCTGTCAAAATCTTATCTAAATCAGTCAATTTATCATAGAAACCTTCCATTTTAGAATCTTTATCATACCTTGAATGTATTTGCACATATGAAAACCAATTCATCTTTATACCTTGTTCCTCTAGTTTTTGCATAGATTTAAGTTCACCCTTTTCATTCAATATTTCACCATATCTAACTGTTTGTTCCTTTTTGTATATTATAGGATAAGGAAATGCTTCAACAGTCGATAACCAGACTGGAATTTTCAAATAACATTGTCTTTTTATCTTCTCCCAGTTTAACCACAAAGACTCCCGCATATAATGTCTTCTAAAATACACCTGTGTTTTAGTTCCTTTATACCATAAAAAAGCATGCCACCCCAACAACAAATCATGTCCTTCTAACAGCAACATTCTAGTATTTCTTAGTGTTATCCATTCCTTAATCCACATCAGATTTGTAGCTTGATAATACAACTCCCAATTAGGCAAACCAAATCCTCCTCTAATTCTAGCATCTTGCAAAAGTTTTAACTTTATTCTCGCTTTCTTACCTTGCCATATATATTTCAATACAATTTTATTTAAATCTTCAAAGTAATCTTTTCCAAGCCTAATTGGAATTGTTTGAAACAAATATAAAATTCTGGGTAATATATTCATCTTGATTGTTGAAATTCTCCCTATTAGTGAAAGTTGTAAATTTTCCCATTTCGCCAGATCTAGCGCTATCTGCAGTTTAAGTTTGATATAATTATTCTCTTTTAGTGTACTACATCTTGCTGTCAAATATATCCCCAAGTATCTTCTTCGTGACCTGAATTTTCAATAGGTCTGCCAGTTCTTCCTTTTGTCTTAATAGCATATTCTTTGTCAAGGTCTTTGTCTTATCTTTAGTTATTTTCAAACCAGCCACCTTTCCATATGTCTCTATCTTCTCTATCAATTGTGGTGCTGTTTCTAGAGAGTCTTCTAAGATGAAAACCAGATCATCTGCAAATGCTTGCAGCTTAAATTCTTCCTTTTTGATTTTCATTCCTTTTATATTCTTTTCATCTCTAATATTTCTGTTTAGCACTTCCAAAGTTAACACAAACAACAAAGGTGATAGTGGGCACCCTTGTCTTGTTCCTTTTCTTATACTGATAGATTCTGTCAGTTCTCCCTCTATCATTACCTTTGCCGTTTGCTTGTGATATATAGCTTCTATTGCTTGAATAAATTTTCTAGTGAAGCCCACCTGTTCCAGCAGTAATACCATGAATCACCAATTTACATTATCAAATGCCTTCTGTGCATCTAGAAATATCAGAGCCATTTGTTTTTCAGGATGTGCCTCGTAGTATTCCAAGATGTCCAAGATTACTCTCATATTGTCTTTAATTTGTCTTTTTGGCAGAAATCTATTTTGATCAGGATGAATAAAATTATTTAGATATTTTTAAGTCTTTCTGCCAATACTGAAGCAAAGATTTTATAATCTACATTTAGTTGAGAAATAGGTCTATAGTTCTTAATTTGTAATGGATCGGCCTCCTCTTTTGGAATAAGTGTAATATAGGCTTCTGACCATGATTTAAGTATCTTCTTCTTTAACATAACTTCATTCATAACTTCTAGCAATGGAAGATTCAACGATTCTTGTAATGTTTTATAAAATTCTGCCGGAAGTCCATCTGGGCCTGGTGCCTTTCCATTATTTTGCTTCTTGAGTGCTTCAGTTAACTCCATCATCGTTATATTGCTTTCTAACATTGTTTCAATCTCTTTAGATATCTGAGGTTAATTAGCATTTTGTAAGCACTGTTTAACTCTTTCCTCATCAATATTCTTTTGCAGTTTCCCATAGAAGTCTCAAGTGATTTCCTTCTTCTCTTTGCTACCATAGCAAACTTGGCCTTGGTCATCTGTTAATTGCAATATTTTCCTTGATTCTTTCTCCTTTCTCAATTTGTATGCTAACCATCTACCTGCTTTGTTTGCATCTTCAAAGTAGTTCTGTTTAGTACCTCTACTTTTCTGTGCTAATTCTTTGTTTTCTATTTGACCCATTTTATGTTTAACTATATCCATTTTTAGCTTGATGTCCTTTTTCTGTGGCATTTTCTGTAGCTCTTTTTCAAGTCTTTTATACTCATCCTCTAAGGCCTTAGAGGCTAATCTTTTCATTCTATTTCTTTTCCTTGTATAGTCTATTATCAAGCCTCTAACATATGCTTTCATTGTATCCCATACATTCTGAATTGATGTATCTTTTTTGTTTTCTCTAAAGAAAAAAGCAAATTCTTTCTCCATCCACTGTGTGAGGTCTTTTTCCTTTAAAATAGTATTATTTAACGTCCATCTAGATCTTCTTTTTTGTCCTTTCCATTTAATTGTCTTTGGATTGTGATCTGCCCAAGTACTTGTTTCAATATTTATTTCTTGAATATTAGTTATTAATTCTGTTGACATCCATATCATATCTATTCTGGACCATGATAAGTGTCTATTTGAATAGAAGGTGTATTGTTTAGTTTCTCTCCATGTATCTTTTAAGTTTATTTCATCTACCATTTTAAAAAAAGATTTAGGGAGAGTCTTTCTACTTTTGCTTTATTGTTTTCTGTGCTGTATAGTCCAATTTTTTGTCTACAATTCCATTATCATAACTATATTAGCATAGTCCAGTTCAATTATTTTCATATGTTATTTTTTGTAGAATTCTTCTTGTTTATCATTCGGGGCATAGACTGCAATCAGGAGTGTTTTCAGTTTATTGTCCATTATTTCCACCATTAATATTCTTCTATCATCATCAGTATAAATCAATTTTGCTGGGATGGTCTCTTTAATATATAAAACCACTCCTCTTTTCTTACATTGGGTCAAGGAAGTAAATATTTTCCCTAGTTTTGGCTGTATCAACAATTGTTCATATTGTTTTTTAATTAGTACTTCTTGTAGACAAATTATATCAAATTTTAATTTCTCTAATTTATGAAAGGTTTTCCTTCTTTTAACAGCTGAGTTAAGTCCATTTATATTAATTGTAATCAGTTTTTTCTCTTCCATGGTTATATTTTGTTGTTAGGTTTAGCAGCTCTCGTAGATTTTGGTTCACGTTGTTCTTTGGCTTCCACCTTTCCACCTACTGCATCTTCTTCTTTTTCAATCGCCATTTGGCAGTCCTCTTGGAATTCAATTAGTGAGATTTCTTTTTCTGCCTCTTCCTCTTTCCCTCCAAAAACTTCTATATAAAATAATTCTGCTTTCTCAGTTGAGTCAATTCTATGTCTCTGTTCTTGCCATGTGAACATTAAACCTTCTGGAATCGGCCATCTATAATTCACCTCTTTTTAAAGTAGCATTTTAGTCAGGAAACAATGGAAGTCTTTTTTGAAAGAAGTTTTTAGTCCCAAATAGTCTTATAGCTGCCTTTTTGTTTGACAACCTGAGGTTGTTGCCTTTTTGTTTGACAACCTGAGGTTGTTGTTGTTTGTTGTAGGCCTTGCATTTAGCTAGGCAAGCTGAGCCTGGGTCTTCTGAGTCCTAAATTAACATCTAGATCACATTGTTTTGATGAAAAAAGCCAACCTGATTTTTTTTTTTTTTGTATGCAGAGCAGGTACCTGTATAACCATTTCCATTTCAGCACCATCCTCCTCTCCCCTGTGATTACCTGTTATTAAAAGAATGCAGAAATTTACCACAAATCGTGCTTCATACAATTTCAGTATCATAGCCATTTCCCCTTAGGTCATTCTACAATCCTACCTTTAAATAGTACATAAATAGAAGTAATCAGAATGAAACATAACCTCATGATTCAGGACAACAATGTGGGGGGAAGAGATGGTTCGGGGGGGCAGCAAAATACAACATATATAGCACTCTTCAAATTATAAGCTCTATAGGACTTTCATTATCTGCCCACCTAAAACAGTAAAAGTGACCTTTCAAAGATAACTTGCAGTACCCATGTTCCATGAAAATAAGACTGGGTCTTATTTTCTTTTGGACCCCAAAATAAGCCCTAGGGTTTAATTTGGGGGGGGCTGTCTTTTTTGCCCAGTTCTTCTGCTTGCTGTGGTGGTGGGGAGGCCACATAGCATACCAGTGCCCCTGCCATGAAACAGGGATGGTGGAGTTGCCCCAGGTGCCCCATACCAGCTTACCTCAGGGCCTCTGCAACCAGGCCACCCATGCCTCAATACTGCCTCGCCTCGTGGCTGTGGCACCAACATACTGCTCAACCTCCTGCTCCATTGTGGCCGTGAGCAAGGAGGAATGGGCTGGCAATCACATGGGCTCTTGCTACAACATGGATGCTGGTGCTGCTGCTGAGAGGCAAGTCTTGGGAAGTGAATGGCCTGGCTGCAGGGGCCCTGAGTTAAGCTGCTGTGGGATGCGTGGGGCAGCTGCACCACCACCCTACCTCACCTCATGGCCGCAGCACCGTGAGGAACCAAATGGAATGGGTGTGCAGCCAGCTGCTCAACCTCTTAAATAGGGCTTATGTTAGGGGAAGGGCTTATATTACATATGAATAAGCGCACAATCGTGCCTACCACTCCTGTCCTATTGTCCCCAATTATTAGTTCCTATTTCTTGTATTTAAACTTATGTTTATTCTTGTTTCTCTTATATTGTAAGCTTTTGACAAAAAAATAAATAAAATAAATATATAAATAGGTGCACGTGTAAAAACATGCTGTCGTTTATTTTCTGGATAGGTCTTATTTTTGGGAAATAGAGTATTATACTACATATAGTATAATAAAGTGCATATTTCCTGGTGTCAAGGAGACTTTTGATATTTAGGTAGAATAATCTACCTTGACTTCTGAGTTATGTGTCCATGTGCATATTTTTATTTTTCTTTACCAGGAGAATACTTAGGTAGTCATGTACAGAGCTATGGTTTCAGAGCCTCTGTGGAATCTCAAGTCCTGCCATCATGAGACTTTCTGGGTTCATCTTGTGCATTCCACAGACAGCCAATGATCTGTGATAGCTACAGGTCTGGCTATAGCCATCTTTTGGTTTCTTGTGGGTGTTCCAGGAATATGTGGTGATAGATTTCTTACAAGATCCGGAGAAAAATAAACTATTGACTATGAGATTTAAGGATTGGATCTAATTTAACTATAGAAAAAAAAATATGGATTTTTAAATATATGACAATTGACAATGTATTATGGGTTGGATTAATATAAACATAAATATTGATCATGTAGAATGTTTATTAACATTTTAATATGATTTAAATACTGTTTACTCATTTAAATTAGAGAGAGGTTGTGGTATTGTATTATTACTTCTGTACTGAAAAAAGTTGGAGGTCACTTTTGTAAGATATTTGTTTGATGTACTTTTGTCACTTTTTAACCTGTCCGGTAGTTTCCTCCCTTTTTTCCCCTTTATATTAATTTGTATTTTAATGTTTGCTTTTGAAACTTAATGAAGAGAAACTTAATAAAGATATTTGTAAAAATCAAATAGAAAATATCTATTCAACTTAATCTTTCCAGTGTAGCAGTTCTGATACCAGGAAATTA
Source organism: Hydrophis major (assembly GCA_033807585.1). Classification (NCBI taxonomy): domain Eukaryota; kingdom Metazoa; phylum Chordata; class Lepidosauria; order Squamata; family Elapidae; genus Hydrophis; species Hydrophis major. The sequence continues at coordinate 248,298,174 of CM066328.1, read as the reverse complement.
ATGGTTGCCAAGTTTTCCACTGGGTCTATTCCTTTCTTCCAAAAGCTGGCCATATTTATTCTGTCTATCCGTGTGTCCATCCATCTGTCTGTCTCTGTCTGTCTCTCCACCACCTAAAGCATGCCCACTCTCCACACCTTCTTGGTTTTCCAAATCAGGGGGGGGGGGAAAAACCCCGTTTTCCTAGGAAGTCCACCTAGGAATTAAAGCATTATAGCAAACTGTTTTTTAGTTAGTCTACTGAATATAAACATAAAGCTGCAATCAAGATGAAATTCAAACAAAGTTTATTAAAAACATTTCAAGGCAGACTTTAAAAAATACACAATGAATTTAGAACCTGTCATTTATACTCTTCAGTTAAAAAAACAGTAATTTCATCACAAAAGTATCAATTCTGTTTATGTAATGCCACCATAATCCCTCCTTAACTGTTCCATAAACATCTTTTTTCATAATAAAGTGCCCTTCCTCTATATATTCTGTTATTACACTGGTTACAGGAGTGTTGAATATGTTTTCATCTATTTTTCTATTTATACATTGTATGTCTGACTTATGTTTATTAATGAACATGTATTTTTGTGTCTTCAAGGTACTGCTGATGTGTTGCTTTGTTATCTCATGTGCATAAGGTAAGCCACTGTGTGCTACTTGTGCAGTTCACTTGTGTAGAGGCTGAAAGTGGAGGGCTGGTGTATGAATTAAGCAAAAGACTTCGTATTTAAAACTGTGATTAATTATAAATCATCCAAAAACCTCTGTGATAGGATTTTCAACTTTCAAAAGATAAAGTTGGGAGAATGGTTAGGTAGGTAGGATAGAGGTGTGTGTGTATGGAGAGAGAGGGAGGGAGGGAGGAAAGAGAGGGAGAGAGGAGAGAGAAAGAGAGGGAGGAGAGAGAGGGAGGAGAGGGAGGAGAGAGAAAGAGGGAAGGAGGAAAAAGAGAAAGGAGAGAGAGAGAAAGAGGAGAAAGGGAGGGAGGAGAGAGGGAGAGGAGAGAGGGAGGAGAAAGAGAGAGAGAGAAGAGAGGGAGGGAGAAGACAGAGAGAAGGAGGAGAGACAGAGAAAGGAGAAAGGGAGGGAGGAGAGACAGAGAAAGGAGAGAGGGAGGAGAGAGGGAGGGAGGAGAGAGGGAGAGGAGAGAAAGAAACAGGAGGGAGGGAGGAGAGAGGAGAGAGGGGGAGGATAGAGAGAGAGGAGAGAGGGAGGGAAGAGAGAGAAAGAGAGAGAGAAAGAGGGGGTAAGGAGGAGAGGGAGAAAGAGGAGGGAGGAGAGAGAGAGAGAGAGAGAGAGAGAATCCTTGACAGTGGGGAAAAAAAGTGGCTTATGACTGTTTTTCACATTTCTGACCGTTGCAGCATCCCCATGATCATGTGATAAAATTCAAAAGCTTGGCAACTGACTCATGTTTATGACAGTTGCAGTGTCCTGGGGTCATGTGATCAGCTTTTGCAACCTTCTGACAAGCAAAGTCAAAAGGGGAAGCCAGATTCACTGAACAAACATGTTATTAATTTAACAATGGCGATGATTCACTTAACAACTGCAGCAAGAAAATTGGGGGAGGAAACTCACTTAACAACTGTATCTCTTAGCAACAGAAATTTGGGGCTCAGTTGTGGCCATAAAACAAGGTGTATGTGTGTGTAGAGCAATGAAAAAAAGATAATCAATACTGAAAACTAGGGAGTTGGATTCAATACTACATTTACATCTTCAAGTCTGCTTTGAAAAAATGCAAGCATTTTCAAATTGCAGGGTTTCATGAAGCCTAACAGAAATGGAGAGGTCTGATTTCTTGTTGATTTATTCTTTCCTTGCAGCTGCAATGTGGCCAGTGTCCAATGTAAAAAGAATGCCCTTATCCCTTTCTACATAATTTCATCTTTATTGCATTAGGTGAGGATTTGCTTGTAGATTAATGAACCTAATCTGAATTTTCCTTACAGTCATTATAAAATTGCTTTCCTACCCATCACCCTGAAAGTTGAGAATTCTTCTATAAAAGAGGAAGAAAAGGACCTTCCCTATATTAAGAATAAGTAGATGCTCATTATGGTATTGAAACCTATAAAAATATTCTTGTTCTATATTCTCGTACAAAACTATTCAGGTTTTCTTTCTGCCCTTGTGATTTGATTTCATACAAAAATCTAACCTCTAACACAGAGTTGGTATTCAGCAGGTTCTGACCAGTTCTGGAGAACCGGTAGCGGAAATTTTGAGTAGTTCGGAGAACTGGCAAATGCCACCTCTGACTGGAGATTTTACAGTATCCTTCCCCTGCCACGCCCACCAAGCCACACCCACAAAACCAGTAGGTAAAAAAATTGAATCCCACCACTGCTCTAACATCACTTTAGAATTTAAAAAGCAATTAAAAATCTCTCCACAAACTTGTCTGCCATGTAGTCTCTCTCTCTCCCTCCCTCTCTTTTTCTCTTTCTCTTTCTCTTTCTCTCTCTCTACTCTCTCTCTCTCTCTCTCTCTCTCTTTCTCCCTCCCTCCCTCTCTCTCTTCTCGCGTCCCAATTTAATGTTTCTCTTAGTTTAAAGTCCCAATGTTGTATAATGGTTGAAAACAAAATTGGAACATTCAGGCTGTAGTCCCCTCAGCCACGAAGGTTCACAGACTTAACTTTGGGCCAGTTAGTATTTTACAGCTGAACCTACAGCAAAGAGCATCAAATTAAGAGAACCCCCTGAGTCTGTTATGGATAAAGTTCCTCCTTCCAACATTGTTCAGACACATTGTTGTAAGAATAGTTCTTTATTTTGAAAAGTCAAATAGCATATTGTCATACCCCTGGCATACTAATTTGGGTGGTGTGCAGCAAAAAAACCACTGAAGATACAAAGATGAAAGGTGAATCAACATCTCCGCAACATCTGTCAAGTAATAGAAAGGAAGGGGAGGAAATGGCAGAAGAGCTCAGAAGGTCATTTCATGCTTGCCATTTCTTGCATATGATCACTTTTCTCTAAGGATGGCTCCTGATTTTGTTCCTTCGTAGAGAAGCCAAAATCGCCTTCCACTTTACGACTTGATTTATCGTTGAAATTCAGTAATTTGATAATAGTCAAACTTGAGCATGAATTATGATATAGCTCATGAGAGAAGAATTACCTCCCCTGACCCTCTGAGGCCCTTTCCTCATAAATTTCTGCACTTCTTGTCTTATTTCTTTAGTCCATCAAATGATATGTAAAATCAACTTGTCAATGTGCATCACTAAATCACACAGCAAAACTGTCTTATACTGAGCCGAGTATTGTCTAAACAGGTAGCTCTTCAATGTTTAGCTATAACCAAAGACACCAGAAATTGAACCTGTGACCTTTAAAATGCATGTGCTTTGGCACGCCTCAGGTGATCCATGAGTCCATGAGGTTCTGCTAACAGAATGGAAGACACTGGTTTTGATAAGTTCTTCCTTTTTGCTGCACCCTGACACTCTCCTCTAACAATATTCCAGAAGATCACCCATCTTGCAAAGCAGCTTTTCAGGAAGGAAAGGATTTTCTCATGTATATTTGTCATGCTCCAAACCCCAAAATGACAACACTTACGATCTGGGTTCCTTATTGTTTCACACCTATGGATGAAATCCTGCCAGAATGAGGACTCTACTTTTTCACACTGAGCCTTGCTGGCACAGTGGTTAGAGAACAGGACAGAACAGAACAGAATAGAATAGATAATAGAATTCTTTTATTGGCCAAGTGTGGTTGGACACACAAGGAATTTTTCTTGGTGCAAATGCTCTCAGTGTACATAAAAGAAAAGATACATTCATCAAGAGTCAAGAATCATCAGGTACAACACTTATTTTATTTGTTTGTTTGTTTGTTTGTTTTGTCAAACAATTATTAGATAACAGGTATAAGTATAAACATGGTTATAAATACATGAAATGGATACGAATAAGAAAAATAAAAAGAAACAATAGAACAGGGACGGTAGGCACATTGATGCGCTTATGCACACCCCCTACAGACCTCTTAGGAAAGGGGAGAGGTCAATAGTAGACAGTCTAAGGTTAAAGTTTTTGCGGTTTGGGAAAGAAACCACAGAGTCAGGTAGAGTATTCCAGACATTGGCCACCCTGTTGCTGAAGTCGCATTTCCTGCAATCAAGTTTAGTGCGGTTTACCTTGAGTTTGTATCTAGTGATACTTAATGATAGTCATAGGGTACAATAAGCAACCAAATCATACTAGGAAACAGTCAATACAAAATCGTAAGTGATGAGCCCTACCCCTCGAGAGTACTGCTGTTTTACAGCACTGGACGTCTCCTTTCAACTAGCGCTGGCCGCTGTTCTGCTGAGCATGATGGCATCTTCCAAGGGGCTGGTTGTGTGGGGGAAGGTTCCGGAGGCGGCTGCTGATGACGTAGGACTTTAAGGATGAGTGTGGGGGCGATCAGTACTAGCAACAGTCTGAGTGGAGTTGAAGTAATGCTAACCAAGATTGCATCAGCAGCCTCCTTAGCGTAATTACAGGGGGTGTTCGGGAAAAGAGTGGTGGGAGGAGATGGGGTTAATGAGATAATAATAACATGGGTGTGTATAAAGGGGGAGAGGAATTACTCTCTAAGGCTGTTTTTGTGAGGGCATTGTTTCAACTTGCCCCATTTCAAACCTGTTGCCTGACCATAGCCATCATTGACATTAAACCTTCATGACTACGTCTGGTGTGGAGTGTTACTTGTAAGTAACTGTGGTTCTGGTCCTAAGAGCTTTGAGAGTAAGGATACAAGCGACAAAGTTACAGTCATACAGACACAAGTGGGAGGGGAGGGGTGATAAGGAGTGATGAGAAGATTAATTAATTAGAGTGCGGAATTACAGGCAAACATTGCCCACAGACTGGAGTTTGATCCTGATCGGGTTCATGGTTGATTCAGCCTTCCAAGTCGGTAAAATGAGATTGTTGGGGGCAATATACTGATTCTGTAAATCACTTAGAGAGGGCTGTAAAGTACTGTGAAGTAATATATCCTTAGAAGTCTAAGTTCTATTGCTATCTGCATCTAAATATACTCTGGGAACTGTGAAGAAAGGTCTGTCTTTACCTCCTTCCCTAACACATAATATCTGGACTTAGTTGTCTCTTACTCCTTTGTAATGTTACTCTCCTAGAAAGAGTATCTATTGGGTTCCAGCTCCTTCAATTTGTGAGAGGGAGATTCTGAAAATTAATCAGAAGTTAGTGATTAATCAGTAGCACTGAAGGTCAGGCATAGTTTGTCAAGTACACAGTAGATGAAAAAAGCATCACGGGAGTTCTTTCCTAAACTCCCTCTCCAAGATTTCCAATCATGTGATAATATTTCATTTTAGTAATTTGTACTCTCATTTCTCTAATTTGTGCAATTAGAGGCCTAAATTAGAGAAACATGACTGAATGTTCTCTAATCTGTTTAATATTATTATTTTAGTAAGTTTGAAAATAAATTAAAATAATTGTCCAAGGGCTCATTTATTGTTGAAGCATATTTGAAATGAACTAATCAAGGAGTAATGTCATTTCCTCCTGGACCATGGGTATTACTGAAAAAAAATTACCCTGTTAATCTCCCTTTCATACTTATTTTAGTATGTGGTGATAAACATTTCATTTTCTGCCTACTTTGCTCTGGTTTGTAAAATTCAACTTTCTGAAATTTATGTTTAAAAAAAAACCTATTTTCTTCCAGAGAATAAATTATGTTAAACTAGGAAATGTGCTCATCAATGCACAAGGCATGTGTCTGACATGGGAATATCTCATGTATAATTCATTTGAGAGAGAATCCAGTCAGTGTTTCTTGTTCAGAGCAACATTGTATATTTTGTGGCCCATTCTGACTATGACACAGAATTTGACTGAAGAGCACCTTGATGAATTCACCCGAGTCAATAATTCAATGGTCCTTGAATTTGTATCTTTTATATTATGAGGCACATGTGCCTGGACTTGTGTCTCAGAAACCATTCACTGGTTCTTTTGCTTTGAGATTTTTTTTTTTTTTAAGAGAGTAAAGAGGATGGCCTTGTGGGAGAGAGGGGAGAATTGATAACAAAGAGACTAAAAGAAAAACATAAATTAAGTCTGGGACATGTAGAAAGTGTGCAAAAATGTCTCACACAGATACCTTTCTAAATCACAGGATATAAAAGAGAGAAGAGGGGAGCCCAATCAGACTAAAAGGATTATGTTCATAGTTGTCTAGTCTTTTGGGTTGTCTCAGCCACATTGAGCAAAGAGGAATTATCTCTAAATAAAATATAACAAAATAACAGAATTGGAAGGGACTTTAGAGGTCTTATAGTCCAACCCCCTGCTCAAGCAGGAGACCCTATACCATTTCAGACAAGTGATTCTCCAATCTCTTGTTAAAAACCTCCAGTGTGGAAACACCCACAACTTCTGGGAGCAAAGTGTTCCACTTACTAACTGTTCTGACTGTAGGAAATTTCTCTGTAAGTATAATATAGTTAACATGTATTAATAACAAACTTCCTTATTTTTTATATTTTTATTATTTTGTGAGTCTATATTACTAGCTGTTGTACATGCTTGGTACAGCTGATTTAAATAAAAGTCGTATTTGTTTTAGTGTAGTTTTATTTTTTGGTTGGGTCTGCAATGTAGGGCTGACAAATTTCCATTCAACCTCAACTGTACAGTACAGCTGTGTTTATGAGAATAGCCATTTGGGAAGGTAGAAGAAAGAAGAAAAATATTTTGGAAATATATCTTTATAAAGGAAGTAGCTTACTAAATTAGAGTCAGTCAGGTGAAAGTTTCTTTCCTTAACTCTGTCAAAAAGAGCTAATTCTGATGCTGAAAGAAGAGATGCATCAGCTGTAATTAATTCTCCATTCAGTGCTGTATGATAATTTCCTTAGCTAGGATTTGTGACTGAAATGTCTGCCTGTATATGAAACCCACTTCCAAGTTACCAAGACTACATTGTCCTAATTCATCTAGGGCAGGGGTGTCAAATTCACGGGCCATGGGCTGGATGCATCACGTGCTGGTCCCACCCCTGCCCAGTTTAGCAAAGGGGGGAAAGTCCCAATACATCACGTGACACTGCCATGACGACACAAGTTTGACACCCCTGATCTAGGGCAGGGGTATCAAACTTGTGGCATCACATTGATGTCACATGGTGTATCACAACTTTTTTCTCCTTCGGTAAACTGGGGGTAGGCATGGCCAGATGCATCCAGCCCAGAGGGCGCGAGTTTGACAGCCCTGATCTAGGGATATTACTGGCCTCATCATTTTCTCAAGCAAGGTAAAAGTTACAGGCTATTAGCAAAGAAAGGAAACCGGATTTTGTAGAGTAATTCCGAAAAATGTCTATGGGCAAAACGCAAATACACATTTTCTTTTCATGTCACAAATTAAAATAAAATGATATGCTGCTCTGTATTCCTAACCAAAATTCTAAGATTCTTGATGTAAGCAAAATTACTTCCTTAAGTATCTTTTTTTTTTTTTAATCAAACTCTTTCCCGCACAAAGCTTCTGGCTAGAAGCCAGAAACATTGCTGGTTGGTTATTCAGCCTGGAAAACCTTTCACTGGTTCACTTGTGATGAATGTATTAAATGTTCTTATCCAGCTCTGCCACACTGAAGGATAGAAGCTCTAGCAGACTGCTGTCATATCACATGTTTTCCCACTTCCAGGGATGATATGTGGAGTATATGAGGGATTTGTCTCCTTCTGAATTAGTAATGTGGCAGATTATAGAAGTGTTAAGTTTGAGTTTAGCCTAGGTAGCATGCCCAGCAGTCTATTAGTCTGTCAGACCTTGGCAAAAGTTTATCTCTTGGAGAAAAATGTTAAATAAATAAAAAAAGGACCTCCACCCAGACAGCACTTTAACAGATATACTGCCAATCACATTTCTTCATACATTTTTATATTGAAATAACAAATTGATGAATAGTTTAAGCAAAACTCTGAGTCATATTCATACCAATACTTCAACATATTCATTGTAGGTCATTTCTAAGGCATTTTCTTCCAAGCAGGGGAGAGACCGGGGGGGGGGGGGGAGGGAGGGAGAGAGAGAGAGAGATTTTTCATGGTTGCAATCACCAAGTCTAGATTTGAGGGAGAGGGTGATACAAGAACATAACTGCTATAAAGTGAACATGAGGGAAAGATATTATATAATTGTATGCAGAGAAAAAGATAATTACAAATGGTTTAGTCAAACAACAGAGAATACTTGAGGTTAAAAGAGGTGCAGGTAATGATTATGTGATTCTGATTAAAAATTTAAAAATTGGAGTGGGTATAAAGAGCTAGACAGGGAGCAGATTCAATGAAATTAAAAATAAAAGTTATAATTAGGGATGAAAATGAACTAAAAGAACTCTGGAAGGAGTATTTTAAAGATTTGTATATAGTGATGATAAAAGATATATCAGAGGAGGGAATTGGAAGGCTATCAATATACTGTCCAATAAAAATGATGAAAAGAAAGTTATACAGGTGGTCCTTGACTTATGACCACAATTGAGCCCCAAATTTCTGTAAGCTAAACATTTGCTAAGTGAACTTGCTTCATTTTACGACCTTTCTTGCCATGGTTATTAAGTGAATCACTGTGGTTGTTAAGTTAAAAACACAGTTGCTAAGTGAATCTGGTTTTGTTCTTTGCTTGGCAGAAAGTCTCAAAAAGTAATCACATGTCCTGGGGATATTGCAACTGTCATAAACATGAGTCAGTTGCCAAGGGTCTGAATTTTGATCACATGACCACGGGGATGCTGCAACGGTCATAAGTGTGAAAAATGGTTGTAAGTTTTTTTTTTTTTTTTAGTGATGTTGTAACTTTTAATGTTCATTAAATGTAGGTCAAGGACTACATGAGAATTGTTGAAAAATGATATTGCTACAGGTATTGTTGGTGTAACTGAACAGATATTAAAATGTGGATATGACTTAACTTACTGAAATTTAAGAACTTTGGACTGTAATGTAGGTTGTTGTTATTAAAGATGAAACCAACAAACTATCCCAAAATGCACACAGGAGATGAAATGGATGCCTGTTCCCATATTGAAAATCACTGCAAAAAACAATCGGCAACAGAGACAGAGGAAGATTTTCTCTGCTAAACACTGAGTTTGTAGGCAAACAAGAAGAAACAAGGAATTAAGCAAGCTAAGAAACTGAAGGTAATTTATCCAACCCATTTAAAATAAAGAAAGACGTACAGCTATTTGTCTGGTGACTGATATTTTAGATATAGAATCAGGTGTATTGGAATTGAGAGCCGGTGTGGTGTAGTGATTAAGACATCAGAGTAGACCTGAGTGTTAGTTCTGCCTTAGGTAGGAAGCCAGCTGGGTGACTTTGAGCTAATCACTTTCTCTGGAAAGTCCTGGAAAGAAGGGCAATGATAAACCACTTCCAAAAAACTTTACCAAAAAACCCTGCAGTGATTTATCTAGGCCAGAGGTGTCAAACTCCTGTGGTCACGTGACATATCAGGACTTTTTTCCGAAAGTGACCAACTGTCCTCCTTTAGGGAGGACAATCCTCCTTTTGTAAGTACTGTCCTCTCTCAAAAAGTGTCCTCCTACATGTCCTCCTTTTTGATATTTGAAGACTAATCTGTAAATCTCTGCATTTGATCAATGCTGAGCCAATCAGTTGTGTGTGATGTGACATATTTGTATTTGACATGACGATTCATCAAGGCTTGGTACAGTGCGGCGAAATGCGATTATGTGACACATGCGCTCCACACAGGAGAATTGTTTGAGAGAGTGTGCTGCGTGAAAGTGGCTTTGGTTTTTTTTCCTTCAATTTATTTGTGTCCTCCTTCTCATTGTAAAAAAGTTGGTCACCTTATTTTTCCTTTTCACTAAACCGGGCGGGGGCAGGGCCAGCATGTAATGCATCCAGCCCATGGGCTGTGAGTTTGACACCCCTGATCTAGGCAGTAACCAGGAGTCAATACTGACTTGTAAGTTCAAATAGTAAATAACAAATAATAAATATTATTATTACATTGTACAGCTATTCTCATCTTGTTGGATGTAAAAAAGGCTTCTTCTAAGAGTTCAGAGTAAGTTTCTGGGCTGTGTTTTAAAAGATATGGCTTCCTATCATCTTTCATAAATGAGGTTACAATTTAGTATATCCATCCCATTGCCAGAGTTATAATAAATTCATGTGTTTTTACACTTGCTAAGTTACATTGTGGAACCTGAAAGGGATGTTCACAGCCTCCTTTAGTTTTTAACTTGGTTCTTGAACTTGTGGTTCTATTTATGAGACAGTCACTAGCTGTTGTAGCAGTGGGTAGTGAATACAAGGTTCTTATAAACTAATGATATTTTGACTATTGTGCAATACTTTATATTATGTAATACCAGGTTGATGAAGCTGTGCAACAATGTAGTTTAAATTTCGGCTTTACCATTAACTGTGGGGAAACTCCAATCGGCTTCATTTAAAATTAAAAATATTAATACATTTCTGTAAAAAATGGGTTTATAATTCATATAGATGGTATATCACCATGTGTTGAATTAAATATGTCAAAGTGTACAGAAATAATATTAGTACTGTAGATATAAATTTATAGTTCAAATTTGAATCCTATGAGAAAGATTAAGGTAATTAGAATTAATCAAGATTGATGTATGTTTTATTAGGAATTCCAGTGTTAATTTCTGGTGGTGGATAAATCATTGAGAAAACGTTTATGGAAAAACAGGATCCTTGGATTTTCTTTGGGTAAGTTCAGTTTTTCTTATGATGGTTGTGACTTATAATTTACCAGGCTTCTGGGCATTTTAAAAAATATTTTAACATCTATATTTTTGTGGAATGATAACTTCTTTGCATATTAATACTTCAATGATCCCTTGGAACAGCATCCCCCTCAAAGATCTATGTGTTTTTTTCCTATTTTCAAAAGTCACTGAAAACCTGGTTGCCCTCTTAGGCCTTAGGGAACAGTAAGGTTTGAGCCCCTGTAGGGTGTGTTTATTGTTATGGAGAATTTGTCTTCAAAATGCCTTTGATATTGATTCTTTACTTATTCTTCTCATTTGTTTTAACTGTGGGTTTCCCAGGATCATTTAGAGTCAAAAAGAGCCTTAGTTGTGTGTAAATATGGGAGAGCTGGTTAATTGTAGTGCTTTAAGGCATCAGGCTAGAAAGCAGGAGATTGTGAGTTCTAGGCCCAGCTTAGGCACAAAGATAGCCAGGTGACCTTGGGCCAGTCACTTTCAGTCCTAGGAAGAAATGGCGAACCACTTCTGAAAAGCTTGCCAAGACAACTGCAGGATCTTTCCAGTCAGTGTTTGAGAATGGGACATGATTGAACAGAGAGGGGGAAATGCGTATATGTAGATGTAAATGTAGATGTATAGATGTTTCAGACAGGAAGGTAGAGCAGAGAGAGGTAAGGATGGCAGTAAAGATTATTGGTAGTTTACTTCCTTCTATCCAGGACATAGCATATAAGCAATTCTTGAGCAGGGTTCGCAGGATTGTTTGGAATGCTACACATCCTCTTCAAGTCATGAAGAGGATGTGTAGCACTCCAAACAATCCTGCAGTTTTTCTTTTTACTTTCTGGGATGAAGCTTCGTGGTACCTGAAGCAGCACATCCAGATTCCACCACTGTTTTGTTTCACATAGCATCAACCTTGTGAACTCTCAGATTTCCTCTTTCCGCTATATATTAAAAATTGACAGTGATTTGTGTGTGTGTGCGTGTGTGTGTGTGCGTGTGCGTGCATGTGCGTGTGTAGGTATTTGTGTGTAGGTGTGTATGGGTGTAGGTCAGGGGTCCCCAAACTTGGCAACTTTAAGAGTTGTGGACTTCAAGTCCCAGAATTCTCCAGCCAGCTGGCTGGAGAACTCTGGGAGTTGAATTGCACAACTCTTAAAGTTGCCAAGCTTGGAAACTTCTGGTATAGATAAACACGTATGTGTGTTGCACGTGTATATGTGTGTTATTTATGGGTAGATATATACTTTCTTTTGAGAGCAGACAACAAAATTTCATTTTTAATGTGGACCATTGTATTATATATATAGTGCATTCTATTATTCAGAAATAACAGAGAAAATGCTAAGTGCTTGAATAATTGCTATGTACATTGGTTTAAACATGAATAATATATTTGACTACATGCAAAAATATGTTCAAAATGGCTGTTAATACCCTACTTATTACATTAACCTCATTACTTAGAAGTAATTCAAGGCCTGGGGCCAAGCTGACTGTTGTTACCTTGCCAAGACACTATTGATAAACTGTTTTGCCAAACCTGAATTTCTCTTAGGAAAAAAAAGTAGCCGCCATCATGTTTTAAAAAAGAAGAATGCATTTACATTATATACCTGTGATAAATGTAATCATGATTTCTTTCAAGTTGAGGTGACACGACCACAGACCTCTCCTTTGTTTGAATAAGCACCCTGACAAGAAACAGAAATTAACAGCTTGGAAGTTTAAGACATTTGCATTCAACCTAAGTAACAAAGACTGAACACTGCAATATGCTCTTTTTATTAACAAGTCTCAATCTCACTTGTAGAAGTTCTGTCGGCAAAGGAAGACATTTTTTGGCACTGAAGGACAATTACTATGTACACACACTAACACACACACACAGAGAGACACACAAACACAGAGAGAGAGAGAGAGAGAGGATAATAATCTCCTTTTATATACTTATTTCAAACAGATAATTGAACCAAAGCCAAATGCTTTCATATCAAATCACAGAGACCACAAAGTGTCGTCTAAAACTGCTAACAAAGTTAAGCTATCAAATTCACCTCAAAATTAAGAATAAGATGTTGGGTCTCTACCCTCCACTATTTTTTTTACAACAGATGACAATATAATAACTACATCAAGAAAGCAACATTATGTTACCATGAGCAATGTGTACAATATGTATTTGCGGCCTGTAATTCAAATTAAAAAAATTAGTAGTGGTTTTTATAATGCAAGCCAAATATACATATTGACAGAATTATTCTACTAGCCACAAAAATCTGGTATGGCAAACACTAAGATAAAGCATATTAAAATATCATAAGTTATTCAGTTGTGCACTTTAAGTCAGAGGTTCCCAAACCCCAGGCTGTGAGCTGGGCTCCTGGGTCAGGAGCTGTTTCAAACTGGGCTGTGGAACCACCAAGTGAGCACAACTACTACCTCAACTACAATCACAACTACAACCAAACATAACCACCAAACCACAGCCACAAACAATTACTATCCCATCAAATAATTTAACAAATAATATCCCCTTACTCATCAAAGACATCATGGAACGTGAACAGAAATGTCCAAATACCATCTTATTTGGTCTCGAAGACACCAATGATTCAGACGATATCACCAAAGTTTGCAATATCATAAGCAACTCAAACACAACAAACATCTCTCCTGAAGATATCATTGAAATAACCAGAGATGGCCCTGAGTTCAAATACAATGATGCCTCTGTGGCCCCGAGATTTTGTAGAGTTGTATGCAAAAATGAGTCCAGCAAATGCATATTCATTCATACAATAAACGCCATTGCAAAAACCAATCCCAACCACAGAAAATTTCACTCAAGACCAGACTTATCCATGCTGCAAAGAATCCGCTCCCGTGAACTCCGCGCAGAACACAAAAACCATCTAGACAATGGAGAAAAGGATCTATACATTGACTACCATGCTGATTACATCAAAAGAAAGTCACACAACCCACAACTGCGCATCCAACCCCACCCTATCCAATCCAACATCACTCAAAACTAGGCACGCATGCCCCTAACTACCTCTATTCTAACCACAACTGGCCTTAAATGCAAGCTACTCAATGCAAGAAGCCTTGTAAATAAAATACCTGAATTTCTCTTCTTACTAAATACGGCTAAATTCGACATTATATTTGTCTGTGAAGCATGGCTCAACACATCTCTCCCTGACTCCAATACCACAGTAAGAGACTATCATGTTTACCAATCAGATCATGAAATCCGTAGAGGAGGTGGTGTTGCTATCTTCTATACAAAGTCCCTACATCTAAAAAACATCCAAGTTACCCAGGAGCTTGCTATTCCTGAGACCATAATCTGTGAACTGTCCTTAAATACACATTTTAGTTCTTACTATGTTACAGAGCCCTGATTATGACATAGAACATGCAAACAAGCTAAATACACTACTAACATGGGCAGCATCCTGCCCACACACTTTTATCTTTCTTGGTGACTTCAATCTACCTCATGTTAACTGGACCTTTAACGAATGTACAACTGAACCCACACATGCAACCTTTTACAATGCAATAACAAATCTGGGACTAGAACAACTAGTAACCAACAACACTAGACTTAACTGCCTCGATCTCATCTTCTGCAACAATTTGAATTCAATTTACGGAATACAAATTAAAGAACCCTTTTTCAACAGTGACTACAACATGATTGACTTTTGTCTCAACATACGTCAACACAAAAATCATCACAATGATGAAATCCCCAATTATAACTTCAAAAAAGGCAACTATGATCTTATAAACAATCATCTCTCATCCCTTGATTGGCAATTTCTATTCACTGGATGCAATACTGTAGAAGACCATTACAACATATTTTTACTTGAAGTCAAAAGAGTCATCAAACTATATGTACCAATAACAACTGCCAAAACCAGAAAAAACAAATTACCCATAACAATAAGGAAGCTTCAATCCAAAAAGAAATCACTTTGGTGGAAAAACAAATCTGGTCACGTTGCCAACTTCAAAAGCCGATACAAAAATTTATGCCACCAGATAAAGACTGAATGCACCAATTATCACATTAAACATGAAGAAAACCTTCTACGCACCAATTCCACCCGTGCTTTCTACAATTTTGTAAACAACAAACTAAAAGACTCAAGGTCCATCCCACCCCTGAAAGGACCCAATGGTAAAGACTGCAGTGATGACACTATTAAAGCCAACCTCTTTAACACATTCTTTGGCTCAGTATTTGTAAACAGCAATGGATCATGCCCAGTATTTCCTAGTCAAGCCACAGACAACTACAATGATCTAATACATATCAATTTTACAGAAGACAATGTTGAAAAAGCACTACGCAATCTAAAACCATCTCTCTATTGGACCGGATGGAATATGTGCTTACTTTTTAAAAAAGCTATCCACTGCCATAGCTGAACCTCTAAGCATAATGTTTTAAAAATATTTCAGGACCAACTCCTTGCCAAACCTATGGTCACAAGCCACGGTCATCCCCATCTTCAAAAAGGGAGACTCCAGCCTTGTTGAAAATTACAGACCAATCCCTTTTTTGCTGCGTCACCTGTAAAGTCATGGAATCAATTATTAACCAATCCATTATCTTCCACTTAGAGACAAACAACCTACTCTCTCATAAACAATTTGGTTTCAGGAAAGAACTATCATGTAATCTGCAACTCTTACACTGCAAAAACATATGGACTACACAACTGGATTAGGGCAAAGCAATAGACACAATCTACATAGACTTCTGTAAAACCTTTGATTCAGTGGTACATGACAAACTCCTCCTAAAACTAAAATCTTACAGTATCTCTGGACACCTGTATAACTAGATAGAAGCATTCCTGTCAAACAGACAACTAATGGTCAAAATTGGGAGTGTCCTATCAAATTCTGTACCTGTCAACAGTGGTGTCCCCCAAGGCAGTGTTCTAGGACCAACTCTCTTCAAACTCTACATAAATGACCTCTGTGATCATATTAAGAGCAACGGCGTTCTCTTCACTGATGATGTAAAGCTATTCAACACTACAGACAATACTGCTACCCTTCAAAAAAACCTCAACTATGTATCAGAATGGTCAATGAAATGGCAACTTCAATCTCAACAAATAAATGCTCTGTCATATATATTGGCAAAAAAAATCAGAAAATAAAATACAGGCTAAATAGTCAAGATGTTGATGATCCAAACTCTGTCAAGGATCTTGGAGTACTCATCTCTAATGATCTAAGTGCTAGAGACCACAGTAACTACATAGCCAAAAAGGTGTTAAGAGTTGTTAACCTAATCTTATGTAGCTTTTTCTCTGGTAAAATTACACTAATAACTAGGCATACAAAACATTTTCTAGACCAATACTTGAATACTGCTCATCAGTCTGGAACCCACATTACGTATCTCATATTAACACAGTTGAGAGAATTCAGAAATATTTCACGAGAAGAGTTCTCCACTCCTCTACTCGTTGCAGAATACCTTATGCCACCAGACTTGAAATTCTAGACCTAGAAAACCTAGAACTACACTGCCTTTGGTCCGATCTAAGTATAGTATATAAAATCATACATTGCAATGTCCTACCTGTCAATGAATACTTCAGCTTCAGTCATAACAATACAAGAACAAACAATAGATACAAACTCAAGGTTAATCGCACCGAACTTGATTGCAGGAAATACGACTTCAGCAACAGAGTGGTCAATGTCTGGAATACTCTACCTGACTCCATGGTTTCTTCCCCAAACCCCAAAAACTTTAACCTTAGACTGTCTACTATTGACCTCACCCCTTTCTTAAGTGGTCTGTAGGGGGCATGCATAAGCACATCAAAGTGGCTACCATCCCTGTCCTATTGTTTCTTTTATTTATTTTTATTTTTCTTACATGTATCCATGTATTCATAACTATGTTTTTACTTATACCTATTATCTTGTGAGCAATTGACAAAAATAAATAAATTAAATAAATAAATAAATAAATAAACATGTGCATCCTCCACTGGCACGAGCAGCATGTGAGAGCATGTGCAGGCACTCCATTGGTGCGAGCGGTGTGCATGTGTGCCTGTCACTCATGCAAATAGAGCTGCACACATGCGCTTGCTGGCCACTCAAACAAAACCATCCCTTCCTCCCCCCCCATGGCTGCTGATTTGCAAAGTTGGAAAAGTTGGGGTACTCTGCTCTAAATGGTTCAGATTCTGCTGGCAGAAACTTAGTGAAAAATTCAGACCAGATGATATTTTGATGAAACCAGGACCAATCATAGTTTAAGTAAATCCCCCTGTTGGAAATGGTGTCCTGGTAAAATACTATTGTGGGGTGCCCTGATGCCAGGTGGCAGGCAGTGGTGGCAGAAGGAGGAAACAAGCTGCAGTACTGTGCTATCCCCATCATGTACAAATAATCAGGAACAAGAGTTGAGTTCAAAACACTAGGAGTTTATTCTTGTCACTTATCTATAGGAATTTGAACATCTAATAGGTCCCAGCTAAATTGGCACTAGATAAGGACTTGGGTCTGTTGTTACATTGTGTCACTGCACAATGACTCCAAACCTGTGCAATGACTCCAAACTGATTATGCCTTTAACCCTACTCTCCAGGTCAGACAGCACATCTCCTCCAATTCCCACCTCCTGATTGAAGGCATAGCTTCTCAAAACTCTTGTTCCAGCATTAGATTTACAGGGTGGGAAAGGGAAGCTTCAAATGCATATCAGATATGTCTGCCAAATTGGCTTTTTTTGTCACAATGACAAAACAAGCATCACTATGCAAGCTCCCTCCCTTATGTATGTATCATCACTCCAGCCCCCTAAACATCTCTCTCAGATACAGTAGCCACGATGCATATCAGAATGCAATCTACAGTGATGGGTGGGTTGGCATGCCTAAAATCAAGAGCTACAAACTGCTTATACTCCAGTCCATGGCAGTTGTTCTCAGGACACTAGTCAGAAATGACTTGGATGTTATAACCATGCAAACTTGAATCCTGTGAAAACTGGCTGTAGAGTCCATATAATTAACTTACCCAATCAATAGTACATGCCTAAATTCACTTTTTTTCCCCTTCCTTTCAATCATGTCTTACTATCAGAGGTTGCCTGGCAAGTCCCTGCAAGTTTTCTTGTCAAGGTTTTTCAGAAGTGGTTTGCCACTACATCCTTCTCGTAGATGAGAGAAAGTGACAAGCTCAAGATCACCCTGCTGACTTTGTGGCTCAGGTGGGACGAGAACTCACAGTCTCCTAGTTTCTGACGAGACCAGGAACAAACTACTGGACTGACTGACACAGGAGAAATGCATGGCAGACAAACCACTGGGATTTAGCAAAGGCAGATTTATGATGAATCAGTGGGTCATCTTGCAATTCTTAGTTCACACACACACACACACACACACACACACAGCAATGCCCTTTGTGTGTTGCTTTTATCAGTCTAAAAATCAGCCTTCAATTCCATCCCAAGCTCTGGTGGAAGCTCTCCCGTACACCTTAGGAAGATACCTAATATTTTTGATATCTTATACCAACTGACTGCCATAGGATGCTGCATGAAAATACAGAGCATCGATGAGCACAATGAAGCTGGCTAACTTACTGCAAACTTTTCAGTCTGTCAAAGAGTGAAACAGGGTCACATTTTGGCTCTTCTGCTGTTCAATATCTTTAAATATTTACCAAAAAAAATAAAAAATCACCTCCTCCCCAAGCTCAGGGATAGGCATCTGGCAATGGTGCTATATGAGGACGACACAGCAATTGTCTCACTTACGCAGGTGAGGTTCAGGGAAGTTGGCAGGCCTTAGTGGAATTCTACAAGGAGGAAAGTCATATAAGTGATTGCCCCAAGACTGAAATTATGGATTTCTTGGGAAGATCTAGTCACCATAAACATCAATGGCAAACCGGAATTAACAAAATAGAACCAGTTCCAGCTTTGAGATATCTTGGAGTTGGATCCATTTCTCAAGCTTCTGGAATTTGGCAGGAACTATCTAAAAGTCATTTCTGCCAAAGCCAATAACAATGCCAAGACACTCTTGGGCTTTTCTTTTTTTTAAGCTGAATTAAGGCTGATAGATGCCTATCTTTTACTATTAAAGCTGTTTCAAGTTAAATCTATATCTCAAACATTCTATTTATTTATTAAATTTAGATATACACCTCCAATATCTTAAAAGCCTTGTTCAATTGAAGTTTTTACAAGTACTCATCCTTGATTATTTTGAAGCATCAAGATGGAAAGGAGAAAAAAAAATCAATTGAGCTGTTTCGATTCCTTCCTGAAAACTTTTCAGAATTACAAACAAATTGTTCAATCTGATTTCAGCCCTGAGCTACAAATATTCTCCTTTATCAATCTGATGTATTCAGCACTTTTCTTTATAGTCATAATGAACCCAAGGCCTTACTGCATGTATTCCTCCACCCTCCTTTATATGAGAATGAATACAATGTTTATTGCTTTTAAAATAATAGCAGAGGGAAAGGGAAAAAAACATAACATATGCAGATACGTTTTCAAAAAAAAAGAAACAATGTATTAAAAAGTGCTTTTAAAAAGTGAAAAGTACAACAGAAAAAACCAAGTATATATTATTGCAACATTTACAAATTTATATGTGCAAATATTATTCTACAATTGTCCAAATTGGAAAATTAACACCAATTGTTTTTTCCCCCCAGCATTTTATACTTGATATTAGATAAACATGATAATATAGCTCCAAATTTGAAAAACTGACCCCTCCCTCTTTAATTTTCTGTAATGATAGTCTTGGAATCAAAGAACCCCATAGAAATTCTTTCTAAACAAAGAATTTATTTTCTGAAAATATTTTCCAAATTTATGAACTAGGATTCCTCTTGAAATATAAATTAATCTGGGAATAAAATTCATTTTCAGAGTATTCATCTTTCCCCAGAGAAGCGCTCTCTACATTATTTATGTTGCGTGTTAAGTGTAGGGTTATGGCGGAGAGATAGGCTTAGTAAAATATCATTCTCACATTGCCAGGCAGGTGTTTCAGCACCTATTACTGCTGCCTTGTTTAGATCCATTGCTTTAGAGGTTAAAAAACAAAATATGTCCTCAGGCATAGAAGGAACCCTATATAGAATAGAAAAGATAAATCAGGTTCTACTGATCACTGTTTTTCAAGTGTTGATCAAATCATCCCTATTTCTGATCCCTGTTAACATACTGTTAACAGTATGTAATTAAATTCAATAAATGCTTTCATCCATGATTGTTCTATCATCTGTCTATCATGCTGCTCTCAGACCGAAACAAGTAAAGTTGAAGTTGAAGTTGAAGGTATTGTTAGCATTAAAACTGATATGGGTTGGAGCATTTGAAACATACACATTCATTTTGTAGGTTCCACTTTGATACTATATCTAGAAGTAAAATGTATTCATGGGACAAAGTGGAATAGGAAACAGGTGTTTGGATTATGAATTAAAATGAATCTATAAATATGCTTTTTAAAATCTTTTAGAAGCCCTAAGAATCGCCATAGTTTAAATGTGACTGTGTAGATTTTTAGAGTCCATCCTATAGTTTTGCACAGTTTTTTGAAGCCTAGAGGGACACTTACTTTCTGATAGTAAAGGGGTCTTGTGAGAATAACAGGCCTCTCTCCCTTTCTTGCCCAAACGCCAAATTACCTGGCCAAAAAAATAAAAAGGTTTCAAAAATTCAGTCTTCTTTTTATAATTAAGATTTTACTTAACTACTTTTTTCTACCCCAGTGTTTTCTGGCATGTTCAGAATCTGCTTTTTTTTTTTCCAGATCAACTGAGTGTCTATTGGTTGCCACTGAAACTGACTGACTGGGTTAAGAAAGCATGACTGGCCCAAAGTTATCCAGCCAATTTCCATGCCTAATGTAGGACTAGAACTCATAGTCTCCTAGCGGCTTAACCACTATACCAGAGGTTTTAAACAGTGGCTTAACCACTATACCAGGGGTGTTAAACTCATGTTGTCACAGCGGCATCACAGGATGTATCTGTTTTCCCCTTAGCTAAACCGGGCGTAACACATCCGCACACGGGCCAAGAGTTTGATAGCACTTTACTGAATAGGTTCTTTCATATATAACAGGCTTTTTTATATATTTCAGTGTCATTTTAATGTATCTGTTTACAATGTGTGCCACTGCTGCTCTAACCCAATCTTCCAATTAAATCTCATTCTGTTATGGATTCTAGCTAAATATAATTAATGCAATCAATCAGCATGTTCAATCTTCCCATTTGTGAATACAGCTATAATGCCTTTGACCCTCTTTGGTGGTAAAACAGTCAAACATTATACAAATATGTAAATAAGTGTGAGCTGCAGGTTTAAGTCATGAATTAACCATTCAACTAAGTCAGCATTTATATCTTAAAATGTTTAATGTTGAGTTCTAAACTAGTATGTGATTTAAGATAGCCTTCCTAGTGCCTTTCAGATTTGATAGATGTCAACTCCCATAATTCCCAGGTAACCTACGTCTGAACCTTTCCATATAAATTTCCAATCTTGCAAGGGTTCCTTAAGGCTATCTTCATATTATGTATGCCCCAACAGCTTTTAAACATGGATTATTAATAAACAGTTGTAGCTTAGATGAAACCATGTTCGGAATCTAGTCAATCTTCACTTCTCTCAAAAAGGTAAGCAGGATCAGACCTAATTAGTACCATGACCACTAGAAATAACAGAGCAGTGATTAAATTGGCAATAGCAAATCACTCCCATATTACTGCCAAAAAAAGTACATAAATGATACTGATAAAAACAGATACTATACTGGATCCAGGGGTGGAATTCTACAGGTTCGCACCGATTCGCTAGAACCAGTTGTTAGCATTCTAAGCAGTTCAGAGAACTGGTGGTTAGAAAAAATTACTGGCCTAATCCTGTAAGGAAGGCAGGAAGGAAACATTCTGGTGTTACTTATAGAAATTGCCTCTCCATTAACCCTTATTGCATTCTTGGAAGGACTAGACTTCCTGTCTCAGAAACATCTCTGGAATTTTTCCCCCTCCTTTGCTGGTACTTTGCTCATGTGGAGTGACCATTCAAAGTTACAATGGCACTGAAAAAAGTGACATGACCATTTTTCACACTTACGACTGTTGCAGCTTCCCCACAGTCATGAGGCCAGGCAAGGAAATGCATGCCTCGATGTGAGTAATATTGAGTTCTCCACACCCAGCCAATAACATGACCACCAAGCCATGTCCACCCAGTCACATGACCACCAAGCCATGCCCACCACCTAAGCCACACCCACAGAGCCGGTTGTTAAAACTTTTGAATCCCACCCCGGTGTTAACCCCTGAGATATTGGCATGCTGTCCTGAGGATTTCCTTCTTGGTCAATGTAAAGTACCATTTTGGCAAACCTCTAAGAGGAAGAATAACATGATTTTTCTGTCTGTTTCCAGCATTGTGGTTATTCAGAGAGAGAAAGAGATGTGCTGTGGCTAGTTGTCTGAATCCTTCCTTGCATGAGGGAAGACAGTTATCGTTCTCACTGCTCAGGTTTTGGTATAATAGTATACTTTATCAAAGGACATACATTACTTAGGAAATTTTTCTACAAGTCTAAAGTCTTCATCATGTAAGATACCTTCTGAATAACATTCCTTAATAACATGTGTTTTTAACTCTGCTTTTTTGAGATCTCTGCCTAGTAGATAGAAAATTACCACTCTACTCTGTTCTGAGTTTCATCAGTCCCTGAAGCTTTGCTCTATTACTTATGAATGGTAATGTATAATACAGTGGATGATGTATGATGTCATGAAACAGCTACAGTATGCATTATAGGCCAGGTAATTATTTTAGATTGAGAACCACAGTTGGCTTTTGAATGCAAAAGGGGACATCTCACTCGCCATAGACAACTTGCCTCAGCCACAGGACAATTCGATGCAGGGCAATTCAACAATTTAATTATTTAAAATGATTCTAAAAATATTTTAATTTTTGTCCGCCATTTTTTTTATATTAGTAGACCTGGACCTGCACTAAGTTGACCTGCAACAAGTTGGCTGCGGCAAGTTGGCCTAGACCTTTTGAGTGATGAAGCAGGCAACGGACTTCTTTTGGCTGTTAGTCAAAATGGAAGTTACACAAATAATTGAAAAATACATACATACATACAAATACAAACATACAGAACCATGCTAAATGTGTTCATACCATAATTAGGAAAGCTGTTAAGGAAAGAAGTTCATTGCTAAGTATATATGATTACTAAGTTATATAATGACACTTTATTTATCATGAATTCAAAATTTTTATTTTTTCATCCCACTTTTCGGCAAGAGAAAAGATTCAGGCCGTTTGCTTGTGGCCTCCTCAGAACTAGGGATTCCACCAGGAGGTACACTTTAGATCAGGCATGACCAATCCTTGACCAATGGGCTGCATGCAATCCTAGACAGCTAATAATGCAGTCTCACAAATTCATAAATTTTTAACAATGATGTGACTCTATATATTAACTATATCATATATTTTATATGCACCACAAACAATTTCTCTTTACTCAATGCAGCCCAGGCAAGTCAAAAAAATTAGGCACCCATGGTTTAGAGGAAAGTGAATATAACCTGAATTTTAAAAAAAACAGTTTAAGAATTTGCAATACTTGAACATTAAATATGCTGTACTTGAAGCATCTACATAAGGGGTGTCAAACCTGTGGCCCGTGGGCCAGATGCGTCACACACTGGCCACGCCCACCCCCATTTTAGCAAACTGGGAAAAAGTCACATACATCATGTGATGATATTGTGATGCCACGTGTTTGACACCCCTGATCTACATGACAAAATCGTATCATTTCCTTATCTACCACTTAGTCTGCAGGTGAGATTAAAACAATTATACTAATGAGTAAATGAGGGAGGAAAGAAGAAAGAGGGCAGTCTTCTTGCCTACAACACCTGCTTCAGCCAACGGTTGATAGTCAACCATTGATAGCCAATCGTTGGCTGAAGCAGCTGTTTTAGGCAAGAAGACTGAGAAGCAGACTGGGCCTATGAATGTCATGACGATGTTTGCCTTTTTAAATGGCTTCCTGCCTTTGAATACAGCGAAGAATCAGATCTCATTAGGTTTATTTGCTTTTTGGTCAATTTCTATATGGCGTTAAGAGGGGATGGCATAATGGATCTATCTTTGACAGTATGCTTTGGGGAGCTAAATCCATTGGGCAGTTTGGACAGAAGCTGAGGTATAACAATTCCATATATTCTACAGTCTGAACTTCTAGAGAACTTTGGAGAATAGATAAGTGCTGAAGAAATGCAGCTTGAATAATTCATATGAGCAAAATTTCTACAAGATGAAGGGCAAAATAGGAAAGAAACAAGGACAGTGATATAGTAAAGTTAGCAGAAAATGTATGATCTCAGTAGAAGGTTAGAATATAGGCAACAATTTCATATTTGTAAAGAAAATTAGGTATTTACATTTTAATTTGGCTTTCATAACATATGGAGATTTCCCACTGCTATCAAATTAAATTCTGTACAAAAGATTAGGGACAAATGAAATTAGTATGAAAAATTTATCAAATGTCCTGAGATCAATGGATGAAAAACTCTATTTAAATGTCACTTCTTGTTGTAAGTAGGTTTTCTTACATGATGTCTTAAAATAATACATGCTTGTTTTGGTACAATATGCTCCAGTTTCATACTAATCCTTAACAAAGGGATAAAATAATAATATTGTAAAGCATCTGGCAGTGATAATTTAATTTATTTTTGTTTTTGTAAATATCTCATGGGCATCTGTTGTAAATAGAAGTCAGGAAAAAACACGTAAGTTAATATCCTGAATGATAATGACATGAACAGAACAGCAGCCTCAGAGAACAGATAATCCAACCCTCCACCCAAGCGGGAGACCCTACACCATTTCTGACAAATAGCAGTCCAATCTCTTCTTGAAAGTCTCAAGTGATGGCACTCCCACAACTTCTGAGGCTAATCTATTCCATTGGTTGATTGTTCTCACGGTCAGAAAGTGTCTCCTTATTTCCAGGTTATCTCTCCTTGTTCAGTTTCCATCCATTATTCCTGGTCTGGTCTTCGGGTGCTTTGGAAAAATAGGTTGACCCCTTCCTCTCTGTGGCAGTCCCTCAAATATTGGAAGACTGCTATCATGTCTGCCCTTGTCCTTCTCTTCACTAGACTAGCCATGCCAAGTTCCTGTAACCTTTTAGTCTCCAGTCCCCTAATCATCCTGGTTGCTCTTCACTGTACTTTTTCTAGAGTCTCAACATCTTTTTTTATAGTGTGGTGACCAAAACTGGATGCGGTACTCTAGGTGTGGTCTTACTAAGGCTTTATAGAGTGGTATTAGTACCTCACTTGATCTCAATTGTATCCCTCTGTTAATGCAACTTAGGATTGCATCAGCTTTTTTGGCAGCTGCTGCACACTGCTCGCTCATATTTAGCTGGTTGTCCCCTAAGACTCCAAGATCCCTCTCACAGTTACAAGACAACAGAATTATTTTTAAAAAATAAAAAATAAAGTTTTATTTGGGTTTTCACACATACCAAATACAAGTAAAACATCTTTTTTGAAAATAGCATGGTCCCGGGTTGAACGTCTTTATAAAGACACAAAGTTCAATTTCATGCTCCTTTTTGTATTCTATTCCATATCTTATACTATTTTACATTTTCTATATAGTTTTTCCCCTCTTTTGATTTTCTCGATTTTAATTTGATTATCTCATCTCAATTCAAATCATTATATTTATACCTTTGTCTGTTCTGTTTCAATTTCATATTAACTTTTCTCATTAAACAAGTTTTCTCCTGTAGTTACTAATTGGAGTATGACACCTTTATATCTTTTAATTACATCCATTCAACTCTTATTTAAACTTCAACATATACCTTAAGGTTATGACCTTCAATATAATAGATAATACATAACTTCCAATCGAATTCTGCTTGGTACATTCTTATAATACACATTATATTCTTTTTTTTAAAAAAAAGATTGTAAATATATGTAATTATAAACCCTCATTCCATTCCAGTTCAGTTCTATCATTAATAATCATTGAAATCTTAACATCTTTAACACTTCAATTAAATATCATATTTCCTTAAAAACACATATAATCTCCATAATTAATTTTTCCCTTATTTCTCTTCACATATGTTTCATAAATCATTAAATATACCTTTTATTACATTTATTTATTGACAAGCTTTCCACTGAATTATGCTAGCTATTTTATCAGACATTTTAATCATACATTGTTTCATATTTTCTAAAATTATTTCTGTTTCTAATATAACCATACTATCTTATGTACCTTTGCAGAATCCCTTTTTCCATTAAATTTTCACCCATTATCTCTAAATAGGCCCTGTTTCTCTGTATTTTGTTTCTGTCCTTTATGACTTCTTTTCCTTTCTTTCTTCCCTCTCATTTTCTCTCTCCCCTTTTTACCCCTTTGTCTCTCATTTCTAATTCTCTCTTCTGCATTTCCCTCTTCTGTTGCTTTCTGATTTTATACTTATTTTTCACTCTATTTTTTTTTTTTGGAGTTGTTTTTCCCAATCTTAAACTTTCCATTCTCTTTCCCCCCTTTCCTTCCCCCCCCCCATCTAAGATTACTTGTTCATTAAAGATGGCTTCTTCTTTGTCACAATCTTCTTGTTCTGCAGGCATTTCTTGTTGTTTCTCATAATTCCAAATCTCCATTTCTAAAAACTGAAATACAAAGCCAAAAGAACCTCTCCCTTCTTGTGCATCTTCTTTGTACTTTTTAAGTTCCATTTTCAGTTCTTCTAAAAGTGGAGCCATTTTAAACAGTTTTAAACAACCACCCGATTGATTTTAGTCATTCAAAACAATAACCAAGAATCCAGAAATCATCAAGTAATCCAGATAGTCCCAAGTTATATCTTCTTATTTCTTTTTCGACTTTCTCTTCCTGGGGTTTTTGTTGTGATATTTCAGTTAGAATGTATCTTTTGGAAGTCTTGTTGGGATTTTACTATAAGTTCTTTTTTAATTCCAGGCATTCTCCTCCCTTCCAGATCCTACCCTTTTATTCTTCCTCTCTCCTTTCCTGTTTTCAAAAGCTTTTTAATTATCCAGAAATCTTTATTATCCCTTTGACTTTTTATTTTCAGCATTAAGTGCCAATTGATGTCAAAGTGGATTTTTTTCCAATTTCTTACTTAAGTCTCTTAGCTGTCAGTATAGGAAAAGGAGAAAAAAACCAAATCTTTTCCCTTTTCTCTCTCCTTTGCAGCTTAAAAATCTTCTTAGGGAACAATGTTATTGTTTTTTAATAGTTTCAATTCCAGGGTACCTTATTTGTTGCTTTTGCTGTTTGACCTGGTCAACCAAAACTTTCTCCTCTTATCTTCCTCCTGCACATTCTTTTCTGGTTGAGTTCTTTGTGGTGGCCATTTCTGACCACCGCTGCAACCGCCTTCGGGAAAGGGTGGCCAGCTGGGGAGGAGAGATGCGGCTCTCCTCAACCCTGCAGGCAGTCTCCCTCCTCTTCACCACCTCTATGGGGTGGCTTAGCCCCGAACCAGCCAGCTCGGGGCGCTCCAGCGGCGAGCACGGATCAAAGCTTTGCAGAGATTAGGTTTCGGTCTGTCACTGAAGAAGCATTGTATTGTATATGGCTGTTTACTGATACCAATCCTTGGAACAACAGACTGACTTTTTAAAAATGTGTAAGTAAATCTGAGCTTTAAAAGATTTTAATGACCTAATTCTAAAACTTTCAACAGGGTCCAGAAGATGGTTCTGCGATCATGCAGCCAGCATGATTATACGCTGAGGAACACAAAACACTGTTACCTTCTCACCAACATAGTGTCCCATTTACCTACTCACATTTGCAAGCTTTCGAATTGTTAGGTGGACAGGAGCCGGAGCAAGCATTCACATCTCAAATCTGGGCTTTCAGCTTGCTGATAAGCTCAGCATCTTTAACTACTGAACCTCGCACCTTCCAATGTAGTTCAGACATAAACATAAACCTGAGAAGAGAAGATGAGAAGAAATTAAATGGTATTAGCTCTGAATGTCTATATAACAGAAATGTATACTTTTACAAGAAGTATTTTAACAGTATAGTTTCTATAGGTTGGAGATGTTCTGTTCTAAAGTTCTTCTGTTCAGAGAGGTGGAATTTCTTATGGTTTGAATGCCCCAATCTGCATTCAGGAGGCTCAGGAGTTGATGGAGGTTTTATATTGTAATGTTATTTGCCATACAAACTAGAAAGGATTTACAGAATACTGTACAATCAGGTATAAATAATTAGATGAGATGCAGTCATCTGTACTGCATTAGTTCCTACTTTGTTCACATTAAAGCCAACGTGAGCTATTCTAAAGCAATGCTTAAAGAAGTTTATTAGATTATTTTTAAAAATATGTACATATTTGCATTTTACTTTTCAGGTTGTTATGCTCTAATGTGAACAAAGTAGGAACTAATGCAGTACAGATGACTGCATCTCATCTAATTATGCTCTCCCTACAAGTATCTTACGTATATGAGAACAACATTTGGTAGAAAAATAAAGATAAAAGCTTGGATACAGCATTAAAGCAAACCCAAGATGGGAGTAAAATACAAAGTGAACCAAACTGAAAAGTTTTAAATTGAATACTTAAAAAAAAAACATTGAAAAGGAAAACAAGTGGGACATTCCACAAAATACATGTTGTGTTTAAAGTTATAACACAAGTGGCTGGAACAGAAAGCAAATTCACATCATTCTTATAAGGCTGAAGAGGCATATCAGCACTGCTGAAATGGACAGATCTATATAGCAGGGTTTTTTCTTTTTATGACCTTGTAATACCTTGCTTTGGGGTGGAGTCAGGGTGACTGAACAGAAATGAACATTTACTGGCTGGATGCTCTTCCTGTTGTCTGTGCGGAGTTTGCAGTAGATATTTTCTCTTTGCACTCTGATAGAGAAACATCTATTGCTACCCAGATTAAACTCTCAACCTTTCAAGTGGAAGGTAAGCATCTTTACCTCTAACCCACCACACCACTGTCAGATCTATGTAGCAGGTTACCTGTAATTAAATGTTGGCAAATGAATAGTTTCTAAGATGAGCACATTTTCTCCAGTTTCTAAGATAAACAAGTAAACACTAGGGCACTTAGCTACTCTCTCAGTTCTGATTTAATATTTTTAACAAAGAGTTTGTCTATTAATAGAAAAAGAGCAATTGTATCAATTAAAATTAGTGATTTTAAGCTTATTTTGTTACAAATTTAATGTTTATTTTAAAAGTACAAGGAATGCTTTACTTTGATAAGGGATGAGAGCAAAGGAAATGAGGCAAAGGTATAAAAGAAACAATTTTTTTTATTTTTTTTATTTTTTACAAAAAATTATTAAGTAAATTATTTAAAACATTGGACGTGGTGTAATCATCCCGACAACCCTGGCTGTCACACATTTTATGGCATAAGATACATACTTTAAATACATTTATACAGCTATACATTTCTATAGCATTTCCCAGTTTTAGTCATCTGTTCTGCCATCCCTATTGTCTTTTGATTTTAGAACCATCCTTTTTTTCTCACCATTGATAAAATTTATCCCATATTTTATAGAAGTCTATCTTGTCCTTATCTTTCATTTCCCAAGTTAATTTGTCCATCTCAGCACATGACCATATCTTTTTTATTACTCCATTTTCGTTGGGAATGTCTTTGTTTTTCCACATTTAAGCGAAGGCTAACCTTGCTGCTACAATCACATGTATTATTAGATATATCTCCTCTTTAATGTATTTTTCTGTTATAATTCCAAGTAGGAAAAACTCTTGATTGAATTCTATTTTATGACCTAGAATTTGCTCAAACCATTTCTGGATTCTCTGCCAAAACTCCTTAGTTTTCCTACATTTCCACCATACATGATAATATGGTCCATATTCTTTGGTACATTTCCAGCAGTTGGATGATGTGTTTGGGTACATTTTAGACAATTTTGCTGATGGAAGATGCCACCTATAAAACATTTTATGTAGATTTTCCTTATACGATGTGGCTAATGTTATTTTGTTATTTCTTTCCCATAAAGTTTCCCAATTATCCAAATTAATACCATAGCCAAAAAATTTTGCCCATGCCAACATCGTTTCTTTTACCTTCTCTTCCATCAGCTTAAAATTTAATAAAAATCTATAAATTTTTCTTATCAATTTATCCTCTGAACCCAGTAAAATTTTATCCAATATTGTAGGTTGCCTACTAATCCCCCATTCTTTCTTGTCTTGGCCATACCTTGACTGAATTTTTTAAGTAGACCCACCATTCCAATTCTGTCCCTTGGTCTTTCAATTCCTGTCTTGATTTTAATCCTCCTGCCTCATTTATAGTCTCTTTGTATGTAATAGTTTTCCCTTGGCTAAAGAAATTTGGATGGACAAAAGCTTCCAGTGTAGATAACAAAAACTGGGGTTTCTATATATATTTGTTTTTAAATTTTATTCCATACCAAAAGTAATGCCTGTCTAATCTGTTGTCATTGGAAATACCTGTGGGCATCATGTCTGCCATACCATAAGAAGCCATGCCAGCCTAGTTGAAGATTATGTCCTTCCAATGCTAACAGTCTTCTATTTTCTAATATTATCCAATCTTTTACTCAAGTTAAAGATGCTGTCTGATAGTATATTTCCCAATCTGGGAGACCAAAACCCCCTCTTTCTTTGGCATCTTGCAATGATTTTAATTTAATCCTAGGTTTTTTCCTTTGCCAGATAAAATTTAGAGTTATATTATTCAGTTCACCACAGAACTTATTATCTAATTTCACAGGTATATTTTGAAAAAGGAAGAGTAGTTTTGGAAGGACATTCATCTTTATTACTGCTATTCCACCCATCAAAGATAACCTTAGATTTCCCCATCTTTCCAGAACTTCTGATATGTGTTTAACTAATGTAACATAGTTGTCTTCCCTGATTATTGTACATTTTGCCAATATTTGGATCCCAAATATTTTATTTTATTCACTGTCTGGATGCCCATTATACTGGTTAATAGTTCTTTTTTTTATTATTCATCATATTCTTCGTAATTATTTTAGTTTTTCTTTATTTTCAGTCCTGCGACCTCTCCATATTCTTCTAATACTTCTATAAGCTTTGGTCCTGATTGTTGTGCATTTTTATTTTTTATGGTATATCCTTAAAAAAATGTTGGGTGACAAATCATATGTCCATCCTTCCTTCCTTCTTTTTCACTCAATCAGGTGACTTGGACATGTGATGAATTAATCTTAGGAAAAAGGGAAGGAGAAAATCTTCAGTTTAACTTTTATTCATTCATTCATTTTTAAACTGAAAGTTATACTTGGAATTTCTAGCCAAGGCTAAATTAACTGATAATCTCATTTTATAGGCCATCATATAAAACCAAATTATTTATTTTTTACTTCTTGCTAATTTTTCATTCTTTAAAAAATGCATGCATGATAGCTGCATCCATTCCACAGTACAGAAATTCATTTTCAAAATGACCAATTTGTCTTTTTCTCATTCATGGAACTTGATGGAGATCTGAAATCTAAATCTATCCAAATTTACAATTTCTAGCACTTTACTTTATTCTGAACTTTTCTTAAAGTATCTGTTTCTCTTGGGTGCCAATAAATCCAATGGATAATTAGATGATTAGAAATGTGGCAATTTATCATACAATGGAATCACCAAGTCCTCATAATATTGCCTTTTCATTTCTCCTTGAAGCCATTCTTCTATGCCAAGTTTTCAGCATAGTTACACATGATCTACAAACCACTTACAAATATTTGTTGTGTCACTTTCTGCAAGAATGCAGCCGGAAACATAATGAAGTGATGAGAATATTTGCTAGACATAGTAAAATGTCAGGATAGCTTGTTATCACTTCTTGCACAAGACTTCAGTGCCACTAACAGACCATATAAATCCATGTGAATCTATGCATTCTAGTGATTATAACATAACAGAATTTATAAATGTCATCTACTTGGCAGCAGGAAGAAGATGAATAGCTTCTGGTTCAACATTTGAACTAATAGTAACTGGCATGTATCCAGAGATGCAGAATGAAGTATTATTCCCCCATCTGAAATCATTTGCACAATTTCATTTGTTCGGGATATGGAATGCTACATAAAAAATGATGTTTAGAAAAATAGATTTTTCCTTAATATTTGTATTTAATGTTACAATATTTGGTTGCTATTTGTAATTCTACGTTTGATGTTAATCACAAGGCCAAGGGGAGATTACAAATATTCCTTGATTGGTGACCACAATTGGGATTAACAACTCTGTTGTTGAGTGAAAGAGTCACTTAGTGAAACTGCAACTCTGCTTATAATCTTACTTCAGCTTTCCTTTGTTTTATACACTCACACGCTAAACAAACAGGAACAAAGAGAGAGAATGAAATAGAAAAAAGGAAAATAATTAAAATGAAAAAAACATACAATTATGATTTCCTCCCATCGTGAAATATCAATTTTTTTCTTCTTTCAACAAAAATATCCATGTAAGTCTTTTTTTTTTTTTTTCTTTGACCAAACTAGTCAGCTTCACTATTTCTGCAAGGTCAGTTAATTTTATTATCCAGTTTACCACTTTAGGCATTTCATTGCTTTACCATCATTTATGCATACAATAATCTTGGCACATTTATTATGTACAATATTAATTTCCCATATTTATTTTCTAATTCCTTGCCCATAAAGAATAGACAGTAAGTATCATTCTGGTTTCATCATGAAGTTGATCCATAATGTCTTTTACATCATTGTATAAATGTGTACTCTCTTTTTTTTTCTCTTTCAAAAATATCCATAATTCTTAAGCCTTTAATTTTGATCCTGTTTCCTTTACAGCAACCAAAATTTGATAACCCTAACTCTCCATTTTCCAATATAAATTGGGGTATAAAATGTAATAGGATTTCTCTTGAATGAAGATCCTTTGTTAAAACAATGCCATCTGATGGGAGCCAGAGGTGTGCCTTGTCCATTGTGGCCTCTGCCCTCTAGAATGATCTCCCATCAACACAGGGTTGCAGTGGTGGGATTCAATTTTTTTTACTACCAGTTCCATGGGCGTGGCATGGCATGGGAAGGATACTGTAAAATCTCCAGTCAGAAGTGGTATTTTCTGGTTCTCCTAACTACTTAAAATTTCCGCTACCGGTTCTCCAGAACTGGTCAGAACCTGCTGAACACCACCACTGCAGGGTTGGTCCCAACTCTTTTGTTCTTTAGGAAGGAATTCAATATCTGGCTTTTTCTTCAAATACAAGGACCAGAATGATTGGAGTCTTGTCTGCTGGAGGGTACTTACTATAGTAGTGAATTCCTGACCACCTATTATGAGTTTTGCATGGAATTTTATTTGAAACAATTAATATTGTTTTGACTTTTGGTTAATTGTAAGTCGCCCAGAGTCACAATGTTCAATTTGGGCAGCTGTATAAATGTTTTAAATAAAAATAGATCTGTGTGATTGCACTAATTTAATGCATTCCTGTGTACTTCTTCCTCTGCAGATATAAATACCACACTGAGATCAATAGAAGTTAAGTTTTCTTTTTTTTAATGTAACAAAAATAGCCAACATTTCAGGTACCTGATTGTTAGCTATATGAGAGAAAATAGCAATGGGATTCTTATTTTAGCTAAGATAGATAGATGAATAGGCGCACGGTATTATGAGAGAACACCCAGGCTCATTTTATTATCACTTACTCCAATCACACAATCAGTTGAGGTAGATAGATCCCACAGTGCCAGTCAACAGCAGGAGAAAGAAATGGCAATATTCACAAACGCCTCTCACTCAAGCACTGCAACATCACTGGAATACTTGGAGACTTGTTGAATTTAAAGCCACAACAAAGTTCTACTGATTTAAAGTGTGCAATTGTTCCCATGTTCACACAATCTCATTCACACCTCATTCACCCAAATTCTACTCAGCTATGCTCACTAGGCACTATGGTAGCTAGAGGAATGGAAGCATCCAACTCCAGTCCCAGAATGAGTCAAACAGCCAGTATGCCCCAAGTCCCCTTTTAATCCCTAAAGTCCTTATTTCCTTTATGTGTAAATTCAGCAGTTTTCAATGGGATTAAGCTTTCTCTGTGCTTTGCACCCTTCTCTTTGTTCACCTTCAAAAGTCATTTAATAATTTGGTTCGTTTTTCATCAAATTCAAAGGCATTTTTATCTTTTCTGTATATGAACCCAGCTCACTTTTAAATTATGGACATAATTGTCATTGTCAGGCTAATGTCCCAATGGATGAATAGGTAGATGGATGGATACATGGATGGAAAAAATATAATAACATTGTTTTGACAGAAGTGCATCAGGTCTATAGTACTTTTTACCCCAGTTTACTTAATTATATAAAATTATTAACTTTAATTTTCTAAAATCAGTATTAGGTACTTTTATATATTGAATATCAAGCATATTTTCATCTACTAAACACAAGTGTGAAGTACCAAAACAGAGGCTACTCAGTTTTAGAAGCTATTAATAAAAGTCTTTTGAATAAGTCATTGCTATTGGTTCTTTTCTCTTTTCTAGCTCACCAAATTCAAAACTATTTTCAATCTAGTGTTTCAGTGGTTAAAATTAGTATAACAAGTACAGCAGATCATATTAAACAAATAATGGCAATATAATTGATTTGCATTGATTATTAGAGAAGAAAAAGCAACATTTGTAACATTAAAATATCAAATTTGCATTATTTGCTTGTCATGAATCACAAGACAAGTTAATGGTGTCATTATATGTGATGGCATTGCAATTCCTATGACATTATAATTTCTATGACTTTGCCTAATGCAAACAAACCTGTAAAAGTTCTGTATCTTCTTTGCAAGCAATCCATTCTATGCTTACCGAGAAATAGATTTTTCT
Source organism: Hydrophis major (assembly GCA_033807585.1). NCBI lineage: Eukaryota > Metazoa > Chordata > Lepidosauria > Squamata > Elapidae > Hydrophis > Hydrophis major. The sequence goes on along the minus strand of CM066328.1, from coordinate 248,263,378 downwards.
GGATTCAGTCAGGCTATCATCAAAGTTGAGGGACAGTTTTATATGTGGGTAATTAAAGGAGAAGCTTCTCTTTTCTAAGCATTATGACATAAGAAGACATTTGCCATTTTTGCACTGTACCTGAAAGAGAACCCAGCAGATGGTGGAGAAAACAGTTTTCTTGAAGATACTGTAAATGTAACTGATTTCCATTTTAGGAGAACTTTGTCTTTCACGTGATTCTTGGCTATTCCATTGTATTGTCCAGGCACAGTTAAATGATTAGCAATAAACTAGTAGGGAGGAAATGAGCATCATTTGAGGTAAGGAAATGTCACCCCAGATCTTTCCCCCAGTGTTCAAGGTTGATGTGGCTCTGTCCTTGCTAAATGCCATCATCTTTCAAGCAAAGCAATCATCTTATCTACTGGAGATTTGCTGGCTTTTTAAAAAAATGTTCTCTCACATTAAGTATTTTAAGTGTAAAGTCCTGATGTTGGGAAAGACTGGAGGCAAAAGGAGAAGGGGACAGCAGAGGATAAGATGGTTAGATAGTGTCAATGATGCAACAAACATGAGTCTGGGCAAACTACTGGAAACAATAGAGGATGGGATGCCTGGTGTGCTGTGGTCCATGGGATCACCAAGAGTTTTACATGACTTAGTGACTGAACAACAACAGTGAAGATAATAACAGCAACAGCAACAAGAGTAATAATAGTAACTTCAGTCATTAACCAGTACAATATATAAATATCACTAAACATTTTAAAAAAATTCTAGAACCAATATAGATAGCATATAACATAACAAAATTACAAAATTCATCCAAAAAAAAAATCTATAAAACTAGATTTAATTTAATTTAAAGGAATTAAGAGGATTGAGATACGCTAATTAGCCAATTAATTACAGTACATGTATAAACATTTGGGTATTTGGACCTAATGCTATTATTGACAATATTTAAGTTTTTGGATAACCTTAGAGCAAAAACTTGCCACTTGAGCTATAACATCAGGAGAACCATGCTTTGGTAGAAAACAGATAGGATTTGTACAGTTTGTTCATGAGTGGAGCAGTCCTCTGGCTCTTTTTTCACTTATAAAGAGGAATGAACAAATCAATGCCAAAGATTCCACAAATTCTGTGTGTTATGTTCCGCGCAAGGGCGCAAGAAATGGAGACGAGATGATGAACAGTGAACTTCAACTCTTTATTTAACATTGTGGAACAGAGCAAAAACTACCGCAGCAATGGCCCTTTTTATAGGCAAGTTGCTGATCAAATAACCAATAAGAAACGGGAAGCATTAATTCCCTTAACCAATGAAAGAGGCCCGCTAATAGCCAATCAGATTCTCCTGAATGGACCAATCAGATGTCGCTATTATCGGCCAATCAGAAGTGCAGGTCCAGAACCCTGCACTTTTCTAAAGGTTTTAATAATCTTTATTTAAGCACTTTTATTAATTCACAACACCCCTTCCTCCCGGGTTCCGTTTAAGGGGTGCGGTGACGTAATCTTTGAGGTAGGCAGGTTGTTTAGATTGTCTGTTAGATTTTCGCTGTCCCCCTGGTACTTGTTTATAATCTTGTTTCGGCGGGACGTTTTCTGGCGAGTAGGGTGCCTCCGGTCCTTCATTTAAAAACTTGGGGTTGCTTTCGGTGGGGCATTGCTAACTTCCTGGCATTTGCAACAAGTCTTTACCCAGGCCTTGATTTGCTTGTCGATACCCGGCCACCACACGTAGCTTCATGCGAGCGCCTTCATGTGCACGATGCTGGGGTGGCCTTCATGCAAGGTTTTCAATACCGCTCGTTGCAGCTGCTCTGGGACGATGACTCTATCCCCCCAAATTAAGCAGCCTTTCTGGGAAAACAGTTCTGTCTGTCGATTCTTGAAAGGACTGAAGTTGTCAGGGATTTGATCCAATGGCCATCCTCGCTCGACCCAGCTAAGAACTCACGCCAAAACGGGATCGCATTTGGTTTCAATTGCGATATCTAGAGCTGTCAGTGGTGGTGATTGAAGTGCCTCAATCTGGAGCGTTGCGACGGTTGGAGCTGGGTCGTCAACGGTTTCTGGAAGTGGTGCACAGCTTAGTGCGTCAGCATGGGGGATGGCTTTCCCTGGGCGGTGTTGCAGCTTATAATTATATGCAGCCAAGAATTCCAACCAGCGAGTCATTCTGGGAGATAATATATAAGGGGTTGGCTTGTCACCCCGCTATAATCCCCAGCAAAGGTTTGTGGTCGGTAACAACAGTAAAAACTCACCCATAAATATATTCATGAAATCGTTTAACAGCAGAAATGGCAGCAAAAGCCTCTTTATCGATTTGACTATAGTTACATTCAGCTTTTGATAGCGTTTTTGAAAAGTAGGCAATAGGGGCTTCACTACCATTTGGTAACACATGGCTCAAAATGGCACCCACTCCGAATGGTGATGCATCACATGTAATTGTTAAGGGCAAAGTCTCATTATACTGTATCAAAACAGCATCTGAAGTCAATAAGTTTTTTACTTGTCGGAACGCGTTTTCCTCTTGGTGTCCCCAGACCAAGGTTGCCTTTTTGTCCAACAGACGATGTAGGGGCTCGGCTACGATCGCTTTGTGGGGCAGGAACATGTTGTAAAAATTGATAAGGCCCAGGAAAGCTTGGAGATCAGTCTTATTTCTGGGCCTTGGGGTGTTTTTGATTGCCCTTAGCTTGCTATCGGTGGGGTGAATGCCTTGTTTATTGATTAAGTACCCCCAAAATTCTACTTTATCCATACACAGTTGACACTTATTTTTTTTTACTTTAAGGCCAGAGTCTTTAAATTTCTGGAGAACTAACCTCAGGCGCTCCCTTAGTATTTCTCTAGTCGGAGCAGCAATTAAAAAGTCATCAAAATAAGGTACAACCCCTTTTATACCCTGTAGTAGTCTCTCCATCAAGCTCTGAAAAATTCCTGGGGCCATGCTAACTCCGAATTGGAGTCGGTTGCACTTAAATGCACCTCGGTGCGTAACGATTGTTTGTGCCTCTGCCGTTTTTTTATCTACAGGCAGTTGTTGGTATGCCTGTGCTAAATCCAATTTAGTGAAGACTTTTCCGCCCCCCAGGGAATGGAGAAGGTGTTATACCACGGGTACCGGGTAAGCGTTCTGCTGAAGGGCGTGATTCAGGGTGGCTCGGTAGTCCCCACAAATTCTTAACGATCCATCCGGCTTGATGGGTGTTATGATTGGGGTTTCCCAGGGAGCGTGGTTGGTTGGTTCCAACACACCTGGGCTATTAATTTATCAAGCTGCCCGTCAATCTTTGGTTTAAGGGCAAATGGAACTCGACGAGGCTTAAGACGGATGGGAGCTACTTCGGGGTTAAGGTTAAATGATATCGGGGTCCCCTTGTACTCGCCTAATTTATCTGTAAAGACCTCCTGGAACTCCCAGACGATGACCTCTTCCCAGTCGTTGCTGTTGGTTCGGTGAATGCCGGCTACTTCAATTCCAAGTGGGGCGAACCATTGGAGGCCTAACAAACTAGGCCGATCCCTGTCGACTACAGTTAGTGGTAGGGATGCAGTACGATTTTTAAATGAGACACGGACTTTGCTGGATCCAACAACTGGAATTCGATTTCCCTGATAGTCCTTAAATATGATTCTTTGGAATCTGAGATCTTGCCGCCAGACGGTGGGAATTAATTATTTAAGGGTCTTCCAGGAAACCATCGAGAGGGACGATCCTAAATCGACTTCCATCATGCAGGGCTGGTTTTCGATGGTGACCTTCACCCAGATCTTCTTGGCATCTAATGATGAGGCGTGACCAATCATAATGGTTTGGTGTGCCTCTTCTCATTTCATTGACTGGGCTGGTGGTTTGTTTCTGTAGGAGTGGTTGTTCCATTGGTGGGTTAAGTATTCCCGATTCACAGGACGACTTCCTGTGTGCTGGCAGTAGTTGGTCCCCCTCTGAGGTGGGTTGGATCCTTGCTTGCTTCTACAGACTCTTCCGATGTGACCTCTTTTCCCGCACACATGGCAGAGTGCGTCGAGGAATTTGCAGTCTGATCGTGGGTGGTTTTCCCACAACCAGCGCATTGGTACTGCACTCTCTGGTTACATTGATGGCGTTGGTCTCATTCAGACTGCAGCCAGTTGACCTCTTCTTCATCACTTTCTGATGACGATTCAAGGTCCTCGTGGTGGGCTGTCGTTGCCTGTCCTTCCAGGTGAGGTGAGATTTCGCTGGCAAGTTGGTGGAGTGGGGCATGGGTGCGGCGCATTCGGGCAGCCGACTTCCTGGTTGCTTCTGCTGCAGTAGCATCAGCGATGGCATGTGTAAGGCTAATGTCGCCTTTCGCCATCAGTTTACTTTGTGTAGCTGGCGCATCTAATCCCAGAACTATTCAGTCTCTCAGGGCCTCTTCGAGGTCGGCGAACCAGCAGAGGCCTCCCAAATTCCAGAGATCCGCAATGAAATCTGCAATGCTTTCTCCTTTCCACTGGTCTCTCTGATAAAATTCATGTCTTCGAACAAGCGTTGGTACAGTTGGTGCGTAGTGGGCCCGTAGAAGGGGCTCGAGGACATCCCAGTCCATGGACTTCACCTCAGCCGGTTTGGCTAGTGCCTTGGCCATCTTAAACACGGTCGGGCTGCAGTGAGTTAGGAATACCGCTCGCTTCTTTCCGGCAGTGGCATCCTTCAAGTTGCAGGTCTCCAGAAACATCTGGAACCGGTCCATATATGAGTCCCAGTCTTCTTGTGCCGGTCGAATGGAGCAGGTGGTATGACGCTGCTAGACATGGTTTAGCCATTGGTGCATCTTCAGCCACATGTTCTGTTTAGCACTCTGTAGTGCTCAGTCAGCTCTGATGTCTCCAAATCCCACCTTCATCACCAGTGTTATGTTCCGCGCAAGGGCGCAAGAAATGGAGACGAGATGATGAACAGTGAACTTCAACTCTTTATTTAACATTGTGGAACAGAGCAAAAACTACGGCAGCAATGGCCCTTTTTATAGGCAAGCTGCTGATCAAATAACCAATAAGAAACGGGAAGCGTTAGTTCCCTTAACCAATGAAAGAGGCCCGCTAATAACCAATCAGATTCTCCTGAATGGACCAATCAGATGTCACTATTATCGGCCAATCAAAAGTGCAGGGCCAGAACCCTGCACTTTTCTAAAGGTTTTAATAATCTTTATTTAAGCACTTTTATTAATTCACAACACTGTGTTTCTCCTTCTCTGCATGGGCAGACTCTTTTAGAATAAGGGGCCTTGAGGTTTGTGCTCCTGCAGAAGAAAGGATTTAGGGTGTGCCCTAGAAAAAGTCCATCTGCATTTGTAGAAGGCTAATTTATATAGGTGTTTAGCAGGAGCTTTGGGTGGGTGGGCACTTCTTTTCTCACATGTTAAGAATCTAAGACTTGTGACAAATCTTTCTGGCATTCCATATCAGTTATCTTTGGTTTAATTATATTCACAGCATTGCCATGCGATTTTATAAATTGAAGTGAGAAAACGTATGTATTATTTTTTTTCTCACAGGTGAATTGCCAAGTGTCTTTGTATTTGTCACTAATAGTGGTAGTAAACCACTGTGGTTTAATAAGACTCTAACACAAGTTAGCAGAATTCTGTACTAGATTTGAGGCTCAACACCTGACACTTCTGTTTCTGGTCTCTATGTTGTATCATCCTGGAGCACTATAATAGCCCAAAGGAAATTTGAGCAGATGTGTTCTTCAATTTAAAATGACAGAGTGGACCTTGAATACTTTACATTAATTGTGCAATTAACCAGTTTTGACATTTCTGCCCTAAAGTTCACTCCTTTCTCTGTCTGTCACACAAAACCTCTTTCAGGTATACTTCAAATTTTGGTAATTACCATTTCCTCAGATAATGTCTCACAATTTTGTAGGTAACTGGAGAGAAGTCATATGCCTCTTCCTTTTCTGGAACTTTTTTTAAAATTCTGAGTATAATCTAAAGCTTTTGATTTACCGTATATACTCAAGTATAAGCCGAGTTTTTCAGCCCATTTTTTGTGCTGAAAAAACTGCCCTCGGCTTATACTCGAGTCAGATTCCCCTCTGAAAAAAAATGGTGTGGAGCTCCGGAGCTGGGCAGCCGCTTCCCTGCTTCCGTGTTTCCTTTGTAACTTTTAAGCATGGGGGTAATCGGAAGCAGAAAAGTTCTTGCATGAGGATATATTGTTTTTTCTTTTTTTAACTGTTTTTTTTGGGGGGGAAAGACCCACCGCCATGTGAGAATGCTCAGACACGAAATCTATCTGACCGAAAATAAGTGTGTGTGTGTGGGGGGATTTTAACGGAGGGAAGATGTAGGAAGAAGGCAAAAGCGACGGAAGATCCTTCAGGGGATACTGAGGGGGAGACTCACCCTTGGTCCAGATGAGCCCCCTTCCCCGCCCCTAAGGAAGCAGAGGCAGCCAGCAAGGGCAGGCAAGCCCCACTTCATGGACTCCGTCCATCCTCGCTCCCACCCACCCACCCACCCAAAGCCACAAAATCCCCCAATCGCACAGCCCAGAATTGCCCTCCCCTCAGGGGGCAACAACGATGCCCGGTGCTTCCCGAAAAAAGAAGCTCCACCGTGCAATGAAAGCGCCCTGGCTCTAGGCTCAGAAAACAACGTGAGCCGAGATTGCTTCAGCTCCGCTCAGCTTCGTTTCCTCAGCTCCAGCTGCTTTCAGTCCACTCAGGAGGAGGGGGAGGTGGTGGTGGCGGCTTGCGTTGTTTTCTGAACCCACGAGCCTAGAGCTCAGAAAACAATGCAAGCCGCCGCCGCCACCACCTCCTCCCCCTCCTCCCGAGCGGACTGAAAGCAGCTAGGGTTGAGGAAACTAAGCTGAGCAGAGCCGAAGCAACCTCGCCTCACATTGTTTTCTGAGCCCGCGAGCCTAGAGCTCAGAAAACAACACAAGCCGCCGCCGCCGCCACCTCCTCCCCCTCCTCCCGAGCAGACTGAAAGCACTTAGGACTGAGGAAATGAAGCTGAGCGGAGCCGAAGCGACCTCGCCTCGCGTTGTTTTCTGAGCCCGCGAGCCTAGAGCTCAGAAAACAATGCAAGCCGCCGCCACCACCTCCTCCCCCTCCTCCTGAGTGGACTGAAAGCACCTAGGGCTGAGGAAACGAAGCTGAGCGGAGCCGAAGCAACCTCGGCTCGTGTTGTTTTCTGAGCCCACGAGCCTAGAGCCAGGGCGCTTTCATTGCACGGCGGAGCTTCATCTTGGGAAATACCGGGCGTCATTGCTGCCCCAAGGGGAGGGCGATTCTGGGCTGCACAATTGGAGGACTTCGTGGCTTTGGGTGGGTGGGAGCGAGGACGTTGACTTTAAGCGTTGCCGACCAAGTGTTTCACAAATACCAGTGGGACCTCCGTCCACCACCACCCCTCCCTCTTTTGCCTCCTTCCTTCTGATCAATCAGGTTTTCCCAGTCTTTGCTCACAGCTGCATTTTCTCTTCTGCTGTGCTAGGCATTGAACGCGGGGATTTCTGATTCCCCTTACACGCGCGTGGATATGCCACGGGGCATTTTTTTCCAAATACCCCACTGGCAGAGAACACTGACTTTTATGATAGTGAGATCATTTCCCAAATTAATTGATTCACTAACCCAAAAGAAGATGTTGATGACAGTGGGAGGCAGGAGTCACTCTCTCCCTTGCAAGAAAAAAGCAAGAGCCGTTCTTATGATCTCTCTCTCCCCGTAATACAGTCAAGCCCTTTCCAGCACGCGGGATCCGTCCCCGCCGCTTTGCACCTTGCAAATGCAAAAACCCCGGGATTTTGCATTTGCAAGGTGCAAAGTGGCGACGGCAGATCGCACGTGCTGGAAAGGGCTTGACTGTATTACGGGGAGAGAGAGAGAGAGAGATCATAAGAACGGCTCTTGCTTTTTTCTTGCAAGGGAGAGAGTGACTCCTGCCTCCCACTGTCATCATCATCTTTTGGGTTAGTGAATCAATTAAACCTTTCATGATAGTGACATCGTTTCCCAAATTTCCCTTAAATCAGGGAAGAAATCAGAAACAAACCTTTGGACTGAGAATAAGCCTGTTCCTATGATACCATTTTTGTTCACTGCAGTGTGAAAAGTGTGAAAAAAACACACTTCTTTTTCTTCATCTTCTTGTTCCCTATTTACTGGTCTCTTTCAAAGAGGAAATTGTGAACATCAAACTTATTCTCAACTGTCCTAGTGAAAGTTTTTATTGGTATCTATTTTTATTTTTGAAATTTACCAGTAGCTGCTGCATTTCCCACCCTCGGCTTATACTCGAGTCAATAAGTTTTCCCAGTTTTTGTGGTAAAATTAGGTGCCTCGGCTTATATATGTATACTGTATATACAGTACTTCCTGGTCTCCTATCCAACTACTAACCAATCTCAACCCTGCTTAACTTCCATGCCCTGACAAAGGATGGCCAGGTACTTTACCTGCTGAGATATCACACAAAGATCATAATGGAAAAATAGCCCAAAGCTAGCTATTTCAGTTAACAACTCACTTGAAATCTCTTGATAATCACTAAATCCTATAAACTCTACCCAATAAGGCAATATATGACTTATTATGTAACATTGATTTCCCAGCCTGACTGGTTGCTACTGCCTCATTTTCCCTGCACAGTAGTAAGTAATTTACAACTTTTCCCTTAATGAGGCACAGTTTAAGCAAAGACAAAACCATTTTTTGCAATTTCCCAGTATTTTATGGTTCCACAGATAGCCTCATAAATCCTACTAATTAATTCTTAAGGGTTTTATTTATTTGATTCTTATTTACATTGCAAGAGATCAGGTGCTGATTACATTCTGACTTTTGGCTAAGGATAGCAGGTAGACATGGGGAAACGTGAATGTCCAAGCCACAGGATAAAAACTGGAAGGTAGTGCCAATTTATAAAATCTATAAAACCTAATCAGACTATGAAATTGGTCCTAAATATGATGTCTATGTCTTTTTGAAAAACAGGATATTGGTCTGAATTCATAGACAATGAGGGCGAAGCTTTATTTCAAGTGCTGTTGCAAACATCAAATAAATGTTTGGTTTCCCCGGCTATGGAACAAAAAAGTCGTAATTAAAGAACCAAGTACGTCATCAGCTCTCTCTCTCCCTCTTCCTTCCAAACCCCCACAAATTATTCTCTGAGAAGTTGAGTCACAACTGAAGGAAAAAGATTTTAAAGAATGTAAAAATGGCATGAATTTGTGATTCTTTTTATATTTTCTGGAATAGACTTTTTGAGGGGGCAGGCTGGTTTTTAGGTTTTTTTGCAGCATGAAATAATATGTGAGACTTAAGACACTTATAAATGATTGAAAATGCTTTTTTTCGGAACGTATCATGTTGTTCATTAATACTCTCTTGACTGAATGGAGGAGCAGGTATATAAGAGTTCAGGTTGCTGTTTTTTAAAATTCCATCATAAATTAGCAAACATATCTAATACTCCTATATCTCCCAACAACAACCCTGTGAGATGAGTTGGGCTGAGAGAGTGACTGGCCCAAAGTCACCCAGCTGGCTTTCATGCCTAAGATGAGACTAAAGTTGCCAGGAGATCTTATATCATCTAAGCTGAACATTAATCAGAAAAATGTTCACAATAAAGACATCAAAATTAATATTCAAAATTGCTTCACTGTATTGTCATGCCAAATAATATTTTAAAATGCTGTGTCCCAAGTTATAATTTAAAGCTTATGTTTTTTTTAAAAAAGCTTTAAAAGAGAAATAGCTAGATACCTCACATGTCCACCCACCGTGGAGGGGGTAAAATGAACTGCCCATTATCATCCTTTGCCAAAGCAGAATAAGAAATTGCACATCTGCAAACACTGAATTCTTAGTTTAAAAATATCAGCAGTTTAAAAATATATGGCATGCTATTCACACCCACCATTAATTGCAATGTTGTTTGATAGCATCCTTGTTCTTGTGGTGAAGAAGTTACTTTAGGGAGGAGGAGGGGGGAGGAGGAGGAGGATTAAGTGGTTTATTCTTCCTCCAATTTCCACCTTTATATTTCTTTAAAAAAAAAAAGTCATAAAACATGTTTTTCACATTTTGCTTCAACCACAAAAATATCTAAATTTGCCTTCACATTACATCGATGTTTGGATCACATTGTTAGTTTATCATAATAGTGGAACCTTCAGAAAATGCTGTGATGTTTTAAGAGGCGGATAGAAGAAACTCCAACCAGATAATTCGTGTGATTCGACAAATCCATATAAATACCTGTCTACACCAGTATAAATGGTACCCAAATTCAAATCCTTTAAGGAACTCAAAACTTTCCAGAAAAAAAGACAAAAGGAGTTTTTGAGCAACCCAACATTTCATATTGAAGTTCTGTTTTTCTTTATTTTCCTTATCCCTCCTTTCAAAAACCAAGAATACCTAGAGTCCCACTAAGCTTAAAGGGCCATCTTAACCAAATATATAAACTGACTGGGAAAAGGCACTTAAAGCTAATGCACAGCATGACAAACAAGACAATGGGGAGCCTGCCAAATGGGACAACAAGGCTCAGCTTGTGATCCAATAATGGGCCAAATAACTGCAGTAAGTAGCACTTTAGTCAAGTCTTCCTTGGGATCATTAATCCATCATTTCACACAAACTGATGTATAAGCCCCAGTGCAGAGACCTCACCATCTTTTAATATAAAACAGATTCACCTCAGTTAGACAAATGTAATCTCTGTCCACCCACTCACTTCTTAATCCATTATCAAAAGCTCAGCTCACTGACTTATTGCAGTCAAGTGCTACACAACTTTACAAAATTATAGGATAAAAGTGCCAGAAAATAAGTGCTAAGATTAAAGATTTGCAAAAGACATCTCTCCTGAAGAAGAGGAGGAAGTTCTTTCAGGGGCAATGATGAGGTGATTCTCAACTCTTAAAAATCCAGACTCTCCCTTCTCCATCACCTCAGCTTGCCCAATCGACTAGTAACATGTTTCTATTGATAACAATTTGATTGGATCTCAGGAATAGGTTTCCTGAAATAAATGCCATAAGAATTCCCTCCAGTTACTGCCAATTATTAAACTAATAGTGGTTTAATTTCTCATCCTTGAATAAATTCTTAATTCTGAAGTAAGCTGTCTTCAGCACAGTCCTGTGGATTTAAACTCATAATTTGAGGAAAATTACCAGATACACGTTGAAAATAAATTTCACTTAACCATGAAAGCACAAGAAGGATAGTATGGTAAATTTCAAATTAAACCTAAGGTAAACCTATAACACACTCCATCCTGCTGTATTGTCTCCAGGGGCGGGGGGTGGCTGATGAGAAAGATAAGCGAAAAGAATATATGTTCCCAGCAGGATTACTCAAAGCATAATGATTGTCCCAGTTGCTCAGGTAAAGCAAGGAGTCACCAACTGTATATTTGGCTAGAGAGATATAGGAAAATGCTGGAGGCAGATGACCACTCAGTGACAGTGGCAATATATCAATTCATACACTATGGGAAAAGACAATAGTAAACTACTCCTGTATTTTTACCAAGAAAACCACATGCTAGAAAATATGAAATTACTGGTGATACAGTGCTGGATGATGACTCCTCAAGTTCAGATGGCACTCAGCATGCTACTATAGGAACCTTTCAATTATCAATGGTGTTGATGACATAGCTAGATTAAAGCTTTCAAGATGTCTACCTGCTAAGTTGCCATACAGGAAAAGAAAATCTAAAACTGCAGAGTCAGTGGGAACATGCAAGAAGCCTGAATTGGGAATGCTCAATGCAGTAAAAAAATGACAAGAAATAGTTCAAATTGACATTTTATACATCAGCAAATTGAGGTAGGTTAGGATTGGACATTTTTAATAAGAAAATCACACTGTTTACTACTTGGGAGATGGAAAAACAAAAAAAAGAAGAAATTAGAGTTAGAAAGGATATAGCAAGAACAGGCAATTAATAAGCAAATGTTAATTAGACTTTGGGGACAGTCCTTTAATATAGCAATCATCCAACTTTTATGTTCCAGTCTCATGATTCTGTGGCTGGGATTTTCTATAGTGGCTAGGGTTTTGGTGCCATTGAAGTTGATGCTATGACCTGTGGCTTCCATGTGTTGGACTAGTGAGGAAGTGTGTTCCAGCTTTTTGACTGCATTTTTGTGTTCATCCAGGCGGGTGCTTATTCTTCCACAGAATCATCAGAGAAGCCATAGAGATTGAAAAAAGACCAGAAAGCATGAACAGAAGAGATGATTCCACCAGGCTGTCAATCATTTGGAAGCCTGCCTGCACTCACAATCAAAAAAATCTCCACACCACAAGCCAGACAAACACCTGGGCACAAACAGATCCCCCCTGATACCTCCAGCTCAAACACACCCCAACCAGGCACCCAGATGAAACCCAGCTTCCTAACTAATGATAGCCGTCCATTTACCTGAAGCCAAGTTGCACTAAAAGCCTCCAATAAAGTAACACAATGTTGCCAGCCAATCAAGATACAAAAAGAGCCCAAAAAACAGACAGAAGATATAAGAAGCAGAACACAGCAAACTCCAAGACCAATAAACACAGACCAAGACTCTCAACCAATCAGGATGAAGAAAAAACCATTCTGGCACAGCAATAGGCTGCCCCAAATTTAAATCTGAAACCACTGTAAAAGTCTAACTCACAGACGAACATTATACAGAAGCCTGATGATGGCAGATGAGATTCTGCTGAAACTTTGCTACAACTTTAAAAGCACCACTACTATGACGTGGGAAAATACTTGAACAAAGCTGAATGCCATACATGTAAGTACCCGCGAAAACTTAAGAATATATATATATATACACACACACATATATACATAAACACATATATATATTTATTCTGAGGTTCTCGTGGGTATTTGTATGTGGATCTTTGGTTATTCAGGTTTTCTCCCGCGTAAGATGGGAAGTATCTAGGCAACGTTTTGATGAAGTCTTATTCATCATGTTCAGGCTTGTGTCTTCGGCTCTGTGCTTCGCAGAGTGATGTGAGCTTGCAGCTGCTTCTTCCTTTTAACTGCTAGTGGGGGTGTGACTTGATTGGATGGGGGCTTGGCTGTGTTCTGATTGGGTGGGGGTGTGTTCTCATTGGTTGGGGGGTTGGCCATGTTCTGATTGGCTGGAGGTGTGTTCTGTTCAGGTGGAGGCTTGGTTGTGTTCAGGTTAGTCTTAGTTGCTGGGGGATTTGAGCTGGTGAGCTGTGATCCTGCTGTTTGGCTTCGAGTTCATGGTCATGCCGCATCTTCATGGTGGGTGTCAGTTTGCTTCATGTATGGCTCGGAGGGGTTTGAAGTGGGTAGTGATGCAGCTGCAGTGTGGCTTCTGGTCCGTGGTCGTGTCTCATCTTCTGTGTGGGTGTGAATCTGCTTTTTACATGGAAGTGTGGTGGTGGCATCTTGTGTGGCCCTCGTGGGTGTGGGTCTGGTGTCATTCTTCATGTTAGGTACTTGTCTGTTCATGAGGGCGGGTTTCCAAATGGCTGGTAGGCAGGAGGTGTCATCTTGTTTATTCATGCTGTGTGGGCGTTTCTTTTATCTCTATGGCTTCTTTAATAATTCTGTTGTTGAAGTGTTCAGTTTTGGCTCACGAGCTCAAATTCCCCAGCAACTAAGACTAACCTGACTAACGCCTGGCAGACAAGACACACATTAAGACTGAACTATGCACCCTGACTAAAGTGTTTGATGTATCGAAAGGATACGTGTGGAACGGCTTTTGTAATTCATGGACATTCTGAATTACCAGACAGATTCCGGGAAGTCTGCCAAGGACTGGAATATAATTCTGTTAACCCTTTTTTAGTCTGGCTCTGTTTTGTTTGAATATTTTGAACTGTGGAACTCCTTGTTCTCACTTGTGAAAATAGGTGAGACATAATATATATATATATATTTTCTTAAGTTTTCGCGGGTACTTAACAGACAAACACTATACAGAAACCTGATGATGGCAGATGAGATTCTGCTGAAACGTTGCTACAACTTTAAAAGCACCACTATTATGACGTGGGAAAATACCCGAACAAGGCTGAATGCCAGACATATATATATATGTGTGTGTGTGTGTGTGTCTGTGTCTGTGTCTGTGTGTCTGTGTTTTCTTAAGTTTTCGTAGGTACTGATATGTCTGGCATTCAGCTTTGTTCGGGTATTTTCCCACGTCATAGTTGTGGTGCTTTTAAAGTTGTAGCAACGTTTCAGCAGAATCTCATCTGCCATCATCAGGCTTCTGTATAGTGTTTGTCTGTGAGTCAGACTTTTACAGTGGTTTCAGATTTAAACACAGCACAGATGAACTCCATGGCTAAAACAATCATCACTAGAACCAAACGCCTGGCAGATAAGACACACATTAAGACTGAACTACGCACCCTGACTAAAATATTGACAGCCAACGGCTTCCACAAAAGCAAAATCACCAACTTGATCCACAAAAACACACTGAGACATAATAGAGACCCAGAAAATGAACAGACCCATGGAACAGCTGTCCTGCCCTACATAAGAGGCACTACAGACAAAATTAGTAAGATTCTATACAGACACCACATCAAGACTGCCTTCAAAACAGACAGAAAAATAGTAGCCATCCTCAGGAACCCCAAAGACAAAATTGACCTGGAAAACCAAGGCATATATGAAGTCCCCTGTGCATCATGCCCAACCACATACATTGGACAGACCAATAGAAGAATAAGTACCCACTTGGATGAACACAAAAATGCAGTCAAAAAACTGGAACACACTTCCTCACTAGTCCAACACATGGAAGCCACAGGTCATAGCATCAACTTCAATGGCACTAAAACCCTAGCCACTATAGAAAACCCCAGCCACAGAATCATCAGAGAAGCCATAGAGATTGAAAAAAGACCAGAAAGCATGAATAGAAGAGATGATTCCACCAGACTGTCTATCATTTGGAAGCCTGCACTCACAAACAAAAAAATCTCCACACCACAAGCCAGGCAAACACCTGGGCACAAACTGATCCCCCCTGATACCTCCAGCTCAAACACACCCCAACCAGGCACCCAGATGAAACCTAGCTTCCTAACTAATGATAGCCATCCATTTACCCGGAGCCAAGCTGCACTAAAGGCCTCCAATAAAGTAACACAATGTTGCCAGCCAATCAAGATACAAAAAGAGCCAAAAAACAGACAGAAGATATTAGAAACACCAATCAAGCAGAACACAGCAAACTCCAAGACCAATAAACACAGACCAAGACTCCCAACCAATCAGGATGAAGAAAAAACCATTCTGGTACAGCAATAGGCTGCCCCAAATTTAAATCTGAAACCACTGTAAAAGTCTGACTCACAGATGAACACGATACAGAAGCCTGATGATGGCAGATGAGATTCTGCCAAAACGTTGCTACAACTTTAAAAGCACAACTATTATGACGTGGGAAAATATCCGAACAAAGCTGAATGCCATACATGTAAGTACCCGGGAAAACTTAAGAAAACAAACATATATATATATATATACACGCAGCTGCAGAGACAACAATAGAGACAACAATACTACACCAATCTGCTTCAAATTAACATTTCATCAAAGCACAGCAGCCACTAAACGTATCCTGAAAAGAACTGAAATGGCTCTACTAAGGAATGAGCTCCACAGTAAGAGATTCCAATTAGATCAGTTAAACAAAGATTTGCTAGCACTACACCTGGAATTGAGCAGCAAAATCCACCCTCTACTTTGGGACAAGATAAAACAACTTACAACTTGGAGAGCTGACTCTCAAAACACTTACAAACAGGAAAAACTTTTGAAAAAATTAAAGAAATTAGAACATGACAAGAAAACCCCCAACAACTCACAACAACACCTGAAACAATTAGTGTACAACGTTTCCAACAGAACTCACCAAAACAGAAACAGATGTCCAAACCATAGGATGCAATTATGCTATAGCACCCCAAAAAATTTCCACAGAATCCATCATATGTGCAGTAGAATCCAGCCTAACTAAATTAAATACAGATGAAGCTGATAAAATAAGACACCAAGTTACCAACATCCTATGCACAAGCAAACCACCCAAAAGCAACTTGCAGAAAAATGAAATTAAAGCACTACAAACCCTGAAAAGAGATAGCAGCATAATCATCCTCCCAGCAGACAAAGGGAATGCCACTGTAGTAATGGACAGAAAAGACTATGAAACAAAATTGACAGACCTACTCCAAGACTCCACATACAAACCCATAAACACAGACCCAACCATATATCTGGAAAAATTAACCAAGAAGAAAATTATAACCAGCCACATGAGCAAAGAGATCCAACAGATGATCATCCCAAGAGAAAAATCTTCCAGATGCCCCAAACTATACGGTCTCCCAAAAATACACAAAGAAGGTATACCTCTCAGACCCATAGTCAGCTCCAGAGGAGCACCACTACAAAAGCTAGCTAAACACTTAGCAAAACAGCTACAGCCCCATGCTGAAACAGCAGCTTCACATGTACAAAACTCATACCACTTCTTGGAAATTATCAAAGATCTACATGTGGAGCAAGAAGATCTGCTTGTAAGTTTCGATGTGGTTTCACTATTCACTCAAGTCCCGATAAAAGAGACCCTTGAAATCATCAAAAATAAATACCAACCCGCTGAACACTTCATGGAACTAACAGAACACTGCTTAACCAACACATATTTCATATACAAAGGACAAAAGTACAAACAAATTGAAGGAGCCCCTATGGGATCACCACTGTCACCCATCATTGCAAACCTGTTCATGGAAGAATTCGAATCCAGAGCCCTGGCCAATGCCATCCACAAACCCAAACTATGGTTAAGATACATCGATGACACATTTGTGATTTGGCCCCATTGAAAAGAAAACCTAAACAATTTCCTAACACACCTATACAACACACACCCAAAATCAAGTTCACCATGGAAACAGAAACAAACAAACAACCACCATTCCTAGATGTACTAATCTACAAAAAAAAACAGATGGCACACTAGGACACACCATATACCAGAAGAAAACACACACTAACTGCTACCTCAATGCCCAATCCCACCACCACCCAGCACAGATAAACTCCGTGGCTAAAACACTAATTACTGGAACCAAACGCCTGGCAGACAAGACACACATTAAGACTGAACTATGCACCCTGACTAAAGTACTGACAGCCAACAGCTTCCACAGAAGCAAAATCACCAGCTTGATCCACAAAAACACACTGAAACATAATAGAGACCCAGAAGATGAATAGACCCATGGAACAGCTGTCCTGCCCTACATAAGAGGTACTACAGACAAAATAAGTAAGGTACTACAAAGACATCACATCAAGACTGCCTTCAAAACAGACAGAAAAATAGCAGCCATCCTTAGAAACCCCAAAGATAAAATTGACCTGGAAAACCAAGGCATATACGAAGTCCCCTGTGCATCATGCCCGGCCACATACATTGGACAGACCAATAGAAGAATAAGTACCCACCTGGAGGAACACAAAAATGCAGTCAAAAAGCTGGAACACACTTCCTCTCTAGTCCAACACATGGAAGCCACAGGTCATAGCATCAACTTCAATGGCACCAAAACCCTTGCCACTATAGAAAACCCTAGCCACAGAATCATCAGAGAAGTCATAGAGATTGAAAAAAGACCAGAAAGCATGAACAAGAGTTGATTCCACCAGGCTGTCAATCATTTGGAAGCCTGCACTCACAAACAAAAAAATCTCCACACCACAAGCCAGACAAACACCTGGGCACAAAGAGATCCCCCCTAATACCTCCAGCTCAAACACACCCCAACCAGGCACCCAGTTGAAACCTAGCTTCCTAACTTATGATAGCCGTCCATTTACCTGAAGCCAAGCTGCACTAAAGGCCTTCAACAAAGTAACACAATGCTGCCAGCCAATCAAGATACAAAAAGAGCCAAAAAACAGACAGAAGATATCAGAAACACCAATCAAGCAGAACACAGCAAACTCCAAGAACAATAAGCACAGACCAAGACTCCCAACCAATCAGGAGGAAGAAAAAACCATTCTGGCACAGCAATAGGCTGCCCCAAATTTAAATCTGAAACCACTGTAAAAGTCTGACTCACAGATGAACACTATACAGAAGCCTGATGATGGCAGATGAGAAAGTTGCTACAACTTTAAAAGCACAACTATTATGACGTGGGAAAATACCCGAACTAAGCTGAATGCCATACATACATACATACATATACGTATGCGTATACATACAAACATACATACATACATACGTACATACATACATGCATATATAGATATATATATATAAGACTAGAGACAACAAGAACAACAATCAGTATCATGCAAGTATTATATCACAATCTTTGGAAGTTGGACTTTGAAGAAGCAGAATAATGGACACTTTTGAAATTTGGCATTGGGGAAAACATCTAAGAATACTGTGAAGAACCAAGAAAACCAACAATTAGATCACCAAAGAAATTATCCTATAGTTGTCACTCAAGGCACAAATGACCAGGTTCAAATTATCCTACTTCGAACACATTATGCAAAGACCTAGCTCTCTGAAAAAAAAAAAAGTAATGTTTGGAAAGGGGGAAGAAAAGAAGTGATGAACAGCAGCAAAGTGGATGAACTCAAGCAGCAATGAGTACATTGTTGGAAGGCTTACAGAGACTGATCATCTCAGAGAAAATCCAAGTATGGAGTAGCAAAGAATCATGTCATCGACTGGATGACATGAAATCAAGTGGTTGAAAAGTTGTTTTGTTGGTTAATGTAAGATTTAGCTACTTATGCACTGATCAAGTGAAAAAAATATTTAAATCTTATTTCTCTGAAAGTTCAGCAGGAAATAAAACAGCTAAAACTAATTTCAATTATAGAAGAAAAGAAGATTGATTTCCACACTATCAATATTTTGCTTGTTATGAGCATGGACTTATTTCTTTTAGGGTAGGCTGAGATTTTAAAAAATAAAATAAAATAGAATGGGCGTTGGTCCTTACCTGACACGCCATTTCTCTGGAGCCGGGAGGATCATCCAAAGAGTGGGAGGTGCTTCAGTCTGCGTTGTTGAAGGCTGAGCTTAATTACTGAGGAATGCTCCGCCCTCTGTCACGTGGCTCCCTTGCATTCCCCAGTTTATGCGAAGACGAGAGTGAAGAGAAGATCGTGCTCTCATCTTACTATGCTAAGCAGTTCCTTGGCCAAAACAAGACCCCACCAGACGGTGAACTAAAAGGGTGGGGCTGGATGATCCTCCCGGCTCCAGAGAAATGGCGTGTCAGGTAAGGACCAACGCCCATTCTCCTGAGAGCTGGTCGGATCATCCAGAGATCATCCATACCAAAGCTTGGCTGTCCTACAGGAGGGACTCCGTCTGGTTCTGAAGTCCCTGCGGTTCCTTGAGGACTCGCTGGAGAACTTGTCTACCAAACGAAGCCTCCGCCGAGGCAAATATGTCAATCTTATAATGCCTAATGAAGGGAGATGGGGAGGCCCAGGTGGCCGCCCGACAAATATCAGCAATTGGAGCCTGGGTGGCCCAAGCTGCCGAGGTGACTGCACTTCTGGTGGAGTGTGCCGTTATTCCGCTGGGCACCAGCAGAGCCTGGGACAAGTAAGCTTTGGAAATAGTAGCTCTAATCAAGCAGCCGATGGTTGCCGGGGGCACTTTGTGTCCTAAGGATTTAGGTTGAAAGGAAAGGAATAAGGATTCGGACTTCCTAAAGGGCTGGGTACGTTTAATGTAAATGCGGAGGGCCCGTCTTACATCCAGGGTGTGCCAAAGCTTCTCCCTTTCCCGCGAGGGATTGGGGCAGAAGTTCGGAAGTGTGAGTTCCTGTGCCCTGCAGAAGGCTGAATTGACCTTAGGCAAGAAGGTAGGGTCCGGCTGTAGAACCACCCAGTCAGCATGGAAGATGCAAAGGTCTTTCCTCACCGACAAGGCGGCTATCTCCGATATTCAGCGAGCCGAAGTAATGGCCACCAGGAATACGACTTTGAAAGTTAGGAACTGGAGTGAGGATTCCCTGAGAGGCTCAAAGGGATGTTTAGTAAGGGACGCCAGGATCTTGTTGAGGTCCCTGGTAGGGTATCTGTGTACAGTTGGGGGACACAAGTTAGTTGCTCCCCTAAGGAATGCCCTAATGCGAGGGTGGACGGAGAGGGTACCCAGATTGTCACAAATAATCACAGTTGAGAGGGCTGCTACCTGACGCCTCAGGGTGTTTGGAGAAAGTCCCTTACTCAGACCTTCTTGGAGGAATTCCAAAACTTGAGCAATGGAAGGTGAAAGAGGGTTGATCTGGAAATTATGGCACCACTTGCAGAAGCTATTCCAAGTGGCATTGTATATTCGGGTTGCTGAGGGCTGCCTTGCGGCTAAAATGGTATCAATAACCTGGTCAGAGAACTGCTCCTTCCTTAGACGTTCCTGCTCAACCTCCAAATGGCTAACTGGAGCCACTTAGGGTCCGGGTGTTGGAGGGGCCCCTGGGAAAGGGATATCCTGTGTGGGGGAATTTTCCAAAGAGGAGGCACCGATAGATTGCGGAGGTCCGCAAACCATAGGCGCCTGGGCCAGTAGGGTGCCACTAAAATCAGCTCTGCTTTCTCGGAGATGAGCTTCTGGATGACTCTGGGGACGAGGGCCAACGGAGGGAATGCATATAGAAGCCCTGTGGGCCAGGGGCAATGGAGGGCGTTGTGATTCTCGGCCCCGTGGGAGGGGTACCTCGAGAAAAACCTGGGGAGTTGGGTATTGAGCAGGGATGCGAAGAGGTCTACTGACGGGAGACCGAACATCATGTTCGCTTCCCTGAACAGTGACGGGTGAATGTGCCACTCGGACTGGTCCACCGTTGGTCCTGCTCAGCCAATCTGCTTGGGTGTTTGAGACCCCTCAGATGTGCTCGGCTTTGAGGGAGAGGAGATTGCGCTCCGCCCAATGGCAGAGGCGCTTGGCCTCTCTCATCAAACTTATGGACTGGGTGCCCCTTGTCGGTTGACATGAGCCTTGGCGGTGATGTTGTTCGTGAGTATCAGGGGAAGGAAGTTGCACAGGGCCAGGTGGATGGCGCAAAGTTCCAACCAGTTTATACTGCATGTGCGTTCTACCTGTGACCATTTGCCCTGTGTCGAGAGCGAGTGAATGTGAGCGGCCCATTCGGACAGGCTGGCGTCTGTGGTGAGGATGAGGCATTGGGGTTCCTTAAAGCAGTGTCCCTTGTTGATGGCGGGACTGGTCCACCAGAGGAGAGACGTGAGGACCCTTGAAGGCACCTTGACCGCGGCCTTTGAATTGCTTCTGCTCGTCCTTTGGAACAGGAGCAGGAACCATTGTAGGGATCTAGTGTGTAAATGGGCCCAGGAAACAATGGAAATACATGAGACCATTTTACTGAGTAATTTAGACAATTCTAAAAGTGTTACCTTTCTTGATCGTCTGATATGTTTGACAGTTTCCTGGATGCTACAGAATCTCTTGGAGGAAAGGAAAACCTTTCCCTGAACTGAGTCAATGACGGACCCCAAGTGGGTGATCCGTGTAGATGGTAACAGATGGCTCTTCTGCCAGTTTACTAGGAACCCATGATCTTGGAGGGCAGAAAGAGTAGCTCTGATATCCTTTTCTGCTTGGGGTCTGGAGTGAGACAGGATGAGGATGTCATCCAGGTAACAGTAGAGACGAACCAGGAGGTCCCTGAGGTGGGTCGCTAGGGCTGCGAGGACCTTAGTGAAGGTTCTCGGGGCAGAGGCCAATCCAAAGGGAAGTGCCACATATTGGAAGTGGCAATGGTTGTAGCAGAACCTGAGGAATTTGGAATGGGAGGGCCGGATTGGGATGTGAAGGTACGCCTCTGAAATGTCTATAGAGGATAGCCAGTCCCCCTGCCTGATGCCTAGTAGGATGGATTGTAGGGTGTGCATCTTAAACCTGCGGTAGGTCAGGTAACGGTTAAGGCATTTCAGGTCTAGGATAGCCCTCCATCCCCCTGAGGATTTGGAGACCATGAAGAGGTGAGAGTAAAACCCCTGCCTCCGCTGGGATGGTGGTGCAGGTTGTGTGGCCTGTATGGTGAGGAGATGGCGGATAGCTGAATCCATTAGGTTGCGTTTGGTGAGATCCTTGGAGGGGGGGATGCCATAAAAAATTCAGTGGGGGCACACTGAAATTCAAGCGCGAGGCCCAGTCTGATGGTCTCCCGGACCCAGGCATCAGAGGTGGAAGAGTCCCACCGGTTGGTGAAATGCTTGAGGCGTCCACCAATGGGGAGGGGTGGACAGGGTCTATCTGTTGCACTGGAAGGGCTTCCCTCCTGAGCCCCTGAAGGGGCGCCTGTAGCTGCCGCCCCTCCTGCTCCTGTCACCCGGATCGGCTCGATCCTGGGGCTGGAAAGGCCGGAAGGAGGGGGGTCTCGGGTACCTGGGCGGGAAAGGAAACTGGTAGAAAGGTCATGAGGAACCTCTCCGAAAGGGCTGTGCTCTTGACTCTGACCTATGGAAAAGGGGGGGAAGAAATTTTTTCTTGCTTCTGGTTTCCGCTCCAGGACGGTGCCAAATAATTTGTCCCCTTTTATGGGGGCGGTGGACAGCTTAACCTTGTTTTTTACGTCCACCTGCCAGTGCTTGAGCCAGAGCAGGCAGCGAGCTGTAACATGAGAGGATATTGCTCGGTCAGAGAACTTAACCGCGTGGTATGTGGTGTCGGCCGAGAATTCTGCCACAGCCATCAATTTTGCTATGTCCTGATGTGCCCTTGTGTTGGAGGGGGGGCATGCTGCCTCAGTTGACGGAGCCACCGGATCGAAGACCTGGTGAAGAAGGAAGCAGCAATGGCCGATCTAATGGCCCAGGTGTCCGCTTGGTGAGCCCTACGTAAAGCAAGCTCGGACCTCTTGTCCTCGGGCTTCAGGACCTCCAGGGGATCACTGGGGGAGGACGAGAATGCCAAACCAACGATGGGCTCATCTACCTCGGGACTGTTAAGCAGGTTGCAGAAGCTCAACTCGAGGTTAAAGAACCTCCTGTCCTGGCTGGATGGGGCAGTGGGGGCCCTTGTGGAGTCTAACTGGTTTGAGACTAAGTCATGAAAAATGGGCGGGGCCGGGATCACCTCTGCCTCCACCACGGGCTGCCTAAAAATGGTGTCCTCCTGTCCCTCTGCCGGGGAAGGGAGAGCTGAGGAGGACTGTACAGACAGGCCAGAAATGTTCCTGGCCTTAAATAGAAGCGATTTAAACATGTGCGGTTTGAAAAGACCCACAAAGGTGGGTTGATCCGGGGTGAGGCCCTCGTCCTCGGACATGTCCCCCTCCATAGGGTCTATCTCCGATAGGGGCTCCCCTTGGTGCGTAGACCCCCATTCCAATTCCTCCTCCTCCCCAAACCAATCTAGGTCCTCCATGGCCTCCTCCAGATCCCTTTCTGAGAGAGGACTGCCCTCCTGTAAAGGTACCTGACCTGACCTCGCCTAGATCGGGGTCCAATCTAGGCGAGGACCTGACTGATGGCGAGTTGTGTTCGGGCACCATCGAGGGAGGACCAGACCTGGACATCTGTTGCAGGCCCTCTGCAATCCCCTGGCGAATAGCCCGTTCCATCCATGCCTGCATGTGCACAGGGATCTCAATTGTGGTGACCTCCTCATGGCGCAGACCAGCGGTCGTGGGCATAAATGTTGCTTCCGGCGTCTGCCTGGTTGTTGGTCCGGGGACCTGGTGTCCCTGGGATGGGCTGCGCCTGGAGAGGGAAGAGCAATCTGGAGGAGGGGGTGTCTGGAGATAGAGGGAGCAGAGGGTGGGGGGGCTGGAAATACCGGTTGTGTCTCTCTAGATCGCCTGTCAAATTCTTTCTCCAGTGCCCTATGACGTCTTAGAGCATCCCTCTGAGAAGCTTTGGAAGTTTCCTTAGGGGCTTCCTTAGCCTGTTTGCGCAGGTGGTAGGATTTAGATTTGGCCTTCAAAGAAGGGCCTTTAGCGGGATTGTCATCTGCCATTGTAGAGGAAAGGACTGTAATACAAATGTAAAGGCGGTTGGCTCGCCAAGGGTTCGACCTACAACAAAGGCCGGGTGTCCTTTCGCTGGCCCGCATCCCCTTTTGGAATTTTAGATGTATATAAAACAATATAATTGTTAATATCTTTATACGTAAGCATACAATCAAGATATATAATCCAACCAGTGTTGGCAAATATTGATAAGATGTAAATATGTATATATGCAAATATGTATATATCTATATCTATATCTATATCTATATCTATATCTATATCTATATCTATATCTATATCTATATCTATATATCTATATCTATATCTATATCTATATCTATATCTATATCTATATCTATATCTATCTATCTATCTATCTATCTATCTATCTATCTATCTATCTATCTATCTATCTATATATATATATATATATATATATATATATATATATATATATTTGTTTTCTGAGGTTCTCGCGGGTATTTGTATGTGGATCTTTGGTTATTCAGGTTTTCTCCCACGTAAGATGGGAAGTATCTAGGCAACGTTTCAATGAAGTCTCATTCATCATCTTCAGGCTTGGTCTTCAGCTCTGTGCTTCTCAGAGTGATGTGAGCTTGCAGCTGCTTCTTCCTTTTAACTGCTGGTGGAGGTGTGACTTGATTGGGTGGGGGCTTGGCTGTGTTCTGATTGGGTGTGGGTGTGTTCTCATTGGTTGGGGCTTTGGCTGTGTTCTGATTGGTTGGGGGGTTGGCTGTGTTCTGATTGGCTGGAGGCATGTTCTGTTCAGGTGGGGGCTTGGTTGTGCTCAGGTTAGTCTTAGTTGCTGGAGGGTTTGAGCTGGTGAGCTGTGATCTTGCTGTTTGGCTTCGAGTTCGTGGTCGTGCTGTATCTTCATGGTGGGAGTTAGTTCGTGGAAGTGTGGTGGTGGCATCTTGTGTGGCTCTCAGGGGTGTGGGTCTGGTGTCATTCTTCAAGCTAGGTACTCGTCTGTTCTTGAGGGCGGGTTTCCAAATGGCTGGTAGGCGGGAGGTATCATCTCATTTATTCATGCTGTGTGGGCGTTTTTCTATCTCTGTGGCTTCTCTGATTATTCTGCTGCTGAAGTGTTCGGTTTTGGCGACAGTTCTGGTATTTTTAAAGTCAATCTCATGTCCTATGGCTTTGAGGTGTTGGACCAGGGAAGAGGTCGGTTCTCCCTTTTTGATTGAGTTCTTATGTTCTTCAATGCGTGCACTTATTCTTCTGTTAGTTTGTCCAATGTATGTGGTGGGGCAGGCAGTGCAAGGGATTTCGTATACTCCTTGATTTTCTAACTCGATTTTGTCCTTAGGGTTTCTTAGGATGGTGGATATCTTTCTGTTTGTGCAGAATGCTGTCTTAATGTTGTGTTTTTGGAGGATCTTGCTGATTTTGTCTATAGTGCCTTTTATATATGGGAGGAGGGCTTTGCCATTCTCTTGTTCTCTGTCTTGGATTTTGGTTGGGGTTTCTTTTTTGATTAGGTGGGTGATCTTCTTTCTTTGGAATCCATTGGCTGTTGGCATGCCGGTGAGAGTGTGTAGTTCGGTCTCTAGGTGTTGTTCGTCAGCTAAGCATTTTGTTCTGGAGATGAGTGTCTCAGCTACAGAATTGATCTGTGCTGGGTGGTGGTGTGAGAATGCGTGTAGATAGCGGCTTGTATGTGTTTTCTTCTGGTAGATGGTGTTCCTAGGGAGCCATTGGATTTTTTTGTATACCAAGACATCTAGGAAGGGGAGTTGGTTGTTAGCTTCTGTTTCCATGGTAAATTGTATTTTGGGGTGTAGACTGTTGAGGTGTGTGAGGAAGTTATTCAGTTTTTCTTTCCCATATGGCCAGATTATGAAGGTGTCATCTACGTATCTGAGCCAGAGTTTGGGTTTGTGATCATATTTTTCTAGAGCTTGTGTTTCAAAGTGTTCCATGTAGAGGTTAGCGATGATAGGTGAGAGGGGTGATCCCATGGGTGCTCCTTCTATTTGTTTGTATTTTTGTCCGTTGTCGGTGAAGTATGTATTGGATAGGCAGTGGTTGGTCAGATCTAGGATGTGCTTGGGGGGGTTGCATTTGTTTTGGATGGCTGTCAAGGCTTCTTTTATTGGCACTTGGGTGAACAGGGATATGACATCGAAGCTCACTAGTAGGTCACTGGGTTGTAAGTTTTGTTTCTTTATGATCTCGATGAACTGGAATGAGTTTCTTATGTGTGAGTTGATGGATTTTGCATAGGGCTGTAGTTGTTTGGCGAGAAATTTGGCTAGGTTTTGTAGAGGTGAGCCTATGGAACTGACTATTGGTCTAAGTGGGGTTCCTTCTTTGTGTATCTTGGGGAGACCATAAAGTTTAGGGCATCTGGATGATTTCTCTCTGGGTATGATTCTTTGCTGGATTTCTTCACTGATGGGGGAGGCTTTTATTTTGGATCTGGTGGTTTTTCTAGGTAGGTGGTGGGGTCTGTCTTTAGGGGTTTGTATGTGGCATCTTGGAGCAGGTTAGTTAACTTGGATTGGTAGTCAGATGTGTTCATAACCACTGTCGCGTTGCCCTTGTCTGCTGGTAGGATTATTATGCTGGTGTCTTCTTTCAGGTTAAGTAGTGCAGTTTGTTCTTCTTTGGTTAAGTTGCTTTTGGGTGCTTTGCTAGTGCAGAGGATGTTGGTGATTTTGAGTCTGATTCTATTAGCATTATCAGGGTTGGTTTTGGTCAGGCTGGTTTCAACTCCGCATATGATGGTTTCTGTGGGGATGTGTTTGGGAGCGACAGCAAAGTTGAATCCTTTAGAAAGGACCTTGGTTTCGGCTTCGGTGAGGATCTTGTCTGAGATGTTGTGCACTGTTTGTTTCATGTGTGGCTGTGAGGGGGGAGGAGTTGGTTTCTGGCATTGTTGTAGTTTTCTGAGTTTGTTGGTGTGTGTGTGTGTCTTGAGGGTGGTCTGTGTTTTGGCTCTCCAGACAGCGAGCTGTTTGGATTTGTCCCAAAGAAAGGGGTAAATCTTGTTGCTGAGTCTGAGTTGAAGTGTGAGAAGATCTTTGTTGATTTGGTCTAGGAGAAATCTTTTTGTGTGAAGTTCATTTCTAATTAGGGCCAATTCTGTTCTTTTTAGGATGCGTTTGGTGGCTGCTGTGTTGGTGTGGAATTTCAATTGGAAGCCTGTGGGAATTAAATGTTGATCTCGGCAGTTGCATAGGAATGCGAGGTCACATAAAATGGAAGCTCTTTGGACTTCAAGTTTTTCATAAGTCCTGGTCAGATAGTGGGTTTCCTCCCCGTAGAGGTGCAGTATTTGTTTTCTGAGGTTCTCGCGGGTATTTGTATGTGGATCTTTGGTTATTCGGGTTTTCTCCCATGTAAGATTGGAAGTATCTAGGCAATGTTTCGATGAAGTCTCATTCATCATCTTCAGGCTTGGTCTTCAGCTCTGTGCTTCTCAGAGTGATGTGAGCTTGCAGCTGCTTCTTCCTTTTAACTGCTAGTGGGGGTGTGACTTGATTGGGTGGGGGCTTGGCTGTGTTCTGATTGGATGTGGGTGTGTTCTCATTGGTTGGGGCTTTGGCTGTGTTCTGATTGGTTGGGGGGTTGGCTGTGTTCTGATTGTCACGTTGCCCTGGTCTGCTGGTAGGATTATTATACTGGTGTCTTCTTTCAGGTTAAGTAGTGCAGTTTGTTCTTCTTTGGATAAGTTGCTTTTGGGTGGTTTGCTAGTGCAGAGAATGTTGGTGATTTTGAGTCTGATTCTATTAGCATCATCAGGGTTGGTTTTGATCAGGCTGGTTTCAACTCCGCATATGATGGTTTCTGTGGGGATGTGTTTGTGATCATGTTTTTCTAGAGCTTGTGTTTCAAAGTGTTCCATGTAGAGGTTTGCGATCCACATACAAATACCCGCGAGTATGATGGCAGATGAGATTCTGCTGAAACGTTGCTACAACTTTAAAAGCACCACTACTGTGACGTGGGAAAATACCCGAACAAAGCTGAATGCCATACATGTAAGTCCCCGCGAAAACTTAAGAAAACATATATATAGAGAGAGAGAGAGAAAGAGAGAGAGAGAGAGAGAGACATGGTGGCAATATCATAAAATGCAATATCACAAGCTTATTCTGCTTACTGCCAGGAGGTGGCAAATCTACTTAACTCCTTTTTCCTCCTATTTTCTCCACAACAACAGCCCTGTGAGGTTTGTTGGGCTGAGAGTGAGTGACCAGCTCAAAGACACCCAGCTGGTTTTCATGGAGTTCAAGGTGGGCCTTGAACTCAGACTCCTGCTTTCTAAGCTGGTTCCTCAATCTCTAGACCAAACTGGCTCTATTACCTCACAGCAAAATTCCCTGTGCAGATTTTTGCAGATTATACAAGCAACATGTGTTATTAATAAGCGATATCAGATGCCTTCTAACTTTATAAGCAAGGAATTTTGTATTTTATCCTAACACTATACTTTCCGAAATTGCATTAAAGTATGTCATACAAATAATCGTATATTACCTGTTCGGTGTAAAAACATTTTTAAAACCTATAATAGCTTTCATTTCAAAACAGCGAATAAAAAGCAAAATACTGGAATTCTCACTGTCTTTTTGTGACATAGCACCAAGTATGATTATTTCAATTGCCTTAAATATGCAATGTTCATTGTGGCAATTATCATGTTTGAGGAGACATGCGTACATACGCATGAGAGTATTTAGGGTATTTTTTAAATGAGTTTTGAGCTCAGAAATAGGAACTTAACATATGGAACTCTTTTTAGTATTTTATTTCCTATTTAGTTACTATTGACTAGAGGCATCCTCAACCTAATGTTGGAGTGCAAAGAATAAAGACTTGCTCGATGGTGAGATAGGCAGCATATAAATTTAATTAATAAATAATAACTGTTGTTGGGATGCCAGATATTATATTCATCCTGTTTTCTATTTTCCTTCAACAATCAGACAGTCATCTATACCCTCTGATCACCTCAAGTCTTTATTTGACTATTGATTATATCCCACATTAGATACTGTATGCCTTTCAATACAGGGTAATCCTTGATTTACAACAGTTCCTTTAGTGACCATTTGAAGTTACAACATTGAAAAAAGTGACTTATGACAATTTTTCACACTGATGACCATTGCAGTATCCCCATAGTCACGTGATCAAAATTCAGATGTTTGGCAGCTGACTCATATTTATGATGATTGTAGTGCCTTGTTGGTGTGGGGGGGAATGTGTCATGTGATCTGCCAGACAAACAAAGTCAATGTGGAAACCAGATTCACTTAACAGCCATGTTACTAACTTAACAGCTGCAGTGATTTAGTTAACAACTGTGACAAGAAAGGTCGTAAAATGGGGCAAAATTTATTGAACAAATGTTTCACTTAGCAACAAAAATTTTGGGCTCAATTGCGGTCGTAAGTCGGGGACTACCTATAGTAACTGCAAGAAAACCCAAGCAGGAGCCTGCAATTGTTTGTTAGTCCTGCATACAGGGTCCTGTTTGGTTTTTTTAAAGATGTGGACTAAAAAGATATGGAAAGCATGATTTTATGCTCCATCTTTATTTAAATGGAAGTGAGCTACTTTTACAATGCAGTGGGTATTTTAGCTTTCATCAATCCTGCTGCATGACTTTCATAACAGATAACAGATAATCAGAGTTGGAAGGGATCTTGTAGGTCATCTAGTCCAACCCCTCGCCCAAGCGGGAGACCCTACACCATTTCTGACAAATGGCAGTCCAATCTCTTCTTGAAGGTCTCAAGTGATGGCGCTCCCACAACTTCCGAGGGCAAGCTGTTCCATTGGTTGATTGTTCTCACTGTCAGAAAGTTTCTCCTTATTTCCAGGTTAAATCTCTCCTTGTTCAGTTTCCATCCATTATTCCTTGTCTGGCCTACAGGTGCTTTAGGAAATAGCCTGACCCCTTCCTCTCTGTGGCAGCCCCTCAAATATTGGAAGACCGCTATCATGTCTCCCTTGGTCCTTCTCTTTACTAGACTAGCCAAGCGCAATTCCTGCAACCATTCATTGTATATTTTAGCC